>JANAVB010030819.1:1109625-1709625 GCA_029216955.1 Iris pallida
GAGTAGCTTGCACGAGAGATCCGACCAGGCTGAGAAGGAGATTCACGAGACTGCCTCCAGTGATTCCACTATCCCGGAGGCCGTGGCAGTTGCACAGGAAGGTCTACCACCTCCACCCCAGAGGGTTTCGGTCGTGGTTCCATAGATACTACCGCCACCACCTCCGATACCGACGGATATACACCATATGTTCCTTCTCCTTCAGCAGATGATGGCGACTCAGCAGGCCCAGGCAGAGGCATCGCAGTGCCAGACGGAGGTGTCATACCGTCAGATTGAGATGCTGAGGCAGAGCATGGAGAACTCGCATCAGCTTGTACTGGCAGCTGTAGAGAGAGTGGCACCGGGTACGGTACAGGCCCTGCCGGCCAGCGGCCGTACCAGCAGCAGTTCAGGCCAGGGACAGTATTAAACTTTAGGAAGATGAGCTCCAGGGACTTCAAAGGCACGGAGGGCATCCTTTATGTAGACGATTGGCTAGAGGACGTGCAGCGGAGTATAGGGCTGGCAGAGCATCCTAGAGGACTTTAGGTTTCGGCCGCAGCCAGCCGATTCTTTGACATCGTGCTGACATGGTACCGCACGGATCCTCGTGCGTCGATGAGAGGGATGACATGGAAGAACTTCCGGAGGCTCTTCAAGGAGAAGTTCTTCCCGGACGTGGCTCTTACAACATTGGAGGGCCAGTTTGTGGGTCTAGTACAAGGGAACTCGTCGGTAGACGAGTATGCAGCAGAGTTCTTCCGCCTTAGCAGGTTCGCTTCCGATATAATCTAGGATGAGGGGCAGAAGGCTCGTAAGTTCCTTAGGGGACTTATTCATGCAGTACGTACCCGCACCTCGGGTCGCCGTGATGCGATGTTCGATCAGATATTGATGGACGCACAGGTTGCAGAGGAGGACTTTGGCGTCAAGCCGAAGAGGAGCGGTGATACCATGGAGGCGAGTTCCAGTACAGGACTGGCCAAGCGCCCCCACTTTCAGCATCAGCATAGGCCATTTCAGCAGCAGCCTCTATTACAGATTCAACAGGCACCAGCACGTGCCCAGCAGCACCAGAGGCAGGGCCAGAGACCAGCTACTCCGTACGGCTTCTGCGGGAAGCCGAGGCACACTAGAGAGGCTTACAGGAAGAGATTGGGCGTCTGTCTATACTGTGGGGCGCCCGATCACCAGCTGAGGGATTGCCGCTTTCGTGGAGTCCGAAGAGGCCAGGACAGGGTGCAGCAGGCTAGAGGACCAGCAGTTCAGCAGAGAGGTCCTCCACTTCAGATCCAGCAGCAGCACTTTGTACAGCACCAGAAGGGAGCACCTGCGGGCAGGGTGTTCGCCTTGGCAGCAGAGGAGGAGGTAGAGCCAGTAGGAGATGTTGTAGCAGGTCATGTTCTCCTTGATTCTTTTCCTGCTTTCGTCTTGTTTGATTCTGGTGCCACTCATAGTTTTGTTCTGTTTCCTTTGCTCTGAGACACAACATTATTGCTGAGTATATGGATAGGACTTGTAAGATTATGACCGGTGGAGGCATGATCCTGGTTAATAATATTTGTAAGGGACGGAGAGTCACCCTAAGAGGCCGGGACTTGAGTGCGTGTCTGCTCGTAATTCCCCTACCGAGGTACGATATGGTACTCGGTATGGATTGGTTGAGCATGCACCATGCTAGTATTAATTGTAGAGGAGGCAGAGTTCTTTTTAGGCAGCCGGGAGAGCCAGAGATCGAGTTTGCTCAAGGAGCAACGGAGTCGGAGGCTAGATTCTGTGGTGCTTTGTTGGCGAGACAGGATTTGCCACATCTGTTGATAGCTGAGTTCTCGGATGTCTTTCCCGAGGAGTTACCGGGGATGCCGCCAGACAGGGACATTGAGTTCTCTATAGACTTGGTGTCGAGCGCCGAGCCCATTTCACAGCACGTCAATAGGGTCAACAACAGCGAGTTGATAGAGCTGAAGAAGCAAGTCGACGAGCTGCAGGACAAGGGGTTTATTAGATCCAGTTCTTCGTCTTGGGGAGCGCCAGTCTGGTTTGTGTCAAAGAAGGACGGTATGGTCCGCATGTGTATTGATTACCGGGCGCTCGACAACCTCACTATCAAGAATAGATACCCTTTGCCGAGGATCGACGATTTGTTCGATCAGCTGAGTGGGGCAAAGGTATTTTCGAAGATAGACATGAGGTCCGGGTATCACCAGCTGAAGGTAAGGCGGGATGACATTCCCAAGACGGCATTTCGGACTCGGTACGGCCAGTACGAGTTTACAGTGATACCATTTGGGTTAACCAATGCTCCCACGGTGTTCATAAACTTGATGAACAAGGTATTCCATCAGTACCTTGACAAGTTTGTGGTGGTCTTCATAGATAATATTTTGATCTATTCGAAGATGCAGGAGGAGCATGACGAGCACTTGAGAGTTGTGTTAGAGACTCTGAGGAGGGAGCAACTCTACGGAAAGCTTTTGAAGTGCGAGTTCTTCTTGGACCAGGTCGAGTTCTTAGGTCATATTGTGACCGAGCACGGGATCTCAGTGGACCAGAGGAAGATTTTAACAGTTGAGTCTTGGTCTATGCCCAGTTCAGTTGTCGAGGTTCGAAGATTTCTGGGTTTGGCTGGCTATTATCGGAACTTCGTCCAGGACTTCTCACGGATTGCAGAGCCGATGACTAGACTCACCAGGAAGGACGTGGAGTTCGTCTGGACTGTTGAGTGTTAGGCTGCATTCGATGAGCTGAACAGGAGGTTGACTTCAGCTCCGATCTTGACTTTACCATCTGGGTCCGGTGGGTTCTCGATCTACAGCGATGCTTCAGGGAAGGGCTTGGGTTGTGTTCTTCGGTAGCACGGGAAGGTAATTGCCTATGCATCCAGGCAGTTACGACCGTATGAGAAGAAATATCCTACTCATGATCTGGAGTTGGCTGCGGTTATTTTTGCTTTGAAGTTATGGAAGCATTACCTGTACGGAGAGCGAGTTGAGATCTTCACAGATCACAAGAGCTTGAAGTACGTGTTCACTCAGAAGGAGCTGAACATGCGGCAGAGGCGGTGGTTAGAGCTGATGAAGGACTTCGATATATCACTGCAGTACCATCCGGGGAAGGCCAACGTAGTTGCAGATGCCTTGAGCAGGTATCCAGTAGCTATGTTCTTGACGATAGATCGTCATCTTTTGGCCGACCTGGATAGTTTGGGTATCGAAGTCATCATTCTGGGCGTGGAGATCCAGATGTCGAGTTTGCAGATTCAGTCTGAGCTGATGGATAGAGTCAGGTCAGCGCAGTATGATGATGTTGCCCTGAGGAGCATCAGGGAGCATGTGCGGACGGGTTTGCTCGACGATTTCTCTTTAGCCGAAGATGGGTCGTTGCGGCACGGTACTAGGCTGTGCATTCCACGTGGAGAGGTTCGGGAGAAGGTTCTTCATGAGGCGCATCGCTCTCAGTATTCTATGCATCCTGGAGCCAACAAGATGTATAGGGACCTGAGAGAGCACGTGTGGTGGTATGGCATGAAGCACGAGGTAGCTCAGTTTGTATCTCATTGCCTTGTGTGTCAGTAGGTGAAGGCCGAGAGACAGAGACCAGATGGATTGCTACAGCCGCTACCCATTTCCGAGTGGAAGTGGGAGCACATCACCATGGACTTTGTGTCTGGACTTCCACGATCGTCGGAAGGAAAGACGCGGTTTGGGTCATCGTTGATAGATTGACCAAATCGGCCCACTTTTTGCCTTTCAAAGTGGGTTTGTCTACAGAGAGGCTGGCAGAGCTGTATGTTCGTCAGATCGTAAGATTGTATGGGATTCCGATGAGCATAGTTTCAGACCGGGATAGCCGATTCACTTCCCACTTCTGGAGGAGTTTGCAGACTAGCTTGGGCACCTCGCTCAAGTTTAGTACCGCTTATCATCCCCAGACAGACGGACAGTCGGAGAGGACCATCCAGAATTTAGAGGATATGCTTCGCACATGTGTGCTTGATCTCGGGGGTTCTTGGGAGGACCATCTTCACCTTGTAGAGTTTTTTTACAACAACAGCTACCAGGCCAATATAGAGATGTCGCTATTTGAGGCTCTATATGGACGGAGATGTCGTACTCCTTTGTCTTAGAACGATGTCGGCGAGAGGGCACTTTTTGGGCCGAAGATGGTTGTGGATGCAGCCGAGAAGGTCAGGTTGATTAGAGACAGACTCCGGGTGGCTCAGGATAGGCAGCGGCATTGGGCCGATAGTCACCGGAGACCGTTAGAGTTCGAGGTTAGTTTCAGTTTCCTGTAGTATTGCTTGTGATTGTTTGATTAGTTATGTGCTGAGTTTTGTCTTATGTCTAGGTTGGTGACATGGTATTTCTGAGGATATTCCTGATACGTGGCACGATTCGCTTTGGCGGCGGTGGGAAGCTCAGTCCGCGCTACATCGGACCTTTCACCATCATAGAGAGGATCGGTGCAGTAGCCTACCGACTAGACTTGCCGCCTAGGCTTGAGGGAGTGCACAACATGTTTCATGTATCTCAGCTGAGGCGGTACGTGGCAGATCCTAGCCATGTATTGCACCATTCAGCAATACAGGTGGGACCTACTCTCAGCTATCCAGAACAGCCAGTGGAGATTCTGGATCGCTGGGAGAAGGTGCTCCGGAACCAGGTCATACCCTTGGTTCGAGTTGCATGGAGACATCACTCTCGAGGTGAGTCTACCTGGGAGAGGAATGACGACATGCGGGAGCGTTTCCCTTATCTTTTCGCGTCCTGAGGTATAAATCCATTTCTTTTATTTTTTGTTTGTGATTTTCTTGTGTTTGTAGTCTTCAATTTCGAGGACGAAATTTTTTTAAGGTGGATAGACTTGTCACCCTCACTTTTCCAAGTGGTAAATTTTATTTTATGAATATTTTGGGAATTTTATTTTATGAATGCCAATATTAAATGATCATAGGAGTCGGGTTCGAATTTTATCGCATTCTGACTTAATTCGGGACTCCGGAAAATTTCGACTTGAGTTGTGTTTAACACATTAATTAGCCATAGCCCACCAAACTTAACATTTAGGTCTAGGAGTTTGGACTAGTCCCCCATGAGTGTTTAGGCTTAATTATGATTTTTATTTAGTTTAAACTAACCCCCAAAACTCAAATAGGAATTTAACTTTCATTTGGAATGAAGGAGGGGCAAACTTGTAATTAGACAATGGGCTCCAACCCCCTTTATTAGGGCCGGCCACCACCCTCCCTCTTTATTCCATTCACTTCAAAATTTCTTCATCTCTTCTTCTCCAAGCTTTCTTTCCAAGAGCAAGAATAGGAATCCAAAGGATTGATCTCCAAATAGGTTTTCTTTTCCAAATATTTTTCCATCCAACTCTCCCTCTATCCCAAGTGGAGCTTCTACAAGCTTTTGGGAGCAAGAAGTGAAGAGTTGTGTCCTAAACAATTCATTGGTCGGAGCCGTGTCGGAGAAATTTTCCATTGGGATCCATCTCCCGATAGGTACAACCTATTCTCTTTTCCATTCTTTTCATGATATAAATTAGTTTGGACCCCGTAGGATTTATTTCCTTGTTTGTGTCCCTAGTTGTGTCAAGTTTGAGTCCCTTTGGTGTGTCCTAGGAGGAGTTTGGGTTTGTGGTTGTGTCCTAAATTTTTCCCCCAATTTGGACACCCCTAGAAATTAGGTTTTGTCTCTAAGTGGTTTAGGCACTTCTAATTCCATATTGTGTTAGTGTTGTGGAGTGTTAAATTCATATTGTGTGTGTGTGTGTGTGTGTGTGTGTCTATATATATATATATATATATTTTTTTTTTTGTGTGTGTGTGTGTGTCTATATATATATATATATATATATATATATATATATATATATATATATATATATATATATATATATATATATATATATATATATATATATAGACACACTCTCATATATATATATATATATATATATATATATATATATATATATATATATATATATATATATATATATATATATGAGAGTGTGTCTATATATATATATATATATATATATATATATATATATATATATATATATATATATGAGAGTGTGTCTCTATATATATTAGTGTGTGTGTGTGTGTGTGTTCATGTATATATATATATATGTGTGTGTTCATGTATATATATATGTGTGTGTTTATATATATATGTGTGTGTCTCTATATATATTAGTGTGTGTATGTGTTTATATATATAGAGAGAGGGAGGGGAATGAATGAGAGTGATATGTATGAGTGTTTTTATATATATATATATATATATATATATATATATATATATATATATATATATATATATATATATATATATATATATATATATCCGGCGGGCCTAGCTCTTGTGGTTAGGTGGTGTGGCTCTCCTAGGGGAGGGCTGGGTTCGAGCCTCCCCTCCCGCACCTGGGGTGGCTGGGCGGCCTTTGGCCGCGGCCCCGGGTGGGGACCCTTTGCCGGACACCCCCCCTCCCCCCCGGGCTCCCCCCTCCCCCGGACCCCCCCCCCCCCCCCCCCCCCCCCCAAAAAAAAAATAAATAAATAAATATATATATATATATATATATATATATATATATATATATATAGAGAGAGAGAGAGAGAGAGAGAATTAGAGAAGATTTAGAGAGAATTATAGAGGAGGAATAGAGAGTTTTAAGTGAGAAGAGAGGGAGTTAGAGAGGCTGAGAAGAAAGGAAAAGAAGGGCAGCAATGGCAGCAGCAAGGGGGGCCAAGGGCTGCTGCCACCCCCCCCCCAAACAGCAGCTGCAATAGCAGGAATAGCAGCAGCAGGTGCAAAAACAGCAGCAGCAGCAATAGCAAAACAGCAGCAGTAGCAGCCATAGCACCCCCCATTAGCCCCATTAAACCCCACCTATATACCTATATATATACCTATATATATACACATATACTCCTATATATAGCTATATATACACCTATATATACCCTCTAAATACCCCCCTAAACTAGTCCTAAGTGAGGGTTGAAAAGTGAGTGTTGTGAGAGAGAATGAGTGGTTGTGTGAGGGCGTAAAGAAGGGTAATTTTGAGATAGGAGCGTCGGAACGCGTCCAAACTTGAAGGGGACTTAGCTAATATAAAATAGAGTTTGTGGGTAGGCTCCTAGGTTGAAATCGGGACTTCGTTTGGGATTAGGAGAGTGGCATCACGCGGTATCATTGAGTATCCTACGGTACTCAAGATAACGGGTAAACGGATAACATGGACCGTAAGATGGACTGGATGTCCACTTTACCTAGAGAACTTGGTTGGTAATGGTTGTATAGGCTAGTATCCTACTACCCTAGGAAGCCGGGAGTGAAACTTCTAAGGGAAAGCCACTTGGCTCTAATGTTAGAGTGGTTTAAGGGTATGTGTATATAAAGGGTAATCGGGTAATTTCAAGATACGGGATCCGGTATTCGGTTTGACTTAAAACTTAGGTGACTTGATAGGTACACCCTACAAATGTCATTTTGAACCAATTTTGGCTCGGTTGACCCAGAGTTGACTTTTTACCCAAAAGTCAACAATGAGTCAACCCTTTGTCTAAATTTGACCAAATCCAAACTAGAGTTGACCAGTTGACTAAAAGTTAACTGTTGGTCAACATTTGACCAGTTTGACCTAAGGTTGACCTAGAGTTGACCAGAGTTGACCAGGGTTGACCATTTGACTAAAAGTCAACTGTAAATTAACTCTTGACCCCGTTTGACTTGCTTCGAGTTGTTTTGACTTGCTATGATTGGTATGACCTAGGGTTGACTTAGACTGACTTAGATTGACTTGATATGACTTAATTTAACCTAGATTGACTTGACAGGACTTAGTGTGACTCAGTGAGACCTAGTGTGACCTAGATTTCATATCATTCATTATAAATCATTCATAACTTTGTTAAACCTAAATTAACATGCAATATCTCATCTTTAGGTCTCTGATTACCACTCTGAGCATTGATATACCCTACAGCTCAGGACAGCAGGCGAGTACATTCACTGATAGTTTTTATTGTCGTGATATCTGCTATATCCGATTCAGTCGTAGTGTCTTACTTGATTCTCAGTCACGATAGTTCACGGACTAGTATACGTTGGATCATGACATGAGATATTGTTCCTAGATTTCTGGGTATATTGGTACACTTTCGATCTTGTTTCTTGTACTTATATAGATACCGATTTCTAAGGGGACTTGCTACCCTCTTATGGAATCACGTGCCATGACCTGTCATGTCCAGATCCATTGTACTATTCGGGGATAGGGAATTATTAGGGGCTATGTGATCCAAGCCACCTTGTCACTATATTCTTGTGCTCGCGCCACTCTTCCCTCACGTAGGGTGTAGCGAGATCCTATTTACCTTGTGCTCGCTATCCAGGTTGGCCGGCATGACCCTTCCCAGATTTTCTTGTGATTGTCGGGCCAAGTGGATAGCCTGTCCTATCACTTATCCCAAGCCGATCACATAACGCTCTAATAATTCAAGGCACATTTTATATTTACTTTATCTTATCTTATATCCTGCTCTGTTCTACATTCAGTACTTTCTCACCATGCTATGATATTCAGTTACTCACATGTTCTACATGCCTTTATGTTAAATCTTGATTGGAGACTAAGTTCTGCTCGGGAGAAGAGTTACAACCCCGGTCCTTGTTTGGTTTAAGGGTTGTAACTCAGCTTCCGAACGGTTTCCAAGTCTTCATATATCTTTGTCTTGTAGTTCATTATACTGTCTCTTATAAAATTTGGCAATTCACGTGGAAGTGCTGTTAGTACTTGTACTTGCTCATCTTTCTGATAGGATACCGTTGATATATTACAGATGATTCTGAGACGGGCTGCTCGACCTATTATGGGCTCGATCTAGATGGAGTAGTCCAGGACCGTGGCCTTATAGTAGAGCCACTAGACTTTGTACTCCCAGAGTAGTGTAGATTAGTTGGGTTTGCCTGGACTGCGATCCAGCTAGTACTATCAGACTGTAGCTTTCTATATTGTATTTTGAGACCCTGTGATGTTGTGTATATATCTGGACTTGTGTTGGATTTTGGACTTATTCCTTTTCATCTATCATATGTTCCTTTCTGTGCTATCTACCTTAGTTTTATTCTGTGATTGAGACTGTATTGCTATGTCACCTCCACTCGGTGTGTATATACTGTACAGGCATCTTTATACTGTTAGTCATAGTATTTACAGACGTTATATACAGCGTTCTACCGCCGATACTGTGGCGTAGGCTGGAAATACCCACGTGCTCGTGCCCCTCATAAGTGTGCGGGTCGTGACAATTCGTGACTTCAACATATTCAAGATAGTGTTTCGCCGAGGAGCAACTTATGCGAACTCGACCGTGCCAAGACTTTCACTTAAATCCAAGTGCTTCTAGACCAACTCTCGTGCCAACGACGTCAAAGGGATGACTCGTGCTGGTCGTGCCGCTAGACTTGATTGTGCCTTAGGACCTTGCTTAGACTTGTTCGTGCATCAAGATTGAGGTCGTGTCTCGCAACTTATCAAGATTTATCCATGTTACCGCCTTGCGGCCATCCTGTTCGACTCATAACCTAACTTAGACAAGGCTTGTGAAACATAGTATCGATTCCATGGACATTTCGACGCCAAGTATCGTGCCAAGCACGATGCCTATGTTGCAGCCCAATCTTAGGCCCAGACATTGTGTTACCGACTAAACTGCATTCAAGCTCTAGACTCAATCAAAAGGCATACACGGGGTGTGCCGCTATTCTGCCGACCCATCTACATGAGTGGTCACTAGTAATGTCAAGCTATCTTGGATCTCGGCTCGGGGATATCGGCCCGTCCCTACACGGGTAGCTAGCCCGGAGGCGCCGAATTCTCCCATGCGGTTATCCAGCATCCTACTTGAGCCTCACTCGCTTCTCCCGAGCCGACGTGATCCCGGTACCCCGGTGATCACTCGAGAAGACCTAACCTTGTCGACAAGTTGTCCAATGACCGTGCAAGACTCAACTTGATCTATCAAATCCTTCCTTAACATGACCATGCTTTCCATCTTTCTATTGAGACTCCCAAGTAGCGGGACCGATCTCGTGAACGAGACTTATCAAGACTTAACGAGATTCCCAAGTAGCGGGACCGATCTCGACGACAACCAGTCGCGTGGACTTCCTTTGTCCATGGTATGCTTTTCACTAAACCGACCGTGGCTCGTGTCTTAGTCAGACCTTGTTCTCTAGGCGACGCTATCGCTCAAGTCATATACCTTATACGACAAGCCTTGTTTTTGAGGGACTACGCGACTTCACAACCGCAGATGGAGCGGGACAGTGCTAGAAATAGCTTAGACCGACAGGCATAACTTTACCTAACTTATTTGCACAACGACTTGACGAGCAGAGGCTACGCCAAGCTTCGCATCGAGGGAATGTGTCGTGCACGCGATCGACTTGAACAACCAAGTTTTTGGGTGCCTAGACTTAAGCCACAAGCCGTGCAACACGACTTACTCATGGGACGTACGAAGGCTATGCCAAGCCTTGGACGACGGGATCGTACATGCTTTATCAAGCATTCACGCGGGCGGCGCCTATGACTTAGGCTAATTCGAGTGTTGGGACAAAACGACGGGACCGTGCATGCTTTATCAAGCATTCATGCAGGCGACGCCTATGACAGGCTAATTCGAGTGTTGAGGCAACTTAGCAACTTAGGCCAACTTCCTTCTCCCAAGCCACGGGAACGAAGAATCGAGTGTCATTTAAAAAGCACGCTGAGCCGACTTCTAAGCAGACCGTGGGACCATTTTCCATGTTCTAAGACATTTCGATCCGTCGGGATTATTTTCTTAACTATTTGCGTTCATAGCTTTTATATTAGCCTACTTGTGCAAGTTAAAAATATGCGAGTTATTAAGTGAAGACTAAGATGAAGCAAGTTCACCGAAACTACCCCACCTGAGCGAGGAGTCGCCTCGGCCGAGCGAGCCTTCGAGTAGCCGTTGCAAGGCTAAGTCTGAACGCCGTCGGCGTTTCGATTCCTCCGATTAACTTTGCAGGACGGGGAACGACAACCTACACCACTCAGAACAAGTCTCGTCCTCGAGACTTTCCTGAAGGCAAGCCATCCTACCATTTCTATGGCCAAGACTTAATCGTACCTGACACGGAACTATAACAGTCGTGTGGGGTACGCCATAATTAATCTTACACACTCCGCCTACGCGTTTCTTCGATTTTGAGCCACGCTCGCACTATTATCAATCTTTCTCTTTTACATGATCTCAATCCTCGACACTTTCTATTCCTCGAGACTCGTTTGAATTCAACGTATCACTTGGTTGGAACGTACACGCATTCCAGGCGTCCCCAAAATACATGTATTCAGCCAAGCCGTATGATAGAGAATTCATCATTTTCACTCGAGTCGCATCGTGCACATACTCAGGCGTCCCTAAAATATATGCATGTCAGCTGAATCTCGTAAGAGGTATTCCTATACTCGTGATTCACACTATCCATCCATGCCATGCCATGCCAATCCTTAAGATCAATCTTTCGATTGCCAATTCTTTAAACATGGGCGTCTCGCCTAACCGCTAGGCCATTTCTCAAGGCTAAGTCAATGTCAGGATTAGAATCATATCTTTCCAACAATAATGCCAACACTGACCCCAATCCTAGGGTCAAACCATACTCGGTAGTATGGGGTTTTCTATCCAAGCTTACGTCACTCAGATTTCTAAATATCGAGCACGATCACCTAGTTCGCATCGAGGCACGCGTTGCACATATTCGATTCTGTCCAAATTATCAATTCTAACCAATTCATGCATTCGATCAGGAGGTCATCTAGCTCGACAATATGTTGCACCCCAATCTCACGCGAGTCCGATTACCAACGGTGGCTCATGAATCACCATACAACGCTCCCGCGGAATAATCATTCTTATCGAGGCGTAACTCTTGTTTGCGTCTAGACTAATTCATTCTCGATACGCGGATTGGACCTACTCGATCCTCAAGTTCAATCATCAAGCACACAGAGTCATTCCCGAGTCCACCTTCGTGTCAAACTACAAGTCGAAACATACAAATTACCATGCCATGCAAGTTCGATCACCCCCGCTGTATAAATTACCATACCAGCGCTCACGCGGAGTGATCGCCTTAATTGGCGTAACGCATGTGCGAGGCTGGAGTTGCGCTCGCATAAGACAAGAACGTCAACATTGTGGTTATCAAAGAAACAAATCCAAACATTTTGTTTTTCTCCAAGTCAAGATCTCAGTTTGATAGTTCGATCGTCATTCGTTCAACTAGAAAATCCTCGAGCCAAGTTTATCTTTTCTTCGACACATTTCAACATCCCGAGTATAGCATCCATCGGAACAATGACATTTACACGATCGTCATTCGCCTAGTCAGAGTACTCCCGAGTTATCGCATATCGATCTTTGATACGCCTCAATACCATCGACGATATGCATAACCTGACGATCTTCCTTTGCAACCAATTTTGAGTCGTACGACTGATGCTATTGTCCGAACAGGATATACCACAATTCCTCGATATTCAAGATCAAGTTCAATCGCTATTCCTCAAGCTAGTTTCAATATCTTGTCCAAAACTCAAGTCACATTTCATTTGACTCAATCTGAAATCGCACGTGTGATTTACTAGATTTCCTCGATCAAGACATTCATTTTTATTCATCGTTTTCGAATCATTTTCTAACTCGCGTTGCCCATTGACAAGTTGTCTGAACGAGATGCTCGTTCGGGATATTCGAAGTCATGACCAACTAAGTATGACGCGTTCTAAGGCTTTGTGCGATCGCATCGCCTCGTCGACATACTCGTTGCTACTCGTAATCCTTGATTTTCGCTCGAATGATTTCTAAGACAAACCATACACCACTCGGATTCGAGCCATCCGATCTAGTCCTTAATCAAGTTCGCATCATTCGCTAAGACATCTTTTAGATTCGTTCGACGAATTCCTAGCGTAATCGCTCACGTCGTGTCGACGTACTAAGTCGTTCGCCCTATTCCTTAAAATCTAAATCTAGTCTTTCGTGTATGCCTAAGCGTTAGTTCGATAGCGTTCCTATCGATATACACTCTAAGTGTATCTCCGTTTCCGACCGAGCGATATTTAATATTGCTCGCGACTCGTTTGTACCAAAAAGTCGAGGTGCGCGACACGCGGCACAACTTAGCCAAAAGGCCATGTGCATAGCTATCCCGTGCGGACTATATCCGAGTTTTGCACGCTCACTTGCTAATATCGACGTAGGACTATATGGGCACACGCGTGGCATGTTAACTTAGCACGTGTTTTCTTATCAAGTCAAGTTGACACCGTTCGGCACAAAGGCCCATCGATGAGTTCGGTGATGGCCTAACGATGCGTTCGATTGAACGCTTGTACGAGCTTTTGAAAAATTTAGACTTATCGTATGGACATGCCGAGGGACATTTGAGATAGAGCGCACAATTTTTTTTCCAACGACGAGCTTTCAAAACTGAGAAATTCGACTTGAAGTCCAAGGATGTAAAGCCGTGCTCTGATACCATTATGTCACGTCCCGCTCCCGTAGGAGAGATCGTCCTCGCTAAGGCGTGATCCCGCACGAGCCTAGATTGTGCTCGTGCAAGACGGGTTCCATAATGGCCGATTACAGCGGCGGCGACGAGGTCGTCGCGCAGAAGTCCCACGCAGAAATATTGAACAAGCAACATAAATTTAAAGGCAAAACACAAGTTATTCAAAAGAGATCTTTATTGATATTTAATAATGAAATTATAATAGGCGCAAGGCCATGATTATAAGTCTCTCGTGCTTACTTTTCTCTCATTTTATAAGTCACTCTGCTCTCTCTTATCTCTCGATACAATGCTTGAGCCAGCGGAAGCTTCGGATAGGCGACGTCCATACATTATGTCCCATATAAGTCTTGACTCCATGCAGCCGCACGCTTTGAATCGCCAAGGAACTCCGTGCCTCGACGCATCCAAGCGAGCTCCGCACCACGAGCTTCTACCTGCGCCTGCACATAAAAACTATGTGGGTGTCAGTACTCAACTGTACTGGTGGAGTGAGCTCCTCGTCCACCCATACAAAACCGACACGTTCATTTACTTCGTGCAATACAAGTCCCTTTATGATTGTCTTTCTAGTCTTGCCTTAGGATCATTTTTAAGATTACGATGCCTGACCAAACCGATGAGCAACGACATGGTCGTGCTATAATGCCAACATGTATTTCGATCGAGGCAGTGCCTCATCGCTTACGTACTTGACCGAACTTCAACTCGGGATGGCAGTGTCGTGCCATACTCTATTTATGACTTTGACATATTCAAGACAGTGCTTCGCCGAGTAGCAACTTATGCAAACTAGGCCATGCCAAGACCTTCACTTAAACCCAAGTGCCTCTAGACCAATTCTTGTGGCAACGACGTCAAAGGGACGACTCGTGCTTGTCGTGCCGCTAGAATTGATTGTGCCTTAGGACCTTGCTTAGACTTGTTCGTGCATCAAGATTGAGGCCGTGTCTCGCAACTTATCAAGATTTATCCATGTTACCGCCTTGCGGCCATCCTGTTCGACTCATAACCCAAGTTAGACAAGACTTATAAAATATAGTGTCGACTCCATGGACATCCCGACGCCAAGTATCGTGCCAAGTACGGTGCCTATGCTGCAGCCCAATCTTAGGCCCAGATATTGTGTTACCGACTAGACCTGCATTCAAGCTCTAGACTCAATCCAAAGGCATACTTGCCGCTATTCTGTTGACCCATCTACATGAGTGGTCACTAGCAATGTCAAACTATCTTGGATCTCGGCTCGGGGATATCGGCCCGTCCCTACATGGGTAGCTAGCCCGGAGGTGCCGAATTCTTCCATACGGTTATCCAGCATCCTACTTGAGCCTCACTCGCTTCTTCCGGGCCGACGTGATCCCGGTGCCCCGGTGATCACTCGAGAAGACCTAAACTTGTCGACAAGTTATCCAATGACCGTGCAAGACTCAACTCGATCTATCAAATCCTTTCTTAACATGACCATGCTTTCCATCTTTCTATTGAGACTCCCAAGTAGCGGGACCGATCTCGTGAACGAGACTTATCAAGACTTAACGAGATTCCCAAGTAGCGGGACCGATCTCGGCGACAACCAGTCGCGTGGACTTCCTTTGTCCGTGGCATGCTTTTAAGTAAACCGACCGTGGCTCGTGCCTTAGACAGACCTTGTTCTCTAGGCGACGCTATCGCTCAAGTCATATACCTTATACGACGAGCCTTATTCTCAAGGGACTATGCGACTTGACAACCGCAGATTGAGCGGGACAGTGCTAGAAATAGCTTAGACCGACCGACATAACTTTGCCTAACTTATTTGCGCAACGACTTGACGAGCAGAGGCTACGCCAAGCTTTGCATCGAGGGAATATGTCGTACACGCGATCGACTTGAACAACCAAGTTTTCGGGTGCCTAGACTTAAGCCACAAGCCGTGCAACACGACTTACTCATGGGACGTGCGAAGGTTATGCCAAGCCTTGGACGACGGGAACGTGCATGCTTTATCAAGCATTCACGCGGGCGACGCCTATGACTTAGGCTAATTCGAGTGTTGGGACAAAACGACGGGACCGTGCATGCTTTATCAAGCATTCACGCAGGCGACGCCTATGACAGACTAATTCGAGTGTTGAGGCAACTTAGCAACTTAGGCCAACTTCCTTCTCCCAAGCCACGGGAACGAAGGATCGAGTGTCATTTTAAAAGCACGCTGAGCCGACTTCTAAGCAGACCGTAGGACCATTTTTTATGTTCTAAGACATTTCGACCCGTCGGGATTATTCCCTTAACTATGTGCGTTCGTAGCTTTTATATTAGCCTACTTGTGCAAGTTGAAAACATGCGAGTTATTAAGTGAAGGCTAAGATGAGGCAAGTTTACCAAAACTATCCCACCTGAGCGAGGAGTCATCTCGGCCGAACGAGCCTTCGAGTAGCCTTTGCAAGGCTAAGTCCGAACGCCGTCAGCGTTTCGATTCCTCCGATTAACTTTGCGGGACGGGGTACAACACACTGCGGGATTGTGAACCCAGAACCACTGTTGTCTACTGTTTGTTCATTGTAGAGAACAAAGTCCTGTGAGAGGATAGCTTGGAAGCCTTAATGAGTTCTCAGCCATTTGGGAAGTCTGGCGTGCTTTACAGGAAGCACGGATAGCACAGTACTACAAAGGAGTATAGTACTCCATGCTACAGTGGAGTGACACCACATGAGGTACCTAGTGAGGGTAAAGCATCGGCTTCGGGCCAAGTCACAGCGACGTAGCACTGCACATAGGCAAGTGGGTCTAATGTTGTAGAATGAAGAGTGGTAGGCAGCACTACAAAGAGGATGAGCCTCATGTTACAGTGGTGTGACACCACATGAGGCAGTGCCTCGGCTTTGCAAGCCATGTCACAGCGGCATAATATCGCAAGGAAATGAAAGGCTTCATACTGGGTAGCTTGACACTACAAAGAGGCTGGGCCTCATGCTACATGTGGTATGACACCACATGAGGCAGTGCCTCTTCTTTGGGCCATGTCATAGCGGCGTAGCACCGCAAGGAGGCGAAAGGCTTTATGCCAAGACTCTTTAAAAGAACTCATCTAGAGTGTATGGATAGAGATGTAGGCCGTCTCTTGAGGGAAACTTTGTAGACACCCAACATACATACACCGAAACCAGGCTGGCACAAGGCCTTTAATGTGCAGCCGGAAGCACAGTTGATGTCATTATGTGAGTAGGAATAATTGCAGTTATGATAAAAAATTCAAGGCTTAGTCCATTCTTGTATCATGCTGTTATGTAACCTATGCGAAAAGATTCAAGTCATAGCGACATCTCTCCTAATGTATGATGGACAGTCACTGTGGGGAACGCTTAACCCATACATTGAGATATGTGGGAGATTGCTGGTATTTTTGCCTTTAGACTAGGAAAGATAGTCCCATATCGCCTACACCAAATGATAAGTATCTCAATATAATGCATTGCTTGTGTTGGAGTGTGCACATAAGGTTTAATGGGGCACAGGTGTGTGCCATGTGGGAGTATTTTTCTAGAAGGAAAAAGGATTAATTCTAACAATGATGTAAGTTGATTTTTGTTGATCGGACTCGAACTCAGACTCGGACTCCAGGATGCCTCGTGCATGCACGGTCGTGTGTTCGGGGGGTAGACGTGGGCTACCACTCGACTATGTTGATTGTGGGATGATGTAATATATCAAACTCTATTTTAGAGTATTGGTATTTTAGTCCCACATCGGATAGGATAGATGGTGAAGTCTCACTCCACTCTATAAGTAGAGCCCCCTGACCTCCTTTCTAAGATGCACCAAAGTAAAGAGTTAAAGGAGTCCGTAAAGTTCAAGAAGCCCGCTCAAGTCTAAAAAATTGACTGACGAGCGTTCCAGAAGTTCTCTAAGAACTTGCTGGTTCCTGGAAGCGGATCGTATATAGGCGAATCTTGCTTTGAGCAACGGTGATCTGATCACCCCAGCAAAGCTGTCTTTCTCTTTCTTCTTTCCTTCTCTTCTTCTCTGATCTAATCAGAAACTCCTTTTGGGCTTTCGTCGCTGCTGCGGCTAGCAATTCGATTTGTACATTCTTTTTAGAAGTATTACATTTGTTTGTTACAGTAATGAAATCTTTTTAGATCTTCATTACCCATAATCCTTCAAGGATCTTTGTAGTGCACCTTCTTTGAAGAGTTGCTACGAAACGTTGTTTTTACAATCGTTTCATTTCTCAGTTTTCCGTCGAAAATTACGCCTCGGGAATAACAGGTTGTAGTGAGGTTTTGATTCATGCCTGGTTGATGGCAAAATACACCCAAATTTTCGTTATGGGATAAATTCATAAATTTCCAAATTTTCATTATGGGACGACAAATTTCTATTAATGGGCTAAATTATCTTAGTGACACCATAACTATAACGTTGGTTTTTGTAATTAAATGAATAACAATACTCTTTTGTTCGTGATGAACTCTCATTTGTAACTAAATTTGGATGGCAAGTGCTTCAAAAGAGCAATTTATGAAATTGGAGTGTCAAAATTGATCAATGGAAAGTTAAAGTGCCAAAAAGACCCAAACGCTATAGTTGGAGTGCCGCTAGGATAATGTAGCCTTGTTTATAAATTATTACTATGACATTCTTTAAGTTTTTGTTGATATTAATTTAGTAGCATTCTTCTTTTGTGTGTCGATTCGTTTATTTATTTTCTGCTGCTTCTCTCGAACTTTGCATATTTCCTGATTTTTCTTCCACGTTCGAATTGCTGCAAACTCTAGATGTATGCATTGGCAGTTGAAGTTGATTCCTTGAAGAAGGACAAGGAGGAGAATCTGAAGATCAACCTTCTTAGAGCTGAGGAGGAGGTAAGAAGATGGACAATACACTTAAAAAAAAAAATTTCAATACAGAAATCAATCTCATCCTACTTCTTGTCTGAACTCTAAGGCTAATTTATTGTTTGAAGAAAACAAATTGTTGGACGAGAAGAACAAGAGGTTGGGGAAGCTGCTGAACAAAGAAAGACGCCAGCAATCTGAAAGCAAGAGCTCTTCTTGCAAATCCTATGCCAAAGTAAGATTTCCTGAAATCTATCTTTACATTAGTACATGCCTCGACTGGGGCTGCCTCTGCAAGGACAAAACACTTTTCTGCTGAGCTCTCTAATGATAAGAATTTGCTTGTTTGGTGAACAAGCAAATTAGGGAACATTTATTTAACATACTAACTAATATAAGGAATGTAATTGAGTCTTGCAACAAAATTACTTTTCTCACAGAGATGATGTAACATTTTGGATTGATCAAGTGATGATAGTGTACTACTTGTAAACCCTATATATATAGATATATATTAAATTTAATCTTTTTTTTCTATATAAAAAAAGACACTTTTCCTAGCTTTCGTAAAAGAATGAAGAAAAAGAAAGAAGAAAACAGGAAAAGGTAAGAAAAGAAAGAGGACAGGTTATACAGTACACTTGACTAACTTGAGTGTTGATTTAAATTATAATGAACATGGACAATCTTTTGACCATTGCCCAACATTATCCCAAGAAAATAGAACCTTACACTACGGATTCTGACATGCTTCATCAACAGAGATATTAAGGCAGGAAGTTTTAAAACAAAAGTTTTGGTGTTGATCATCATTGAAGGCTGCTACCATAATGGGCTGTCTCTGGAGCAAGAGAACTCCATAAAAGAATTGACAGAGCTTTTGTAACCGGCTGTTGATCTGATATTAACCCTCTATCTTAGTGTCAAATTCCTAGCCAAGTTAGTTATGAGCACGAG
Source organism: Iris pallida (assembly GCA_029216955.1). Classification (NCBI taxonomy): domain Eukaryota; kingdom Viridiplantae; phylum Streptophyta; class Magnoliopsida; order Asparagales; family Iridaceae; genus Iris; species Iris pallida. The sequence continues at coordinate 1,129,010 of JANAVB010030819.1, forward strand.
ATTGTCATGCCGTAGAGCCTACGTCGCCAGTTGCTAGGTTGGTAGGTTGTAAGTTCATGCAACCAAGGTGCAACCCTCCAAAATCTCCTAGATTATAAAGACTCTAGATGAAGAGGTAAGATGATAAATTTTGTGTAGACCTGACGTCAACACAAAAGAATTTGTGTTGCATTCTCAAATTTATTTAAGTTAGGGTCAAGTGATATATTAGGGAGAACCCTCTTGTTTAATAATATAAACAATCTAAATCGTGAACTAAGAATTTGCAGTATCGAAGGGTCAAACGACCATTTTCGTGTGTAAGTCTATCATCTTTTATCTTCTTTTCTCCTTTAGCCGAAAGATTGTTGAGAAACAAATATTTGGAAAATAATAAGTTCTGCAGTGAAATAAAAAATGTAAAATCCTTACAACTAAATTTGGATGATACACCAGATAAAAGTGGAATAACATAGATAAGATTAGCATGACTCCTGCATAAGGATGACGTGAACAAATCAAGAAATTTTCCTTTTTTTTTTGTCACATTTGGTGACTAGTAGGGCTTTCTGATACCGAGATTGTTGTTTAAATCTGAGTGCTACTTTATGAACATTAACAGTTTCTTGGAATATATGGTTTGTTGGATGCTTTGCCCAGGTGAACCAGGATAAGTACTTTACCCATATTTATGAAAAAAAGAAATGAAAAGAAAAACTGAATTTGCCAATTCATACTGATATTAGTGACTGACACCAAACAATTAAGGTAAAGCAAGTTCTGATAATATCAATTGGAAACAATATAATGGGCACTAATAAACACGATAAATGGTGTAAATGCAGTACTATCCCTCTTTCAGGTGTTAAGTCTTTTTCAATACTGTTCGTAGGGGTGTAACCCGTTGGGTACACCTGGGGGTGTCCGTGGGGATGGACACAGTTTGAATCCCTCCTTGCTCGTTGGCATGGAGAAAAGGACACCTAAAAAAAAGAGGACTTTTTCAATACTAGTAAATTCACGCGCACGTAAAATAATTTTTCTTTCTTTCTGATATTATTGATAAATAATTTAAATATTTAAATATATTTAAATAAAGATTTGTTATATATATCTTTATATTTAAATTAAAATTTGTTAAAGATTTAGTTATATTTTAATTATAATTTGTTATGGATATAATTTGTTATGGATATATGTGAATAAAAAAAAGAAGGTATTCGGTTATAACAAAGAAAATAGAGAAAGTTTAAAATTATAATCTTCCGTAATTTATTTTAATTAAATGGTTGATGATTTATAAACTTGCACATAAGCTAAATCCTTACTTTGGGTAATTCTTGTACGTATAAAGTAATTACCGCTCGTCTTATTTCACCGTTAGCTTCTCCATTTTCAAGATGCTTGGACAACATATTTTATGGTAATTTCATCAGAGATCTAATTTTCTTCTTAGCTAAATTACCCCCAATGACACCCCAACTATAGCGATTGGACATATTTGACATCTTAATTTTTCACTGCTCAATTTTGGCACAATAACTTAAATTTTTTTCCTTTTGAAGTATCTTCCGTCCAAATTTAGTTGCAAATAAGAGTTCATCGTGAACAAAACAATATTGTTATTCATGAATTATTTCATAACAAAAATCAACACAACACCAACAACAAACACAACTATTATGTGTTGGGTATGCACTGATACCGCTAATTGGGATGGAGATAGCTTACCCACTTAACGTGGGAGCTACAATAAGTTGAAGTTTAGCTTACCCGCTTAACGTGAGAGCTACAATGAGTTGAAGTTTAGCTTATCCGCTTAACACGGAGGCTAGAGAAAAGAAAAGAAAAACAAACATACAAAAGACAAGAGAATTAACGAGGTTCGGCTATGTGCATACGTCCTCGGACAACAATAGTTCTTTTCTTTCTTCTTCCACTAAGAATAGTGGGATTACAGAGTTACAAACTCTCTTGGATACACTCAAGAGGATCTCTCTCATACACAAGTATGGAAGACACTTTGGTGAAGAAGCACCCGAGGTAGAAGCACCGCCCGGAAGAACACCGTAAACAAGGAGCACCAACACTTCTAGCACCAAGATCACAAGGGAGGATTAACCCAAACATCTCCCAAACCATCTCCTTATATAGCCATAAGGGAATGAACCTTCTCCTCCAAGATTCATTCATGCAAGATGAATGAACCTTGGGAACTCCACAAGTCTTTAGACTTTCTCCAAGGTGAATGAACCTTGGGAACTCCACAAGTCTTTAGACTTTCTCCAAGGTGAATGAACCTTGGGAACTCCAAATCATCTCTCCAATTAAGGAGGGACCACCCAACAATTTCCCCCGTCCCGACTTAAGTAGAAGGCTCCGTCATACCAGCTGCACTTCTGCAAAAGATGTGCTTGTCTTTAGGTAGAGATTTAGTCATCATGTCTGAGCCGTTGTCATTGGTATGGATCTTCTCAATCTGAAGTTGCTTGGATTCTACCACGTTACGAATCCAATGATATCTCACGTCAATATGCTTTGTCCTCGAGTGAAAACTCGAATTCTTGCTCAAATGAATAGCACTCTGGCTATCACAATAAAGAACATATTCTCGTTGTTCTTGACCCAACTCTTGTAGGAATCTTTTCATCCACAGTAGTTCCTTGCATGCTTCTGTTGCTGCAATATATTCTGCTTCTGTAGTCGACAGAGCAACACACTTCTGTAACTTTGACTGCCAAGACACAGCTCCCCCTGAAAGAGTAACCAAATATCCTGAAGTAGATTTTCTGGAGTCAAAATCTCCAGCCATATCTGCATCTGTGTAACCAATCAACACAGGCTTGTCATTTCCAAAGCACAATCTCATTTTGGAAGTACCTCTGAGGTATCTCAAAATCCACTTCACCGCTTTCCAATGCTCTTTTCCCGGATTGGATAAGAATCTGCTGACGACACCAACTGTATGTGCCATGTCAGGTCTGATGCACACCATCATATACATAAGACTGCCAACTGCTGAGACATATGGCACTGATGCCATCTCTTCTTTTTCTTTGTTGCTTGTAGGACACTGTCTTGAGTTGAGCAAAAATTGATTAGCAAGTGGAGTTGCTACAGGCTTTGCCTTGTCCATGTTGAACTTCTTCAATACCTTCTCGATATAGCGCTCTTGTGATAACCACAGCTTCCCATTCTTTCGATCACGGGAGATATGCATACCGAGAATTTGCTTTGCGGGACCTAAGTCCTTCATCGCAAAGGACTTGCTGAGCTCTTTCTTTAACTTGCTGATCTTGTCATTGTCACGACCTACGATCAACATATCATCAACATATAAAAGGAGTATAATCAGTTCACCATCTGAGTGCCTTTTGACAAACACACAATGATCAGAAGTGGTCCTCAGGTATCCTTGCTTGGTCATGAAGAGATCAAACTTCTTATACCATTGGCGTGGTGCCTGTTTCAGTCCATACAGGCTCTTCTTTAGTCGACAGACTAGATCTTCTTTTTCTTTGACTTTGAAACCCTCTGGTTGCTCCATGTAGATTTCTTCTTCAATCTCTCCATGAAGGAATGCAGTCTTCATATTTAGTTGTTCCACTTCTAGATTTAGACTTGCAGCCAAGCTGAGCACTACTCTGATAGATGTCATCTTCACCACTGGTGAGAAAATCTCTTCATAGTCAATTTCTTGCTTCTGACTAAAACCTTTCACAACTAGCCTCGCCTTGTATCTTGGTTGTGATTTGTTTTCTTCTGTCTTCAGCTTATATACCCATTTGTTCTTGAGTGCCCTTCTTCCTTTTGGTAATTTTACCAAATCATAAGTGTGATTCTCATGCAAGGACTTCATCTCATCTTGCATGGCTTCCAGCCACTCTCCCTTTTTCTCGTGTGTCACGGCTTCTTGATAGTTTTCAGGTTCTCCTGCATCTGTTTGCAATACATAGTGTTGTGGACTGTAGAGGCTGTTAGGCTTCGGTTGTCTGTTTGATCTTCTCAGTTGAGGTCCTTCAGGAGCTTGCTCTTCTTGAACATTTTCATGTACGATGTCGTCATCATGATTGTTCTCGACATGATCATGGATTTCAGCTTCATTGTTCTCGACTGGATCTCCCTTTGTTCCCGGGGCCGTGACACTGGATTTAGGTTGACAGAAAATTCCCTGGAGCTATCAACCTTTTCTCCCTTCTGACAATCTTCAATAGTTTGATCTTCAAAGAAGACCACATCTCTGCTTCTGACAATCTTCTTATTGACAGGATCCCAGAGTCTGTAGCCGAACTCTCATCTCCATAGCCAAGAAAAATACATTCTTTTGATTTGACATCAAGCTTGGACCTCTCATCTTTGGGAATGTGCACAAATGCTCTACACCCAAACACCTTCAAGTATTGGTAGGACACATTTTTTCCTGTCCAGAACTTGTTCGGTACATCACCATTGAGTGGAGCTGATGGAGACAAGTTGATTAAGTGAACTGCTGTCATTAATGCTTCACCCCAGAAACCCTTTGGCAGCTTGGAGTGAGATAACATGGTTCTGATCCGCTCAACGATCGTTCTGTTCATCCTCTCCGCCAACCCGTTGTGCTGAGGGGTCTTTGGAACCGATCTTTCATGTCTGATCCCATTATTTTTGCAATAGATTCTGAAGTCTCCTATGTACTCTCCACCATTGTCAGTACGGATGCACTTCAGAGTCGTACTAGTCTCACGTTCAACCCTGGTGTGAAACTGCTTGAACACATCAAAGACTTGATCTTTGGATTTGATTGCATATGCCCATACCTTCCTGGAATGATCATCAATGAAGGTGACAAAGTATCTTGCACCACCAAGAGTGTTAGTAGTCATAGGCCCACAAACATCAGAGTAAACAACATCCAGTACATTGGGTTTTCTAGTTGCAGTCTTATAATGAAATGAAACTCTATGTTGTTTTCCAGCCAAACAATCAGTGCAAGGTTCAAGAGGTGTACCTTTCGATTTCAGCCCGGTCAATACCTCTCTTTTGGCTAGAATTTGCAATCCCTTCTCACTCATATGACCCAGTCGCTTGTGCCATAACCCAATCGTTGATCCTGATTGGTCGATTGCTGCATTAACATGCTGATTGTTGATCTTAACATATGTCGTATAGAGTGTGTTCTCCTTCTTCCCTCTAGCAAGCACTAGGGAGTTTTTGCTGAGTTTCCATTTGCCTCCACCAAAAACATTGGTGTAGCCTTCATCATCCATCAGGCCAGTGGATATCAAGTTGAGACGCATGTCTGGAACATGTCTCACATTCTTGAGAATCAAGGGGCAGCCAGTGTTGGTCTCAAGAGCTATTTCTCCTTTTCCTACAATCTTGGAAACTTTTTCATTTCCCATCCTCACATTTCCGAAGTCTCCGCTTGTGTAGGTTGTGAAGAATTTCTTTCTGGAAGTAACATGGAATGATGCACCAGAGTCTACAATCCAGCAAGAATCTTGAGAGGTTAGATTAACCAGACCATCATCACAAATGATGATTATCTCATCACCTTTTGAAGCAGTGGTAGTTGTGTCTTTGGCTTCATTCTTCTCATTTGATTCATTTCTCTTTTCCTTTTTGAGTTTTCTGCATTCTCTTTTCATATGATCCTTAAGGCCACAATGAAAGCATTCTATCTCTTTTCTTGGTTTAAAAGTGCCTCTGGATTGATCTTTTGGTCTGCTTTTGGAGCGGTCACGGTTGTGAAAATTTCTTTGATGAGTTCTTCCACGATTCTCAGAAACAAGAGCATCTGACTCGGTTGTTATGCCTTGTTCTTTCCGTCTCGCTTCTTCATTCAATAAACTATCCTTCACTAAGGTTAAAGTGATGACGCCTTGAGGAGCGGAGTTGCTTAAGGAAACCACAAGTGTGTTCCAACTATCCGGCAACGAGCTGAGTAGCAAAAGTGCCAATAGCTCATCTTCCAGCACCAGCTTCATGGTTGAGAGTTGATTTACCAACTCTTGGAAATCACTCAAGTGTTCAGAAACACTTCGTCCGTCTTTGTATTTCAGGTTCACCAAACGTCGAATGAGTGACGCTTTGTTTTGAGGAGTCTCTCGCTCGTACATCGATGCTAACTTCATCAACATTTGATGAGCATCGGTTTCTTTGGAAACATGGTGAAAAACGCTTTGGTCGATCCAATGACGGATCTCTCCAATAGCTTTTCGATTTAGAATGGTCCAATCTTTTTCAGATTTGTCTTCTGGCTTCTGTCCATTACAGAGTAACACTTCGTACAAATCCTTACAATAGAGGATATCTTCCATCCGCGGCCTCCATATGGAATAGTTTGAAGACGTGAGCTTGATCATGGTTGAGGAGGTAGAAGACAATGATTCCGCCATCACGATCAATAAGCTTGTGTGGCTCTGATACCAATTGTTGGGTATGCACTGATACCGCTAATTGGGATGGAGATAGCTTACCCACTTAACGTGGGAGCTACAATGAGTTGAAGTTTAGCTTACCCGCTTAACGTGGGAGCTACAATGAGTTGAAGTTTAGCTTATCCGCTTAACACGGAGGCTAGAGAAAAGAAAAGAAAAACAAACATACAAAAGACAAGAGAATTAACGAGGTTCGGCTATGTGCCTACGTCCTCGGACAACAATAGTTCTTTTCTTTCTTCTTCCACTAAGAATAGTGGGATTACAGAGTTACAAACTCTCTCTTGGATACACTCAAGAGGATCTCTCTCATACACAAGTATGGAAGACACTTTGGTGAAGAAGCACCCGAGGTAGAAGCACCGCCCGGAAGAACACCGTAAGCAAGGAGCACCAACACTTCTAGCACCAAGATCACAAGGGAGGATTAACCCAAACATCTCCCAAACCATCTCCTTATATAGCCATAAGGGAATGAACCTTCTCCTCCAAGATTCATTCATGCAAGATGAATGAACCTTGGGAACTCCACAAGTCTTTAGACTTTCTCCAAGGTGAATGAACCTTGGGAACTCCACAAGTCTTTAGACTTTCTCCAAGGTGAATGAACCTTGGGAACTCCAAATCCTCTCTCCAATTAAGGAGGGACCACCCAACATTATGAACCAAAAAAAATTGATGGAAGATACTTCAAAAGAGTAATTTACGAAGTTGGGATACCAAAATCGAGTAGTGAAAAGTTAAGGTGACAAAAACAGCCAAGCGCTACAGTTAGGATACTACTACGATAATAGCCACCCTTGTTTGGCAATCTCAGCAAAGCTATAAAACAATAGAAATTGATGAGAATCTCGTTGTCATTCCCTCGACAATGTTATGCAGATGTCCTACCAGGAAGGCAAATTATTAACAAGAAAATGGCACGATCTCACAGTATCAAAGATTATTAACGTTCCATTATGAAATTATGCAACATCAAAGAAAATCTTGAAAGCTGTATCTGCCATAATCCTATTACAAATCAATTAAAGGAGAATGATTCATGATAGATAGTGAATAAGGTTAGCATTTTCCCATAGCATATAGAAAGTGCTAACAGCAAGTTTTGTAAATGTGTGAAACCCTATTTCCTTGAGTCATCCTCCAAATTTTCTTTTCTCAAAAGGAATTACTGGGGTTCTAGATTAGCACAGAAATCAAAGATACATAGATAATAAATATAAGTTCATCCTAGGCACTGAACACCTATAAAACTATAGGGCTAATTAGTGTTTAGACTCTGAATTTTATATCATCTTAGAATTTAAGTCCTGGTATGTCCAATTAGAACCTTAGATTTTTATTTTGGTTTTCCTTGTTTCCATTATACTCTGAAGATGAACAAGGGCAAGAAACCAACACAGGCTGGAAACGAGGGTATAATGAAAAAAAAGAAAAAAATAAAAATTCTGTGGTACAAAATTTCTAATTGGACGTGTCAGGGCTTAAACTCTAATATGATATAAAATTCAGGGTCAAAAAGCTAATTAGCCCAAAATATCAACCGCATCGAAGAGCATAAACTCGTCATATGCCCCTGGATACTCAATTGATCGTTCAGTCTGCAGTGATTATGCTTCAGATAGTCTGGTGCATGTGTGTGGCTCTAGTGTTGCTAGTTCCACAAATCTTCTATTAAATGGAGATTTGCATGTCAGGAACTTGATTTAAATGTCCCCATCATGTTTTCTTTATGAAGCATACATAGGTCGATCTAGTCACTCAATTCTCAAATCTAGAAGCTTGTGTCCTATGGGATGTCTCTGTGATCGCAATCGATCACGAATCTCTTCTACTTCTAGAGGATTAACACGTGGGGATGATTTCCTTGGATAGTCATATGAATGTAGTGGGCTTTTGAAGGATTGTAATCAGCACTTGTAGCTAAATTCCTGTATACTTCACTCAAATGTCCGATAATACTTAGTAAGCATGGTTTGCTAGATTAAGGGTGCTCCTAAAGTTCATTTTTCCTCGGTTGAAGCGAATTCTTAGGTACTTGAAAACAAATTATACAAAAAAATTGTAACAGTGATTTGGTAATCTAATAATTAATTTGAATTTTTTTATTATGGTTAATCGATTAAGTATAGTATTATAAAATCACTAATGATCATGCAATTACTATGTTCTTAATACTTAAATTTGACATTCTTATAGTGTGCATTAATTTTATCATGATATTGTTTTGTTCGCCTAACATGTGTTTTGCAAAAAAAAAAAAACAATAAGAGTAAAGATGGACTTATGCAAATGATGAAATCATGATGGGTTAAAGACAATGTCAGCTCAATATTTCTCTAAACTGTCCATGATATCTCCGAATTCACGAACATGATGTCGGGGGTTCTGCTGGTTTGTAGATCTGGTTTGCTTCGAACTGTCATCGAAAGGAAATGTTACCATTCAAATAAAGGAATACGTCAAGCTATCAAGGCATCAAGTCATGTATAATATCTATTTATTTTATTATCTAGGAATAATTGTAATTCAATATGTAGGCGGTAAATAAAAGCTAAATCCAATTTTTTTTTTTCCAGATTGCTAAATTCACAAAAATAGACTGTTGGCGGTATACCGGCCCGTATACCACCCAGTATACCGACTAGTATACTTTTTTCTTAGTTATTTTATCCAACATTCTTCTGTTTCGCCAAAAGCACACATTTTCTTTAGCAGTATACCGACCGGTACATCGGGCATTATATCGTTATACTACATTTCTATCCAGTAGCTTTCTGGCTTACCAACAACACTTATTTTTACCAGTATACGACCTAGTATACCGGACAATATAACGTCTAGACGTATCCAAAGTGCATTAAATGCTACAACTTCCATTTTTATAGTCGTTACTGTACGGGCAGTATACCGGACACTATATTGCATGCACAATAACAACTATATTTTGAGAAGAGTTGTATGCATGCTATATAAATCCACTTGTCCTCGTTTGTTCCCACTTCTTTTGGCCACCAATTTTCTATCATATACAAAACCTCTCGACATATACAAAGGCTTCCATTTGCCCAATATCTATTCGAGAATGAGTTGAATTGAGTTGTAAAGTGAGGTCTTCATATTGTTTGTGAGAAGATCAAAATCATTTCTCGTAAGAGGTTGAAGTTTGCAAGCCTTCGTATCAAAGCTTGTGTAGAAGTTCGGTAAACCCTTCGAATCAAAGCTCGTGCATAAGAAGTCCGCGAAACCTTCGGATCAAAGGTGGCAAGTGTAACTATTTCTGTAATAGTGGATTAAAGGCGGAAAGAGTTCCGGGACTAGAATGTTTTATGGAGAATATCATGATACATCGGGTGTTTGTACTCTTGTCTCATTTCTAGCACTTATTTTAAATGGTCTATTAACTTTCTTAATTGTGCTTAATTAGTCGCTAAACCCTGAAGTATGAGCAAATTTAGATTGGTAAAAGTGGTTTGTAATAGGAGATCAACTAGGCAATCGCTCAGAAAAGCAAGTTTGTTGCAAGACTCGGTTACATTCTTTCTTTCCTTTTCTTTAGGCGAGTTAGTATGTTAATTTTTTTCCTCCCTATTTTGCTTATTCACCAAACCAGCAAAAATTCTTGTCATTAGAGTTCAACATAAAAGTGATTTGTCCTTGCAGAGGCAGCCAGTGGAGGAGTGTTCTACCTCAACAGAGGGAATCTTTTAGAATTCGACCTGCCAGTGGTTGGGGGCCTTGGTAGCAATCACCCGAATGAAACTTGTATTATATGCGAATTTTTTCGTATCTTTTAGAAACGTATAATACTTGCATACTTTTGACAGATTCAAATTAGTATACAAATTTTAAGCATGTGAAGTTTTAAACGTGTCCCGTATGAATTATTGAAATATTTGGCACAAAAAAAATGATGAAAATCTGTTTAATTAACAAATTTGACAACTTGTTTAAGCATATGAAACTTCTAACCTCAATATTTCCATTTAAGGAATATTGACCGATTTTTTTAACGTATTTTACTTGCACTGTGCCGATTTATACTCGTACTTTTGCCGTCCCGAATTTTTTTTCGTTTGCCGAATTGCTAACAAGGGTTGGGGGATCCCAGAGTCCGGGCCAAAGCTGTTGCAAGCATTGAACATCGAAGAGCATGATGAAAAGAAGCATTCAGCAGCAGCATGGTGATGAGCAAGGATGAATACTTTGTCACCTTGTTTGCTAATATAGAGCCTTCTTGAAGTCATTCATAATTGGTGTATATTTAGCCCACAAGTCGAGATGGGTAGCCATCAGACTCGCGTTCTTGCTCTGTTGGAGAGGAGTGTATTTCTTGTACATGGAATCTTTAACTTATATTTCTATTTTCTGGTAAAAGTTAGATAAACTGTTATTTTATATGTAGTAGTTTTGTTCACAAGTGTTCTTTCTGTCCAGGTAAGTGAATGTTTCACATTTGCATTTGATTCACAAGAAATGTACTGCAGATTTTGATTCTTATAACATATATGCGCCTTTCACTGGTTGCAATAAAAGGGGGGAGAGAGGAATAATACCTTGTTTGGGCCTCCTATTGAGGAGCACATTTACTTTGTTAGAGCATCAATAATAATCCCACAATTTCTAGATTCTAGATTCGGAACCGAGCTTATTTTGTAGAATAGTAAAATTCAGTTGGAGTTTGATGACGCTCCTCCCATTCAAGCTACATAAAAGCTATAACTTGGGGCTGAGGATTTTTTTTACATTCAAAATGTACGAGCTCATTTTATAAAACTTGATTGGTACCCCATATTGTCCCAGCAGGTTTTTTTGCAGGAATTTACAGAAACACAGCTCATTTTGGTTTTGGAAAAAAAAGAAAAGAAAGGAAAATAGTTCAAATATTCCACAAACCAATTATAGATTTATTTTTAAATTTGAGTCCCAAGATGCATTTTTGAGCTCCATTATTGGCGATGCTCTTAGAGCTATGGAGGAGAATACAGCTAACTGATTTTTTTTTTTTTTTTTTTTTTTTTTTTACAGCTAACTGATTCGATTAGAAATCTTGGGAAAGCTATTGCTGTACGTGACAACTTCCAATTGGCGTTTCTGATGGGTAATATAGAACAAACTCAACATGTGATCTAAATAGTCAGGAAACATTCCAAATACTTTCATTAAAAAAAATCACCAGCCACTCAACCTGAGACACAACGATGAAAGTTTCTTCACCTGTAACTTTCTAAACAGTCATCTCAAGATAACCTAGCTACATTCTGTATAATCAGAAATTATTTTCAATAGGAAGCCAACAGGTGACAATAAAGCCCGGTAAAATTATAACAAATTCAAGGCATTAGCATCCAAAAGATCTTTAGGTAGAGAATGGTTTCACGTTAGCGGATTCTCCGAGAAATGGCTTAACGTTAGCGGATTCTGATGATTTTCCCAGCTGCTGTCTGTAACGTTCTTCATCTGTCAGGTAGCAAAGAGTTGCTTTTTGTACGTTCTGATAGAATCAGGAGAATTTTGATGCAGAGGCGACAAAGGTGGTCTAGGTGAGCCTGAACCATTGAAGTCAAGCGCTTGTCCAGTAGCACTGTTATCCCCTAAGCTTGACTTGCGCTTTCCCTACATTTGAAGGGTAAAAAAATGAGAGACAAAACATTGATATCCAAGACTTGCAAAAAAGGGCAAAGCAAGCAACCATCTAGGCAAAATCTTATTCTGACCTCTCTATCCATACTAGCGTACTGACAAGAAAACCAACTAGTATCCATGGAAAAGGTTGCTACCTAGCTGGTATTGCTTCTCTTGGGTTATGAACTTGTTGCTACATAACATGTAAATAATTGCTTCTCACTTAGCATGCCTTGACATGGCTCCCTGATCTGTGAGCCAGGGCAAGTTAATGCTTACTCTTGGGTTATGAACTTATGTTTTGTTGCTACATAAAATGTATTATTGCTTCTTATTTAGCATGCTTTGACATGGCTCCCTGATCTATGAGCAGGGCAAGTTAATCTAAATTTTACGTTTATCCCAAAGTTTTAAGTATAGGTACAAACTTATCGAATCAAAACCACCTGAAAACCCCTCCCTGAAAACTGTTAGTAACCAATGCTCATAGTAACCAATTGGAACTGATAGTGAAACTGAGTTTTGAACCTCAGAATAATATTATCTTTCAAGTAGACGAAACCTAGGATCCACTAGGTAAAATTTAATCAATACCTGAGTCCAGTAGGAAATACATGAGAAATGTCTGAAGCTTAAAATAATCAGATAAAAACGAATCCTACTTGTAGATAAAGCATAACAATATCCTACTAGATAACTCGTCCTCAAGTTCAAGAATGTAATCTTCCTTCTCATATGCACAGCTATTTCGACTAGATATTTATCGCAAGTTCTTCTCTCAAATTTTGATCTCTCTAACTTCAGTCTTCAATCAATTCTTGACACTTATGATAAACATAAGAAAATAAGGTCTACGTGGTGTTGGGTTATCCCTCATAGGTGGCAACCTATCTAGCAATTCGTAATACATGTAATCACCGAGAACTTCCAACATCAGTTGAAGCTTTTTTCGTGTTGTCAACGGGCATAACTAACGGGGGTTTCACCATCAAAGCAAAAAAACTTCATAAGTCAGTTTGTCTTTTTTCACATCAGCAGTATTCATAGTAAAAGTTTCATTAGTTGATTTCTAGGTCAGGCCTCCCGGCAAGACATGGTGCACAACATAAGGATCCATAGCATCGCATACCACTACATCTTTATATGATTTTCCAATTGAAATAAGAACACAACAATTTCAGTTACCTGAACAGAAGAACATTTTTTTCATCAAAAAATTGACTGATGAAGCTTGGAGATAAATTTCAATCACATCTGAAATTTGTGTTGTTCATGTTTCAATTGGAAAGTTCCATTTTTATATGATATTCCATTGAAATAGGAAACAACAAATTTTAGTCACCGTCAAGCTTGTTATAGATAGTGATAGTGATGTGTCACTGACTAAGAAATCCAACTACTGAAATTTTTTGCTTTGAAGGGAACCTTCGTTATTGTGAACCTGACCTAGAAATTAACTTACAGAGCACAAGAACCATCCAAAGAATTTAAACAACTTTACACATAATATTCGATGATTCAACTGAATCTAATATAAAGATTTCAGGATATCTTACTTTGGCAGAGGACTTGCAAGAAGAGGTCTTGCTTTCAGATTGTTGGCATCTTTCTCTGTTCAACTGCTTTACCAACCTCTTGTTCTTCTCGTCCAACAATCTGTTTTCTTCAAACAGTACCTTAACCTTAAGAGTGCAGACAAGAAGTACTATGAGATTGATTTATGTGTTAGAAAAAAGGAGAAAGAGTACTGTATATCTTCTAAGTTTCTAACCTCCTCTTCAGCTCTAAGAAGGTTTATTTTCAGATTCTCCTTGTCCTTCTTCAAGGAATCAACTTCAGCAGCTAGTGCAGAGATCTAGAGTTTGCAGCAATTCCAACGTGGAAGAAATATCACGAAATATACAGAATTCAAAAGTAGCAGAAGAAAATAAAATATACGATTTGACACATGAAGAAGAGTGCTTTTAAATTAATATCAACAAAAGCCTAAAGAATGCCAGAAGTCGCAATGTATAAACAAAGACAATGAGGCAACAACAAGAACAAAGCCTTTATCCCAATTGTGTGGGCTTTGCTGCAAAAATTCTAGAAGAATGAATTGACCAAAGAGATAGGCAGCCAAAATGATGTAACACTCTAGGCTAAAACTTAGCCAATGTGCTGCTTTTCTCTAGGTAACTAATTTATTACTATGAAATCAAATGTGTGGCTTACATCTTACTTCATCACAATTCATTAGCATAATAAAGTAAAACTGAAAAATATAACAAAAGGTATACTAGTGCCAGAAGCCCAAGCAAATCTAAGGCTATAAGGATGGTCCAGATCTATGCAGTCTTATCCCTGTTTTAGGGTCTAGAGAAGTTGTTCCAAATTCGAACTTGCATCTTCCTGATTGAATACAAGCACCAAAGCCCTATAATTTTGCCAAGATCCATTCGTGGTATAGTCGGCAATTTTAAAAGGGAAGACTATCCAATAAGGCCTCGTTTGGTTCGCGGAATGGAAGGGAAAGGAAATCAACTCCTTGACATTTCCTTTCCTTTGGGAAATTACAATTTCCATTGATTTTCCTTTCCAGTGTTTGGAAATGCCAAGGAATTTGGAAAGGAAAGTGAATACTTCAATGTGGAAAAGTGATTCCTTGCTTGGATGGATGGAATCACTTTCCTCCCTAATAATTTCCTTCCATTAGAAATCACTTTCCTTTCCTCCTCAATCCCTTTGGCACCCAAACATAGAAAAGTGATCACTTTCCTTTCCCAATTCGATGATTCTGCGAACCAAACGAGACCTAAGAGTTGACTCTGAACATACACAGGTATTGCAAGCATAGTTTACAGTATCGGACAATACCGATCCGATACGGCCGATACCGATGCGGTTTGGCATATCCTGATCTGATACCAACCGATACCCGATACTGACCGATACCGACATTGGAGGTCTATTTTTTGATCAATTCGACAAAAAAAATGAACAAAATTGACCATTCAGCAAGGGTGTAAAAACATAATAAGGTTTAAAAAGAATGTGAAAGAAGAAAACTTATATATCTCATGTAAACCAATTGGCAATGGTGTCTACTATTTAATTCAATTTCAAAACTGCTAAGAAACAACACTGGAAATACTTAAAATTATGTCTATATATATATAAAAGATACTTTCTAAAATGTTAATAATTATTTGCTTTCCGATACCAAAATATCTGATACTCCGATCCGAAACTGCCGATACTATCGATACTGCTGATCCCGATACTCATAGGAATGGTCCGATACCGATTTCGATACCGATACTTTGAACCAATTTGCAGGGTATAGTCATCTAAGCAATGGTTATTTGCAAAACATCAAACGCTATTAGAATGAACTTATGAGAATAAGAAACATAAGCAAGCATGACACACCATTGTCAGCTTCGTATAATATGCATGGTTATCAGCAAAAGAAGTATTCAAATGCTATATTAATGAAACTATGAGCAACAATCTCAAAGTAAATTTTGAATAAAAGGCTCTGTTATTGTTTCATTCTGAAATAATATTTGTATCTGTTTCCTTTCCTGATCTTCTCAAATTCTAACCGACATGCAAGTTCTTAATGGAACTTTAAAAACTGAGGTGAATTAAAAATTAGATTGCAGTCTATGATCTAAACGGCTGATGTTCATTTCAAAAACATTTATGTTATTTTGTTGTTATTTGGAAATGTTATGATGGCAAACAACATTAAGAAGAGCTAAATCACGATGTTTGAGATTTCTACTCGAATAGAATTCTGAAATTCATGATTTTGGGGGAATTTAAGATTTTTGATTCAATACCTTAACATATAGAAGATAATATATTCTTTTACTAATATCTCATATATCATAAGATAGCTTGAAGTACCATTACTTACATATAAATACGAACTAAAAGAAAACCCAAGCTACTTAATTTTAAATTTTATGAACCATTAAATACTTGTTGTAACAAATTTTATATTTTTTGCAAGTCTTTATCGGAACATCGACAAATTGGAGTGACCAAACATGTTCTTTAACTAAACTTTACTTCCGTTTACCTGTTGAACATGTACTTTAGTTTTGTTAGTATCAATGTTATTAGCCACAAAGCGCAATTGATAGATTAAACATGTTCAGGGGAACCAAATCCTCATTGAACCTTATCTTTTCATTAGAAAGAACTCGTACATGTTCAACAGTACTGCCCGTGAATACTCCGCTAGTACGAAAAGTTCTTAACGTTAGTTGATTCCCCGGTTCCCCAATTGATTGACCCCGACTAATCGCCCTTTACATATCTCAACTAACTACTGATTTTCGTAGGGAAGGATCGATCAATCTAACTTAATTAACCAAGATTTGTTAAGGCATGAATACTAATCAATTAATCCAATTGATATTCATCAAGAAAACTTCTAGGATAGAGTCTGGTCTTTGTAGGAAATGGTACTATTGGACATGTACCTCTTTGGACAACTTACTAACAGGAAGCTTCTTGAGCGTGTCCACAATTTCATAAGATATTTTAGTTTCATATGGTACGCTTGAACGCACTTTTGGGGCACTCCGTAGATATGAACGTATAACAATATATATTGGACACTCCTTGGACACAAGTTAGCCACTTCTTGAATGCAATACCAGCGGAAACCTTGTTGAATAGCCATGATTTTGTAAATTATTCAATTTATGATCTCAGGTTAACATGCCTGCCGCATCGTATATATTTGGATATAAACTACAACTTAAACATAGTTATTTGTATGAAAAAGAGTAAAAAATAGCTACAATTTTCAAAGTAAGAGAACCTCGCAACATGTAAAGATATTAATGGATGGCGATACTCACAGCAGAATCGTCCTGCTGGCGGGCTTGAAGTTCTTCGTTCTCCTTGGCCATCTCGTCGAAAGACTCCATGACCTTGTCCAAGTCTCTCTGGTAGAGCGTGCACTCCTTCTCCAGTCTGGAGCAGTGCGCCTGGAGGTCCCTGTACTCCGCCACGATAGCCTCCTTCTCCTCCACGCACTTCTTCAAGCCCTGAGCGTTCATTATCGCCTCCGCCTGTCCAACTCACAAGTAAGAAAAACCAAACCAAATAGAAATTAACCCTAAAAGAAACCCTAAAAAAAAAACTCGAGATTTACGAACCCTGTACTGGTCGACGCGCTTCTGCGACTCCCCGAGCCGGGCTTGGAGGAGAAAGACGACGTCTTGTAGGCGGCGGCGGTCATCCTCGGAGTTCTGGAGCTTCAATTGGAGGGTTGTGGAGGGGATGGCGAGGCCTAAGGAGTGATCGATCGATTGCTTGATGTAATCCTCCGTCTCCCGGGGAAGATGATCCATGGGTTCGGAGACGAGGAAACCCTAAAAATCGACGATAGAACCCTAGAAATTAAGAAGAGTCCTATCCCTAAAAATATAAAGGGAATGAGAAGAACGGAGATTGGTGTGCTTTATTTGTCGGAAAAGAGAAAGAGAGAGACGTTGGGGACTTTCAAATGAAAGGAGTTGGAGAGATTTCAAATCTTCAGATTTGAATAGAGGGGCCTGGAAAAAAGGGTGGGTCTTGGCCCAGCCCAACTAGGAAATGGGACGGGTCTGGCCTAGTATTAAGCACGGTGTTGGCATCGTTGTACCTCCGTAGTTTTTAAAAATTATCCCAAAAAACAAACTAGCTTTTCCAAATAATAATAAGGATAAATTGCAAAAAAAAAACCTCGTTAGATGTATACCTTTTGCGTAAAAAGACCTTTTAGTCAATTTTAGCAGTTAAAGACCCCGGTAATTAGTGACTTGCTCGGAATAGGACCTCCCGTCTGAGAGTCGTTGGAAACAGCCGTTACTCTCCAAATTTTTTGAAAACTTTTAATGAAACACCAAAAATACCCTTTGTATTTGATTTATTTAAGGCTGAGGATGTTTGGGGGTTGGGAGAACGGCCGGGGCTTCCACAGTAGCTTGGGGGTTCCACAGTAGCTTGGGGGTTGTACACAACCCTTAATTTATTTTTTTTCTGATTTTTTCAGCTTGTATTTTTGCTAATTTGTTTCCAAAGTAATTTGTTCTCTTTTCTATTTTTTTTCGAACAGATTAATCCAAAGTCGAACTTATGCCTTCTAGCTCGCAATCTTCGTTCTCACGACATTAAAGTAGAAATCGAGGAAAATTTATTTACTGCCATTGTGGATCAATTAGTCCATTGAAGACTTCGTGGACGCAAGCAAATCCTGGAATAAGATTCTATGGGTGTACAAATTTTCTAACAAGTTCTTGTGGATTTCTACTATGGGAGGATGATAAACTTCCAGAGTACTATCAGACTCTAATGTGAAATTTAATAAAAGAATTGAAGGAGCATCGAAGCCAACGTTTAATTTCTTCTAGAGAATCGACAGTGGCGATGACGACAAGTGAACAAAGACCATACTTCACCATGCATGTTTTGCAATTTGTTTTTGGTTTTGTAACGTGCATAGTTATGTTTAAAATTTTGTTATGACGATTGCAATTGTTGAATGAAGTAATCTATGTGGAAAAAATGTTGGTGACATTGTTAGCATACTTCACTGGCACAACATATAAACTGAACCTGAGAGTTCATATAAAATGAAGAGAGTTCATATAAAAAGAACTAAAATGAAGAGAGTTCAACAACTCATAGTTCACAAACAGAGCACCACACACAGAGCATCTTACATAAAAAGTGCATTTCTTCAACAAAGACCAACAAAGTTTCAGTACATAAAAACTGCATTTCTTTCAACAAAGCACATAAAGCACATCCACAGTAAAGCACATAAAAACTGTATTTCTTTCAACAAAGACCAACATCTTACATTCAGATAAAGCACATAAAGTTTCAGTACAGTATACATTTGTTTCAGTACATAAAAACTGCAGATAAAGTTTAAGTAAAGTTTCAGTACATTACTTCATTGCATTTCTTCAACACATAAAGTTTCAGTACAGTATTTCATTGCATTTCTTCAACAAAGACCAACAAAGACCAACATCTTACATTTGTTCAACAACTCAGTACTTCATTACAGCAGATAAAGTTTAAGTAAACTGCATTTGTTCAACAACATTCATACTTCATCTAAATTACATAAAAACTGCACAAAAATCCTTTGAAATATAAGCACATCCACAGAGCAAAATAGATGCTTGTATACTGCAGAAAAAAAAGACAGAGTTATAATTGATGAAAGTACTTCATTGCATTTCTTCAACAAAGATCAACAAAGACCAACATCTTACATTTGTTCAACAACTCAGTACTTCATTACAGCAGATAAAGTTTAAGTAAACTGCATTTGTTCAACAACATTCATACTTCATCTAAATTACATAAAAACTGCACAAAAATCCTTTGAAAGATAAGCACATCCACAGAGCAAAATAGATGCTTGTATACTGCAGAAAAAAAAAGGCAGAGTTATAATTGATGAAATGAAGTAAAAATTAAAAATTAAATGATGAAATGAAGAAGTAGGAACCTGTAGCATGACAAAATGAGGTAGGGACTGCAGCATGACAAAATGAGGTAGGGACATTGGCTCAGAAGAGTTAGTGAGGTAGGGACAGTGGCTCAACAGAACAAAATAGAGCTGAACACAGACATAAGCAGAGCACCCCACAGAGGAAAATAGAGCATCAGAGCCCCACAAAATATGTGTCTCACACAAACAGAGCACCAGAGCCCCACAAAATAGAGCAGTTCACACAAACAGAGCCCCACCCACAGAGCCTTACACTCACATAACTCTAAATCATCATTGCCAACTTTCAGAAAGGGTCACCAAAATGATAAAGACCCTTTACTTGTCTACAACCTATGATAAGATGAGTAACAAATAATTAAAATGCACAATGTAGTATAGACAAAGTTGAGTAGAAAGAGAAACAGATGCTGACCTTCATGAATTGGGGGTTGGATCACCATGACAAATATGTAGGGTAGACTTAGAAAGCCTAGGCCTACCAGGCTTGGCCTTTGGCACTACCACCTTCTCCTTAAATTCATTTTGGCAGGATCTAGTATTATGTCCAACTGACTTGCAGTTGCCACATGTCACAGTTGCTCTCTTGCATTTTCCTGCATTCTTACTTTCTTTAATCTCATCATGTTGCTTCTTCTTACTTTTTGGCCTTCTCCCAGTTAGGCTATGAACCACAGGAGGGATCATAGGCACAACCCCATGTATGTGCCTTAGATGCCTCATTGAAAGAGGATTAATTGGCTCTGCATAAGCCAACAAGTAGGTGGACTTATTGTAGTACTTATGCACATAGTCTTCAATTGAATGTCTCTTCTTCTTAAGACATGCAACTGCATGCTCACATGGGATACCTTTGATTTTCCACACTCTACAAGTGCAAGTCCTAGCTTCTAAGTCAACTGAATCATTGGTTCCCCTTTGAATTACTTCATATTTGTTGAATCCAGAGCCAATAACTACACACCTTTTGGAACCCTCTTTCACTTCTTCAAGCTTTTCTGTTACTTTAGGAACAAGTACCCCATCATAAGCTGCCATTTTTTTCTCTTATCTTGGAACCTTGCCATCAGCATTCTTCTTATAGTTTCCAGCAAACAGATAGTAGGCTTGTCCCTTGCTAATAATATGTGTTTATTCCATGATTCACACATATTGTTGCTTGAGAGATCATATTTGTATTCAGACCTGAATCCATGCTTTGACCACTGTGCTGCAGGCAGCTTTTGAAGCCAATCGTAAGCTTGAATGCTTACTTTCTTTATCTTATCCATCCCAATCTCGAAATCAGCTAAGGTGTATGCATTTGAAGCTTCCTATAGAAGATTTCTAAGTTTGTTTCCTGGATGTTTCTTCTTAAAGTTGTCATATACGTGCCTGGCACAAAATCTATGTTCTGCAAGAGGAAGAAGATTATGAAACACATCCAACAAGCCCTTTTGTCTATCAGAAATCCAAGTGATTGAATTGCCATCTATGTTAAGTGCTTCCAACAGCTACTCCATGAACCAATTCCATGTTTCTTTATTTTCTATCTCGGCAATCGCCCAAGCAACATGATAGAAACTGTTATTTCCATCTCTAGCAACATCACTAATTAGAAGTTGACCTTTGTATTCTGTCTTCAAGAAACATCCATCAAGACCAATGAATGGTCTGCAACCTTCTTTGAAGCCCTTCAGCACTGCATTCAAGGTGTAAAAAATCCTCACAAATCTTGTTGATTTTCCATCAGGCTCCAGTTCTCCCTTTACCCTAACAACACTTCCAGGATTTGTTTTCATCACCAACATGGCATACTCTCTTATACAAGCATACTGTTCTTTGACATCTCCATCAATCATGTCCAGTGCCTTCTTTTTTGCCATGTGTATTTTATGTCTGGAAACTTCAATCTCCAAATCTTCAGCTATATGAGTTTTAAATCCAACATTCTTCCACTCTGGATCATTTCTGAACCTGTGGAGATACCTATTTGCAAGAAATATAGAAGTGG
Source organism: Iris pallida (assembly GCA_029216955.1). NCBI lineage: Eukaryota > Viridiplantae > Streptophyta > Magnoliopsida > Asparagales > Iridaceae > Iris > Iris pallida. Next base: position 1,150,539 of record JANAVB010030819.1, read on the forward strand.
CTAAATAACAGTTAACTAATAGCTAACTAATAAGCTAACTAATAGTAACTAATAAGCTAACTAATAAGCTAACTAATTCCAGTTAACTAATAAGCTAACTAATAACATAAGGATACTCTACATGCCTATTTGCAAGAAATATAGAAGTTGCTTGTTTGTTGCTGTCCACCTCGCCATAATGTTTTGCATGTGCAGACTGGAATTTTTTTACTACAAAGTATCCATTTTCACCTACAACACTTCCATGAATCCTCCACTCACATCCTTCATTTGAATATATAGCTGTGATCCTCCTTCTTTCATTGTGTACAAACTTCATATTGTACTTTTTCTCGATGGCATGGAGCCTCAGAGCACTCCTGAATTCTTCATGTGTAGCAAAACGTTTTCCTACATGAACATCCACATTTTTATCTCTCAACAAACTTTTTTTAGTCACAACAGGATCTGAAGAACCCAACTCAAAATCTTTATACCCCCAACTGTCTTCTGAGGACTGCACACTGCCCAACTCATCACTGGGATTATACTCAGACTCTTGGTCAATGTCTTCATCAGGTAAAAAACTACTATAGTCAATACCTACTTGTTCTTCAGCCACATGTTGTTCACCCACTTGTTCTTCACCCACATGTTCTTGTTTTTTACCCACTTGTTGAACAGCCACATGTTCTTCACCCACTGGTTGAACAACCACATGTTTTTCACCCACATGTTCAAGTAGTACCCCAGTCAAGTTAATGCTTGCCCAATAATCATCATCCATCTTCATTTCCATCTCTATAGCTGCTTCACTAAAATCAGTAATATGTGTCTCATAATCATTGTAATCAATGAGTGACTCATCGAGCTTCCCTAATATATAAAATTTGTGAAGACGTGGCTCTGGAAACTTTGCAAAGCAGCTCATTATATCATTGTCACCCAATAATTGTGTCTTCGTTCCATCCATAGGGTTAAAGAAGTAAACTTCACATGGAGCCTGCACCCCAGTACTTGCACATAGGCCATCAAGTCAAACCAACAGAATTCATCACTGAGAATAAATTCTTTTAGTTCCAATACTACACCACCAACGTATTTGTCACCAACATCAAAGTGACCCCCAACATACATGTGAAGAGCATACTTTGTACCAAACATCTTGTGTTAAAATCTGTACACAATTACAAACTAATAACAAATTAATAACTAATTGCAAACACTACTAAAATACAAGGTTTTAGCGACGGCCCGTATCCGTCGGAAATCCGTCGGTAATTTCCATTATCGACGTATTTTCGACGGATACGGGCTGAAAAAATTCGTCGGGAATAACCTTGTCGCTAAAACTACCTCGTCGCTAGTCCGCCGCTCTGCGACTAATTAGCGACGGATTTCCGTTGGCAAAATAAAAACTTTTAGCGACGGCTAACCGACGGCTTTCCGTCAACTACGACAGTTTCAATTTTTAATATATTCATAAAATTAGCAACGAAAAAGTTGTCGCTAAATCGTCGCTAACCGTGTATCCGAGGTTTTCTGATACGCAATATTCGTCGCTCAAAGCGTCGCCATCCTCGTCGGATTAGCGGCGGAAGAGCGACGGATAATACGTCGCCACCCTTCTGGAAATCTTCTATATATTCCAGAATATGAGCGACGGAACGTCCGTCGCTCTTCCGTCGCGTAATTTTTCCAGAAATAGGCCGACGGACAATCCGTCAGAAAATCGTCGCTAGCTGCAAATGTCAGTAGGTAAGCCGTCGGTAATCCGTCGCTACCTGCAAAAGTCCGTCGGTAAGCCGTCGGTAATCCGTCGCTAACTGAAATATTTTCGAAAAAAAATTGCAGGAAAGAGATTATTCCCTGTAATATAACATATTCAGCATCCACCATACACAAATATAACATATCCGACATCCAATATATCCAACAAATATCCATATTGCGAACACAATATCTCCAAACATCCAATATATCACAACATACACAAAAAATATCCAACACAATGACCAACAAAATATCCAACACAATATCCAACACACTATCCTAACATACATAGCAAAATATCCAAACATAAACAACCCAATACAAATACGAAGGCTCAATCTGGTTGCGTTGAGACATGTACCATTCTATCAGCCACTTTGCAAAATATCCAAACATAAACAATCTAACACAATGCCTCAGAAAAGACCGCAAGTCAGACGATGAATCCTCACAGCCATGGATCATAGTTGCGTTAAGGCATGTACCATTCTATCAGCCACTTTGCATATGAAGGCTCAATCTGGTTGAGGTCTTCTGTAGGGACATGAGGGTCGGTCCCGATACTACTACTCTCTGACGGTGGCTCCTCCTTAACTTCAACCTTGGGAGCAATCTCTTACTTGATGGTCAACGGTTCTTCCTTGACCTCGACCTTTGGTAACACCTCCTCCTTAACAGTCATCGGCTCTTGTTTGACGATGTGGACTTCCTCCGTGTCGACCTCCAAGGGTTCCTTGCCTCGGCTAGCAGTACCACCTCGGGGAGTCTTGGGAGCCATCTCTCTGACAACAGAAATTTTCATATAGGGTAAAAAAATTTACTCAAATTATAAAATAAATAAGAAGTTTATCAAAATTTTCAGCCACATATGATATCCACCTCGGAGAGTCTTGAAAGCCTTCTCCTCTCCTCCACCATGGCTCTGGACCCATCTGCTCCTCGCTACTTCCCTTCTTCTTATTTGACTCTCTCAGCCACATATGATATCTAGCTCAAGTGTAGAGTCGGGAGAGAAGAAGTGGGCAGGAAGAGGAGGGGGAACCAGCACAGCCGGCGGCATGACCTGGAGGAAGTACAGAGGTTTTGCTGGAGGTGTTGGCAATTTTTTCAGGATGGTATTAAGGAGCAAGTGTAGAGTCGGCCGAAGGAGCTCCTTCGGCCGACTCTACACGAAGGAGCTCCTTCGGCCGACTCTACACTTGCTCCTCAATACCATCCTGGAAAAATTGCCAACACCTCCAGCAAAACCTCTGTACTTCCTCCAGGTCATGCCGCCGGCTGTGCTGGTTCCCCCTCCTCTTCCTGTCCACTTCTTCTCTCCCGACTCTACACTTGAGCTAGATATCATATGTGGCTGAGAGAGTCAAATAAGAAGAAAGGAAGTAGCGAGGAGCAGATAGGTCAGCTCCTTCAGCCGACTCTACACTTGCTCCTCAATACCATCCTGAAAAAATCGCCAACACCTCCAGCAAAACCTCTGTACTTCCTCCAGGTCATGCCGCCGGCTGTGCTGGTTCCTCCTCCTCTTCCTGCCCACTTCTTCTCCCCCGACTCTACACTTGAGCTAGATATCATATGTGGCTGAGAGAGTCAAATAAGAAGAAGGGAAGTAGGGAGGAGCAGATGAGTCCAGAGCCATGGTGGAGGAGAGGAGAAGGCTTTCAAGACTCCCCGAGGTGGATATCATGGATGGAAGAGAACTAGAAAGCACTGAACCTTCCTGTTGTGAGAACTGTGAAGAGTGAGAAAGGAGAGGGGGGTCTTTGATTTTTGCGTTCATCATCATTAGAGAGCAGCACTGGAAAAGTTGTGACGTTGGTAGCATGAGAGAGTTAAAATCTGTATCACAAGACTAACAAAATTACTATGTAATCATGTACTCACCAATAACCGGATGTAACTGGAAATCTTTCATAATTCATTCTAGCATACATTAGTGTGAATCATCTATGTTATGTACATATGGTGTAGTATATATTTTTATCGAATCTAGTATCAGAAGGATATAACAGAATCAAGATGAACTCGCATAATGTAATACTAAAACATCATCTACTACTATATAAGATATTGTGATAGGTTGTCGTATCATCATTGTCGAGGGATGAGGGTCGAAAGACAGTCAACTTTATCTACGGCTACATAGTTTCTGCCTCGCCAGTCGAATGGCTGCAGGGACTATGTTCTGCTCACTATGTCGTACCGTAGATTAATGGAAATAGAGCTGGAGCTGGAGCCAAAATACATAATCCAAAATACAAAATATAGAATCCAATCCCTGGGTTCGCCGAAAATACAAAAACAAAGATTGACACACAGTTCTAATTCATATGTATTTTAAGTGTGAGAACGGATGGCTCAGAACACAACCCAAAATTTATTCTAGCATACATTAGTGTGAATCATCTATGTTCTGTACATATGGTGTAGTATACGTTCTTATCGAATCTGGTATCTAGTATCTGAAGAATGTAACAGAATCAAGATGAACTCACATAATGTAATACTAAAACATCATCTACTACTATATAAGATATAGTGATAGGTTGTCGTATCATCATTGCCGAGAGATGAGGGTCGGAGGACAGTCAACTTTATCTACGTCTATATAGTTTCTGCCTCGCCAGTCGAATGGCTGCAAGGACTATGTCCTGATCACCATGTCGTACCATAGATTAATGCAAATGGAGCTGAAGCTGGAGCCAAAATACAGAATCCAAAGTACAAAATACAGAATCCAATCCCTGGGTTCGCCGAAAATATAAAAACAAAGATTGACACACAGTTCTAATTCATATGTGTTTTAAGTGTGAGAACGGATGGCTCAGAACACAACCCAAAGTTCATTCTAGCATACATTAGTGTGAATCATCTATGTTCTGTACATATGGTGTAGTATACGTATCTTATCGAATCTAGTATCTAATATCTGAAGAATATAACAGAATCGAGATGAACTCACATAATATAATATTACTAAAACATTATCTACTACTATATAAGATATAGTGATAGCTTGTCGTATCATCATTGCCGAGGGATGAGGGTCGGAGGACAGACAGCTTTATCTACGGCTACATAGTTTCTGCCTCGCCAGTCGAATGGCTGCAGGGACTATGTCCTGATCACCATGTCGTATTGTAGATTAATGCAAATGGAGCTGGAGCTGGAGCCAAAATATATAATCCAAAATAAAAAAATACAGAATCCAATCCCTGGGTTCGCCGAAAATACAAAAATAAAGATTGACACACAGTTCTAATTCATATGTGTTTTAAGTGTGAGAACGGATGGCTCAAAACACAACCCAAAATTCATTCTAGCATACATTAGTGTGAATCATCTATGTTCTGTACATATAGTGTAGTATACGTTCTTATCGAATCTAGTATCTAGTATCTGAAGAATGTAACAGAATCAAGATGAACTCACATAATGTAATACTAAAATATCATCTACTACTATATAAGATATAGTGATAGGTTGTCGTATCATCATTGCCGAGGGATGAGGGTCGGAGGACAGTCAACTTTATCTACGGCTACATAGTTTCTGCCTCGCCAGTCGAATGGCTGCAGGGACTATGTCCTGATCACCATGTCGTACTGTAGATTAATGCAAATGGAGCTGGAGCTGGAGCTGGAGCCAAAATACATAATCCAAAATACAAAATACAGAATCCAATCCCTGGGTTTGCCGAAAATACAAAAATAAAGATTGACAAAGGAGACCACCATGCTGTCAGGAACCTCTCGCTCGAGTTCTACACGAAGGATGTCCACTTGAGCTCCGGGGCAAAGTTTTGGCTCGGAGCAAGAATCTGTTGACGGAGCACATCCACCATGCTGTCAGAAAAAAATAGTAACGGTGAGAGACCCATCTGAGTAGGACGTATACTCTGATAGTATCTCCTCCAACACTCAATCCCACTACTAATATCATTCTTGTAAAGGTGATCTCTCAGAGTATACGTCCTACTCAGATGGATCTCTCAGAGTATCCTCTCTGATTGGTTGTCGTATCATCATTGCCGAGGGATGAGGGTCAGAGGACAGTCAACTTCATCTACGACTACATAGTTTTTGCCTCGCCAGTCGAATAGCTGCAGGGACTATGTCCTGATCACCATGTCATAGTCCAATACAATTCAGAGATTGACACAGTAATAATTCATATATGTAGTCCAATACAAATAGTCTAATACAAAAATAACCCAATACAAATAAGTTCAGTAATAGCTAATGAGAACCACGCAGCTCATGCAAACGCTCAGTGATACGATCACGCAACCACCTCGAATAAGTGGGATCGATGGCGTTAGGAGAGATGTAGTCCCTTGCAAGTGCTGCATGAATAGAACTCCCGGTCTCACTAGCTACCGGTGCTGGATGAATAGAACTTCCGGTCTCACTAGCTACCGGTGCCACTTCCTCCTTAACAGTAGGAGGAGCCACCTCAGCATTCAGTATTTCCCTCAAATGACGTGCCGCTCCTCGGGTCATGGGTGCCATCTGGTAAGATCGATATTCACAAATAATATAATTATAACATAAGCAAGCTAACTAAAGGAACCATCATGTCGTTTGAGTACATTTTTCATAGGACGGCATCAGTCAGTGAGTCACTGTATCAGTAAAATCAGTTAGGATACATGAGTATGTATCAATGCATTGGATTTGTGTGTGTCTAAGTATAAGGTATCAATTAGGATGAGAGTTTAGAGTGGTTAGGGTGAGGCAATTTGCCTATTAGAAGTAGGCCATCTTGGGCCAATGGCATAGGCAAATTTCAGTCAGTAAGTGATGTAACTGTCAAGTGACAGTGGATATCAGTCCTAGTAGAGGCATCAAATAAGAGCCCCATGCAATAGGGTTGCCAATGGTGAGGAGTTTTGACTCTTTTTCTTCCATTTGAGGACTTTCTTCTTTGTATTTTGACCTATTTTGGAAAAAATCCGAGAATGATATTTCTAGGGTTTGTAAATAGGTTTGTTGGGTCCTAATTGTGATTTAGAATATGTGGGTATACTTAGGGTCAAGTTTGGATCCATTTGGAGTATGTATCATGGGCGTGTCACAACGTATACCGATACGCACGCCAAGTGTTTGACAAAATGACCAAAAGAACACCCAATGCTCTAAACTCAGATTTGACACTTGATTTTAGATTTATACTATTATAGATTATCATTTGTACATTCATTTGGTGATATATGGAAGTAGTACATGGTTTTGCATAGCATAGAGATAAGTGGACTGTTATTGGATATATATGTATAGAGGACTGATATTGCATATGTGGACTGTTCGTTTGGGTTATACTTGTTCATGTGAGTGTGCCTCTATGTCAAGTGTGTAGCTAACTATTATTGTTGAGTGTGTGTGTTCATTAGATAACTATGTGTGTATAGGGAGTGGGCTATTTAGCATATAGCAGTTTCCTCTAATGGGACTTTAGGAGAGGGCCATTGCATCAGTCTGTAGGAGGGGGATGTGTATTAGTCCTTTAACTAAGTCGAAACCCTACCCCTGCCCCGAAACCCTACCCCTGCCCCAAAACCCTAAACCCTACCCTGCCCCCCGCCCTCAACAACCTCCCCTCCCGCCCCCACTCCCTCCTCCCCACCTCGCCGGCCCGAGCGACAGCCGATCCACCCCCCCACCAACCCGAAACCCTAAACATAGAGAGAGAGAGAGAGGGAGGGAGAGAGAGAGAGAGAGAGAGAGCATACCTGAGAAAGCAATATTCCGTCGGAAAGAGCTTCGTCGGAAAATGGGGTACCCGCTAGCTCGTCGGAGAGAGAGAGGGAAGAGAGAGAGTTTTTTGGGGGGAATGAAAAATCCCCCCCCCCCATCGGTTCAATATAAGTTAGGTTACAGTATTTAGCGACGGATTACTGACGGATATATCTGTCGGTAGGCAGCCGCTAAATACCAACTAGATTACCGACGGAACGTTCATCGCCACATAGACGCTAATTTAGCGCGCCATTTATTTCAGATTTTGCCGCCACAATGTGCGACATATTAGCGACGGACACGAATCCGTCGCTAAAATTTTGTCAAATTAGCGACGGCTGCGCGACTGATTTTGACATTGCTTTCTGACGATAGCGAGTCACAAAGTAGTCGCGTGGCCGTCGCTTTGGCCAACGGATACGATCCGTCGCTAATCCTCCGTCGTCAATTTGCTGTATTTTAGTAGTGAAACAGTTACCATTTTCACACTTACAAACAAAATTAGGGTTCTTTGCCCAGACACTTTGTCAAGCAATTGTGCAGACACAATTACAAACGAAATTAGATTACAAACGAAATTAGGGTTCTCCTAAAGTCTTCCCAAACTAGGATTATTTACCAAAAATCCTCATCACGAACGAAATTAGGGTTCTCACCCCAAAATTAGGGTTGTCACCCCAAAATAGGGTTACAAACAAGATTAGGGTTCTCACCCCAAAATAGGGTTATTTTCCCTAAAGTCTTTCCAAACTAGGGTTATTTCCCAAAAAACCTCATCATGAACGACTAAGCTTAGGGTTTACGAGTATACCTGAATCTCGAAACTCGATTTACGAACGATGAAGCACTTGCATAGAAGATTTCTCCTCCATCTTCGAATCACGAACCTCTTCTTCTTTGTCTTCGAATTAGGGAAGAAAGATTAACCATCGAATTGGAAGAAGAAAAATAATCTAATGAGGGGTTTAGGCTATATTACTAAGGGTATAACGGTCAGTTTACTCGTCAGTTAGCGTCCGTTACATAAAATTGAGTATTATGTGATCTAATGAGCATATTTCATACTTTTAGGAATATTAAGAGCATGTGATCTTTTAGTGCAAAAAGCGGAAATCTAACTAGAGGTTTTTTGCACTTTATCCTAATAATAATAATAATAATAATAAGGCGGCTAAGGCTGGTTTTAGGATTGCTTGCCATTACGGGTGAGCATTTCGGTTTTGAACCGAAAACCGAACCGATTTGGTTCGGTTTAAAAAAATCGTTTGGTTTCGGTTTTAAAAATATAGTTAATACTAAATTTACTTGTTCGGTTTCGATTTTTGATTTCGATCCAAAATCGAAAACCTAATATATATATATATATATATATATATATATATATATATATATATATATATATATATGAGGGATCTGCACCCCCAAGCACCCCCATGCTATCAATCATTGGATCTTGTTTAAGTCATCTAATCTTAATCGTTGATTTGAACCATTCAAATCAGTTTTTAAGATTACATGATTTAAACAAGATCCAATAGTTAATAACATGGAGATGTTTGGGGATGTAAAAAATGAAAGCACCCTACAGCGACAGGGGGGAGGAGGGGGAGGGGAATAGGGTTAATAGGCAATTTAAAGATTAAGAGTGCAAAAAAAGAAGCGATAACAATACCAACACTAATATATCCTGGTATCCTCCCTAGGGACACTCCAGTCCCGGAGCTCTCTCCGGCTTTAATCCACTATTATAGCAAATAGTACAACGTGAGTTTTTATCCAAAGGTTCACCAACTTTTTACACGAGAGCTTTTATCCGAATGCCTCTCTGACTTCAATATAAGAGCTTTGATCCGAAGAATCTCTAACTTCACGAGAGCTTTTATCCGAAGACTCTCCAACTTTAACCTTTCACGAGAAGGTTTTGATCTTCTTACAACAAAATGAAGATCTCACTCTTACAACTCAAGAACACTAACACAATTTGTGGATTGGCAAGTGAAAACTTTGGTGGAGTGTTTGTGGATAAGTTTTAGAATAATAAAAAAAATTTATGCTCGAAGCATCAATCTTGAATGAAGGGATTCAATGTTATGTATAACCAAAGCAATGGAAAGTAAAATAATGCAACTTTCAGTCGGCAGACGGATGATCCGTCGGATTTTTACGAAATTCCGTCGGATCATCTGCCTGCATATTGCAACGGCTAACAAGACGTTGGGATCATCGATGGGACAGGATCTGACCGTTGGATTCTAAACGGTAACAACACGGATTATCCGTCGGATTTATGCGGACGTCCTTAGAATAATCCGAAAGATCATAATAGCTTTTCTGTGGTCCATTCGAATCATCCTTCGGATTTCCGCGGAGATCCGTCGGATCATCCGACTGTCTGCCCAAACGTGATCCAAGGGTGTTATCTACCCTACCTTTCTATTTGCCATCTATTTCTTGTGTTTACAATTATTCCTGAGACTCATTACAGAATCCATATATGCTTTAGCAGGTGCATGTTTCTTCAGAGTCTTGAAATGATGATGGCATGGCTTGACTTCTTCACTTGATAGATGATGGCTTTTTTCCTTGACAGCAGCTGTCATGCCCCAGAACCAGAATACTGGAGAGCGGAGGACAGACACAGCCAGCTACGTATATAGAAGTGTAATCCACCTCGATATACAGTCACGACTGTCTAGATGTATGAGAGTTTATCTACAAGCCATCAGTCTCTTATGGTCAAGAACAAGTCTAGTGTCTCAATCTCAAGTAAGTAATGATAGTTATAAGATGCTAGACCATCAGATATTCAATAGTAAGACGTCCCATATATTTCATATACAGATGATCATGAAGCTAGTCGTATAAAATGTGAGAACTAGCAAGAGTTTCAGTCATACATAATCAACCCTAGGATTTGTCAATCATGTTACATCCCTTAGACAAACAAGAAATATAAGTATTCAACACGAGCTAACACTTGTTCGGCGGCTAAACGCCTCAAAAGAATAATTCTACAAAAGAACGGGAGAGCAAAATAAAATACACTCGTTGCCAGGGTTTCTTCTAGTGTTCACCATCTGGCTGGAAGGCTGAGAGATCCTCGGGTGCTGCTCCGAAATCTGGCCATACAAAACCAGCTGGGTCAGACCCCCAGAAAGAGCAAGTGCCACAAGGGAGGCTTCACTTAAGAACTAAAATCAGCATGTCAGATCATAAAATAGAATAATGACAAGAAGACATGAAATATAAATAAAGCAACAAATGACGAGAGGGTGAGGAACTATTCCGGAAGTCAGGTTACAATCCTTAAACCAAATAAGGACCGGGGTTGTAACCCTTCGCCTGAACAGAAGCGGATCTCTAGCCATTTATTGCTAAAAGTAAAGCGTAAGCAAGCATGTCCTGAGATAGCCATGTACTGGATCTAGACATGACTAGACAAGATTGGACTCCATCCAATATTTACGGCCAAACAAAGAGTACGGCTTGATACTTTAACTAACTAGGGTTGTCATAAGCCTAGTTACTATCAAGATGCAATGAGATGTTCCGACAGTCACAAGCCCTGCAGCTATCCAGATTATCCAGGCGAGGTTCATGTAAGAGTTATCAAGAATTAATAGGTGACTTAGAGTGCAACACATGACAGTGTGCATATTACTTGTTTCAAGAAGTGCCCCACATGACAGTAGGCTGAAAATGTGCCCTACTCGTCGACAGGCTACAAGTCCACTCAAGGTGCCCAGAAATGGGATCGCCTGTAACTGAAAACATCTCTCATGAGCTACTTTGATCAATCTAGTGATTAACCTAGTCAGATTCAGCATAAATCCCTGACCGTGGTAACTAGGAATGCAAGTCTTAGATATGATGCGAGACGAGACTGGTAGCTTATACAAGCACATTCAAGCATAATCACCCATGGTGTAAAGACGAGTTATTATTCAGCATGTCAAGATAGCCGTTGCAACAGCATTCAAGATTACATGCCAAGTTTACTTATCAAGATTACTTGTCAAGAGTGCGCCTCGGCGGGCCACTATCATGTTATCAAGTCAAGAGTGCGTCACGACGGACCACCATCAAGAATTATCATGTCAAGTTACTTGTCAAGAGTGCACCACAACGGATCACTATTTAAGAGTTACCATGTCATGTTACTTGTTAAGAGTGCACCACAATGGATCACTATTTATCAGGTAAAGCCATGTTGTTATATAGTGTTCATGCAAAGGGGTGCTTGTATACCAAGAATTCACTTGGCCAAGAGTGCGCCTCGGCGGGACACTAAAGGAGTCATCAAAGAGGGTACATGCCATGCTGAGATCGTGTTCGAGCTCAAAGTACGCACGTGGCACAGATAATAACATTATACAAAGCCTTCATGTTAAGTCGCATGTTAGGCTGAGTACAAGATGTAAGCCATTTAAAACACAAAACAATATAATAAAAGGAACATGCAATGGACAAGGAAAAGGGGGCCAAGGAAACATGCGACTAAGGCAAGCGGTTCGCAGGACGCATACGGCCAAGAATACATGCGGCCCAAACATGTGGTCCGCAGGACTGCATGCGGCCAAAAATACATGCAATCCAAACATGCGGTCCGTAGGACTGCATGCGGCCAAGAATACATGCGGCCCAAATATGTGGTCCGCAGGACGCATACGGCCAAGAATACATGTGGTCAAGGATTCATGGGTGCGGTCCGCAGACTCAAGTCGGTCCGCAGGACTCATACGGTCAAGGGGTTCATGCGGTCAAGGATGCATGCATGCGGTTGTTGTAATGACCCGCTCTGCCCTAGCGGAATGCCGATTCAAACGGCAAGTACAACGACTCAAACGAGCCGTCGACCCAAAGAGTTGGCATCGACCTGATGAAGAATCGATGTAAGGCTTACATTGGCCCGTCAAAGATGAATCCAGACTTAGACTTTCAAAGGCGCGCTCGGAGTATCGCTCGACCGATGCGAACATCGCTAAGGTGGGTGGCTCCGATGAACCCGTCTTTGCTTAGCCTAGACACATAACAATACGGACAATAATGCTAGAATCGCTAGGCGATAACACCGCGCATGCTAATAAATGACTCAACGCACATAGCTAAGAGAATAATCCCATCTTGTATGCTTGTATAGAATATGGAAAAGAACATGGAAAATGTGAGAACTCTCGCACCGCGCTCCACGCTCGTGCTAAGGCACAAGCTTACGTGCAAGTCCCTTATGCGTTCAACAATGAAACAATGAATGGTTTACAACAATAAAACAAAAGACTATCAACATAGTCGTTCCGAGTAGAGTATAGCAACATTGAAAGACTATGGGACCGATGGGTCGCCAAGGCGACTCCCGTACGGGGATTTGCAAAAATATATGAATGAATGAATGATCAAATAAGTGAATGAATGAATCGAGAATGAATAAATGAATATGTGAATGAATCAATGAACGAACGGACAAGTGAAAGAAAGAAAAGAAAGAATGAATGAAAGATAAGAAGGAAAGAATGGTTAGCGACAGGTATGACGGGCGCGTGCAACGGGGCTCGCTACCTGCGCTGCACGGACGCCAACCTGGTCGATAACGCATTAAGGCTAAGGGTTAGCCTACGGCGCAGGGACAGCCGTTAAGTTAAAATGACAAATAAAATGAAATGGTCGTGGACACCTCCATCGTATACGGGGGAGAGGCAAAATAAGGGTATTTCCAGTGGCACAGTCAAAGTGTGAAGGACGTGCCGGTCCGGATGGAAATCAAAAATTTGGCTTACGTACAGGCCTGAGTGCGGGCTTGGCCACCAGGGGACGTAAGGCCGGGTATTTCAAAAGACTATCAGGGTGTACCAAGCCGCACGCCATGATAGGTGAGAAATTACCAAGGGGAAGACATGTCCAAATTGGCTTGTGATGCCAGCGACCGATGCATATAGATTAAGTGGACTTTGCTGGTGGCAATCCACGTGCAAGTCCTTGCATTAAAATCAAAGTAGTCTAAGTTAACTAAATGAAGTGCCTTCTGAACAGGCTTGAATATAACACACCAGATAATCGAGAGTACTTCGGTAAAGGAGTTAGAAAATACGCCTACGACGTGCTAGGACCCGAGGCAGGGACACGCCCTTGATATTGAAAGTTCACATGAATTACGTCAAGTTATTTTCTATGAATTGTTGACTAACTTGGTTTACTTTGGACAGGAAAGGTCGGACGATGAGTATGGATAAGTCGTGCATGTATCTCCATACAACACATTGAATTTGGCAACACGAGATAGGTATAAAATATGCATGAAACTGATCCTAAGGTAAGATTAGAAAGACAATGAATGATAGACGGTGCACGAAAGTAAATAGAACGTGTTTGGTAATGATAGCATTGTGGGCGAGCTAGCCTCCCCACCAGTGCATAACAATGTACTGATAACCCCACAGTCTACTTGCAGGATGCAGGAGACATCGTCGGGTGCGGAGCTTCCCTCGAACGTGCTAAGGCGCAGAGCTATCTCTGGAGCCTTGGAGCGTTGCAAGGAGCTAGAGCACCATATACAGGACATAATATATAGGAACATCGCTATGAATCATTCCATGTTGTAAGCCACTTGGCACGCCTTTTATGTTCCAGAGAGAGAGAGCTTGAGCGATTTGTAATATCGGCCTAGCGCCGCTTGTAAACTTCTTGAATATCAATAAAGAGTTGAATTTGCTTCAATTTGTGTTTATTTTACTTTCCGCTACAAATGGGGACACTCTGTGCGACTCTGTGGCCTAGCTCGAATCGGCTGTTTCTGGACATAGCCTTGCACGGGCGTAACCTAGGCCCGTGCGGCATCACGCCTTAGCGAGGACGATCGCTCCTACGGGAGCGGGGCGTGACAGATTGGTATCAAAGCACGGCTTTACGTCCTTGGACTTCATTCCGATTATCTCAGTTTTGAATACTCGCTAAAACAAAAGAAGTATATGCTCTCTCTCGTTGTGCCTTGGGATGTTCCATACAATAAGTCTAATATTTTCAAAGGCTCGTACAAGTACTCGTTTGAACGGGATCGATAGGCGAAGGCCTTTGTGCGAAATCGCGACGGACTTGAGTTGGAAGGAACCGATGCTAAGAGTTACAAACGTAAGACGTGCTTGAATAACCTTACGCTGACAATAGCGAATGATTACGCGAGACCGAAGTATAGTTCGAACGAGATGGTTATGCACGCAGCCTTTTGGCTAAGTTATGCGGAGTATCGCGCACCTAGACCTTCTAGTGCGAACGAGTTTAAGAGCGAGACCGACTATCGTTCGGACGAGAATAAGTGAGACTTAGAACGTATGTTGATAGAGACGCTATTTGACCAACGCTAAAGCGAGCATGAGAGATGGTTCTTAGATTTTGAGGAATGGACGAACGCGCGGTTGAACACATCGATTGGAAATCGAATGATCTTTTGAGGATTTGTAAAATGACTTGTCTCCGAGTGGTGTATGTGATAGCTTCGAAGAAGGAAAAGAACGAGTGTCGATGACTAGTCGAATGGCTCGAACCCTGAGTGGTGTATGGACGTTATAGAAATTGTTCGAGCGAGACTAAAGGATTTAAGAATAGAACGAGTACGTCAACAAGCGATGATATCGCGCAAGCCTTGGAATGAGTAACGCTTAGTTGGTTTCGACTTCGAGAGTCTCAAACGAGATATCATTTGGACGAATTAAGAATGCGTAGTGTGAATCATGAAACGAATGGAGGTCTTGGTCGAAGAAACATAGAAGATCGTGCATGCGATTTTGAATTTAGTTGAATGGATTGAAACTTGAGTTAAGGTGAATTACTCATGGATGAGATCAGGAATAGCACGGTCGGAAGATAGCGTGCATAGGAAACGTTGATTTGAAGATACGAGAATGACTAAGGAATTAAAATTGATGTTACTCGATGAAGAGTTAGCACGCGACAATATGAATTGAGGAAATTAAGTTGTACGACTTGGAATTCGTTGCAAAAGGAAGATCGTCAGGTTCTGTACATCATCGATGGTATTGAGGCGTATCAAAGATCGATGTACGATAACTCGGGGGTACTCTGATTCGATGAATGATGATCGTGTTAGAAGTTATTATTTCGAAGGATGCTATGTTGGAAATGAATATTTGGAATGAGGAAGGAAAGTGACTTGATTGTTCGGTGATAACCACAACGACAACGATCTTGTCTTGCGCGAGCGTAACTCCAGCCTCGCACATGCGTCACGTCGAATTTGGGACGATCGTTCCGCGTGAGCGTTGGCATGGTGATTCATGTCCAGCGGGAATGGTCGAACTCAAAATATCATGACATGGCAATTTTGATTGCTTCGACTTGTGGTTTGAAGCGAAGGTGAATTCGAGGATTGTTAGGACTTGCGATTGAAGAATGAGAAAACTTGAGGATTGAGTAGACCCAATCCGCGTATCGAAAATGAGCAAGTCTAGACGCAACGCAAGAGTTACGTCCCAATAAGAACGATTATTCCGCGGGAATGTCGACATGGTGATTCATGTCCGCCGTAGATAATCAGACTTGCGTGAGATCGGGGCACGACATATTACAAGGCTAGACGACCTTGTGATCGACTACGTAAATTGGATAGGTGAACTGTATCAAAACATATTTGAAGAAATAGATTACGATAATTGCTAGTATGGACGCACGATATTAACATGTCGAGGATTTGGTTGAGGATAACCTATCATAGGATGACTTTTCTAACGAGCTCGGACTTGGAACGGAGAATGTGCTGAGGCGAATAGGGTGAACGCTGCTTGATGTTTAGAAGTTTGAGTGGAGCGAACTTGGGTAGAAACTCCCGTACAAACGAACAAATGGTTTGACCATAGGATTTGGGGCGAGCGTCGTGCAACGACCTTGCACGATGAGCCACGGTCTTGACTTGTAACTATGACCTTGTGAGCTGACCTAGCGGATAGGCGGACGACCCTATGCCGAGTGATTGAACATGTATGATTGACATTAGAGTATCGTCTGGACGGACGATAGACTTGGGGCAACAAGACTTAGAGTAGGACGAAGAATTGGGAGTGTGCGTGAACGACAACAAGAATGGCCCCAAACGAAGGGAATGATATGAATGGATGATACGCAAGTAAAGTTGGGATAACGAATTAAATCATTGGTCGGAAGACATACTCGATGATAGTGTAATACTTGGTCTCGAATCGGACGGAAATTACATAGACTTGGTCGACTTCGCTAAGAAAAAATCATATTGATTTCATTGACAAGAGCGCTCGAGAAGCGAATCGAATCATCTCGAGGACCGAGATAAACGATAGTGAGATGCACACGAGTTCGGTTCTAAATCAAAAGTTAGCAAAACGATCGCCAAATCAAAACTATCACGAGTAGCTTGTCCGACTTCGCTAATTGCCAAGCTTGGTTGAAATATACGTATTCGGGGGACGCCTTGAATATGTGCACGATCCAAACTCAGCGGTATGATGAACTCGAATGCAGCTGCAAGTGGATGTTGAGATGCGCATGAACGAATAAGCGAGTTTGCCTCCGCTTACGACTCTTGAGTTTGTCACGCCCCAGAACCAGAATACTGGAGAGCGGGGGCAGACAAAGCCAGCTACGTATATCGGAATGGAATCCACACCGCTATACGGTCACGGCTGTCTAGATATGTGAGGGTTTATCTACAAGCCATCAGTCTCTTAAGGTCATAAATTATCCTATTGTCTCAATCTCAACCAACTAGTAATAATCATAAGATATCAGATCACCAAATATACAATTGTAAGGCGTCCCAAACATTACATATCCAGATGACCATGAAGCTAATCGTACAAAATGTAAGGACTAGCAAGAGTTAAGTCATACATGATCAACCTCGAGTTGCCAATCATGTTACAGCCCGTAGGCAGACAGTAAGTAAAATATACACGAGCTAACACTTGCTCGGCGGCTAAACGTCTCAAAAGAATAATGTACAATTACAGTGGGAGAACAAAAGAAACCCACTCATTGCCAGGATTCCCTCTAGTGATCACCATCTGGCTGGAAAGCAGGTAGATCCTTTACTGCTGCTCCGGTATCTGGCCATACAAAATCAGCTGGATCAGACCCCAGAAAGAGCAAGTGCCACAAAGGAGGCTTCACTTAAGAACTAAAACCAGCAATTAGCACAATAATATAATTACATAATAAGAGACAGTTAATTAGGAAAAGCATGACAGGTGAATATAAAAGACAATCTTGTACATAATCAATAAAAGACAGAACATATGATAAAGCATGACAGGATGATATACGATGAGATAACCATGGGACTATTCAGATAACCAGGTTACAACCCGTAAACCAAACAAGGACCGGGGTTGTAACCCTTCGTCTGAACGGAACTTGGCTTCTCCCACCATTTATCGGCAAGGTAAATATAAGAAATCCAGACCTGTAACAATCTTGTACAGGATCAAGACGAGACTAGACAGATTGAACTCCATCCAACATTCACGGCCAAGCAATAAGTACGGCTTGCTACTTTAACTAGCTAGGGTTATCACAGGCCTAGTTACTAGCAAGATGCAATGAGAATTCCAAGTCCGGTTACCTGTTTGTTACTACCTGAGTGATCCCAGCAAGAAAAGAAAAAGATAGCTGGATATAGCAGACACACTGTAGTAAGATACATGTGTCCTAAGGTACCACACTCGACGGCGGGCTGGAAGTGCGCTCATCTCGACGGATAGCAACAAATCCTATGTATATATATATATATATATATATATATATATATATATATAAGGCCGGGACCAAAGGGGCAACAGGTAACTGGGAAATTCTCTATGAACTATTTGATTAATCTAGTCATTAACCTAGCCAGATTCAGTATGAATCACTGACCGTGGTACTCAGGGATCATGCCCTAGACATAATGCAAGACACACAGGACTCGTAGTTTATACAAGCACAATCCATGCAAACAACCACGGTGTCCACGCTAATGAATTAATTTGTCAAGAGTGCGCCACGACGGACCACTATCATTATCATTATTACTTATCAAGAGTGCGCCACGACGGGCCACTATCAAGCATGTCAGGGTACTTGTCAAGAGTGCACCACTACGGGTCACTGTCATGTTATGTGTAGCAGGTCAAGTTATCAAGTCAGGAGTGCACCACGGCGGGCCACTATCAAGCATTGTTCAATTATCATTCCAAGCATAATAAATAAATACGGGATTATCAAGTTCATAAAAAAAGGCGTAAGGATATAAAATGGACGTAAAATATCTAATAAAATATCAATATACAGGGCTATAGAAGATCCAGGGTAATCAGGCTACGCTCAGGTCAAGCTATGCTCAAGTCATCATACGCTCAGACAGCATACGCTCAGGTCATCATACGCTCAGGCAGCATATGCTTAGGTCAGGCTACGCTCAGGTCTGGCTACGCTCAGGTCATACGCTTCCAAAAGGCAGCGTATGTACTCAATACGACTCCTCGTCAAGCAAGCGAGCGTATGCGAGTCATACGCCTCCAAAAGGCAGCGTATGTACTCAATACGACTCCTCGTCAAGCAAGCGAGCGTATGCGAGTCATACGCCTCCAAAAGGCAGCGTATGGGGTCGATACGACTCCTTGCCAAGCAAGCGAGCGTATGCGAGACATACGCTCCCAAAAGGCAGCGTATGGGGACTGCGCTGCGCTAAAGAGCGCACGCAACTCAGTGGCGCAAGCTAAAAAGCTCGCGCACTGCTCACTGTCTTCTCCAAAATAGCAAGAACTCCATGGTTTGAACCTAAAACTTCAAAAGTCCATAACTTGGTCAAAATAAGTCCAAATCCAACTTTTTAAGGGTCAAAATTGGGTAGAATAAAATTCTCAACAACATGGAACCATCAAAACTCGAAAATAACAAGGTTTAGTAGATCAAAACCCAAGATTTTCGAAAATAATTTAAACTTAGATCTACAAGAATCTAGCCATGAAAAGAGAAAATGTCAAGTACTAAAGTAAGTTAAAATGTTGCAAAGAAGAGAATGGAACAATAAAATTCGGGTTCCTCCATGAAGCAAGATGCACTTGCCTAAGGGGTGTTCTTGGTTGGTGGTGGGTTTAATGGAGAAGGAAGAAGAGATTAATGAAGAGAGAGAAGAAGAATAGGTAATAAATATGAGTGGTGGTGGTAGGTAGGGGGTTCACCCCTTGGTTCATGATGAACCAAAAGTAATCCCAAACCGAACCAAGCCAACCCAAACCAAGCCAGGCCAAACCGAGCCAACCCAATCCTCCTCTTATCCAAATAAAACCAAGCTCCACTAATCAAAATTAATCCATGAATGATAAATGACAATTAAACCACAATGCTAATTATGAAATAAACCATAACTAACTAATCAAAGAAAATAAGAAATATGGGTCAGAAATACGAACACGTATAAAATACGTATTACTAATTTCGGGGCACTACAGAGTTTGAAAAATTACAACGTGCCTCGTGCGACCATTTCAGTCCCATGACACGTCGAAATAGCAACCAAGTCGAAGAAACGCTTGAATTGAATAAGTACCATCAACTCTAAAATGAATAAAAAGTTATTCAATAAAATCGACCAAACGTATGCATACATGGAACTTAGAAAGGTATCGAGTATAGTTCGATGCCATCGAGCGATAAAGCCAGTCGATAGGAATCATCTACGATACGTACACGACATGAGTTAAGGAACGGTAGGATGACCTGCACTCAGGAAGTCTCGAGGACGAGACTTGTTTTGAGTGGTGTATTATGTAATGACTCGCTCTGCCCTAGCGGAACACCGATTCAAACGACAAGTGCAACGACTCAAACGAGCCGTCGACCCGAAGAGTTGGCATCGACCTGATGAAGAATCGATGCAAGGCTTACATTGGCCCGTCAAAGATGAATCCAGACTTAGACTTTCAAAGGCACGCTCGGAGTATCGCTCGGCCGATACGAACATCACTAAGGTGGGTGGCTCCGATGAACCCGTCTTTGCTTAGCCTAGACACATAACAATACGGACACTAATGCTAGAATCGCTAGGCGATAACACCGCACATGCTAATAAATGACTCAACGCACATAGCTAAGGGAATAATCCCATATTGTATGCTTGTATAGAATATGGAAAAGAACATAGAAAATGTGAGAACTCTCGCACCGCGCTCCACGCTCGTGCTAAGGCACAAGCTTACGTGCAAGTCCCTTATACGTTCAACAATGAAACAATGAATGGTTTACAACAATGAAACGAAAGGCTATCAACATAGTCGTTCCGAGTAGAGTATAGCAACAATGAAAGACTATAGGACCGATGGGTCGCCAAGGCGAGTCCCGTACGGGGAGTTACAAAAATGTATGAATGAATGAATGAACGAATAAGTGAATGAATGAATTGACGAATGAATAAATGAATATGTGAATGAATCAATGAACGAACGGATAAGTGAAAGAAAGAAAAGAAAGAATGAATGAAATATAAGAAGAAAATAATGGTTAGCGACAGGTGTGACGGGCACGTACAACGGAGCTCGCTACCCGCGCTGCACGGACGCCAACCTGGTCGATAACGCATTAAGGCTAAGGGTTAGCCTACGGCGCATGGACAGCCGTTAAGTTAAAATAACAAATAAAACGAAATGGTCGTGGACACCTCCATCGTATACGGGGGAGAGACGAAATAACGGTATTTCCAGCGGCACAGTCAAAGTGTGAAGGACGTGCCGGTCTGGACGGAAATAAAAAATTTGGCTTACGTAAAGGCCTGAGTGCGGGCTTGGCCACCAGGGGACGTAAGGCCGGGTATTTCAAAAGACTATCAGGGTGTACCAAGCAGCACGCCATGATAGGTGAAAAATTACCAAGGGAAAGACATGTCCAAATTGGCTTGTGATGCCAGCGACCGATGCATATAGATTAAGTGGGCTTTGCTGGTGGCAATCCACGTGCAAGTCCTTGCATTGAAATCAAAGTAGTCTAAGTTAACTAAATGAAGTGCCTTCTGAACAGGCTTGAATATAACACACCAGATAATCGAGAGTACTTCGGTAAAGGAGTTAGAAAATACGCCTACGACGTGCTAGGACCCGAGGCAGGGCCACGCCCTTGACATTGAAAGTTCACATGAATCACGTCAAGTTATTTTCTATGAATTGTTGACTAACTTGGTTTACTTTGGACAGGGAAGGCCGGACGGTGAGTATGGGTAAGTCGTGCATGTTTCTCCATGCAACACATTGAATTTGGCAACACGAGATAGGTTATGAAATATGCATGAAACTGATCCTAAGGCAAGATTAAAAAGACAATGAATGATAGACGGTACACGAAAGTAAATAGAACGTATTTGGTAATGATAGCATTGTGGGCGAGCTAGCCTCCCCACCAGTGCATAACAATGTACTGATAACCCCACAGTCTGCTTGCAGGATACATGAGACGTCGTCGGGTGCGGAGCTTCCCTCGAACGTGCTAAGGCGCGAAGCTATCTCTGGAGCCTTGGAGCGTTACAAGGAGCTAGAGCACCATATACATGACATAATGTATCGGAACATCGCCATGAATCATTCCATGTTGTAAGCCACTTGGCACGCCTTTTATGTTTCAGAGAGAGAGAGCTTAAGCGATTTGTAATATCGGCCTAGCGCCGCTTGTAAACTTCTTGAATATCAATAAAGAGTTGAATTTGCTTCAATTTGTGTTCATTTTACTTTTCGCTGCAAATAGGGACACTCTGTGCGACTCTGTGGCCTAGCTCGAATCGGCTGTTTCTGGACATAGCCTTGCACGGGCGCAACCTAGGCCCGTACGGCATCACGCCATAGCGAGGACGATCGCTCCTACGAAAGTGGGGTATGATAGTTGTCACGCCCCAGAACCCGAATACTGGATAGCGGGGGTAGACATAGCCAGCTACGTATATTGAAGTGCAAACCACCTCGCTATACGGTCACGGCTGTCTAGATACATGAGGGTTTAACTACAAGCCATCAGTCTCCTATGGTCAAGAACAAGCCTATTGTCTCAATCACAAGCAAGTAAGTAAATGTTACAAGATGTAAGACCACCAAATATACAATAGTAAGACGTCCCAAACATTACATATTTAGCTGATCATGAAGCTAGTCGTTACAAAATGTCAGGACTAGCAAGAGTTTAGTCATACATGATCAACCCTAGGATCTGTCAATCATGTTACATCCCGTAGGCAGACAGTAAATAAAGGTACAACCGAGCTAACAAGTGCTCGTCGGCTAAATGCCTCAAAAGAATAATTTTACAATAAAGTGGGAAAACAAAAAGAAACCCACTCGTTGCCAAGGTTACGTCTGGTGGTCACCATCTGGCTGGAAGGTAGGTAGATCCTCTGGAGCTGCTCCGATATATAGCCATACAAAACCAGCTGGGTCAGACCCCAGAAAGAGCAAGTGCCACAAAGGAGGCTTCACTTAGGAACTAAAACCAGTATATCACAATAGAATATTAAAGATAATAAATAAGAACTGATAATGATAGAGATAACAACAGTAAACTGAGTACGAGAAAACCATTCAAGTAGCCAGGTCACAACCCTTAAACCAAACAAGGACCGGAGTTGTAACCCTTCACCTGAATAGAAACCCGTCTCAAATACTATTGGTACAGTAAAGACAATAAACGAAAAGAGGACACAGAACTGCTCCGGGAGCCAGGTTACAACCCTTAAACCAAACAAGGACCGAGGTTGTAACCCTTCGCCTGAACAGAACTGGACCCCTGATCTTTATTGCTGAGGCCAACATAAGTAATCATGTTATTAAAATAAGGTAAAATATGACGAACATGACATGGGATTGCAATAAGACAATAAACGAAGAGAGGACACAGAACTGCTCCGGGAGCCAGGTTACAACCCTTAAACCAAACAAGGACCGGGGTTGTAACCCTTCACCTGAACAGAACTGGACCCCTGATCGTTATTATTGAGACAAGCACAATCAATCATGTCATGTCACAGTCTTGTACGGGATCAGAATAAGACTAAGCTGGGATAAACTCCATCCATTCAATCACGGCCAATCAAGAGTACGGCTTGATACTTTTAACTAACTAGGGTTATCACAGGCCTAGTTACTAGCAAGATGCAATGAGATTATCCCAACAACCACAAGCCCTGCAGACCATCCGGTTATCCGGGTCGAATGTCCGTTTATGAAGGGTGTACCACATGACTATGTACTAAAAATGTGCCCTAGTCGTCGGTAGGCTACAAGTCCACTTAATGCGCCCAGATAACGGGATTGCCTGTAGCTGAAAATCTCTTCATGTCTACTGAATTATTCTAGTTTATTAGCCTTAGTCAATTACTGTAGGTTTTCCTGACCGTGGTACTCAGGGATCCCTATCCTAGACATGATACAAGACAGTACTGATTTATTTGTACAAACGCAATCACCCACGGTGTCCAGGTCATTCATACTTATCATGTCGGGCTAGCTGTCGTGACAGCATGTTATGATATATCATGTCAGTTGTTTGTCGAGAGGGTGCCACGGCGGGCCACTATCGTGTTCAAGAAATATGCCAAAATTTACATGACATAAACATAATGTGCCATTCAGTTTAATAATACTACTAATAATAATAATAAATAATAATAAAGAGGACAAGACTTGAGGAGGGAGCCATGCGGCTGAGAGAATAGAGCTTATGCGGCCAAGAGATCAAATCTCATGCGGCTTGGGATTCAGAAGTCCATGCGGCTGGAAGAGGACAGGGTGTATGCGGCTGGGAAGGCGCGAGCCCATGCGGCTAACTCTAGTGGGGTCTCATGCAACTGAGCAAGGGAACAATTCATACGGCAGCGGGAAAGAAGGGCTCATGCGACCGAAAAGTGTTTGGGCCTCATGCGGCTAAGAAACAAGGGAGCTTATGCGGCTGCAGAATAGTCAAGCCTACGCGGCTGCGGATATTGGAGTTCATGCGGCTGAAGTTGTGCCGAGGCCATATACGGCAGAAAAGAAATGTGCACATGCGGCTGGAAGTAGTCAGTCACATGCGACTATATTAAGTGAGTCTCATGTGGCTTTGGGGGGGAGTTGACTTTATGCAGCTATGAAGCGCAGTGCCGGGTGGCCAAGGCCTTATGCGGCTATGAAGCGTAGTGCCATGTGGCCAAGGCCTTATGCGGCTGAAAGTGATTGAGTTCATGCGGCTGGGTCATGGAGTCTTATGCGACTGAGATACCATACGGCTCTAGGACTTGCCGCATGAAGATCCATGCGGTCAAGTACTTCATGCGACAGAGGGACTGTGCTTCTTCTCTACTGATCCGAGAAGAATGGCCATGAATCCATGGCTTCAAAGCTTCATCACTTCATCATCCAGAGTCCAAATCCGAACTTCCATGAGTCAAAATGGGGCAGAACAAAATGCTCTACAACATGGAACCATCAAAACTTGGAAAATAACAATGTTAAGTAGATCAAAACCCAAGAAATCTAAAAATACTATAAACTTAGATCTACACAAATTGAACCATGGAAATTAGAAATGCCAAATATTAAAGTGTGTTAGAATCTCGAGAAGAAGGGAATAGAACAATAAAAACAAAGTTCCTCCATAAAGCAAGCTACACTTGCCTAAGCTCTATCTGTCTCTCTCTCTCTCCTGGTGGTTGAAGAAGTAATGGTGGAGAAAAAAAGTAAAGGAAGAGAGAGAATGGGTTAAATAAGGAGGGTGGTGGTAGGTAGGAGGGTTCACCTTTGGTTCATGATGAACCAAAGCAAACCAAGCCAGCCGAACCAACCCAAGAATAAACCAATCAATGTAATACCAAGATAAGCCAAACAAGGAATCATGCAATACAAGATAAAATACGTACACGTATTTCAAAATACGTAATACGAACTATAGGCATTACAACTCTACCCACCTTAAAAGAATTCCTTTTTCGAAATTTAATTAAGAGGCTAGAGGGACAAGAACAAGCTATACTATTCACAAGCAAGCTATACTAACCAAGCAATCAAGTAATTATTCATGCAAGCAAGGAATCGAAGGCATGAGGCATAAGAAAGATATTATACCTCACGAGTCAAACAGGTCGGGATATTACGATCGGATATCATCATCACGCTCCCACGTTGACTCACCCAAAGAGTGATGACCCCAAGCAACTCGGACTAACTTGATAGTCATGTTCTTGAGTGTCTTCTCTCTTCGGTCCAATATAGACACAGGCCTCTCCTCATACGAAAGGTTGGTACCAACAACCAATTCTAAATGATCCAGAATGTGGCTCGGGTCCGGGATATACCATCGCAGTTGGGACACATGGAACACATTATGTACCTCACGTAGCGACGGCGGAAGAGCGAGACGATAGGATACATCTCCTACTCGCTGCAGAATATCGAACGTTCCTATATACCTAGGACTATGCTTTCCCCGTACGTCGAAACGAATGACGCCACGGTTAGACGAAATCCTCAGAAATATATGGTCACCGACCGAGAATTCAAGGGGTCGCCGATGAGAATCGGCCCAATGACGCTGGCGATCTTGGGCAACTCGAAGATGATCTCTGACTCTCCTGACCACTTCAACGGTCTGAGCAATCATTTCTGGACCAAGCATCTGCCTCTCTCCAACATCATCCCATGCTAGCGGGGATCGGCACTTTCTACCATACAGTGCCTCGAACGGTGCCATCTGGATGCTGGCCTGGAAACTGTTGTTGTACGAGAACTCTACCAGATGCAGGTGATCTTCCCACGAACCACCGAAGTCGAGCGTACAAGATCTTAATATATCTTCGAGAGTTTGGATCGTACGTTTCGACTGACCATCTGTCTGCGGGTGATAAGCTGAGCTGAACTGGAGGTGAGTTCCCAAACTCTCTTGCAAGCTACGCCAAAAGTGCGACATAAATCTAGAATCTCTGTCCAAGGTAATACTGACTGGTATATCGTGTAATCTGACAATCTGCCGGAGATATATCTCCACTAGCTGAGCCGTCGACCGACCAACTCTGAACGGGACAAAGTGAGCCACCTTCGTGAGCCGGTCAACTACGGTCAACTATAACCCAAATAGCATCTCGACCAGCTGGGGATCTAGGTAATCCAGTCACGAAGTCCATGGTCACATGCTCCCACTTCCATTCTGGAATCGGCAAGGGCTGAAGAAGTCCTACTGGCCTCTGATGTTCAGCTTTAACTTGTTGGCAAACTAAACCTCGAGAGACAAACTGGGCTATCTCCCTCTTCATGCCATTCTATCAGAAGTGCTGACGGATATCACGGTACATCTTCGTACCACTGGGGTGAATGGAATACTGCGAACTGTGAGCCTCCGCCATGATCTCCTGTCTGATATCTCTGCTGGGTACACAAAGACGCTTTCCATGTCGAAGTGTACCGTCTTTATGGATACATAACTCTGGTCTTCATCCTGCCTCACACTCTGCTCAGAGTCGCTGAAGCTTGGAATCTGCTGACTGCGCCATCCGGATCCTCTCGACTATGGTGGTCTGAACTTGCATACTGGCCATCAATGCCACACTGGAAGGGAGGACAACTTCTATACCCATCTTCTGAAGATTGGCTAACAGCTCTAGTTGTGCTGTTAGGAAATAAACTCCGGCTCCCCTGCTCAATGCATCCGCAACAACGTAGGCTTTTCCAGGATGATACTGCAGGTTGACATCATAATCCACGAGAAGCTCCAGCCACCTCCTCTGACACATGTTAAGATTCTTCTGGGTGAAAACATACTTCAGGCTCTTGTGGTCGGTGAAAATCTCCACCCTATCTCCATATAGGTAGTGCCTCCACAACTTAAGTGCAAACACTACTGCTGCCAGCTCCAAGTCATAGGTTGGTTAATTCCTCTCATGATCACGAAGTTGCCATGACGCATAAGCTATTACCTTTTCATGCTGCATCAGAACACATCCTAAGTCTCTGCCTGAAGCGTCACGATATACTGAGAATCTTTCGGTCCTATCTGGAAGCGTGAGAATGGGAGCCGTCATCAAGCTTCGCTTTAACTTCTCAAAAGAATCCTGGCACTCTGCTGTCCAAGAAAACTGCATATCCTTGCGGGTCAACTGGGTCAATGGCACTGAAATTCGAGCAAAGTCTGAAACAAAACGCCGGTAATATCCGGCTAATCCAAGAAAACTACGAATTTCTGTAACTGTGCTGGGTACTGGCCATGTCTCAATGGCCACAATCTTCCGGGGATCCACTTCTACTCCTCCTTTGGTGATGATATGGCCCAAGTACGAAATGCGATTGAGCCAGAACTCGTATTTACTGAACTTGGCATACAACTGGTGCTCTCGAAGAATCTGGAGGACAACTCTGAGATGCTGCTCATGCTCCGCTTTACTCTTGCTGTAGACCAGGATGTCGTCTAGGAATACAATCATGAACTGATCCAAATAAGGCATGAAGATGCGGTTCATGAGGTCCATAAATACAGCCGGCGCATTGGTTGCTCCAAATGGCATCACAAGGAACTCCCAGTGCCCATACCTAGATCTGAAAGCTGTCTTCGGGATGTCCTGCTCTCTGACTCTGATCTGATGGTATCCTGACCGCAAGTCGATCTTCGAGAATATTGTCGCCCCTTGAGTTGATCAAACAAGTCATCTATCCTCGGGAGAGGGTATCTGTTCTTGATTGTCACTGAGTTCAAGGTACGATAATCTACACATAATCTGGACGTACCATCCTTCTTTTTCACAAGAAGCATCGGGGCTCCCCAAGGCGATCCACTAGCACGAATGAATCCCTTGGTTCTGAGTTCTTCAATCATCTTGTACAATATCTCTAGCTCTGACGGTGCCATCCTGTAGACTCCCTCTGACACTGGAGCTGTCCCGAGAATCAAGTCGATGGTAAACTCAATCTCTCGCTCTGGCGGCATCCCTGGAAGCTCTTCTGGAAAAACATCTGGAAACTCTTCAACTATCCGGGGTAACTGCATTGCTGCTACTGCCATCCGCAACACTGAAGGAGAAGGTTCAACTTCGCCTCGGGAGAAGGAAAACTTCCAGCAATGCTAAAAATAACCCTGCCAATGTGGCAGTCTATCCTAGCATACTGGTCCATCAACCAATCCATCCCTAAGACCACATCATAATCGACCATTGGGAACTCTATCAATCTAGCGGGAAACTCTCTACCACTAACTACGATCCGACACGAAGAAAATATCCTATCTACTCCTACAAGTCCATTACCAGTAAGTATATTGAGCCTTACTGATAATGACTCGGGCTCCAGTCCTATCCGTGTCGTAAATCGTGCAGACATAAATGAATACGAGGCACCAGAATCAAATAATACTGAAGCTGGAAAGGTGTTGACGAGAATAGTACCTGCCACTACCTCACCTGGTGCTATTCTTTCTTCTCTCATGGTCAAAGCCAACACTTGACCATGTCCTCTGGGTGCGGGTCCCCTGTACTAAAAATCCCTCTGTCTGCTCTCGATCAGGGCTTGGGCTTGGGCATACTGCTGCGGTCTCTGCTGTTGGAATGCCTGGGCCTGCATCGGCAATGGCCTCGGGAACTGATACTGCTGCTGCTGCTGCTGCTGCTAGACTGGTGCTGGTCCTCTAACTGAAGGACTAGAGAAGGCCGATGAACTCTCCCTGTTCGGGTAGTTCCCAACCCTGTGGTCCGGGGCACCACAAACCAATCACAAACCCTGTGCTCTGCGACACTCTGATACCACATGTCCCGGCTTCTCGCAGTGTGAACATCCTACTGTGGAAGACTGCTTCTGCCTCTGCTGCTGAGGGTGCGTCGGGGTTGAATGTTGAACCGACGTCACTGAGGTCGCCCGCCTCGGAGTTCCAATGGTCAAAGCTCTAGCTGCCGGGGTTGGTGCTGAAGACTGATTCATCTGGCTATGGGATCGCTTTCGACCCCCGGTCCTATCCACGATCCTCTAGGAGGTATACTCATGCCTCCTTGCTGCACTCAACACTGTATCAAAAGTCTGATGCTTAAACTGCTCCACCGCTAATAGAATCTCCAGGTGGAGGCCCTGCTGGAACCGCTGGGCTCTATCGAACTCGGTCGCTACCAAGGTGGGAGCAAACCGACTGAGCCTGGAGAACTCGGCCGCATATCCATCGACCGTCCTACCCATCTGCTTCAGATTGGTGAACCTCGTATGTAGATCGTATCGAGCTACAACATCAAAATACTTGGTCTGGAATCTCTTCCTGAATACTGCCCATAAAATAGGGGCCACTAATCCATCGGCCTGTGCTGTCCACCAGCTGCGGGCAAGATCCGATAACTGCAGGCGCACCACGGCCACCTTCTCATTCTCTGGAGTCCTGGCTGCTTCTAGAATCACCTCCGTGTCCTGAAGCCATGCATCTGCAGCGATCGCATCTTAACTGCCGTCGAAGAAGGGAGGGTTCAAGCGCTTGAAGCTGTTGGCCGCGTTGTTACCCTGGTGACCTCCTCTGGTCAAAGCATCTGCCACGCCTGGTGCAAGGCATCTCCGCGATGATCCTGGAAAGCTAATAGGGACCTGATGAGACCCACCAAAGTGCCATCATCAGGCTCTGCAGGCTGGATGGACTGAATTGGTGGCTCTCCTCCAGTAGACATGACTCTGGAGGCTACTCCGGAATGCTGGGCTTGATCTCCAGGTTACTGCTGGTCCGCGGGAGGTGCTCCGCCTTGCTGATCGGCAGGTCCAGGAACAATGCCGCTGAAGAATACGACATAGGAAACAATAAGGAAGGACCATGACAGATCAACGATACAAGCATATGATCAGGTCAAGATGTCAGGGATCAAGGGGATACGAACAGAGATCAAGGGATAGTACTGATTGAGACATCTATTCGGTAAACCCTCACATATCTTGATTTACAAGACATGCATGGGCCACCACTTAAACCATGTCACGTCCCAGAACCAGAATACTGGAGAGCGGGGACAGACATAGCCAGCTACGTATATTGAAGTGCAACCCACCTCGCTATACGGTCACGGCTGTCTAGATACATGAGGGTTTAACTACAAGCCATCAGTCTCCTATGGTCAAGAACAAGCCTATTGTCTCAATCACAAGCAAGTAAGTAAATGTTACAAGATGTAAGACCACCAAATATACAATAGTAAGGCGTCCCAAACATTACATATTTAGCTGATCATGAAGCTAGTCGTTACAAAATGTCAGGACTAGCAAGAGTTTAGTCATACATGATCAACCCTAGGATCTGTCAATCATGTTACAGCCCGTAGGCAGACAGTAAATAAAGGCACAACCGAGCTAACAAGTGCTCGTCGGCTAAACGCCTCAAAAGAATAATTTTACAATAAAGTAGGAGAACAAAAAGAAACCCACTCGTTGCCAGGATTACGCCTGGTGGTCACCATCTGGCTGGAAGGTAGGTAGATCCTCTGGAGCTGCTCCGATATCTGGCTATACAAAACTAGCTGGGTCAGACCCCAGAAAGAGCAAGTGCCACAAAGGAGGCTTTACTTAGGAACTAAAACCAGCATATCACAATAGAATATTAAAGATAATAAATAAGAACTGATAATAATAGAGATAACAAAAGTAAACTGAGTACGAGGAAACCATTCAAGTAGCCAGGTCACAACCCTTAAACCAAACAAGGACCGGGGTTGTAACCCTTCACCTGAATAGAAACCCGTCTCAAATACTATTGGTACAGTGAAGACAATAAACGAAGAGAGGACACATAACTGCTCCGGGAGCCAGGTTACAACCCTTAAACCAAACAAGGACCGGGGTTGTAACCCTTCGTCTGAACAAAACTGGATCCATGATCTTTATTGCTGAGACCAGCATAAGTAATCATGTTATTAAAATAAGGTAAAATATGATGAGCATGACATGGAATTGCAATAAGACAATAAACAAAGAGAGGACATAGAACTGCTCCGGGAGCCAGGTTACAACCTTTAAACCAAACAAGGACCGGAGTTGTAACCCTTCGCCTAAACAGAACTGGACCCCTGATCGTTATTGTTGAGACAAGCACAATCAATCATGTCATGTCACAGTCTTGTACGGGATCAGAATAAGACTAAGCTGGGATAAACTCCATCCATTCAATCACGGCCAATCAAGAGTACGGCTTGATACTTTTAACTAACTAGGGTTATCACAGGCCTAGTTACTAGCAAGATGTAATGAGATTATCCCAACAGCCACAAGCCCTGCAGACCATCCGGTTATCCGGGTCGAATGTCCGTTTATGAAGGGTGTACCACATGACTGTGTGCTAGAAATGTGTCCTACTCGTCGGTAGGCTACAAGTCCACTTAATACGCCCAGATAACGAGATTGCCTGTAGCTGGGAATCTCTTCATGTCTACTGAATTATTCTAGTTTATTAGCCTTAGTCAATTACTGTAGGTATCCCTGACCGTGGTACTCAGAGATCCCTATCCTAGACATGATGCAAGACAGTACTGATTTATTTGTACAAACGCAATCACCCACGATGTCCAGGTCATTCATACTTGTCATGTCGGGCTAGCTGTCGTGACAGTATGTCATGATATATCATGTAAGTTGCTTGTCGAGAGGGTGCCACAGCGGGCCACTATCGTGTTCAGGAAATATGCCAAAATTTACATGACATAAACATAATGTGCCAGTCAGTTTAATAATACTAATATTAATAATAATAAATAATAATAAAGAGGACAAGACTTGAGGAGGGAGCCATGCGGCTGAGAGAATAGAGCTTATGCGGCCAAGAGATCGGATCTCATGCGGCTCGGGATTCAGAAGTCCATGCGGTTGGGGGAGGACATGGTGCATGCGGCTGGGAAGGCGCGAGCCCATGCGGCTAACTCTAGTGGGGTCTCATACGGCTGAGCAAGGGAACAATTAATGTGGCAGCGAAAAAAAGGGGCTCATGCGACCGTGAAGTGTTTGGGCCTCATGCAGCTAAGGAACAAGGGAGCTTATGCGGCTGCGGAACAGTCAAGCCTATGCGGCTGCGAATATTGGAGTTCATGCGGCTGAAGTTGTGCCGAGGTCATATACGGCAGAAAAGAAATGTGCACATGCGGCTGGAAGTAGTCAGTCACATGCGACTATATCAAGTGAGTCTCATATGGCTTTGAAGGGGGGAGTTGACTTTATGCGGTTATGAAGCGCAGTGCCATGTGGCCAAGGCCTTATGCGGCTGAAAGTGATTGAGTTCATACGGCTGGATCATGGAGTCTTATGCGGCTGAGATAGCATGCGGCTCTAGGACTTACCGTATGAAGATCCATGCGGTCAAGTACTTCATGCGGCGGAGGGACTGTGCTTCTTCTCCACTAATCCGAGAAGAATGGCCATGAATCCATGGCTTCAAAGCTTCATCACTCCATCATCCAGAGTCCAAATCCGAACTTCCATGAGTCAAAATGGGACAGAACGAAATGCTCTATAACATGGAACCATCAAAACTTGGAAAATAACAATGTTAAGTAGATCAAAACCCAATAAATCCAAAAATACTATAAACTTAGATCTACACAAATTGAACCATGGAAATTAGAAATGCCAAATATTAAAGTGTGTTAGAATCTCGAGAGGAAGGGAATGGAACAATAAAAACAAAGTCCCTCCATGAAGCAAGCTACATTTGCCTAAGCTCTCTCTCTCTCTCTCTCTCCTTGTGGTTGAAGAATTAATGGTGGAGAAAAAGAAGTAAAGGAAGAGAGAGAATGAGGGAATGGGTTAAATAAGGAGGGTGGTGGTAGGTAGGAGGGTTCACCTTTGGTTCATGATAAACCAAAGCAAACCAAGCCAGTCGAACCAACCCAAGAATAAACCAATCAATGTAATGCCAAGATAAGCCAAGAAAAAAATCATGCAATACAAGATGAAATATGTACACGTATTTCAAAATACGTAATACGAAATATAGGCATTACAGCGGTCCGCAGGACTGCATGCGACCAAAGACTCATGCGGCCAGACTTATGCGGTCCGCAGGACTGCATGCGGCCAAACTGCTCATCTTCTCCAAAAATCTGAGAAAATGGCCATGGAATCCATGAACTTCCAAAGTCCATAAATCACTCAAAATAACTCGAAATCCGGATTTTCAAAGGTCCATTTTGAATAAAATTGAATTCTCTACAACATAGAACAAGCAAAACATAAAAATAATGAAGTTTGATAGATCAAAACCCAAAAAATAAAAATGACACAAACTTTAGATCTACAAAGATCCCTTCATCTAATCCAAGAACTCCAAGTTCTAAAGAGACTTAGAATCAAGACACTACTAAAATAAGGCAAATTAGCAACGTCATGATACGTCGCTAATAATGAAAATTACGTCGCTAATCGTAATTGGCGACGGCTTTAGCGACATAAAGTGAAGGTCGCTTTTTAGCGAGTCGCAGATGGCTAATACGTCGCCCTACGTCGCTGTTTGCGACGTCCGGCCCGTGTCGCTAGGTCGTCGCAAAGTTAGCGACGTAGAGCGACAAGAACTTTACGTCGCAAACTTAGCGACGTAGTACGACATTGTAGCGATATTTAGTTCTATTGACGTGATAACGTGGCAATGCCTGCCACGTCAGCAAGGTGGCGACGTACAGCGACGTATAGCGACGTCCAGTTTCTGTCGCTATCCGTCGCTATACGTCGCTAACCGTCGCAGAATACTAAAAAAAATTAAAAAAATATAATGTGTATTTTTGTTATGCTGTGTGTCTGTGTTTACAGTCTGTGTGAACCGAACACTACATTTCACATACACTGTAAACACAGACACACATCATTACAAAAATATATATTATATTTTTTAAAATTTGGGCAACACCTCCTTTGTATATCAGATCATCACTTATAACCCAGCATAAGTATATTTGTCATCCCCGTCGCAGATATCATCATAATTAACAGTCTTCCATCATAACAGTCTATAACTAATAGATGAATAACAGTCTCCCATCATAACAGTCTACAACTAAATATCATACTGTACTCAATGAAAATATTAACAAATTAAATATCACAAACATACATGTCCAACAAACATACATGTCCAACAGAGTCAAATAATAATAAAAATCAGTGTATAGAACGGTCAATGGGCCCATAGGGCCAATAAATACAAAGATGATAAAAAAAATCTACTGGATCACTGAGGACCGCTGCCGCGCATCTGGGATAGCATGTACTCATACTGCTCCTGTGTGAGCTGCACCGTAGGGGCAGTAGGAGGCAGTGCAATGTCTGGAGTCGACGTCGTCGATGGACCGGGAGGACGTATCTGCTCCAGCTCTCGCAGTCGCTCACCATGCGCAGCAAGGGTACTCACCATCCTCTGAGTACTCTCCTCAATCGAAGCCGATACCTGAGTGAGTGAGGCAGACATGGTCCTCTGTCCCTCTAGCTCGACCTGTCTACGCTCTGTGCGCTGCGTAGACTCGGTGAGCGTGTGCAAGCTGGCAGCTGTAGCCTGCTGCAGACTCATCAGCTCTTGTATACTGCGTTCGACCGCATCAAATCGTTCGGTGATCATCGGAGGGTCGGATCGTCGCTCGACCGCATCAGAAATCTGCCGCTGCAACTCGCGATGCAGCTCATCGATCTGACGACGAATATCCTGAGCTCGTGACGACGCCTGCGAAGCCGGAGACTGCGCACTGACAAAGGGGGCCCGGGATGACTCCGAAGCCAAATACGCGCCGTAGGATCCCATACCGTAGTACGTACCCTTCTGAAGACCGCCAACGACGGTCATCCAGAGCTCATCCGGCGATGGAGCTGTAGGCGACTGGGAGGAAGTACCAGCCCCTTCCTCTGCTGGCGCACTAGCAGCAGCAGCCGCCTCCTCCTGTAGCCGAACAAACTCGGCCTAGAACATGTTTGCTAACGTGTAAGTGTTTGCTAAAGTCTATATTGATATCTATTTTTCTGTTTTCTAAATTATAGTAAATTAATATAAAGAATAGAACGTACATATGCCTGCATCGCCCTCTCATCAATGAACTCCCCAGCCCTCCGATGGGTGACCACGAAGACGGTCACCATGTTCGGGTCCTCACCCTTTTTTACCTGTTAAAATATATTATCTATTATTAGTATTAAACATTCTATCAAACTATATATAAATTAATGTTCGTCATAGGAAACGTACCAGACGACGAAAATGCTCCGTCATCGGAATGGAGCCACCACACCACTTACTGGCGCTCGACCGTGCCACCTTGGCCTTGTCAGACCGCTCCTGGTACCTAGCCTCGGCGAATCTAGCCTTCATCGTAGTCCACTGCTCTGGCGTGATCCAACCATGGATCGGCTTTCCGGAGCGATCACGAGACTTCTGGTCGTGGATCGCATCACGGATGAGCTTGCCTGCGACGGCAGAAAATTGGGCCTCGATCTTCGCCGCCCGGTGTGGTAGATAGAAATAGGTCCTCTACAAGAAGTAAAATAGAAAAGTTATATAATATACACAAATGATTATTAAAATTTAGAAATAAACAAAATTTTTACCTTGAAGTGGGCCAACCAAAAGGCCTTCCTATCTGCGGGAGCATCTGAGTAGTTAATCCAAGGCCCACCATAGTTCTGCCTCAGAAATAACCCCGACTATCTCTGTACTGCAGGAGGCCGATATCTATACAATAATAATTTTCATGAATATATATGTACATATAATCATTTGAGAAATCTATATTAACTAATTAACTTACTTCGTAGGTCCGTCCGTCCAAATCTCTATACGCGTCTCGCCCGGGGGAGCGCTTGGAGGGTCGCTCTCACCTCCTGCCTGGGCAGGATCAGTCTGATCGCCGTCCTCCATATGCTCGACGTCGGCTCCCTCCATGGAGCCGTCGGCAGGAGGAATGCTGGACGCGGGATCAGGAATGCTGGACACAGGATCAGGAATACTGGAACTGCCCTGTCCCGGTAATGGACCAGGAACAGAACGGTACAATGGCATACTCGGAGATGAGGATGAGGGTACGGAATCTCGATTCCCAGCCCGAGGCTGACGGGACTGCCTAATATAAAATCCTCCGTGTCGTCCAGATGGTCTAGTCATACCTGATAATAACATATGACAATAAAACAAAAATACATATTTATATGATAGACATCACAGATTTTTGAAAAATATCATAGTCACAGATAAAAGTATCACTAAAGTGTCACAGATTTATATGATAGAAGTGTCACTAAAGTGTCAAATATGATGATAAAATAAACGTACATATTTAATCCTCTTCTGAAAATTCATCTAGTTCGTTTAGCTCATCATCATCTTCTTCTTCTTCTTCTTCTTCTTCCTCCTCTACATCTTCACTTTCATCTGCATCTTCCTCTTCAGATAATTCTACTTCTTCTACACAATTAGATGTGTAATGAGGAACTTTCGTCGTGTCCACTTCTATAATATTTGTTACAAGAGGTAGTTCATCCTCTTGATAAGCTATATCGTCAACCTCAAAGGTATTTCTAGCTTTGGTCTTGCATACTGCCCACCAGTCCGACCTTGTTGTTCCCCGTTTAGGATAACTTGTGAAGTACACGAGCTGAGCCTGACTGGATAGGACAAATGGTTCATAGGCTTGATATCGATGCCGATAGTTTATATCAACAAGACCGTGCTTATTTACTTTCCAACCTTGACCTTCAATTGGATCGAACCAATCACACCTGAATAACAAAATCTTAGCAGGCTCTATTCCATAACTATATGTCAGCTCCACGATCTCCCGTAGCACGCCATAGAAATCGTTGCCCGCATCAACATCTTTGTAGTTCGAAGATCTAATACACAAACAGTTATTTTTGGTAGAGTCGAGATCCACAAAGTTGTCTCTGATCGGGCAAGTTGTTGACTTGAACCGAAATCCATTAACACAGTAGCTTGGCCATATTTTTACAGCATAAATTGGTCCCTTGGCTAGCGTTCTAATAGACTCATTCTCAAGTCTTGCGTATGGACGATCGACCTAAATACCACGAAAGAAGAAATTAAGCTCATTCTCAATCAAGTGCATATACAGAAAGGTAATTACCGAGTTCTCAAGTCTTACATATGCACTCAACCATGATGAAAAATAAAGCCTCATTTCTTGTTCTAGTTCTTCTTCTGTTATGTGTGGCCTACCTGACCTCACATCATCATTAAATATGCTGAAAATAACATCGTTCAATTAATGCAATAGTATAATAATCAATACTATTAAAATAATGTAGACGTATTAATTACTTATCCCTCCAGTTTCTCTACTTTCTCCTCGTCGCAGTTGATTAATACATATACCTGAGCAGCCCTTAGCTCATCATCATTCAGATATCTCTTCTTCATTTTACCCGATGGCTTTCCTGGAGCATTGAATACCTTCAGTATTGTATCATTACTTTCATGATCTCCGTCGTCATTTCTGGAAGCTCTCGTTCTATTAGTTGCAACATGAGGCTTAAAATATATCGAACAAAAGTTTGTAATCTTCTCGATAACATAGGCTTCACAAATAGAACCCTCGACCCGTGCCTTATTTTTCATCTTTCTTTTTAGGTGATTCAAATGTCGCTCAAACGGGTACATCCATCGATATTCGACGGGTCCACCAACACGTGCCTCATAGGATAGATGAATCGGCAAATGCTCCATAGAGTCAAAGAATCCAGGAGGAAACACCCTCTCTAGCTTGTACAGTGTTACCGTAATGTCCTTCTCTTGCTTTTCTAGACGATCAACGAGCAATTTCTTAGAACAAAGATCCCTGAAGAATATGCTAAGCTCCGTCAATGGATCCCAAACTGCCTGCGGTAAGAATTCTCGAAATGCAATCAGAATTAACCTCTCCATGAATACGTGACAGTCGTGGCTCTTCATACCCGTCAATTTATTTTTCTTCGGATCGATACATCTTTTCAGATTTGACACATATTCGTCTGGAAATTTTAGGCCCTGGATCCACCGACAAAGTCTCACTTTATCCTCCTTGTCCAGCGAGAAAATTGACTTCGACAGGAACTGTTTTCCATTCTGCTCTATCAAATGCAACGCAGGGCGTTTGCATATTTCTTCTAAGTCCAACCTGGCCTTGGGATTGTCTTTCATTTTTTCCTTTACGTCCATCACAGTATTAATTATGTTATCAAACACATTCTTCTCAATATGCATGACATCAAAATTATGTCTGATCAGATTGGTATTCCAGTATGGCAGATCCCAGAATATGCTCCTTTTGTCCAGTTATGATCTCTACCAAATCCATCGCACTTGTACCCAGTTGTAGGATCTTCGATAGCACTTGGAAAATCTTTAACCTCTTCCCATATCGTGGCTCCATACCACCTTGGCGGTGGATCACCCTTCTCTACAACGCCGGCACAGAATGCATTTCTGTTCCTTCTGAACGGACGATCTTTTGGCAGAAATTGCCGATGACAATCAAAGAAGTACAATTTTCTTCCGTGTTTCAAGCGGAAAGCCTTACTACGGTCCATGCAATACGGACATGAGAGACGGCCATAAGTGCTCCATCCAGATAACATTCCATAGGCCGAAAAGTCGTTGATGGTCCACATAAGAATTGCCTTCGTCTGAAAATTCTGCTTCCTGGAAACATCGTACGTGTTAGCACCTACTTCCCATAACTGATTCAACTCATCTATCAAAGGCTGTAAGTATACATCAATGTTCCTCTTGGGATTGTTCGGACCAGAAATTATAACGGTTAGAAACATGTACTGAGTCTTCATGCACATCCAAGGGGGTAGGTTATACGGAGTGACAATCACATGCCAGTACGAATACTGGGATCCTGAAAGACCAAAAGGAGTAAAACCGTCAGAAGATAGCCCCAACCTGACATTCCGCGGATCTGAAGCAAAATCAGGATACACTCGATCAAAGTGCTTCTACGCTTCTCCATCGGATGGGTGATCCAACACTCATTCAATTTGTTCTTGCATGTGCCAACTCATATTTTCGGCCGTCTCTTTCACCATAAATAATCTTTGCAACCGTGACGTTAAAGGCAAGTAGTACATTGAATCGGTCGGTCTTCTTGCATTGGTAGACCTTCATGTACTAGTTGTCTTATAGCGATCAGTACCACAAAATCTCCACACATCTGTGTCCTTGTCGTCTTTGTAGTACAGCATGCACCCATTGCGACAAGAATCGATTTTTTCGTATCCCATCCAGAGCGATCTCACCATCCTCTTAGATCGATAGAAGTCTTTAGGTAACTTAGCACCCGCCGGCAAGATCTCTATAATCAACTCCAACACTCGGTTGTAGCATTCTTGCGACATGTTAAAATCTGACTTAATGCTCAACAGTCTTGTAACCACCTCCAACGGTGAATGATCCTCACAACCAGGATACAATGGAGTCCTTGCATTTTCCAGCAACTCCATGAACTTTGCAGCATCGACATTCGGTGCCTCCTCAGCTGCATCATGAACGAAACTAGGCCCCGCAGCATCGAAAACTATGTTCACGCACCAGTCGTCGTATGCATGATTATCTGAAACAAAATTAGGTCCCGCATGCATATACGGCTCAACATAAGGCTCCGGCTCTGATGCTAAAGATACAAGTTCTCCTTTGCGGTCCACTGATAGTAATTAGGCGTGAAACCCCTCGAGTACAAATGATATGTCACTTCCACTTCTGGATAATATTTCACGTTATGACATTTCACACACGGACACTTAATTTTGGTGCCGTCCATGTACTGAGGGAACGCCTTAGCAAACTGCAGGAACTGCTCTACTCCCGCTATGTATTCATCCCGCACACCACACATATCATCAGGACGACGATTGTACATCCATGAACGATTCCGCAAGTAGTAATTCATATCCATTTGAAAATAATTCTGCAAAGATGGACACACATTATCCAATAGGCACAAATTCGTATATTATGTCTTATTATGGGACACACATTAGTAACGGACAGTTACTAATAACAATGTTAGGCATGATTTCTAGTGCATGATATGCAATTTACGTCAAACTAGGTTGTACTAAGTCAAACAAAGTCAAACAAGGTCAAGCTAAGTCAAACAAAGTCAAACAAGGTCAAGGGTTGACCTATAGTTGACTTTGTCAACTTTAGTCCAATCTAGGTCAGATGTTGACTCTACTTTGACTTTCAGTCAAAATAGTCAACCTTGGTCAAACAAGGTCAAATCTAAGTCAAATATCCTATTTCTAGTCATTACCTACCAAGGTACCCTTTACCTTATCGCTATTGGTATCCCAATACGAATACCTTAAGTTGGAATCTCAATATCTTAGTCTAGGTAACTAATACCTTAATATCCACTTTACCTTAGATACTAGATAATACCATATCCTAGTAATATCCTACCCTTAGGCTAGTAGATAACTCAATACCTTAGGCTAATAGATATTACCATCTACCTTAGGCTAGTATCTATCCACATGCCTTAACATCATACCCATTACCTTAGCTAATACCTTATCCTTAGGCTATAGGTAATTCTCATTACTTTGATAATACCTTAGATACCTTAGGATACTAACTCTACCGTTCTAACAATATACCAACACTCCTAAGATACTCTAATATTTACATAGAGATATACCCTATAGGGTATCCTATTACCATAGACTAATCTAGGACACTCTTTAGCTACTAGGATATCTAACTATCATAGGATACCAAATTCTAGCCAAGATACTAACTTAGGGTACTAACTTCTACCCATATCCTAATATCCTATTATCTTGATACCCTCAAGATACTAGCATAATCTAACTACCCTAAGATATCTAACTTAGGATACTAACTTATCTAGGATAAATATGATACTAACTAACCTATCCAAGACACTAACTAACTTATCTAGGATACTAACTTCTAGTATCCTAAGATATTAACTCATCTATCTAACTCTAGGATACTAACATCCTAAACAAGATATTAAATTAGTGCCTAGGATACTATCCTAAATATCTAACTTAGGATACTAACTTATGTGTAGACACTAACATACTCATCCTAAAACAAAACCACACCCCCCAACATAATAAGAGACACTAGCTTCTAGTCACTATTGCAGCTGCTGCCCTCACTGCTGTTGCTACTGCTGTTAGCAACTGCTGCTGGCATTGCAGCTACTGCTGCTACTACCCTGCAGCACAAGCTGCTGCTGCTGCCTTTGCAGCCACTTGTTCCCCCCTCTTGCTACTCTATCATACCCTCTCTAACACACACACAACACTCACTACCACATCTAAATCTCTCTCACCTTTCTCACTCTCAAACACACACACACACACACACTCACTCTAACACTTATCTCAATATCCCTCTTCACTCACACTCACACTACCATACTACCACACTACCACATCTAATCTCCCCTTCCTCAAACACACACTAAAAAAACACAATCATACACTCACACACTCTCACATCTCATCACAAGCACAAACACAATATTAAAACAATATCTAATCCCTCTCTTCAAATAAACACACATAACCACAAACAACCAACCACCAATCCAAGCCACAAACACACAAACCAAAGGCCAAATGGATAGCCAATAACTTGCCATGCTTCCCCCTCTCTCACTCTCACACAAGACACAACCGCACACACTATATATTTATAAACTTTTATCTAAAATAGTCCACATACATAAATATATACCAATTTATATATATTTACATATATACATGACTTGTGGGTCAAAAATACATAGATATATATAGGAATCCATATAAAAACCAACTGGGATACCTTAACCATGACTAATCTACCCTCATTTATGTACAAAACTGAAATTAGGATTCTAAATGACCTATTGGGCATTTCCACACAAATACTTGGTGTGTCACCCTCCGTGTGTGTGTGTGTGTGTGTGTGTGTGTGTGTGTGTGTGTGTGTGTGTGTGTGTGTGTCTGTGTGCGTGTGTATGTGTGTGTGGGAGAGAAGGAGGAATTAGGTTAAGGTTTACCGCCGGAGAGGAGGAGGAGGAGCTCGAGGAGAGGAGGAGGAGCTCGACAGGGGGGAAGGGAGTCGCCGGGGGGGGAGGGGAGGGAGTCGCCGGGGGGGGGGGCAAAAAAGAGTTTCGATTTTTCGAGTGAGGGAAAAAAAGGAGTCCTGCGCCCTAAGTAAAAAAGTTAGCGACGTCAAAAGTGGACGTCGCTAACCGTCACAAATTTTTTAATATAAGCGACATATTTTCTTAATATGTCGCTGAACGTCGCTATTCCGCGACATACTTTATCTAATGTCGCTGAACGTCGCTATTAAGCAACGTATTGCGACGTCATTAGAAAGGAGTCGCTATATTATATAGTTAGCGACGTAATTTCATTCTCTCGCTAAATGACGTCGCTAATAGAGCATATTTTAGTAGTGAGAGGGAAAGATAATGGAGCAATAAAATCTAAGATCCATCATGAAGCAAGATTACACTTGCCTAAGCTCTCTAGGTTGGTGGGAGAGTAATGGAGAAGAAGGTGAAGAAATGAATGGAAGTAATGAAGAGAGAGAAAGGGGTGGTTGGGTTTATAAAGAGAGGGGATAGTTCAACATGTTGAACCAACCATCAAAATAAATCAAACCAAACCATCCATAATAAATCAAGTTGGACCAACCCAACCCAAGGTCAACCCTAGTCAAGATACATCAAGGCAAGCAATAAAGAAATACAAAAATACAGTAAATAAAATACGGGTCAAAATTCGTATACGTACACTGGAATACATATAACGAAAAACAGGAGTGACAGCAGCTGCCCAAACCCCCAAGTGCGTGGCTCCGAAGATGTTGTCGGACGGTTCAGAAAAAAAATCTTGTGGGATACCGTCATCTTTGGTCCATCATGATTTCTTCAGTGCATATGTCCATGTTGATCTTGCTTATTGTTTTTTTTTCTGCAAATACATGTTAGATGAATAAAGCAATATGCAAGTATGATAAAATTAGTGCACATTAGGGCTATGCTAAGTTTAAGTATAAATACTCTAGTGATAGCATGCAAATTAGTGATGTCATAATGTTAAACTTAATCAAATGACCACATTAAAAAACACAATTAGATAATTAGGCTAACAAAAAATTGGGGAGATTTCAAATCTTCAGATTTGAATAGAGGGGCCGAGAAAAAAGGGTGGGTCTTGGCCCAACCCAACTAGGAAATGGGACGGGTCTGGCCTAGTATTAAGCACGGTGTTGGCATCGTTGTACCTCTGTAGTTTTTAAAAATTATCCCAAAAAACAAACTAGCTTTTCCAAATAATAATAATAATAATAATAAGGCAGCTAAGGCTGGTTTTAGGATTGCTTGCTATTACGGGTGAGCATTTCGATTTTGGACCGAAAATCGAACTGATTTGGTTCGGTTTAAAAAGTCGTTTGGTTTCGGTTTTGAAAATATAGTTAATACTAAATTTACTTGTTCGGTTTCGATTTTTGATTTTGATCCAAAACCAAAAATCGAATACTTTTTTATAATATATATATATATATATATATATATATATATATATATATATATATATATATATATATATATATATATATATATATATATATATATGAGGGGTCTGCATCCCCAAGCTCTCCCATGCTATCAATCATTGGATCTTGTTTAAGTCATCTAATCTTAACCGTTGATTTGAACCATTCAAATCAATTTTTAAGATTACATGACTTAAACAAGATCCAACAGTTGATAACATGGAGATGTTTGGGGATGCAAAAAATGAAACCACCCTACAGCGGCTGGGGGGTGGAGGGGAATAGGGTTAAGGTATCTAATCAAGCACTAAATAATTGCTAATAGGCAATTTAAAGATTAAGAGTGCAAAAAAAGAAGCGATAACAATACCAACACTAATATATCCTGGTATCCTCCCTAGGGACACTCCAGTCCCAGAGCTCTC
This sequence comes from Iris pallida, assembly GCA_029216955.1. Lineage (NCBI taxonomy): Eukaryota > Viridiplantae > Streptophyta > Magnoliopsida > Asparagales > Iridaceae > Iris > Iris pallida. Next base: position 1,194,964 of record JANAVB010030819.1, read on the forward strand.
TTCGGCTTTAATCCACTATTATAACAAATAGTACAACGTGAGTTTTTATCCAAAGGTTCACCAACTTCTTACACGAGAGCTTTTATCCGAAGGCCTCTCTGACTTCAATACAAGAGCTTTGATCCGAATAATCTCTAACTTCACGAGAGCTTTTATCCGAAGACTCTCCAACTTTAAACTTTCACGAGAAGGTTTTGATCTTCTTACAACAAGATGGAGATCTCACTCTTACAACTCAAGAACACTAACACAATTTGTGGATTGGCAAGTGAAAGCTTTGGTGGAGTGTTTGTGGATAAGTTTTAGAATAATAGAAATTTTTATGCTCGAAGCATCAATCTTGAATGAAGGGATTCAATATTATTTATAACCAAAGCAATGGAAAAGTGCAATAATGCAACTTTCGGTCGGCAGACGAATGATCCATCGGATTTCTGCGGAAGTCCGTCGGATCATCCGCCTGCATAATGCAACGGCTAACAAGACGTTGGGATCATCGATGGGACAGGATCTGAATGTTGGATTCTAAACGGTAACAACACGGATTATCCGTCGGATTTATGCGGACGTCCTTCGAATAATCCGAAAGATCATAATAGCTTTTCTGTGGTCCATTCGAATCATCCTTCGGATTTTCGCGGAGATCCGTCGGATCATCCGACTGTCTGCCCAAACGTGATCCAAGGGTGTTATCTACCCTACCTTTCTATTTGCCATCCATTTTTTGTGTTTATAATTATTCCTGAGACTCATTACAAACTCCAGATATGCTTTAGCAGGTGCATGTTTCTTCATAGTCTTGAAATGATGATGGCATGGCTTAACTTCTTCACTTGATAGATGATGACTTTTTTTTCCTTGACGGCAGCTGCCCAAACCCCCAAGTGCATGTCTTCGGAGATGTCGTCGGACGGTTCAGAAAAAAATCTTGTAGGATACCGTCATCTGTTACGCCCCGATTCGGGAATCGTTCGCCTCTGCTTAGATTCAGGCCGAATCGTTCGTCCTCGCTAAGGCGTGATGCCGTACAAGTCTGGAATTGCACTTGTACAAGGCGTGCTCGTGTTCCTTTTATAAAAGAGACATTTGAATAGAGATTCGCAGCGGATGATAAAGAAGTTTTGGCAACACAGATATGATCTGAAATAAGTTCTTTATTGATATCTTTGAAATTACATTGCATAAACATAAGGCTCTCAAACAGCCGAGATGAAAGGCCAAACTTGGCTACAACTTGCAGAAATATTGAAATGAGATACAACTTGTTCCATACATCATATCCCTTTATTAATAATGCGGCAATAACCACCTTCAGCAAAATGCCTTCTTCTTCAAGTGGAAACTTCAAGATGTACGAAGCTTCTAAAGAGTCGGACAGCAAGCCTTCCGCGTCTATGATTATCCACTAGGTTCCCGGCACTTGTGGAGACAAGGGTCAGTACATTGCCACATATGTACTGGTGAGCGGCCGTAACCAATCTCACCATAAATCAACAGTAGTAAAATTATATGAATGTTTACTATTGATTTGTATTCTTTCTATCTTGCCTTAGGGTCCATTAACAATTCATATATTTGATGAGAAATATAAGAAGCATACAGTGATGTTAGAAACATAAGCAATTCATGTTGTTCTAACATAAGCAATTCATATTGATCACCAATTTGGTGAATCTTACCCACGGTCGGTAGCCATCCCTGTACATATTTATGAATACCACTTACTCTGCCTGCATAAGACAATGTTAGCTATGCCACCTGTCTATATGAAGGTCACTGGCGACACGCCATCTTGGACCGTCTTACTTGGTACAACGATGCCCTTTCAGTGCGGGTAGCTAGCCCCACTGCAAGTCCCGTTTACCGATGCCAGTACGTCGGCATAATTCCTTGTTCCCCCTAGGACGAACCGGGTCCGTGGCCGCGGATTACCGTTCTGGGAACTACCTTATATACAAGTTGTCCATGACCATGCATGCAATGCAACTTAACTAATAAGAGACACGACATGCATGATAATAGCATCTTCCACACATATTCGTAGTTCTCATTTCATCTTGCCATTTTTCCATCTTTCCATCTTACCAACTTGCCTTGAGCCATAGGCTCGTATATTCGTTCATCCAACCAAGGGACTATTCATTTGTAACCCATTCTTTCGAACCGAAGTCCGATATACTTACCGCCCAATACTTGGGTCTTTGCATCACCTGTTAAACAATTCATATAGCATACTAGCGTCATTCGATTTGCAACATAAGCCTAGCCATGTGATAATTTATCTTTCATTATCTTTTCCATATTATTACTAGGCATCTTTTATTAAGCACCGAACGCAATAACAAGTCTACCATTGTTATGCGCGAAGATCAAAGATCGTCGAAGGATCAAAGCCACTCACTTGTTGATGAATTGCCGAGAGAAAGAGGTCTTCCACGCAACGTCACCCTAGGTTCACCGCGTTAGCACCTGCATTGGCACCAACATCTGGTCAGCATACTTCTTCTCTTTCTCTCAGTTATTCGACATGAAATACGTAGACGGTGAAAGTAAATCCATAAAAACATTCATCGAAAACAATTACGAAAATGCACACAAAAGCCAACAGCAAAAGCGACATCGAAAACCAGCAGGGCAACGGTCTCGGGGCAAGCGACTCTTATATAGAACTCTTCCTCCAAGACACGCGCCACTGCATCTTGGGCATCATTTCAAAAGAGTCCAATCCATAACGAGGAAAGGATCTCAATTTATTATCCCGCGATCCTGGTAAAGTTTCCCCAATTCTCATCCGACTCGGCCATTCGGTCGCTAGCCCGCACCGTGCTCCGCAACGGATTCAGGGCATTACATATTAATACACTAACAAAAAGTTTCGTCCTCGAAACTTAAACACAAACCCACCTAGGTCAAACAACGAAGAAAACTTTTCCTTCACCTCTGCCTCAAGTTCCCATGTCGACTCTTCGACGGAATGATTTCGCCAAAGCACTCGAACCAAAGAAACAACTCGGTTTCGCAAGATTTTATCCTTCCTATCCAAGATCTGCACGGGTTCCTCCACATAAGACAAGTCAGCTCTTAGCCCTAGCGGACCGAAGTCTACCACATGGCTTGGATCATGTACATACTTCCGTAGTTGGGAAACATGGAAGATATCGTGCACTCCATCCAATGCCGGTGGCAACGCGATCAGATAGGCGACAGGGCCGACTCGCTTAAGAATTTCAAACGGGCCAACAAATCTTGGACTAAGTTTCCCCTTCGCACCGAATCGCATAACTCCGCGCATCGGTGACACCTTCAGAAATATGTGATCGCCCACCATAAATTCCAATGGTCGTCGATGAGTATCCGCATAACTCTTCTGCCGACTTTGTGCCACACGTAACTTCTCCCGAATCATGTGGACCTTCTCGACGGCCTGTTCCACCATCTCCGGACCAAGTACCTGTCGTTCACCGACTTCATCCCAACAAATCGGAGACCGACACCTTCGCCCATACAATGCTTCATACGGAGCCATTTGTATACTTGACTGGTAACTGTTGTTGTAGGCAAATTCTGCTAGTGGCAAGTGAGTATCCCAACTAGTTTTCAGATCAATAGCACAAAGCCGTAGCATGTCTTCAAGTATCTGATTCACCCTCTCGGTCTGGCCATCGGTTTGAGGATGGTATGCAGAACTAAATTTCAATTGTGTTCCCATGGCAGCATGCAAACTGACCCAGAAATACGATACAAATCGCCCATCCCGATCCGACACTATTGATGCCGGCACTCCATACAGTCGGACGATTTCATTTACGTATAGCTGAGCCAACCGGTCGACGCTCCATGTGGTTTTCATTGCGAGAAAATGTGCAGATTTAGTTAATCGATCAACGATGACCCAAATTGCATCATTCCCCCGCTGCGTCTTCGGCATACCAACTATAAAATCCATGGTTATATGATCCCATTTTCATTCTGGGATCGCGAGGTTCTGCATCTCCCCGCCAGGCCTCTGGTGTTCCACCTTGACTCGTTGACACGCTAAGCATCGCGAGATAAAGAGGGCCACATCTCGTTTCATGCCGTGCCACCAGAAGGTCGTGCGCAAATCTTTATACATTTTGTACTTTCCGGATGCAAAGAATACTTGGCATAATGGGCCTCCGTCAAGATTTCTTTCCGGAGTTCTTCATCCTTCGGGACACATAGCCTCCCTTTGAGTCGTAATGATCCATCCTCGTGCCTGGTGAAGTCGCTGGCTTCACCCTTTTCCACTATTCTGCCAATCTTAATCAAGAACTCATCTGTCCTCTGTGCCGTCTTTATCTTTTCTAACAAACTCGGCTCAAGTTGAAGTTGAGCCAATTGTGCATTTCGGCCACGAATTTGGAGCTCAATTCCCATGCTTTCTAATTCCTCCAGTATTCGTTTGTCAACACTGAGTGATCCCACAAAGTTTCGACTCAACGCGTCCGCCACCACATTGCCTTTTCCTGGGGTGTACGCGATCGTCAAGTCGTAATCTTTTATAAGCTCCAACCAACGTCTTTGCCGCAAATTTAAATCTTTTTGAGTAAAGATATACTTTAGGCTTTTATGGTCGATGAAGATCTCGCCAGCCACTCCATACAAGTAGTACCTCCATAATTTCAGTGCAAACACTATCGCTGCCAATTCCAAATCATGCGTTGGATAATTTTTCTCGTGCGGCTTAAGCTGTCTCGAGGCATAAGATATCACTTTCCCTCTCTGAGTCAACACACATCCCAAACCCAGTCCGGACGCATCGCTGTATATCTGGAATCCCTCGACGCCGTCTGGAAGTGTAAGGATTGGAGCTGATACGAGACGTTGCTTCAAATTTTGAAAGCAAGCCTCGCACTCATCAGTCCAATCGAATGCCACTCCCTTCTGGGTTAGCCGAGTTAAAGGCGCTGCCACTTTTGAAAAATCCTTGACAAACTTCCTGTAGTAGCCTGCCAAGCCGAGGAAACTTCGGATCTCGCTCGCCGACGTGGGTTGCTTCCAATCCACTACGGCTTCAATTTTCTTTGGGTCAACGGACACACCTTCCGCCGAGATAACGTGCCCTAGGAACGATACGCTACTCATCCAAAACTCACATTTGCTCAGCTTGGCATAGAGCTGATTGTCCCGTAGAGTCTGTAACACTGTCCTCAAATGTTCTGCATGGTCTTCTCTGTTCTTCGAGTAGATTAGGATGTCGTCGATGAACACGACCGCAAATTTATCCAAAAAGGGCCGGAAGACTCTGTTCATCATATCCATGAAAGCGGCAGGGGCGTTGGTTAGTCCGAAGGGCATGACCAAGAATTCATAGTGTCCGTATCTGGTTCGGAATGCGGACTTAGAAATGTCATCTGGTTTGATCTTTAACTGATGGTAGCCTGAACGAAGATCAATCTTTGAAAATACAGACGCCCCTTGTAACTGATCGAAGAGGTCGTCTATTCGAGGCAACGGATACTGGTTCCGAATTATAACTTTGTTTAGCTCACGGTAGTCGATGTACAGCCGCATTGATCCATATTTCTTCTTCACAAATAGCACCGGAGCACCCCATGGTGAAACACTGGGTCTGATGTATCCCTTGTCTAATAATTCCTGTAGCTGTACTTTGAGTTCCTTCAATTCAGCAGGCACCATCCTGTATGGTGCCCTTGAGATCGGATGAGCATCTAGAAATGTATCGATAGTGAATTCAATCTCTCGGTCCGGAGGCATTTCGGGTATCTCGTCAGGAAACACATCAGGAAATTCTGCTACGACTTCAGTGTTAGCTGAGTCTGCACCATTCTTGCGTGTGTCTCGAACAGAAGCAAGGTACCCTTCGCAGCCAGAATGAAGCAATCGTCGGGCCGTAGTAGCTGAAATCACCATCGAAGCCTTCGCCGACGAACTGGCCGAGTAAGAGAATTCTGTTCCCCCAGGTAGGCGAAACATAACACGCTTCTTTGTACAGTCAATCGTCGCACAACATGCACTTAACCAATCCATTCCCAGAATGATATCGAAATCTTTCATATCAAGCTCGACTACATCTAATGGTAGCTTTCTCTTCCCAATACATATGTAACCATCCATACACATCATGTTAGTAGGCATCTCCACTCCTGATGGAGTACTAACACTAAGATATACATCCAACATTGTCATTTTTATTTCATGTTCCTTAACATAGTCTTTAGATATAAAACTATGTGAAGCACCAGAATCAAATAAAGTACGTGCATGAATGCCATTAAATAACAATATACCTGTCACGACAGTATCTGATGCAAATGCTTCCTCCTGAGTCAATGCAAAGACTCAGCCCTGGGCACCGGGCCTCTGATTCTGTTGTGGCTGAGGAGGTCGTGGTGCCTGTCCATGATTCTGTTGATATTATTGGTGATGCTGCTGCCTCGGAGGGTTCTGGTTGTCCCTCCCTGGACAGTTATGAGATATATGGCCGAATTGACCACACTTATAGCATCCTCCCTCTAAGACTTTGCACTCTTCAGGAGAATGTCCTCTGTTGCGACACTTGCTGCAAAACGGCGCAAGCGGGTTGGGTCGATGAAAGCCACCGTGATTATGACGCTTTGGTGCCTCATATCTGCCACCGTTGTTCGGTCTCTTGTTATGCCAATTATGTACCGACGCTTGCACTGGCGCCGTCGCAGGATAGTGTGGGTCCAATTCCTTCGCGTGCTCATAAGACTCCTGAAAAGTCTTATATTTCTGAACCACGACTTGAGCCTTCAGAGCAGGCCTCAAGCCCTGCTCAAACCGACGAGCCTTAGATGCATCGTCAGTAAACTTCGTGATCGCATACTGAGACAGTCTAGAAAACTCTGCCTCATACTCCTTCACCGTCATGTTCCCCTGTTCGAGCTTCTGGAACTCCAATTCCTTAGCTCGCTGCTCAGTCGAAGAGAAGTACTGAGCCAGAAATGCCTCGCGGAATATTAGCCAAGTAATTTTCGTTGTTCCATTTACTCCCGTAAGAATTCTTTTCTGACTTTGCCACCAGTAGTGTGCGTTGGAAACCAGCAGTAGTTTCACACACGAGACCCTCTTAGATCCAATAATACCCAAAGCTTCCAGGTGGTATTCCACTTCAACTAGCCAATCCATAGCAATGGTGGCTTCCTCTGTCCCTTTGAATTCCTTACTACAGATTTTCTTAAACTTTGTTATGTCGGCCACAGCAGTGGTCTTCTTAGCCGCCGGAGGTTCCTCTGCCTCCACTAGTTCGCTCTCTCGGGAGACTGGAGTGCCTTGAGCCCCATTGTTCACCACTGTTCGGACCAACTGTTGTAGGATATCTAGCTGCTTCTGTTGGGCCTCGAATTGCTTCGCGTTCTGCCTCTGCTGGCTCTCCATCATAGCCAGCATCCTCTCCATAGGGTCGGTTGAGGCTACCACCCTTGAGCTACTCGCGTTGTTTGTCGTACCCGCCTTTGTCATCTCTGCAAAACAGAGGAGCTTATTAGTCTCATAATATATTTATGGACTTATTATATGGAACATCTCATTTCGGGACATTTAAAACCAAAGTTGTTCGAGAAGCAATAAAGCTTGTGTCATTTCGAAATCTTTAAAACCAAGAAATTCCCAAGGATGTAAAGCCGTGCTCTGATACCAAACTGTCACGCCCCGATTCGGGAATCGTTCGCCTCCGCTTAGATTCATGCCGAATCGTTCGTCCTCGCTAAGGCGTGATGCCGTACAAGTCTGGAATTGCACTTGTACAAGGCGTGCTCGTGTTCCTTTTATAAAAGAGACATTTGAATAGAGATTTGCAGCGGATGATAAAGAAGTTTTGGCAACACAGATATGATCTGAAATAAGTTCTTTATTGATATCTTTGAAATTATATTGCATAAACATAAGGCTCTCAAACAGCCGAGATGAAAGGCCAAACTTGGCTACAACTTGCAGAAATATTGAAATGAGATACAACTTGTTCCATACATCATATCCCTTTATTAATAATGCGGCAATAACCACCTTCAGCAAAATGCCTTCTTCTTCAAGTGGAAACTTCAAGATGTACGAAGCTTCTAAAGAGTCGGACAGCAAGCCTTCAGTGTCTATGATTATCCACTAGGTTCCCGGCACCTGTGGAGACGAGGGTCAGTACATTGCCACATATGTACTGGTGAGCGGCCGTAACCAATCTCACCATAAATCAACAGTAGTAAAATTACATGAATGTTCACTATTGATTTTTATTCTTTCTATCTTGCCTTAGGGTCCATTAACAATTCATATATTTGATGAGAAATATAAGAAGCATACAGTGATGTTAGAAACATAAGCAATTCATGTTGTTCCAACATAAGCAATTCATATTGATCACCAATTTGGTGAATCTTACCCACGGTCGGTAGCCATCCCTGTACATATTTATGAATACCACTTACTCTGCCTGCATAAGACAATGTTAGCTATGCCACCTGTCTATATGAAGGTCACTGGCGACACGCCATCTTGGACCGTCTTACTTGGTACAACGGCGCCCTTTCAGTGCGGGTAGGTAGCCCCACTGCAAGTCCCGTTTACCGATGCCAGTACGTCGGCATAATTCCTTGTTCCCCCTAGGACGAGCCGGGTCCGTGGCCGCAGATTACCGTTCTGGGAACTACCTTGTATACAAGTTGTCCATGACCATGCATGCAATGCAACTTAACTAATAAGAGACACGACATGCATGATAATAGCATCTTCCACACATATTCGTAGTTCTCATTTCATCTTGCCATTTTCCCATCTTTCCATCTTACCAACTTGCCTTGAGCCATAGGCTCGTATATTCGTTCATCCAACCAAGGAACTATTCATTTGTAACCCATTCTATCGAACCGAAGTCCGATATACTTACCGCCCAATACTTGGGTCTTTGCATCACCTGTTAAACAATTCATATAGCATACGAGCGTCATTCGATTTGCAACATAAGCCTAGCCATGTGATAATTTATCTTTCATTATCTTTTCCATATTATTACTAGGCATCTTTTATTAAGCACCGAACGCAATAACAAGTCTACCATTGTTATGCGCGAAGATCAAGGATCGTCGAAGGATCAAAGCCACTCACTTGTTGGTGAATTGCCGAGAGAAAGAGGTCTTCCACGCAACGTCACCCTAGGTTCACCGTGTTAGCACCTGCATTGGCACCAACATCTGGTCAGCATACTTCTTCTCTTTCTCTCAGTTATTTGATATGAAATGCGTAGACGGTGAAAGTAAATCCATGAAAACATTCATCGAAAACAATCACGAAAATGCACACAAAAGCCAACAGCAAAAGCGACATCGAAAACCAGCAGGGCAACGGTCTCGGGGCAAGCGACTCTTATATAGAACTCTTCCTCCAAGACACGCGCCACTGCATCTTGGGCATCATTTCAAAAGAGTCCAATCCATAACGAGGAAAGGATCTCAATTTATTATCCCGCGATCCTGGTAAAGTTTTCCCAATTCTCATCCGACTCGGCCATTCGGCCGCTAGCCCGCACCGTGCTCCGCAACGAATTCAGGGCATTACATCATCTTTGGCCCATCATGATTTATTCAGTGCATATGTTCATGTTGATCTTGCTTATTATTTTTTCTGCAAATACATGTTAGACGAACAAAACAATATGCAAGTATGATAAAATTAGTGCATATTAGGGCTATGCTAAGTTTAAGTATAAATACTCTAGTGATAGCATGAAAATTAGTGATGTCATAATGTTAAACTTAATCAAATGACCACATTCAAAAACATAATTAGATAATTAGGCTAACAAAAAATTGGGGAGGCTCCCCCCCTCCTCTCTCTCTCTCTTTCTCTCTCTATATATATATATATATATATATATATATATATTTGAAAGAAGGTAATTATGGCGAACGCTCCCACCGGGAATCGATCTCCTGACCACTCGGGTCGCATGCATCTCTCTTAACCACTAGGCTAGAGGTCATATATATATATATATATATATATATATATATATATATATATATATATATATATAAATATATATATATGCTAGAGGTCATATATATATATATAAATATATATATATATATATATATATATATATATATATATATATATATAGGGGAGTGCTCAAAAACCAGCCAGGTGGTTTCATTATATGAAACCATCCTATGTTATGACCGTTGGATGTGGTTGAATGGCTGAGATTCACAGTGATGGAGGATTTGAGTATTTTCTTAATAGATAGGGGGGTTTTTGAAATTTGACCCATCAAATATAATCCATAAAAAAACTCTCCTCGCTATCTATTTCTCTCTCTCCTCTCTTCTCTCTCGTTTTCTGATCAAGACCTCCAATGGCGACGCGTGATCTTTCCGGATCGGTCCCCGCCCCCTCTCTACAACCGGTAGCCAACTCCTCTCCACAGCCGGTGAACGCCCCCTCTCCACAAAACCAGTCACACAACCCATCACCGGCCCCTCTCCACACAACCCATCACCGACCCCTCTCCACGGCGTTCACCTCGCCCTCTCTACAGTCGGTCACAGCCCCCTCTCTACGGCAGTCACCTCTTCCGCTCACACGGTGAGTTTGGTTCAATTTTGAAGGTTTTTTTAGAATTTTTAGGGTTTTATAGGGTTTTTAGGCCATTAAAGATTGATGTATATGTTTGTGTCTTAGTTTGGTTTGTGTGTGATGAGGATGTGTTAGCCATTGATATAATTAAATTCTTACTATCCACACAATCTAGTTACATTATTCATATGTTGTTTACTGTGAATATCCACCATTTGTATACTTTATCTTGATTTTTAAACTTACAATATATTGTTGGTGTAATTTATATAGGATGGAAGAACAGTCAATCATTCAAAGTTTTTTTCCTCAAGTTTTAAAGAGCCAAAAACCTAGGGAAGGGCAAGAGTTTGAAACTTGGGAAGTTGTATTTGAATTCTACAATACGTATGCAAAACAAGCAGGTTTCAGCGTTAGAAAAGATGGGGGTAAGAAGAAGAAGGGTACTAACATATGGACTTGGAAAAACTTTGTATGTTCCAAGGAAGGAGAAACAAACTTGTGTCATGAGCGAAAGAGGAAAAACCCAGAAAATAAGAATTTAAGGAGGCGAGAAAAAACTCGTTGTAATTGCAAAGCCAAAATGAATGTCGTTCGGAATAAGCATAATGATCTTTATCGTGTCTCAATTTTTACAGAAGACCATAATCATCCACTTTCAACTCCCGAAAAAGTTCACTTTCATCCACTTTCAACTCCCGAAAAAGTTCACTTTTTAAGGTCGCACCGTAAGGTTTCAAGTGTTGTAAAGGATCTAGTAGATGACTTTGAAGCTGCAAATGTACCAACAAGCCAACAACTACGACTAATGGCAAAACAAGCAGGCGGGATTAAAAATATGGGATGTACTGAGAAAGATATCAGAAATTATAAAAGGACTAAGAAAGAAAAAAGAAAAGGTCATGATGCGAGGTGCTTGAAAGAGTATTTTTTTATCAGAAAAGGTGAAGAACCCTTCATTTTATTTTAAAATTACGAAAGATGAACACAACAATATGACTAGATGTTTCTGGGTGGACTCTGTTGCAAGAGAAGCTTACACACTCTTTGGTGATGTAGTTGTGTTTGATACAACATACAACACTAATGAATATTGCATGATCTTTGCTCCACTCACAGGAGTTAACCATCATGGTCAAACTATTGTACTTGCATGTGTTTTTTTAAGTGGTGAGTCGAAAGAGTTATTTACTTGGTTGTTTAAACAATGGCTCAAAGTTTTTCCTACTCCACCAAAAGTGATAATTACTGACCAATGTCCGTCAATGATGGAGGTGATACCTGAAGTTCTTCCAACTACAATCCATCGATTCTGTATTTGGCATATCATGAGTAAGTTTTCAGATAAACTTGGCCCACTAGCTACTAAACTTTATTATGAGTATTTCAAAGACAGTGTATATAATTCAGAGACTGTGGAAGATTTTGAAATAAATTGGAAGAATGCTTTAGAAAAAAGTGGTTTAGAAGATGATCATTGGTTGAAGATTATGTATAAAATTCGTGAGAGATGGGTCCCCGCTTATCTCAAAGACCATTTTCATGCTGGAATGTCAAGTAGTCAAAGAGCAGAAAGCAACCATTCTTTCTTCAAAAAATATATTGATAAAAAAAATTCATTGATGCTTTTTATCACACGTTTTAATATGGCAATTGAACGCCAAAGAAATGATGAGTCAAGGGCGGATCATGTTGATATTTATGAATGCCCAAAATTGTTAACAAGGATGCCTATGGAAGAGCAGATGCGCGGTGTCTATACGCGAAAATATTTTCAATTCTTTCAAGAAGAGGTTGTGGAAAGTGAAGTTTATTTTGCAAAGTTGTCAAAGAATGATGAATTTCATATGGTATATGAAGTTCATAGAATTGATTTGCATACGCCCACAGTTCGAAATCTTGTATATGACAAACGTGTCAAAATCGCAAAGTGTAGTTGCAAAAAATTTGAATTCGATGGAATCCCATGCAGACACATAATATCTTTTCTGAAAATAAATGGAGAGTTTCGTTTGCCTGATGAATATATTTTGACAAGATGGACTAAGAGTGCCAGAGTTGGAATTGGTAGGGACAGGGATGGTTTGAAACTCAAAACTGGAGCCGAGTCTCTAATGATGCGAAATACAATGTTATCTCATCTTTGGTCTTCAACAATGGATCTTGCTTTGCAAAGTGCAGAAGGAACTGAATATTTAAAGAATATTTTGGAATCTTCAATGATTTACATTAAAGGTATTGCAAATATTACTGTTGAAAAAGAGCCGATGTTGAACATTGAGTGCTCGGAGATCATCAATGAGCCACTTGTAGTCAAGGCAAAAGGATCTGGAAAAAGGCTTCACTCTTCAAAAGAGAAGGCGATGGTGAAACCTAGACTTTGTCGGTCATGCAATCATCGCGGAGTGGCACACGACTCACGAAATTGTCCATTGTTGGCTGATAGGTAAAATTTTGGATTCGGATTATAGTGCTTAAGGGTATTCTGGATGTTGTTTATTGAGTTAAATTTTTTTTAGTGATTATGAGTATTTTAATACACATTCTTATGTTTTCTTACACATTCTAATCATAATTCAAATGTTTTTTATGCAGGACATGATTTGCAACTTGGAGGGCTATGAAATTATCAATTTTTACTTAGTGGAAGTTTTATTTGCTTATGGAACATATGTTTTATTTGCTTACTGGAAGGTGAATATTTTATTGCTAGATACATTGCTTGATATCTTGGTTGTTAAAACTTTTCCAAGTTTGTCCTTGATAGCAGAGACTTAACCATGTCTATTATGTCAACAAGTCAATACAATGCTAGTGTTATTGAGAGAGTAATAAAGAAGATATAGCTTCATTCTCTGTGTTATTAGCTGGTTATATTTTCCTTGCATAATGAGGTGTTGTGGGCAAGTAGTTTTTGCTGGATCCTTGAAGTTTACTTAAGAGTTGTATCATTAGCTATGTTCTCTCTCTTTTCCTTCTCATTCACATACATTTGTATATTATGTGCCACCTACTATATGGAACATTGGTTCCTAATATATTAAGTGGCCAACCAAATATCTAAGGTAGCAGAACCTTAAAGTGATGATAGCATGACTATTTGTTCTGTTACCACAAGTCTCAAATGCATTAGACTGGATTTGGTGTATATTAGCTTCTTTCTTATTTTCTTCACATGTTTCTTAATTGTGGGATGGTATGCATGTAGATTTATATTCTTCTGCTAATATGCTAATGCATTTTTTTCTTTCAAATTATAGCTTCGATCATGTCTTGAACTTTTTATACACAACTGGTATGTTTTCCTTGTCATTCACCCCAAGGGACCTAATATTCTAAGTTGTTTTGCCAGTTTTTGTGAATGTTGCTAAGCTGCCTTGCTTTTTTGCTTGATCTATAGAAGCAGTTTCAACATTAACACGTTTTATGAAATGTGTCAAATTTTCACAGGATTCAGGATTTGGGTATTGCCATGTTATTGTTGTTGGAGTTGTATCTCAGGTAAGCAAATAATTTGAATGAGCGGCAAGACTGAATGTCTTTTTATTTTTGGTCTTCTACACCAATTATTTTCTTCTCATAATTTTTTCTCTGTACCAGATGGTTAGGGAGAGCCTGTATCCACTTGTGGGTAAGCTGGAGCATGAATCTGCTGTGAAGATGACTAGTATGCTGCTGCAGATGGATTAGACTGAAATCATGCATTTATTCGAGCTATGAAGGCAAAATTGGCTGAGCCTATAGATGTCCTAAGGAATGTCCTAGGGAATTATTTTTTTCTTTTTGATACCTTATTTTCATATACTTTTTACTGTTGGTTTAATGTGGGTGAAATTGGCATTGCCAGGCCTATGCGTGGGCATTATTCTCATATAATATGGATGCTTTTCATACTCTTATTAGTTGTGTTCAAAAAGAGCAGGAATACCATGCATTAGTTTTGTCCAAGTTTATTTATTTGTATTTCTTAACAAGATATTTTTCGTAGAGAAATGTTGGTTTGCTTTTGCTACAACGGAACCAAAATAGAATCCCTGTCTGCTCACAAAATTTGCCTCAAAACTCAGTTTTGGACATTGAGAAGAGCTCCATGGTTGTATCTCATGAGATTCAAATGATCAAAAAAGCTAAATTTGTTTCAAGCGCATATGTTCCTTTATCATCACAATACATCACAAGTAATAAATTTGTGCACAATTTGCAGTCAGTACTAAGTACACTTCTACAAACATAGAAGCTTTTTTTTTATATAAAGCAACATATAAGTTATAACTGCAGCGTCACAAACATTAACATGTACTAGGTGCCCTTATAAACACAAAATACAAATTGAAGTCTTTTGTTTTCTCTTCTGCATGCACAACTAGAGTAAGAATTTCCAGGTCAAGCCCATCATCTGATGGGAGATAGGAGAACACATGATCCCATATATCAAAAACTAAAAATTATATTCTTACTGAAGGTTGAAAGCATAAAAACAAGCTGAGATAATATGAACATTGGAAAAAAAACAAATGCATGAGGAATCTTAAACGAACTCAAAACACAACATCATGATACATGATGGTACATCTTTTCATCTGGATTTATTGCATACCACCAATCAGTAAAGCTGGCAAAACCTCTTGAGGAGGTCCATATCTTGCTAGTAAAAAAATGCCGCCTCAATTTCATATTGTAAAAGATGGACATACAGTCATTTGATCCATCAATATATATATTCTTCAAAACATTCTAATCACACTACATTATTTTGAACAGCAGTCTTGTTCTACAAAAATAGAAAAATTACAAATAGATCTACATATTGTTCATTCCTTCTTCTGTGCTGGTTCCTGGCCAACAACCAAGTCCTTGCCCGACTGGGCGATCACGATCATGGTCTGGCCTATTGTTTCTAGGAGCTCCCCAATAGCAGTTTTATCCTCCTCCATCGTCGCTCCCGGTTCTAGAACTGCGTACTCTCCCCCCTACATTCAAATATTTCAGGCAGTTCATAACTGAAAGCAGAGGAAAATAAATATCAATAACACACCAGTAACAAATCATGTATTATGTGGAAAAGTTTTTTGTGGATCACTACAATATAAACCAGATGTTATTATAGTGTTTGGTCTGCCTGGACGAAAGTTGGCTCTCCAGACATATGTATCTGAATTCCTATTAAGGCATATCAAGTTCCATGGATTTTGATTAACAATTTGGAACCCTTTAAAATGATGGGTGATCAAAAAGATTAGTGGCCTTGTTCCCAGTGAATTCACACCATGAAAAGGTGTACTGTAAAAATAGTAGTGTTTCTCATATGAATTGTTGCTTATTTGCTATGAAGCAAAGAGCTATGTTCCTGATACATAATCTATATATTTGGTAGTAATTTCTAGTAACTGAAGAGATTAAAAGTTGATGACCAAATGGAGAGGAAAGTAAATATCAATAACACATCAGTAACAAATCAAGATATGGCGGTGGCTGAATACCTTTACCTGATCACAATCCTTGTTTTGATCGCAGTCGGAGGAGGCGTCGGCTACAGGGAGAGCATACTCCTCGAGACGGAGCTCCGTTCTCGGGCGGTCTTTCAGACCCTCTACTCCCCTTCGCTGAACCATAACCTAGAAATGAAAATTTTGGCCTCCAACGACGGATCTGCCGTCGCCTACTATCTCCTCTATTGCATCTCCACGAACCCTAAGTTGACCTCCGTGGAGAGTGGGCGGCGACCGATTGTGGAGAGGAGGCGGTTCCTGCCGTGGAGAGGGGGCGGTGACTGATCCGGAGAGATGAAGCTCACCACGGTGATGCTTTCGACCGGAGAACGAGGGAGAGAGAAAGGAGAGGAGAGAGAGAGATTAAAATGGGTTTAAAGAGGGCAATTAGGAATTGGTTAAATTGCAAAAACCACCCTGAACTGTTAAAAAATACCCGCATATTTAGTACTTTTAATCTCAGCCTTTGGATCCGATCGAACGGTTGTAAGACAGGCTGATTTTTTTATTAGAAACCAGCTGGCTGGTTTTTGAGCACTTTTGTATATATATATATATATATATATATATATATATATATATATATATATATATATATATATGACATCACTAATTTTCAAAGTTACACTACTCATAAATAAAATTGGGTGTAAACTGGGCCACAATGAAAATACGATGGTCTTTTTTGCTAAAAATGTATATTAAAAAGTTTTTTTTTTTTTTCACTTTACCCATGAATACAGTATTGCTAAATACGTACTGTATGCTAATATTCATGACCTAGTGTTATATTATGTGGCATGCTATTATAATTTTCGGCAGATATTCGCAGCTGCGGTTGGTCTTTTTGGAATGAAATAAAAACTCTTTAAAATGGACTGAAATTGGGTTTATATATCATGAACAATTAAGTTGTGCCACCTTTTTCCAAGGTCGCAGGAGGATTATATAAAAATGCTTTCGACGGAGAGAGGACTGTGCCATGAACCGTGTGCTAACATGGCCTTTTCTATTAGCTCCAGTCCTCCTCCTGCTAGCTCCAGATTCATCGTATATCAGTAGAAAATCGTTACGTCAGCGTGGCGAGAAGCACAGTTGTTATATTAGCAATAAATTAACAGAAATTGACATAAGAATGTATGTACTCTGTAGTGTATGTCCTTGAATTGAACCATTGCCGTTACCGTGAATTCCTCCTCATCACATTCATTAATTCCCTAACGTACCCCTCCATTCCGTAACGCTGTAGTAGTAAACACACCATAAAAAATGGAAACCAAAAAACTATGGGGCGCACGCGCATAGAGAAGAGAAGAGAGAGAGAGAAAGTATGTACTGCATGAAATTGAACATGCCATTAGGCCCATTACCATTAAGCTTTTATATACATGTGTGTTAAAACGATTAAAGGATCAACTCTCATTGCTATGCTATGTGCAGAGAATATATATATTAATACTAATATTATAGGACAACAACAAAGAAAGGCTACAAAGCAAAGCTTCTCTATAATATTCTATTCCTCCTATTCCAGCTCGATCGAGGAAGTGGAAGTGGAAGTGGAAGTGGAGGAAGAAGAAGAGAACCATGTCCGAGTCAGAAACACCAAAACCTTCTCCTTCTTCTTCCTCCTCCCACCACCACCACCACAACCTAGCTCTCTACGCCGTCGGCCAGCCGCAGCAGCAGCAGCCACCGCCACCTCCGCTATCGACTACTTCTTCTTCCCCTCCTCTAGCCCAGCAGCAGAAGCAGCTACTCCTCCGCGACTACCGCAAGGGCAACTGGACCGTCCAGGAAACCCTAACCCTAATCACCGCAAAGCGCCTCGACGACGAGCGACGATCCCGGGGAACCAGCGTCGCCAGCACCAACAGCGGCGGCTCCACCCCAACCACCCCGCGCTCGGCGGAGCAGAGGTGGAAGTGGGTGGAGAACTACTGCTGGAACAACGACTGCCTCCGCTCCCAGAACCAGTGCAACGACAAGTGGGACAACCTCCTCCGCGACTACAAAAAAGTCCGAGACTACGAACAGAACAACCAGCCTTCCTATTGGTCCATGGAGAGGCACGACCGGAAGGAGCGGAACCTCCCGACGAACCTCTCCTCCGAGGTCTTTCACGCCCTCACCGACGTCCTCAGCCGACGCAACACCCGCCGCTCCTCCTCCACCTCCGCCGGCGAAGTCACCCCAGTCTCCTCCCGACCACCACCTCCGCCTCCGTCTCCCGCGTCGTCAAAGCTGCTCACTCCCCCACCTCCTCCTCCTCCTCCTCCTCCACCACCTGCTGCAGCATTAGCACCGCCACCAACTTCTGCTGCTGCTGCTGCTGCTTCTGCTGCTTCTTTCGGTGGTGTGTATACCTAGGCTATAATACAAAAAACAGAAAAAGCTGTAGCTTTTTGAATGCTTACTTCCTTTCCTAGCTAGCTAGTTTAACTTTCTCTCTCTTTGTTTGTAAAGCGGAGGCGGAGGGGACGACGGACACATCGGAATCGGAGGCGGAGGAGAATGAGGAGCCGGACGCGAAGAGGAGGAGGCTGCGGGGGCGGCGGAGGAGCCTGGGGTCGAGCGTGCTGCGGAGCGCGTCGGAGCTGGCGCGGACTCTGCTGGCGTGCGAGGAGAAGCGGGAGCAGCGGCACCGGCAGATGCTGCAGCTCGAGGAGAGGCGGCTCAAGTTGGAGGAGGAACGGACGGAGGCCAACCGCCAGGCCGTCTGCGGCCTCATCTCCGCGGTCGACGGCCTCTCCAACGCCATCCACGACCTCGTCTCCGACCACCTCCACCAAGGACACGCCAACAAATGAGAAAAAAGTGCCACGGGTCCCACATAATTCGAATCGTACGGCTGATATTGATGTTTGGGGTGGAGTTATTAGATCCCACGGCTGCTAATCAAACAATCAAAATCTGGACAACTTCAAGACCGCAAAGCAGCAGTCAAACTGACTCGAATTCTGGTGATGCGCTAGTGGGGAGCAGGTTGGCATCTACTACGGAATTACCGCTCTGCCCCTCGCAAGAAAACGACGTCTTGTCATCTTGTAAGGCTTAAACGGGGAGGGGCACAGTGTGTAAATAGTGGACGAAATGGTGGCTAGTTGTTACGGGGAGGGTCCGGGTCCGGGTACGGTTTTGTTTGTTTGGTTGCGAAGTGATGACACGTCCTTTTCGAGGGTCCCGCTTTTTGAAGGACTACGGGGGCTGACAAACATGTCAGGGTCTCGGCTGTCGTGTCAGGAGGCCGTAGTCAAACCCGTTTGACCGAGGTTAGATAATTACTGATCTGCCCTCGGACCTCATGTGGCGTTTACTTTATCACAGCGACAAGGGCTTGGGGTTGCTGTAACGGACGTGGGACTAATTGATGCAATTTATCACACTATCTATTGTTTAATTGCATGCATGGAAAACATCTCTGGTCTTTAATTATTTGGTGGTATTTAATAGAAAATTGTTAGTATAAATATGGCACATCACTGTTTGGCTGTATTGGTAGTGGAAAGAATCCATCAAAAACCTTGAACATGTGATGTGTGTGCCCAAAAAGAAAAACAATAACAAGGGCTAAAGTTAACGGTTTTTAATTGTTAAGAGAAACCTTTCTCAATGAAGCACTCAAAACTGTTCCTCACTTATTGAAAGGTCTCGCCACTAGTGTCCCACATAATTTAAGCACAATACGTATTTATTGCTCATTTGGTGATATGCCTTTCTGCTACGAACTGAACTTTATAAGTTTATGGAATTCTTACCTATGTAGCAAAAACTAACAAGTTGATACTTAAGCAGTTCATACCTAACGGAACGGAACAACTGCCTGAGCAGCAGCATTTTGCTGGAAGGGAGGAAGGATTTATATCCGACCTATCTAAAATTTAATTAGAACAACAGTTTCCTTCTAATCTACTTTTTGCTAGTCAAGTAACCAATGTAAATTTGATCAGAGTAAAATTTAAAAGAGACGAGTAAGCTTTAAGCAACTACGGTTGCAATACCTTGTTGGGAAAAAAAAATGGTAGCTAAAGTTTTAGCATTTTGAGATCACGGCAAATCAAGTAGAGCTTGGAAGTGTACAACTCTAATTTCGACATGCATATACAAAACCTATCAATTTTATATAGGAACTCTTGAGTTCCTCTAGGATTTTTGCTAAATAAATACAAGAAATTCCAAGAATAATACTTATTTATTACTCGTGTCCTTGGTTGCTTTTATAAGAGTTGGTAATGAATCTATTTCTACTATAAGTAGAATAAGATAATTGTGTGACACTATGGACACGTAAGATACTATGTTGTCAGGACAATGAGATACCACGTGGACACGGTTGTGACGGACACTAAGAGTTATAGTATCGTTGTGGTGATCTTTTGTGGAATCTTGTGGATTCTTTTGGAACCGTCGTGTCGCCAATTTGGGATGACCCTTAAAGGGGAGTTGGTTTTAAGAGTTGTGGCTCGTTTTGCAGGAATGAGATTCGTTGCTTAATACTAAACTGCTAAGCTTAAATCTTTATGTTGCTTATATATTCACGTGTTCTGAAAGATAATAATATGTCCCTATGTTTAGTCGTTAAAGACGTGGAAGTATTAAGAGATGAAAGTATTGAATGCTATGCATGATAACATAGAAAAGTATGTTTAAAAGTATGAATTTTTGCTTAAAGGATTTTATTAAGGGGGTTTAAAAGATAGAAATGGATTGTTGCTAATTGGTTAAAGCTTCTAGCATGTAATGGAAATATGTAAAGAAATAGAAAGATCACATAATAAATGTATGTTTCACATGTTTACCGTGTTTGATTTTAGGTGAGTTGTGTTGTGCCACTCGCCATTACATCCCCATGTGTTGACCCTTGCATTTCATGTACGGTGGGCATGGCTGTAGCGTTCGGAGCAATAGAGCAATAGCTATTATATTGAATCCTTTTTTGTTTTTGTTTAGAGAGGACATATACTTTTTAAAGACACGATTTATGGAACATAATATTTTTGGTTTCTTTGAGTAGGATTTAATTGGATCTTGGAATAATTCCTATGTTGAATTCCGTTGTATGTTGCTACTTTTCAGCTTGACTCTAAGTTTATGTGTTATTTACTCTAAGTTTATGTGTTATTTATTCGTATGATATGATTTTCACTACAAAGATTTGTAATTCTTGAGTATTCCGCTGCAGCGATATTTCATGTGATTTTTGAGTCGTAGTTATTCGCCTTGTACAAGTCAACTTATGTCTTCTACAACATCACTTGTCCAAAGACATGATTTTCGAAAATTAGGACGTGACACTTATCATCTCGAACGGTAAGCATGATGATGAAATTCAAGAGGATATCTCCTTCTTGCCCTCAATTGTGTCAGACCTACATGAAGCTTCTGCATTGGAGGAAAATTTTATTTTATTTGGGGATATAGAAGCAAAAACCAAGATCAAGTTGAAGACAAGCAAAACAGAGCCATGTCACAGAGGAAGTCTTAAGTTGTCTCTTGCCATGTTAGATTTGTCGCTTTAATCCAAGAGCGAGGGCAAAGATGTTGACACACCATCATCATTGTGTTACCCCAAGCTCCACATATGATAGAGACAACACACCAGGCGATATTCATGCTATTACGCTTCAAGATCCGGACACATATGACCATTTTCTTTGGGGTTCTATCTATCCGCCACGATTATAATGATTGATAATTGTTGAAGACTTCTTCAAGAGTGTGAATATCATATTTCGAAGATCCCGAAGACATTAATATCACTCCTAGGAAGGGCTGGTTGTTACAATTTTTTTGGAAGAAGTTACTTGATGAGCGCTGGAAGCCATATTTGATTGGTGATTGCATGCTTCCATCATGCACTCTATGACATGTGCCTATTAGGGTCGCTCGTATCATTATTTTATTGATCGAGCAATTATTAAGGTCGAGTACGCTACAAAAGCTTGTTAATCCTGATCCCTACCTCCGTATACCTGTTGATGAACTCGCAAGAAAACTGAAGATCAAGATCAAGTTCGAATATTTGAAGGGTTAATCCTCGACTTTCAATGGCCCGTATATATTCTACATATCTATTTGTGTGGACATGTGCGATTGACCTACAAGCTGAATAAGGCATATTGAGGACTCATGTCTTCTCTAGGTATTTATTCATTTGGACAAGGCGAGTTCAATTTTCAGAGAATAGCTCAAGGACGATTTTAGTCTAGTAAAGAGAATCTAATGCAGGAGCATGATCGGTCAACTAGACCAATTGGTTGACCGATCTAATCTGTTCCAAGGGAGCCTACATAATGGCTCCATTGTACTAATTTTATTTAACTCAAATAATATTACTATTCTTTTTTATTAAGATGACTTATCTTTATTTTTCTAGTAGACTCGAGGTTGTTTATAGATTTATACCTCTTGTGGATTTGAGAGCCTCTCATAGACTTGGGTAAGTATAACGTTCGTTTTGGAGGCATTGATTATCATAGATCCACTTCGACGTCATACCAACCTTTCATCCGCACATTTCGGCAAGCCAACATCGACAAATTCACTTCCGCCAAGCCACTTTGTACTGTACCTATGTAAGTTTCCCTACATCAATAAACGATTCATAAGGTGTTGCTCTCAGTAGACAAACATGAGATCTCTCTCCCTTATATTCAGTTATTAAGTCATTTGGTCTATAAGAGCATAATGGAGCCACTAGTTCCGTTAGGCTTAGAAAGAGCTCTTGATGTCTCACACCCTCACTTAAAGCATTATGGAGAGATTTGTTCATTTTAATAGGATAACCACTGCTCAAGCTCATAATCATGGGAATGGAAATGTTTTGAGTGTTATCCTCACATGTAGGGCCGGCCCTGAGCTCATTGGGGTCCGAGCGAACTTTCAAAATGGGGCCCCATAGTAAAAAAAAGAAATTAAAATAAAGAAATTGTTGCCACCAAGTATTGAACTAAAGATCTCTATTGTGCAAGTTGAACATAGTAACCACTACACCACAGTCATTTTTTGTTAAGAGTGGCTCATGGTACATACTAGTTCTATTTTAGATATAACCATGTTGGTGTCCCTTTAGTCTTGGGACCCTGGACGGTCACCCGGCCTACCTGGCCCAGGGCCGCCCCTGCTCACATTTCAGAAGATTTACCTACACCACCAAGCTTTGCTCAACGACATCAAAATGCTCATCCTTGTTGAGACTAGTCAACCATTTAGTTTTGCCTCCTGAAACTGTGACAATTTCACATCTGTTTGTCTCGAGACTACTCTATTCCATTCTTCTTGAGTCTAAATAAATGTCCTTCACTTGTGATACTACTTGCATATAGTCTATCAATGACCTCATCATATGTGATACTACATATAGTCTTCAAGCAACATCGATCAATCTATAATGTCATACTTATGGTTCGTCGTGAACCTTGGCACAAGTGGATCACCATTCGGTTGTCAAATTCGTATATATAACAAGAAAATTGTTAGGTTTATTGAATCTGCCTGGGGAATGCACTGTTCTCCTGTGGTCTGTTGGGTTTTGGCCTTTCGTTGGCGCGTCCAGTTGCGCGGCCCAGAGGCGCGTCCAGTTCGCCAGACGCATAGTGAGCTTAAGTTGCGCTCGTTGCACGAGCCACTTGTGCTGCCAATTGGCGCGCCCAGTTGCGCGTCTAGTTGCACGGCCAAGTGGCGCGCCCAGTTGCGCGGCCAAGTTGCGCAGCCAAGTGGCTCATCCAGTTGCGTGGCCCAGAGGTGCGCCCAGTTGCGCGGCCCAGTGGCGCGCCAGTGGATGCTGCCTGTTGGCACGCGGTTGGCACAGGTTGCGCAAGGTGCGCAAGTGACACAACATTGTGCAAGTGGCGCAAATAGCGCGTGTTGTGCACCCTTTGGCTCAGATCGTATCTGTACACGATTGAGCAGTTACAGCATGTTCATGACGGTTTCTTTCCACATCCCGAACATGTTGCTAACTGGACGGTTACAGAGCGAGGCCATATAAGCTTCTCTGCTCTCTCTCTCAAGATAGAAGTTTAGAATTCACGTTAAGACTGAAGTGTTTTTTAGCACCATTTCTAAAGTGTTTCCACAGAGTTTGAGAGTGAAGAGAAGCAGTGCATCAGCCCCACTTAGTGCAGGAGTCCGTGCGCCTTTCGAGGAGTTAGAAAAGCAGAGTGTTCCAAAGTTCTCCGTCGAACTTGCTGGTTCCTGAAAACTGTTCGAATGGGGCAAATTAAGCTTTGAGAAACGGTGATCATTCACCCCAGCAGGCCATTATCCATCTATCGCCTGTCATCTTCTCTGCTGCTGTTAGCATATCGATCCGTACCTTCTGTTTAGAAGTGCTACTGTCGTTTGCTACTGATTATGAAATCTTTTTAGATTCTCGTAATCCAGAATCCTTCTACGATCTCTGTTGTGCACCTTCTTTGAAGTGTTGCGTTGAAATGTTGTCTTTATAATTGTTTTATTTTCTCAGTTTTCCATCAAAAATTGTGCCCCGGTAATAACAATCTCAAAGCTTAACTACTACGATGGAAAACTTTCGTGCTTCGCTAATCAATCCTAACTTTTCTAAGTTAGAGCAATTTGATGGTGAACACTATCAAATCTGGAAAAGAAAGGTTTTCCTTAATATTCAGTTCTCTGATGTTGATCACGTGCTGATTGAGGAGGAACCTACTGTTCCAGAAATTGGATCTGCAACCGCAATCCCTGCGGCTACTAAGAACCAGGCCAAGTGGAGAAGGGACAATAGCATTTGCAGGCTTATGATCCTAAATGCTATGAAAGATTCCCTTGCCGAATCTTATTCAAAGAAGACTGTTGCCAGAGAGATTTGGAAATCTTTGGAGAAACTGTACGAAGATGATAAGAACCGAGGAAGATATTTCTTGTTGAGAAATATCATAAGTGGTTCTTTGAAGACGAAAAGCCAATGCTGCCGCAGGTGAAGGAGTTCCTGAAGCTGCGACAGAAGTTGGAGAATGAGACGATGCCCCTTACCAACAAGTTTGTGGTTGGTGGGATCGTCTCTAAGCTCCCTGCTGGGTGGAGCAAGTTCTATACAAACATGCATAGGAAGAAGTTGGAAATTTCTCTCGAAGATCTCCTACAGGAAGTGTATTTTGAGGACCAGATGCGGGCTCAACTGAAAGTGGACGCACTGTCCAAGCAATTGGCTAACACCAATATGATTCATACCAGGAAACCAAGGTAAAAGCAGGCAGCTTCCCACAGCAAGAAGAAGGACCCTGACAATCTGAAAGTCAAGGGGACTTCTTTCAAGAAAAAGAAGCAAAAGTCCCATTTGGCTTGCTTTAAGTGTGGCAAGAAGGACCACTTCAAAAGTGAATGCAAATCCAAGGCCAAGCAATCAGAGCAAGGTGAGCCTAGTAAGGTCTCAATGATCACTGATATTTTTGCTATGATTGTACAGGTCACTGCGGTTGGGGCTGATTCTGACTGGTGGGTAGACACTGGCGCCACTTGCCATGTTTGTT
This sequence comes from Iris pallida, assembly GCA_029216955.1. NCBI lineage: Eukaryota > Viridiplantae > Streptophyta > Magnoliopsida > Asparagales > Iridaceae > Iris > Iris pallida. Next base: position 1,220,516 of record JANAVB010030819.1, read on the forward strand.
CCAGCAAGGAGTGGTTCACCACCAACACACCTACTTCTGAAGTGGTTGTTGTGGCGAACCAGGTACAAGCTGAAGTTCTCGGGATCGGGACGGTGGTTTTGAAACTGACTTCGGAGAAGTCTCTGACGCTTTAAGGTGTGAAGCATGTACCTGCTATCGCAAAGAACCTGATCTCGGAAGGCCTACTCTGCAATGCAGGCCTCAGGATGGACATCAATGTTGGCCGGATGGTGATGTCTATTAAGGAAATATATTTCGAAAAAGCTTTTTATACTGAAAGAATGTTCAAAATTCAGCTTGTAAATTAGTCCAATGTAATTAATGCAATCACTCCTTCTGCTTATACTCTTGAGTTGTGGCATAATAGGCTAGGACATTGTAAAATCCCTAAATTTCTACTATATTTTTTATCGATTTTGATACTGATTTAAAATTTTGTATTGTACGTCGCGTAGTCGTATTGTACGTCGCGCACGAAATTTATTTCTTGCTCGTCGAGTGCGAATATGTGCGAGCGTACATATTTATTGAAAAATATTTTTTTATTTTATAGTTCAAATAATATATATAATAATTATTGTATTTGTATTTTGCTTAAAGTTGTCTATCGAGATGACCAAAACCTTATTACTTTATTTATTTATTTATTAGTGGTAATTTGGAAAACTATTTTATATTCCTTGCATATGGGGTACATTAAATTAAATTTATATATTGTTATTTTCGAAATTATTAAATATAAATATTTTATTATTCGAAAAGATATTTAAAAATAGTTATTATTTTCGAAATTAATATTATTAGTATTTTAGAAAAATATTTTAAAATTATTGTGGCATTTAAATCTTGATTTTAATTTATGTATTTATTTAAATAGTTAAATAATTAAAATTTGAATTATTGATTTGATTTTTAAACTAAGGGAATTAAATTAGATTTAATTGGATTTGGATTTGGATTTGATTTGATTGATTTTAAATTAAATTGCAAGCTATCTATTTTTGGGTTTAAAATATTCCTAATTCCTATCCAATTGGGAATTCCCACATCCTATAAATAGGCAGGTACTCCTCCAATTCATTATTCATCCACAGCAATTTTTCTCCACAAATCTACGTGCATCGTGTCTGTGTCCATCCAAATTCTTATTCCATCTTTACACGTACATTATTTCTACGTGTCGACAAACCCGACACGATATACCAATTCCTAATCTAAAGCCTATTCTAACCATATCCAGCCCCTCTCCCGGCCAACGACCGCAGACCCGAAAACCACCTAACCCTAGAAACACCAACACCAGCACCCCGCTACTGCGCTACTGCCCTGCCATCCCGACCTTCCTGCTGCCACGCCACCGAGGCATCACCTCCGCCTTCACCGACCACACCACCACACCATTACTGTCAGCCCCCGACTCCTGCACCCTGGCCGAATCACCACCACCGTCCCTACGGCCATCGCCGGAGCCCCAAGCAAAAGCCCCCGGCCACCAAATCCGACCCATGCACCATCGCCACCACCGGAAAACCCAACGTCGGCCAACCCATAGGATAGCAACCCACCATCACCACCTCACAACCAACCCGACCTCCTCCTCCTCCACCGTGTCCGGCCACCTGTCGTGTCCCCAAGACAAACCAAAATAGAAACGAACCCTTACCTCCGCCACCGTGCTCGACCGCTCCGCCTGACCCTAATCGCCGCCTCCAGCGCCGCGTTCGACCCTCGCCGCGGTCTCCCGTTCCCCTCCGCCTCTTCGTCGAGACCCCGGCCGCTCTCCTCCTTCCCGTCCTCCACTTTCCGGCGCCGTGACCAACGCTCTCCGCAGAACCCTAGCCGACCAACGAACCCTGACCGCCGTGGCCGCCCTACTCCAGATCCGCCGGCCACTGTGACCCTTCGCCGCCGCATGGAGCCTCTGACCTCCGTCGACGGTGAGATCCTCGGCCACCGCTCGACCCGAGCCCGACCGCTCCACCCTCTCTCCCTCTCGAACCCTCTCCGACGAGACCCTCTCACTCTCCGCCTCTCTCTCTCTCAGTCTCTCTCCCCTTCCCCTTTCTTTTCCTCTCACTCTTCCTTTCCATTAAAAGGAAGTTAAGGAACAGTCCAGCATTCATTCGTCACTTTGTGTTTGTTGTTCTCTGTTGTTAAATTTTTTTTCTTTTTGTTTTGTTTGATTATTTCTTTTGGGATTCTTTTGTTCCCTTACTATTATCATTATTATTATTATTATTATTATTATTATTATTATTATTATTATTATTATTATTGTTTTGCTTTATTTGTTATTTTTTTACCAGTATAAAGTTCAGTTTATAGATATGTAGGAAAAGGTATTTCGTGTTACTTATTATTATTATTAGATTAACATTATTATTATTATTATTATAATTATTTATGATTATTATTATGATTAGGTATATTATTTACTGTTATTATTATTATTAATATTATTATTAGTGTTGTTATTATTATTATTATACGTGTTATTATTTTGGGCTATGTTTCTAAATAAAAACCGGGATTAGCCTATTCTATATAAATAATTTTTGGGTTATTTTATATGTATGTTAGTATTAGAGTTTCTTTGAAGTGCATAATATATAGCTTTAGAAATATATTTTTCAAGTCTTATTTTGGGCAAATAAGTATTGGGCTTAAAATGATAATGGATTTTTTATTTAAAACTAACCTTTATATAAGTTACTTTCAAGAGTTAATAAATAAGTATTTTTCTAATAAAAATGTAGTTTCCAAATTATTTTCATATATTTACGTAAAAATTTATTTTAGTTTTTCTTTTTCGTTTCTCAAGTATATTATTGTAAATAGTTTTCTAAAAATCATGAATATTTCATTATCCATTTTTTCTTTGATTTTCTCCTTTCCATGACCAATCCCGTTATTTCTATTCCTTCGCCAATTTTGAGACTACCGTATGTCCACCCTAACTAATTTGACCCTTCTAGACCCAATAAAACTGTCCGTGTCATTCTCCGAGGTCCCCTTGTGTAGTTGTTACACCAAAATCGCAGTTCATGCCACCATGATTATTGCAGCACGCCAGGCGTACCACCAGGCAAGACACCTTGCCATTTGCTGTTTAATTATTTTAGCTCATATTTCATGCATGTTCATTATTTTTTTTATGCAAAATAAACTGTGATACATGGCATAACCTGTTAGAATTTACTGTTCAGTTTCTTGCTATGTATTATTTTCTTACACATTAAACCTAGATTTAAGGGACCACCTTTGTGTGTTGCATTCATGGCCTTGACACGTTGTACCACGTAGTTGTGTGTCGCATGTAGAACATGGAAGTGCATAATTGGCTGGCCACCAGTACGTACAAGCCGTGCGGTAGGAATAACCGCTAATAGAGGTTGCATGCTAGTTTGACTTAGCGGTTATAGAGTTAGCATTGGACGAGAAGAACATGATTGGAAGTTGACTACCACCCTATCTATCGTAGACTCACTCGCTACTGAGGAACGATAGGTAGACTATATGCTATAGACTCGCTCGATACTGAGGAATAGTATATGGTGTTGTGACTCGCTACTGAGGTACTGCATTGTTAATTTCTCGACTTGACTGGGTAGTCATGCGACCATGAACTGTTCTTAAACTGCATTCACTTAGAACGGTTAGGCTACCCTTATCCGTTAGGTACGAGTACCTTTGGTTTGGGTACTTGTATCTGACCGTGGCTTGGAACAATAGCTTGTCGCGGATTAGTTTGTCACATCTTGTCATTGTTTGGTTGTAGGTGTGACTTACTACTTCGATGAGAAGATATTGAACCTTGTTGGGGTCCGGATACCATATTGGATTATTAGCATGGAAAGATACGTCACCGTGAATTAGTTTACCATCTCCTGTCCTTGTTTGGTTGGGGGGATGGTACGCTCGTTCAGTAGGTGCGTATTGGAACATGTTATAATTCGATTTACTTATTTATTTGAGCGATATTTATTCAGTTTATATGGCATGATATTATGTGTCTTGTTACGTCCCTCTGAGGACCTGGTTGTCTTGCCAGGTGTGTGCTATTGTCTTTCGCAGGTGCTCTAGCTTTAGCCGTGATCATCGCTATTTCTTCGAGGATGATTGCATTTGGATCGTCTTCGCTTCACTCGTCAAAATCTTTCTTTTTTTGTATATTTCTTTTCATAGTTGGTAGTGGATTTGTCTCCGCCCAACTACATGTACCAAATAACAATTTCATAGTTGATTATATGATATCTTCTATTCTTTTATTCTTGTGGATGAGATTAGTTATGGTTCTACTGCATTTTACAGCTTATGTATTTATATGAGGTTTCCATATATTGGAGTATACTTCGTATGAATACAGCTGGCATGTCTACGTTCCTAGTCCTACGTATTTTGGGACTGGGGCGTTACAGACATGTTCATTGTAAATGAATAAATAATATGTCTAGTCTAGGACTTATCTCCAAGTGTGGGGTAAGGTAGAAAAATGTGAAGTTTGTGCTCAAACGAAGATCACAAGGAAACTCTTTCCTCGGGTTTATCGAAGTACAGATCTTCTGGAGTTGGTACACTCTGATATCTGTGACTTCAAACAATTCTCTACAAAGGCCGGGATGAAGTATTTTATAACCTTCATCGATGACTTCTTAAAATATGCGTTAGTCTACTTGCTGAAGGCGAAAGACGAAGCATTCAAGAAGTTCAAAGAGTTCAGGACCGAAGCTGAGCGGCAGACTGGACAACAACTCAAGATAATAAGAAGTGATCGAGGTGGAGAGTACAGGTCTCATAATTTTGCATCGTTCTGTAAAGAACATAGAATTATCAATGAGACTACGGCTCCGTACTCTCCTTAATAAAACAGAGTAGGAGAGAGGAAGAACAAAACGTTAACAGAAATGATTAACTCAATGCTGTTGATTGCGGGTCTTCCAAAGTGCTACTGGGGAGAAGTTAAATTGACGGCCACTTTTATTCTAAATAGAGTGCCTCATACAACTTCAGACATTACTTCTCATGAACTCTGGTTCAAGGTCAGACCTAACTTGAATGTCATTCGAGTATGGGGGTGTCTGGTATATGTCAAGTTTCTAGATCTGAAGATTCAGAAGCTTGGGACAAGGACTACAAAGATGATCTTCTTGGGGTATGCCGAGAAGAGTGATGTTCGAAGATTTCTTGATATTGAGGCAAATCATATCATTGAATCTCGCGACACAGAATATTTTAAAGACAAATTTGTAAGGCACAAGAATATTGTTCTTGCAGATATTCCGGAGAACAATAAAAGTATGCAAGAAACTGAAGTTTTCAATAAAGAAGTAGTCCAAGAAGATGTTATTGAAACAACGATTGAACCAGAACTGGCTGAGCCATCAGCTAAGCGTGTGAGGAGGCCGAAGGACTTCAAAAATGACTTTGTCACCTATCATGTGGAAGCAGATCTGCTTACCTATGATGAGGTGATGAAGACCAGAGATGCAATTTTCTGGAAGGAGGCGATTGACAATAAAATTGATTCCATCACCTCAAATAACACTTGGGTGTTGGTTGATCTTCTTGAAGGAGCGAAACCCATCGAATGCAAATGGATCTTCAAGAAGAAGATGAAAGCAGACGGAACTATTGACAAGTTTAAGGCTAGGTTGGTAGCTAAGGAGTTTTCTCAGAAGCATGGGATTGACTACTTTGACACGTATGCTCCAGTAGCCCGGATGACCACCATCAGAATATTGATTGCTCTTGCAGCAATACATAAGATGGTGATACATCAGATGGATGTGAAAACGACTTTCCTAAATGACGAGCTGACCGAAGAGATTTACATGCAACAGCGAGAGGGATTTGCCGTCAAGGGTCTTGAAGACAAAGTCTGCAAGTTGGACGGTCTTAAACAGGCTCCCAAGATGTGGCATGAGAAATTTGACAAGGTTATAAGGTCAAATGGCTATATGGTCAGCGAGACGGACAAGTATGTTTACACGAAATTTGCTGATGGAAGAGGTGTGATCGTTTGTCTGTACGTGGACGACATGCTGATCCTAGGTACGGATATGGGCTGTGTCACGGAGACAAAGAAGTTCATCTCGAGCAAGTTCAGTATGAAGGACTTGGGGGAAGCTGATGTGATCTTAGGGATCAAGATCATCCGGACAGACATTGGACTAGCGCTGTCACAGTCTCATTATGTTGAGAAGATGATCACTCTTTACGGGTATCAGGATCTTCCAGGGATCGATATGCCGTACAGGTGTGATCTGAAGCTGAACCTAATTCAGGGAAAAGCGTCAGACAGTTGGAGTATGCAAGCGTAATAGGGAGTTTGATGTAAGCTACTACTGCCACAAGGCCTGACATAGCTTTTGTCGTGGGAATGCTGAGTTATTTCACAAGCAACCCAGGCATTGAGCACGGGAAAGCTGTGAAACGGGTTATGAGATATCTCAAGAAGACTCAGACATATGCACTGCATTACAGCGAAGATCTGCCCGTAGTAGGCTTCAGTGATGCCAGCTGGTGCTCAGAAGTAGAGAGCAAGAGGTCCACAGGTGGATAGATTTTCACAATGGGTGGAGCTGCTATATCGTGGAAATCGAAGAAGCAGACTATGCTCTCGCGATCATCCATGGAATCTGAGTTCTTTGCACTTGATCCCGCAGCGGAGGAAGCAAAATGGCTTCGGGAGCTCATGTATGAGCTTCCAGTGGTTGGGGTGTAACTCCCTAAATCTATTTTCGTATATTTTTGAATTATTTACAATTTTTTTTACTTTAAGTAAAAATTGTTATGTTGAATTTGGTTAGTTAAGTGCATTTCAATCTTAGATAAAACTTATCTTCAAAAATCTTAAATTATCTTTTATTAATGATTAGAAATTATTTTTAGTAATTAATTATTTTTGATGGAGATTAGTTGTTGGATTATCTTTCCCGAGAAGGAAAGATAGTAATAGTTGTTATTTGTTGATAATAATAATATTAATTTAGTTCATCTGTCACTATATTAAATTAGTCTCATTTTGTAACTAAATATTGGTTTATTAATTTGGATTCCTTAGTATGATTAAAACTCAAATTTTCTACTAACGTTCAATAATACTAAAAAAATACTAATTTGAGTTTTTACAATATTGTTATTATTATTAATACTAATTAATTTTGTAATTATTTATTAATTGTTAATTATGTTAAGAGATTAATTGTCTTGTTTTTCTGTTAATTAACATACAAATTTTATTTGGAAGAAATGCAGTAACTGATTTTGGTAGTTAGTTATTTAGTGGGTCTTTAATTAATTAGTTTGTTACATTTCGGTTACAATTCTGTTACTGAATTAGTCTATTGACCCCTAGATCTACACTAAATTACAGACACTTGCCACTGCCCTTGCTTAGAGAACACCTCAGATCTATTCTTTATTACCACTTTGCCACTGTCCTAATTTATTACCACTTTGCCACTGTCGTAATTTAGGAAACACCCCCAGATCTACTCCTATTTACAACTATACCACTCAAATATTTTATTATAAATATTGTACACGTTTTCCAAAGTTCTAACAATAGTCACATCACTGACACAGTTTCTCTCTCTACTCTCTTTCTCTCTCTGTTAATAACCACCGCCATCAACACCGAGCACCACCGCCACCGAGCGTCGAGATTCGTCGCGCGCCACCGTCGAGTCTCCAGGACAGCACCGCTTTCCTGAGATCTCTTCATCGAATCGAAGCCGACCGCCAGAGTCAGGTCAGCACGAGAGTCCTCGTCTTGCCGCACGACACCGTGATCCCCACCATCAGCCGCCGGACCATCGCCGCCCGGATCTGGTTCGTCGTCGTCGTTGTTGTTGCATCGAAGCCGAACAAGACTGCTCCTCGACTACTGTGCCGCCTTGGAGTTCACGTCGATGCTTCGATTCCTGCACCGATGCCTCGGGAGTTGTGCTGCCATTTCGACCATCGTACAGCCATCTCGAAGACTTTGTTCCCTTCGTAGCTCGTGTCGCCCCTTCGGATCTCGAGGAGCCATCTCCTTGTACTTGCGCCACTATCGCAGCTCGGAGCGCCGCCGAGGAGTCGCCATTTGGAGTTACAGAAGATCGTCGCCGAGGCCTTGTCGCCAGAAGCCATCTCCGACTCGCCAAGGCGCTGGAGAGCTGCTGTCCCGACCGAAACCACCAGATCCGCCGGGATCGACGTCTAGCCATCGTGATTCGTCGCCGCCGAGGTAAACTCCTCATCGATCTCTCGAACCCCTTCTCTCTTGTTTTAGGGTTTTTGATTTGGGGATATGGGGTTTGTGAATATGATTTATGCTAAGAAGATGAAGAAGAATAAGCCATGAAGAAGAAGGAGTGTCTGCTGGAGCGAGTGATGGGGAAATATGTGTGTGGTGTTAGGGTTTCAGGCTCGTGACTAGGGAAGTAGATGAAGTGAAACTAGGGTTGCTACCAAGTAAGGAAGATGAAGTAATTGGGGTTAGGGTTCTTCATGTAGAGGTGGAGGAATTGAGCAACGAGAATGTGAGGAGAAAGAAGACTTTAGAGTTGATGGGTGTCGGCCGAGTGTTAAGAGATTATGAGTGAGAGAGAATTGAATGTGGGCCGGGTTTGCTGGCTTTAATGCTGGGATGAATTGAGAGGCTTATGTTAGAATATAGGTCTGTAGGTTGGGTTGAGTGAAGAAGTGATGGGCTGGAGTGTTATTTACGTTAGGGTCAGACTTGAGAGAGTCTCTCTATGTGTGTTAGCCAGCTGTCTCTTCGAAATTCGTAAGGTCGCGTGTGCCTCCTCGAGATTTGGAGGGTCACTTGTGTGACAATATTTTTTTAGGTTAGATTTTATGTTGGGTCTTTAACTCGTTTAGCTGGGCTAATAGTGTAGGTTTTCTTTGAAGAGTGCTGGATTATATTGTATGGCTGAGATTGGGCTCTGGGCCTGGACTTTGGGCCAGACAACATTAGAATTGAACTTTAGGTTTTGGGCTGAGAGTAGACAGTGGGCCTGGTTGTTGGGTTAATGTTAGGCTTGTTGTTGTGGTTTATTAATTATAAGTTTTATTATAATTGCCAAATATTTCTAATTCAAATTATTAGTTTATGGTTAGCTTATAAATAGTAAATTATGGTTAGTAAATAGTTAGCTATTAAGAAGTTTCTAAAAACATAAAGATTTTCTTGCAAAATATAGTTTAAATATTTCTTAAATAATATATGCCTTAGTATTTGTCTTGCTAAATAATTCTAGTAAATTAAAAGTGTTTATAAAAAGTTTGTAATTATTATTTTTGTAAGCAAAATGATCTAATATTTTCTAAAAACAGTTAAAAGTATTTTCACTAGTATTATTATGATTTAAACTATAAATATATATTTTTTCTAAAAAAATGTTAGCTATTGTATAATTAGTCAGTATATGGCTAGTTAGTAATTAGATAATTGGCATTGTTCAAACCCTAACAACTTGTACCAAAATACCAGGTGATATTTTCATTCATGCAGTACGACTCCCGTGCTTCCAAAACGAGGCAAGTACATCGACTCGAGCTTTTACTTTGTTTCTGTCTTACATTCATGTGCCATGTTCTCATATCGGACACGTGATACACACGATTGCATCGTCCTTGTTCGTCCTTGTGTTGTGAGTCATTGTTATTGCGGAATTGGGAGAAATATTAACTAGTGTGTGACCACGCCCAACCTAGGTATTGTGGATAGCCTAATCGTATACCTCATGTACGATTAAGTCGGATCTTGTAGAATTGTGAATTGATTGATTGTGGATTGTGGCCCTTAAGCCGGTCACACATTAGGTTAATATTTCGAAGATCACACTTGCATTGATTGTCGTGTTCATTGTCTTGTTCATTGATTGTCGTGTTCATTGCCTTTGCATATTGATTGTCGTATCCATTGTCTTCAGTTTTGTATTTCACTTCTGGTACCATAGTTTCATTTTCAGCTATCATATTCTGGTTTCACCTTGTATTCTATATTACAGATTATATTGTATATTGCTCTTGTCGGGGTTGTGCTTTGCTCTTTTTCTGACAAGATACGTTGTAGGTGAGCTTGAGGCCACATGGAGCATGGTGATATCATTGGATATTGTAGGATTTATTTTATTTTATTTTTCTGGATATTGTACCTTGTATTTTATAATTTTATTATTGTATTTTATTTTACTGGATCTGTCTCCGGATATCATTGTATAAAGACTTGGTGGATTGTGGTGATATTTTCTGGGACGTTTATAGATGTTGTGGATGTTTATATTATATTACGACTTAGAATTTTCCTTAGTATTGTACAGCTTACTTCGTCGTATCCATCGACGAAGGCTGGACGTGTCCGACACGTACCCGATTATTCGGAAGCGGGTCGTGACATGGGGCACAAATACCGACGATACCAAAATAATACGACAACCAGGCGACTGCGGCGGGTGGCATCAAATGACCTCTTCAATGGAAAGAAGATGACTGTACGATTGAAGCACAGGGCAGTACACGATCTCATCAAGAGGGGTGTTATTGCAGTGATTGATGTTCGAAGTCAGGAGAACATGGCAGATCCGTTCACCAAGGGCCTCAAGCGCCAGCTGGTCGATGACACAACTTGTAAAATGGGCTTGAAGGCATTCTAATATTGTATTATTGCAATCCTACCATAAAGTTTTATGCTATTAGTTCAAAGAGAAATCTACTAGGCATCTAGCTTTTGGTTCAAGGGAGGACTATTAACCAGAATAATATCAGGAACGGTGGGTACATGTCCTATTGGGTATGGAGAGGTTACGGACCTACAACCACTGTTGTCTACTGTTGTTTTCTGCAGAAAACAGATCCTGTGGAAAGGTTGGCTTAAACGCCTTAATGAGTTCTCAGGCAGAGTAAATGCCTGGTGTGCTTTACAGGAGGTAGCGCAGCACTACAAGGAGTAAAATTCCATGCTACTGTGGGGTGACTCTACCATTAGGTTCCCGAAAGGGATAATGCCTCGGTTGTATGAGCCAAGTCACAGCGGCGTAGCACGGCAAATAGGCAGGTAGCCTAATGTTGTATATTGAAATAAAAGAGGGTGTAGTCAGCACTACAAAGAGGAGGGATTCCATGTAGTACCTCGTCCCGCTCAGTCAATCGGAGGAATCAAAACGCCGACGGCGTTCGGCCTTAGCCTTGCAACGGCTGCTGGAAGACATCGCTCGGTCGAGGCGACCGCTCGCTCAGGTGGGGTAGTTTCGGTGAACTTGCCTCATCTTAGCCTTCACATAATAAATCGCATGTTTTCAACTAGCACAAGTAGGCTTGATAATAAAAGTGACGAATCCACATAGCTAAAGGGAATAATCCCGACGGTCGAATTGAGTTAGAATATGGAAAGATCCAATGGTCGGCTTAGAGTTGGTGCACGGCGTGCTTTGAAAATGACACTCGATCCTTCGTCCCGTGGCTTGGAAGAAGGAAAGTTGGTTGAGTAGGCAAAGTTATGAACATAGCCTAAGTCATAGGCATCGCCCGCGTAAATGCTCGATAAAGCATGCACGCTTCCATGATGCAAGGCTTGGCATAGCCTTTGCTCGTCCCTTGAGTTAAGTTGTAGGCTTGGTGAAGTTAGGCAAAGTGATGGTGGTCGACCTATGTCATTCCAAGCACGGTCCTACGAGTTCTACGGCTGGGTATGACAACTTAGTTTTACGGTTTCAAGCCCGTCATATAGAGTATGTCTTGGGCGGTGGCGTCGCATAGAGTTCAAGTTGGTTTAAGGCACGATGTCACGGACTTAGTATTTTCAGGCACGGGCCACGGTTGAGTCATTGAGTTTGGAAAGTGTTTCGATAGTTATTCTTGAGTGAGTGAAATAATAGGGCAAAGAAAGAAAGAATGCTCACGACTGGGTCGTTGAGGCAAGAAAGAAGAATGCTCGCGACTACGGGTTGTCGAGGCAAGATCTCAGATGTGAGATGTGTTGAACTTAGCCCTGAAAGAGATGGTAACACTAGAAGTAGCTTTGACTGTGTGAGACGTCAGTTTGAGTCGAGTCTTGCATGGTCATTGGACAACTTGTACAAGGTAAAATAAATCTGTTTCTCCAACGGCGACCCCGGCGGCCCAGGAGAACCGTTGCGATGGAGACATTCGTAGCTGTGCTGGATGACCGCACGGGTTAGGCGGGGACTTGCAGCGAAGCTAGCTACTCGCGCTGACAAGGAGCGTCCGCCTAATCAAAAGCTCAAAATGAGTCCATTATAGGGCTGGGCCCTAGTGACTAGTTCCTATAGATGAGTCGGCATGGGCGACGATCCGCGTGTATGCCTTTGGATTGAGTCGAGTAGTGAGTGTAGTATATCAAGGAAGTTGAGTTGAATGTGTGTGTACAGTTGGAACACAAAATGTTGGGCCTAAGATTTGGCTGCAACGTAGACGACGTGCTTTGGCACGAGATATGGCGTCGAGTCTTATGTTGTCGGCATATAAGTTGCATGGTTATGGTTGAGTTGGTTAAGTCAGGAAACCGCCGCAAGGCAAAGTTGTTTGAGTGACACTAAGATTCACAAGTCTTGATTGGGTCTGTTGGTGATCAAAGTAGCAAGGGCCGCGAGGCGGCGATATGGTTGAGTCGCATATAGTTGCGAGGTATGACACAAAGGATTTGAAGCACGGTCACAAGAAAATGGAGCCTCATCGCGTAGTTGTATCTCTGATTATGGTCGTAAGGCAAACACGACTTGATAGGTTGTCACCCTTACTTTTCCAAGTTAGGGGTAAAATGGTAATTTTTTATTTTATAATATTTTTGGGAATTTTATTTCATGAATATTAATATTTAATTATTATAGGAGTCGGGTTCGAATTTCATCGCATTCCGACTTGATTCGGGACTCCGGAGAATTTCGACTTGAGTTGTGATTAGCATGTTAATTAGCCATGGCCCACCATACTTAACTTTTAGGATTAGGAGTTTGGACTAGTCCCCCATGAGTATTTAAGCTTAATTATGATTTTTATTTAATTTTAGCAAATTCCAAAACCAAGTTAGGAAGATAACTTAGAGAGTAAGTTAGAGGAGGGGCAAACTTGTAGTTACAAGTGCCCCATCCATGCTCCCATGGCCGGCCACATAATGCCACCCCCTCCACCTCTTTTTACTTCATCACTAAGTTTTCTCCCTCTCTCTTCATTTATTTCCTTCCAACTTCTTCTTCTCCATCAAATCCACTTTAGGTAAACTCTCTAAACCCATCATAAATTCTCATTTCTCATTTATTCTTTAACATTAATTATAGGGGAGACCATTCTCTACAAGTTGACCCTAGCCTTTGTAGGTTTCCTTAAATTTTAGTTTAGGGATTTATCATGGTTTTACCCCTTTATATATATATATATATATATATATATATATATATATATATATATATATATATATATATATATATATATATATATATATATATATATATATATATATATGTATTTGTGTGTGTGTAGAGGAGAGTGGTTGTGGTGTCTTGAGAGTGTGTGTATCTGTGTATAAGTGTGTGTGTCCATATATATATATATATATATATATATATATATATATATATATATATATATATATGTGTGTGTGTGTGTGTGTGTGTGTGTGTGTGTGTGTGTGTGTGTGTGTGTGTGTGTTTGTGAGTGTATATATATATATATATATACATATATATACATATATATAGATATGTATGTGTGTGTATATGTATATACATATGTAGATATGTATGTGTGAGTGTGTGTATTTACATATATAGAGAGGAGGGAAGAATGAGAGATTTGTATGTGTGTGTGTGTCTCTATATCTATATATATATGAATATGGATGTATGTGAATGAGAGAGAGTTTAGAGGAAGAGATAGGGAGTTTAGAGAAGGAAATTGAGGGAATGAGAGGGTGAAAGAGAAGGAAAGAATAGGAGCAGCCATAGCAGCAAGGGGGGGGATAAGGGCTGCTGTTTCCCTCCCCCAAAACAGCCCCAAAACAGCCACAAATAGCAGCAGTAGGCAGCAGCACAGCAGCAGTTTGGGCAGCAGTAGCACCCCCTTTTGACCCCCGTAACCCCCCGTATATACCCCCATATGTATACCAATATATATACATATATACCCTATTTATTAGCTCTATATACCCCTAATTAACCCACTAAAATAGCCCCTAGAACTAGTCCTAAGCGAGTGTGAAAAATGAGTTGAGTGAGTGAGTGAATGGTCGAGTTAGGAATTAGTGAAGGGGTGAATTTGAGTTCCGTGATTCGGAACGCGTCGAAATTTGGAGGGGACTTAGCAAATGTGAAATAGAGTTTGCGGGTAGGCTCCTAGGTGGAAATCGGGGTTGCATGTGGGATTAGGAGAAGGGTATCGCACCGTACCATTTTTTATCTTGAGATATTCAAGATAACGGGTAAACGGGCGATTCAGACCGTAAGATGGACTGGATGTCCACTTACCCTAGAAAACTTGGTAGGTAATGGTTGTATAGGCTAGTACCCTACTACCCTAGGAAGCACGGAGTGGAATTCCTAAGGGAAGGCCACTTGGCGTCAAGTTAGAACGGTTTAAGGGTAAATGTTAAGGGGTAATCGGGTAATTTCGAGATACGGAGTTCGGGTAGTCGGATTGACTTGAAACTTGGGTGGCATGTTGGGTACACCCTACAAATATCATATTTGAGCCGATTTTGGCTCAGTTGATCCAGAGTTGACTTTTTACCCAAAAGTCAACCATGAGTCAACACTTTGTCTAGATTTGACCAAATCCAAACCAGTGTTGACCAGTTGACCAAAAGTCAACTGTTGGTCAACATTTGACCAGTTTGACCTAGGATTGACCTAGAGTTGACCAGTTGACCAAAAGTCAACTGTAGGCCAATTCTTGACCCCGTTTGAATTGCTTTGACTTGTTTTGACTTGCTATGACTGGTATGACCTAGGGTTGACTTAGTCTGACTTAGATTGACTTGATATAACTTGATTTGACCTAGATTGATTGGACAGGACTTAGTGTGACTCAGTGAGACCTAGTTTGACCTAGATTTTATATCATGCATTAGAAATCATTCTTAACTTTGTTAAACCTAAATTAACATGCAATATCTCATCTTTAGGTCTCTGATTATCACTCTGAGCATTGATATACCCTACAGCTCAGGATAGCAGGCAAGTACATTTACTGATAGTTTTTATTGTCTTGATATCTGCTATATCCGATTCAGTCGTAGTGTCTTACTTGATTCTCAGTCATAATAGTTCACGGACTAGTACACGTTGGATCATGACATGAGATGTTATTCCTAGATTTCTGGGTATATTGGTACACTTCCTGTCTTGTTCCCTGTACTTGTATAGACACCGATTTCTAAGGGGATTTGCTACCCTCTTACAAAATCACGTGCCATGACGTGTCATGTCCAGATCCATTGTACTATTCGAGGATGGAGAATTATTAGGGGCTATGTGATCCAAGCCACCCTGTCACTATTCATGTGCTCGCACCACTCTTCCCTCACGAAGGGTGTAGCGAGATCCTTTTGCCTTGTGCTCGTTATCCAGGTTGGCCGGCATGACTTTCCGTTTTGGTCACCGTGGATTGCCGGGCCAAGTGGATAGCCTGTCCTGTCACTTATCCCAAGCCGATCACATATCGCTCTAATAATTCAAGTCACATTTTATATTTACTTTATCTTATCGTATATCCTGTTCTGTTCTATATTCAGTATTTTCCTCACCATGCCATGATATACAGTTACTCACATGCTCTACGTGCCTTTACATTGTACCTTGATTGGAGACTAAGTTCTGCTCGAGAGAAGAGTTACAACCCCGGTCCTTGTTTGGTTTAAGGGTTGTAACTCGGCTTCCGAACGGTTCCCAAGTTTTCATATATCTTTGTCTCGTAGTTCATTATACTGTCTCTTATAGAATTTGTCAATTCACATGGAACTGCTGTTAGTGTTTGTACTTGCTCATTTTCCTGACAGGATACCGTTATGATATATTACAGATGATTCTGAGTCGGACTGCTCGACCTATTATGGGCTCGAGTTAGATGGAGTAGCCTTGGATCGTGGCCTTATAGTAGAGCCACTAGATTTTGTACTTCCAGAGTAGTGTAGATTAGCTAGGTTTGACTGGACTGCGATCCAGCTAGCTTTATCAGACTGTAGCTTCTACATTATATTTTGAGACCCTGTGATGTTGTATATATCTGGGCTTGTATTAGACTCTGGACTTATTTACTCTTTCATCTATCACATATTCTCTTTCTGAGCTATCTACCTTAGTTTTATTCTGTGATTGAGACTGTATTGATATGTCACCTCCATTCGGAGAGTATATACTGTACAGGTACCTTTATACTGTTAGTCGTAGTATTTACAGGCGTTATATACAGCATTCTACCGCCGATACTGCGGCGTAGGCTGGACGTACCCACGTGCTCGTGCCCCTCATAAGGGTGCGGGTCGTGACACATTTTTGTGGTGGCCCACGCAGGTCTCGTGTCGCAATTAGTGCGATCTCGTAATGGTGCTCGACTTAGAGTACTAATTACGAGCCTGCGATTAGGACGTAGGACCTAGGATATGATAGGAGTTTCTCAATCACACCTAGGAAAATTTCTGATCTTTTGATTATCATGATTACTCCCCTTGTATTAAATTAACTGTCCTTCTATGATAATGTCTTCTCATGTGCCATATTGATCTCTTTGCTTCAGTTCGTCTCCAGGATGACGAAGACGCACCCGCAGGCTACTGGATCGAGTAGCTTGCCCGAGAGATCTGACCAGACCGAGGAGGAGGTTCACGAGACTGCCCCCAGTGATTCCACTATCCCGGAGACCCCGACAGTTGCACAGGGAGGTCTACCACCTCCACCCCAGAGGGTTTCCGCCGTTGTTCCAGAGATACTGCCGCCACCACCACCGATACCGACGGATACACATCATATGTTCCTTCTCCTTCAGCAGATGATGGAGACTCAGCGGGCCCAGGCAGAGGCATCGCAGCGCCAGTCGGAGGCGTCACACCGTCAGATTGAAATGCTGAGGCGGAGCATGGAGAACTCGCATCAGCTTGCACTGGCAACCGTGGAGAGAGTGGCACCGGGTAGGGTACAGGTCCCTACTGGCCAGCAGCCGTACCAGCAGCAGTCTAGGCCAGGGACAGTATTAGACTTTAGGAAAATGAGCTCCAGGGACTTTACGGGCACGGAGGGCATCCTTTATGCAGACGACTGGCTAGAGGATGTGCAGCGGAGCATGGAGCTGGCAGAGCTTCCTAGAGGACTTTGGGTTTCAGCCGCAGCCAGCCGATTCTTCGACATCGCGCTGACATGGTACCGCACGGATCCTCGTGCGTCGGTGAGAGGGCTGACATGGAAGAACTTCCGAAGGCTCTTTAAGGAGAAGTTCTTCCCGGACGTGGCTCTTACAGCATTTGAGGGCCAGTTCGTGGGTCTAGTGCAGGGGAACTCGTCGGTGGACGAGTATGCAGCAGAGTTCTTCCGCCTTAGCAGGTTCGCTCCCGATATGATCCAGGATGAGGGGCAGAAGGCTCGTAAGTTCCGTAGGAAACTTATTCATGCAGTGCGCACCCGCACCTCGGGTTGCCGTGACGCGACGTTCGATCAGATATTGATGGACGCGCAGATTGCAGAGGAGGACTTCGGCCTCAAGCCGAAGAGAAGCGGTGATACCATGGGGGCGAGTTCCAGTGCGGGATCGGCCAAGCGTCCCCACTTTCAGCATCAGTAGAGGCCATTTCAGCAGCAGCCTCTGTTACAGATTCAGCAGGCACCAGCGCGTGCCCAGCAGCATCAGGGACAGGGCCAGAGACCGGCTACCCCGTACGGCTTCTGCGGGAAGCCAGGGTACACTAGAGAGGCTTGTCGGAAGAGGTTGGACGTCTGTCTATACTGCGTGGTGCCTGACCACCAGCTGAGGGATTGTCACGCTAGTGGAATCCGAAGAGACCAGGACAGAGTACAGCAGGCTAGAGGAGGCCAGCAGGGGCGTGCTTTCGCCATGACAGTTGAGCCCACTCAGGCAGTAGCAGAGCAGATAGCAGGTTCCGATATTTCGAATCTCCTTTCCGCATTTGCCTTCTTATAAACTGTCTTTAACTTCGATTCTATCTGTTCTTTGATTATTGGATGAAAATTGTTCTTGCGATGTGATTCCTTCTAAGATAAGTCGTATGGGCTAGGTCGCCTCGATTATGAGATTTTAGAATACTCTAGGGTCATACTAGCAGGCATAGTGAGGAAATATAGTCGGATTATGGTCGTATTTCTTGGGTGTGAAAATTTAAGGTTTTCGCTGGCAAGCATGCGGCAATGCAAAAATTTTAAATACCATAATTCTAGATGTATGTACCGTAGTTGAGGACTCTGTGATTATCGTAGCCATGCTCACTGGCATGACGGAGATTCTGAGTATCATGATGATTGGACAGACGCATACGATTATCGATTTGCATGATTTTTGTGTTTACTTGTTTTAATTTTTGAGGATGATTCTTTTAAGGTGGATAGACTTATAGCACCCAGTTTCTATTTGAGAGTAATTTTAAATTTTATAATTTTAGTCATTTAATTTATGCTTTAATTGTTGAGATTTTAATCATTTTAAATTTTAAGCCATGGCATGTGATTTTGATATTTTACTATTGTTTGGTTTTAATTTCGAGGACAAAATTTTTTAAGGTGGATAGACTTGTCACCCTCACTTTTCCAAGTTAGGGGTAAAATGGTAATTTTCTATTTTATAATATTTTTGGGAATTTTATTTCGTGAATATTAATATTTAATTATTATAGGAGTCGGGTTCGAATTTCATCGCATTCCGACTTGATTCGGGACTCCGGGGAATTTCGACTTGAGTTGTGATTAGCATATTAATTAGCCATGGCTCACCATACTTAACTTTTAGGATTAGGAGTTTGGACTAGTCCCCCATGAGTATTTAAGCTTAATTATGATTTTTATTTAATTTTAGCAAATTCCAAAACCAAGTTAGGAAGATAACTTAGAGAGTAAGTTAGAGGAGGGGCAAACTTGTAATTACAAGTGCCCCATCCATGCTCCCATGGCCGGCCACATAAGGCCACCCCCTCCACCTCTTTTTACTTCATCACTAAGTTTTCTCCCTCTCTCTTCATTCATTTCCTTCCAACTTCTTCTTCTCCATCAAATCCACTTTAGGTAAACTCTCTAAACCCATCATAAATTCTCATTTCTCATTTATTCTTTCACATTAATTATAGGGGAGACCATTCTCTACAAGTTGACCCTAGCCTTTGTAGGTTTCCTTAAATTCTAGTTTAGGGATTTATCATGGTTTTACCCCTTTCTAGAGATATATATGTATATATATATATATATATGTGTGTGTTTGTGTGTGTGTAGAGGAGAGTGGTTGTGGTGTCTTGAGAGTGTGTGTATTTGTGTATAAGTGTGTGTGTCCATATATATATATATATATATATATATATATATATATATATATATATATATATATATATATATATATATATATATATATATATATATACACATATATATGGACACACACACACTTATACACAAATACATATATATATATACATATATATATGTGTTTGTGAGTGTATATATATATATATATATATATATATATATATATATATATATATATATATATATATATATACATATATATAGATATGTATGTGTGTGTATATGTATATACATATGTAGATATGTATGTGTGAGTGTGTGTATTTACATATATAGAGAGGAGGGAAGAATGAGAGATTTGTATGTGTGTGTGTGTGTCTCTATATCTATATATATATATGAATATGGATGTGTGTGAATGAGAGAGAGTTTAGAGGAAGAGATAGGGAGTTTAGAGAAGGAAATTGAGAGAATGAGAGGGTAAAAGAGAAGGAAAGGAGAGGGGAAAGAATAGGAGCAGCCATAGCAACAAGGGGGGATAAGGGCTGCTGTTCCCCCCCCCCCCCCCCCCCCCTCAAAAAAAAAAGCCCCAAAACAGCCACAAATAGCAGCAGTAGGCAGCAGCCATAGCAGCAGCACATCAGCAGTTTGGGCAGCAGTAGCACCCCCTTTTGACCCCCGTAACCCCCCGTATATACCCCCATATGTATACCAATATATATACATATATATACCCTATTTATTAGCTCTATATACCCCTAATTAACCTACTAAAATAGCCCCTACAACTAGTCCTAAGCGAGTGTGAAAAATGAGTTGAGTGAATGAGTGAATGGTCGAGTTAGGAATTAGTGAAGAGGTGAATTTGAGTTCCGTGATTCGAAACGCGTCGAAACTTGGAGGGGACTTAGCAAATGTGAAATAGAGTTTGCAGGTAGGCTCCTAGGTGGAAATCGGGGTTGCGTGTGGGATTAGGAGAAGGGTATCGCACCGTACCATTTTTTTTATCTTGAGATATTCAAGATAACGGAATAAACGGGCGATTCGGACCGTAAGATGGACTGGATGTCCACTTACCCTAGAAAATTTGGTAGGTAATAGTTGTATAGTCTAGTACCCTACTAACCTAGGAAGAACGGAGTGGAATTCCTAAGAGAAGGCCACTTGGCGTCAAGTTAGAACGGTTTAAGGGTAAATATTAAGGGGTAATCGGATAATTTCGAGATACGGAGTTCGGGTAGTCGGATTGACTTGAAACTTGGGTGGCATGTTGGGTACACCCTACAAATGTCATATTTGAGCCGATTTTGGCTCGGTTGACCCAGAGTTGACTTTTTACCCAAAAATCAACCGTGAGTCAACACTTTGTCTAGATTTGACCAAATCCAAACCAGAGTTGACCAGTTGACCAAAAGTCAACTGTTGGTCAACATTTGACCAATTTGACCTAGGGTTGACCTAGAGTTGACCAGGGTTGACCAGTTGACCAAAAGTCAACTGTAGGCCAACTCTTGATCCCGTTTGAATTGCTTTGACTTGTTTTGACTTGCTATGACTGGTATGACCTAGGGTTGACTTAGTCTGACTTAGATTGACTTGATATAACTTGATTTGACCTAGATTGACTTGACATGACTTAGTGTGACTCAATGAGACCTAGTTTGACCTAGATTTCATATCATGCATTAGAAATCATTCTTAACTTTGTTAAACCTAAATTAACATGCAATATCTCATCTTTAGGTCTCTGATTATCACTCTGAGCATTGATATACCCTACAGCTCAGGACAGCAGGCGAGTACATTCACTGATAGTTTTCATTGTCTTGATATCTGCTATATCCGATTCAGTCGTAGTGTCTTACTTGATTCTCAGTCACGATAGTTCACGGACTAGTACACGTTGGATCATGACATGAGATGTTGTTCCTAGATTTCTGGGTATATTGGTACACTTCCTGTCTTGTTCCCTGTACTTGTATAGACACCGATTTCTAAGGGGATTTGCTACCCTCTTACGAAATCACGTGCCATGACGTGTCATGTCCAGATCCATTGTACTATTCGGAGATGGAGAATTATTAGGGGCTATGTGATCCAAGCCACCCTGTCACTATTCATGTGCTCGCGCCACTCTTCCCTCACGAAGGGTGTAGCAAGATCCTTTTGCCTTGTGCTCGTTATCCAGGTTGGCCGGCATGACTTTCCGTTGAGGTCACCGCGGATTGCCGGGCCAAGTGGATAGCCTGTCCTGTCACTTATCCCAAGCCAATCACATATCGCTCTAATAATTCAAGTCACATTTTATATTTATTTTATCTTATCGTATATCCTGCTCTGTTCTACATTCAGTATTTTTCTCACCATGCCATGATATACAGTTACTCACATGCTCTACGTGCCTTTACATTGTACCTTGATTGGAGACTAAGTTCTGCTCGGGAGAAGAGTTACAACCCCGGTCCTTGTTTGGTTTAAGGGTTGTAACTCGACTTCCGAACGGTTCCCAAGTTTTCATATATCTTTGTCTCGTAGTTCATTATACTGTCTCTTATAGAATTTTTCAATTTACATGGAACTGCTGTTAGTGTTTGTACTTGCTCATTTTCTAGATAGGATACCGTTATGATATATTACAGATAATTCTGAGTCGGACTGCTCGACCTATTATGGGCTCGAGTCAGATGGAGTAGCCTTGGATCGTGGCCTTATAGTAGAGCCACTAGATTTTGTACTTCCAGAGTAGTGTAGATTAGCTAGGTTTGACTGGACTGCGATCCAGCTAGCTTTATTAGACTGTAGCTTCTATATTATATTTTGAGACCCTGTGATGTTGTATATATCTGGGCTTGTATTGGACTCTGGACTTATTTACTCTTTCATCTATCACATGTTCTCTTTCTGAGCTATCTACCTTAGTTTTATTCTGTGATTGAGACTGTATTGATATGCCACCTCCATTTGGAGAGTATATACTGTACAGGTACCTTTATACTGTTAGTCGTAGTATTTACAGATGTTATAAACAGCATTCTACCGCCGATACTGTGGCGTAGGCTGGACGTACCCACGTGCTCGTGCCCCTCATAAGGGTGCGGGTCGTGACATAGGTTAACGTTGTCGAGTTAACATTGATGTTGCGAGCACGGGATGGTTTAAAGACACAAAATAGCCAAGGCGTCGGTCCTAAAATAACCTAAGGGAAGACTAGAAAGACAATTGATAAGTAGTGACTATGTTGCACAAAGTAAATCAAACGTGTTGGGTTTGTATGGGTGGACGAGGAGCTCATTCCACCAGTACAGTTGAGTACTGACACCCACATAGTTTTCATGTGCAGGCATAGGTAGAAGCTCGTGGCGCGGAGCTCGTTTGGATGCGTCGAGGCACGGAGTTCCTTGGCGATTCGAAGCGTGCGGCCGCATGGAGTGAGGACTTATACGGGACATAATGTATGGACATCGCCTTCCGAAGCTCCCGCTGGATCGACAAATGTATTGAGAGATGAGAGAGAGAGCTGAGTGACTTATAATGTGAGCTTGAGTGAGCATGAGAGACTTGTAATCTTGGCCTTGAGCCCCCAATGTAACTGTGGTTTCAATATCAATAAAGAGCTTCTTTGTATAACTTGTGTTTTGTTCTAAATTCTGCTGCTATTATTCAATGTCTCTGCTTGGGACTTCTGTGCGACGACCTCGTCGCAGCCGCTGAAATCGGCCGTTATGGAACCCGCCTTGCACGAGCGCAATCTAGGCTCATGCGGCATCACGCCTTAGCGAGGACGATCGCTCCTACGGAAGCGGGGCGTGACATTCCACATGTTACAGTGGCACGACACCACTTGAGGTACCCGGATAGGGGTAAAGCCTCGGTTTTGTAAGCCATGTCGTTGCGGCATAACACCGCAAGGGAGCCTAAGGCTTCATGCTGGGTAGTATGGCACTACAAAGAGGCGATGACCTCATGCTACAGTAGTATGACACTACGATGAGGTTCCCGGTACGGGGTAAGGCCTCGGCTTCAGGCCATGTTATAGCGGCGTAGCACCGCAAGGAAAGCGCAAAGCGCTTCATACCATGTCTCTTTAACAAAGAACTCACCTATAGTGTATGGAAAGAGATATCAGGCCGTCTCTTGCGGGTAAACTTGTAGACGTCCAAAATTATACACTGAAACCAGACTGGCACAGGGCCTTTAATGTGTAGCCAGAAGCACATGTAACTACATTATGTGAGTGGGAAGAATTTTAGCTATGGTATAGAATTCAAGGCTTAGTCTATTCTTGTATTATAGTCTGTTATTTGACCCATGCGGGTAGATTCAAGTCGTCAGCGACATCTCTCCTAATGCATGATGGACAGTTACTATGGGAAATACTTATACCCATATATATAGATATATGTGGGGGATTGTTAGGTTTTGGCCTTTTGTATTAGAAACTTTAATCCCACATCGGCTAGGCCAAATGAGTTGTATCTCTATATATTAGCTATGCTCTTTTAGAGATGCATATGTGGTGTGAAGGTGCACATGGGTGTGCCATGTGGGGGTATTTTTTCTAATGGAAAAAAAGGCTAAATCAACAATGAAGCATTCGTGCTTTTTGCTCTTGGGAAATTTATTTCCATTGGAGCTAAGTCCCGTAGGGGCTTAGCGACTCGGACTCGGACTCAGACACGGACACAGACTCGGACTCATGGGCTCATGAGACGTAATGTGGCGTTTTGTTGGCGCACTTTGCACTTAGCACATCAGCATCGTCGCTAGGCGCACAGTGCGCTTAAGTTGCGCTCGTTGCACGAGCCACTTACGCTGCCAATTGGCACAACCAAGTGGTGCGCTCAGTTGCGTGCCCCAGTTGCACGGCTAAGTGGCGCACCCAGTTGCGCTGCCAAGTGGCGCATCCAGTTGCGTGGCCCAGAGCTGCGATGTCACGACCCGCACCCGAATATACGGAAACGAATACGTGAGCCACGCCCAGCCTACGCCGCAGTGTCGGCGGTAGAACACTGTTTAGTACCCAATAAATATATACTACATCTAGAAGGTCCATGAACTACAAATGTACTCAATCACAACTCAACATCTAAAGAAGATAAGACAGGAAAGATAACTAGGGCACAAAAACAAATAGGAACTACTAGAAGAAATCATAAGACAGGAAAATAAAGAAGGAAAACAAGACAAACTAAGGATAAATACCAGGCAACTCACATCGAAGAATAGTGAGATCCACCGCAGCTAGCAACATCATGAAGTCCAATAATGGCATAACAACTCCTAAAATATTATCAACGTATCCAGTCAGGATGGGAACGAGTACATAAACTAACAATAGTTTCATAGTATTGACAAATGCTGAAAGAGACAATCATAATAGAATACAAGATATATCAAGACCGTAAGTAAAACAGGATATATAAACTGGAAATCATGTCAAGGTGAATCACGCAGGAAAAGTAAGATGAACTGTAATATGTAACTGATGTAATAAATGTAAAATGTGCCTCGAATATTATAGCATAATGTGAACGGTAAGGGTCAAGATCAGGCTTCCAGCTGACCGGCTACAAGTACGTGGACTCGGCCCGGCCGAGATGGCAAGCTATGGAACAAGTAGCAGCACAGGTTAAGCTATATCCATCGTGAGGTGAGGGTATAGCTATGATACAAGTAGTAACTCAAGATGGGCATTAATCACACTATCTATAAAATTTCCCATTCTCCGAATAGTATACGGATCCGGACATAGCACGTCATGGCACGAGATTCCCTAAGAAGGTAGCTACTCTTTCTCAGGAATCGATGTCAATACAAGTACAAGAACAAGATCGAGCAAGTACCAGTATCCCAAAAAAAATCCAAGAATGACATCTCATGACAGGAATCCGGTATGTACTAGTCCGTGCACCATCGTGTCGAGAATCAAGTAAAACACTATAACTGAATCGGATACAGAAAATATCAAGACAAGGAACTACTATCAGAGAATGTACTCGCCTGCGGTCCTGAGCTGTCAAATGGGGTCGATGCTCAGAGTGATGCCACAGACCTAAAGATAAGATATATATAAGCTAATTAGGGTTCAACTGTGTTAGACTTGATTCTATAGTATAAGCTACGTAATCTAGGTCAGACTCAGTCAACTAAGTCAAACTAGGTCACACTGAGTCACACTAGGTCAAACTAGGTCAACGGTTGACTTACAGTTGACTTTTGGTCAACTGGTCAACTATAGTCAACTCTTAGTCAAACTAGGCTAATGTTGACTAACAGTTGACTTTTGGTCAACTGGTCAACTCTGGTCAAGTTCTAGTCAATTTTAGGCTACGGTTGACTTACAGTTGACTTTTGGTCAAAATAGTCAACCGTGGTCAACCAAGGTCAAAACTAGTCTAACCTAGGTCAAATGTTGACTCTACTTCGCCGTTCAGTCAAAGTAGACAAACATGGTCAAACAAGGTTAAAGCTAGTCTCTATAAACATCTACAGGGTTAACATATCAATTTCAGTGATGGTGAAATCACTGGAATCGATGGATCTCAAAATACAAACAAAAGAGAAAGATTATAATAATAGGGTGAAACCTACAGATGTTGTCGGATGGTGAAACAACCATCACCAACGTGTCCAAAATGGTCAAATTAGCTAGGATAGCCTATCCATAAGTCCAATTTGGACACAGGGGTAAAAAGGTAATTTCGGGCCAAAATGGTGTCCGTGTCGGACCCACTTTGAACCGAAAAATGTGTCGAAATAAAAGTTTACTAAACCTATCAAATTATATGTCCACGAATCCAGAATGACGATACGAACTCAACGGTATATCCGAAATTGGATTCCGATGACCCGATCTCAGATTGGTCCGTTGATCCGGATATTAGAATCCGATTTGTACGGAAAAGCGTGTCGGAGCCAATGTCCTCAAAACTCAGCAAATTATATGTCAACGAGTTCAGAATGACGATACGATCCCAACGGTATATCCAGAATTTGATTTCGATGAGCCGATATCAAAATGACCCGTTGACCCGGATATTGGTATCCGACTTGCACCGAAATGAGTGCCGGAACCAATGTCCACTAAAACCTAGCAAATTATATGTCAACGAGTCCAGAATGACGATACGAACTCAATGGTATATCCGGAATTGGATTTCGATGAGCCGGCATCAAAAAGTCTCGTTGACCCGGACTGTGGGACCCGTTTTGCACCAAAATGCGTGCCAGGGCCCACGTCCTCCAAATCAAGCAAACTTTATATGAAAACGTGCCAGAATGACGGCACGAGTCTACTGGTCATGTCAGAAATTGAATTCGGAGTCCCGGGTTCAAAATTAGGATTTTACAACTTAGAAATTATAAATTCGGACAGCCAACTTTGGCGTCGAATTCAACCAATCAAACGTGCTCACAAGGAAACAAAACTGGAGGGGGTAGGAAGAGGGTTATACCAGATGTGCACAGGAACTGGTGGCACGCCAAATGGAGCTGCGACGACGAAGATACGATCCCGCGAAGTTGGCTCCACGAAACTGTCCAAAAACAGTTCAAATTAAAACGTCAAATTGGTGGCCGGTTTTGATGTATCAAACGATAAAATTAACGGACGAAACTTGAGAGGAGTGAAGAGGTATATACCGAGATTGTGACGGAGCAAAGAAATTGCCGATCCTTCGGTCAAATTTCTCGAAAAACGTGTACGAAGTTGCTGCCTCGAAGCGTACATTCTGAGTTGATTTCGAGCTCGTGCCGACGGAATCCCGTGCCAAACGCACGAATCGGCTCTGATACACGTCGGAGAGGGGAGCGGTGACCGCTGAGGTGTGCCTGGGGGTTCGCCCAGCCTGGGCGAGGCGACCACGACGGCCGTGGCTCCGGCGGTCGGCGGCGGTCGACGGCGTGCGACCCACGCTGTCGTGCGCGCTGCTGGCCTCGCGCATCGCTGCGCTCGCAGCAGCAGCTGGCTGAACGTGCATGGCCGCACGTAGGCTGCTTGCGGTGGCGGGGACGGCCACGAGGTGGCGTGCGACGGCGGCGACGGTTGGCCGCGGCGGTGGCGTACAGCCGGTCGGGCTCGGGTGTAAGCACAGGAAGAGGAGGAGAGGAAGAAGAATTGGAAGTGGAGATGGAAAAATATAATGGTGATGGTGAGGATGATGATGTTGGTGTTGATAAAGAAGTAGAAGTATGGAGGAGGAGTGTTGTGCTGTGGAGGGAGAGAGGAGAGAGAGAGATTAAAAAGATAGAGAGAGAGAGGTCGGTTAGAGAGGGGGTGCTTGTCGTCTGTGAGAGAGAGGGGGAGGGGGAAAGAGTGTGATGATGGTGATGGGTAAGAGAGAGAGAGAGTGTGTGTTATATTTAAAAGAGAGAGAAAAAGATATTATATACATGTAAAAGAGAGAGAGAGAGAGAAAAAGAGAAAGTAGAGAGAGAGGGGTCTTGTTCGGCCACATGGGGGGGGTTAGCTGGTATAGGAGTGTGGAGAGAGAGTGAGGGATTTAAATAAAGAGAGAGAGAGAGAGGGTGAGTGTAATATATATATATATATATATATATATATATATATATATATATATATATATATATATATATATATATATATATATATATATAAATATATATATATATATATATATATATATATATATATATATATATATATATATAATAGAGAGAGAAAATGAGATATTTGTGAAAAGAGGAGGATATTTTGTGTAGGGAATAGACAAATATCATAGTGGTGTGTATGGGCAGTCATAATAGGGCATACACCAAATTAGATTGGGTGTTGGGCCAAGTTTGGATAGGCTTGGGGCCAAGATTTAATTAAAATAATAAATTAAACCAATTAAAATCACGGATGAAATGGAAGCACAAGGGAGATCAATTTGGTGGCACGCAAGTGGCACGTGCATAGTAGACTCAAAACAGGCCAGAGCCATGTATTGGGTCGACTGGATTGGACCGATGTCGGGCCCGAAAATTAAGTTGGAAGTTAAGTCACGAATTACGACAGACGATAAATTGGTCTAAATTGACCCGAAAGTTGCATGAAGCAAATGGAGCACAAGGGAACAAGTTCGAGTGGGACACGATATATCAATATGAAGATAATCTCGTCTACTACAAACTTCAAGAAGAAAGTTTTCAGAGACTGGCATCCCTGATGCTCTAGAAACCAAAGTCACGGTAAAGAGCATTTAATGATCAAAAATTAACTAAATAAAAATGAATTATCGATAATAATTCATTTAGAAAATTCAAAAATAAATCCTGGAAATTCAGGGGGCTTACATCCTACCCACCTTATAAAAATTTTGTCCTCGAAATTAAAGGTTGGTAGTGGGATTAAAACATGATAGAAGATTTAAGCAATAATTTAGGCACGATCCAAGAATGACGAGTTTTGCACGATCAAGATAATCAATTCAAAATTGTTCAGGCACGATGAGGGAGTTGGCACGATAGCATCATGATATGAACAAAATCATATGTGCATGATTTCAGAACATCGCAAGATAATCAACTGTTTTGCACGATCAAGATAATCAATTCAAAATTGTTCAGGCACGATGACGAGTTCCCTCGGGGTCCACTTCTATTCAGAGCATCCTCCACTGCCTGGTGCAAGGCATCGCCTCTACGATCTTGGGAAGCTAACAATGATCTGATGAGACCCACCAAAGTGCCATCATCAGGATCTGCAGGCTGGACTGGCTGAACTGGCGGCTCTCCTCCAGTAGGTACGACTCGGGAGGCTGCTCCTGAGTGCTGGGCCTGATCTTCTGGTTGCTGCTGGTCCGCGGGAGGTGATCCGCCTTGCTGATCGGCAGGTCCAGGTTCAATGCCGCTGAAGAAGACGACATGGGAACAATAAGGAAGGACCAGGACAGATCAACGATTACAAGCATGTGATCAGGACAAGAATTTCAGGAATCAAGAGGATACGAGCAGAGATCAAGGGCGAGTACTGATTGAGACATCTATTCGGTAAACCCTCACACATCTTGATTTACAAGACCTGTATGGGCCACTACTTAAACCATGTCACGCCCCAGAACCAGAATACTGGAGAGCGGGGGCAGACATAGCCAGCTACGTATAACGGAATGGAATTCACACCGCTATACGGTCACGGCTGTCTAGATATGTGAGGGTTTCACTACAATCCATCAGTCTCTTAAGGTCATAAAATAGCCTATTGTCTCAATCTCAACCAACTAATAAAAATCACAAGATATCAGATCACCAAATATACAATTGTAAGGCGTCCCAAACATTACATATCCAGATGATCATGAAGCTAGTCGTACAAAATGTAAGGACTAGCAAGAGTTTAAGTCATACATGATCAACCTCGAGTTGCCAATCATGCTTACAGTCCGTAGGCAGACAGTAAATAAAGTTGCTAACGAGCTAACACTTGCTCGGCGGCTAAATGCCTCAAAAGAATAATTTTACAATAGAGTGGGAGAGCAAAAATAAACCCACTCGTTACCCTGGTTACGCCTGGTGACCACCATCGGGCTGGAAAGCAAGGAGATCCTTTGGTGCTGCTCCGGTATCTGGCCATACAAAACCAGCTGGGTCAGACCCCAGAAAGAGCAAGTGCCACAAAGGAGGCTTCACTTAAGAACTAAAACCAGCAATTAGCACAAGAGTATAATTACATAATAAAAGGCAGTAGTTAAGAAAAAGCATGATGGGTAATTATAAAAGACGATCTTGTATAGAATCACTAAAAGACAGGATATATGGAAAGAAAGCATGACAGGATGATATACGATGAGATAACCATGGGACTATTCAGATAGCCAGGTTACAACCCGTAAACCAAACAAGGACCGGGGTTGTAACCCTTCGTCTGAACGGAACTTGGTTTCTCTCACCATTTATCGGCAAGATAAATATAAGAAAGCAGGTCAAGTAACATTCTGGAGTGACAATCATTATAGTGACAATCTGGAGTGACAATCATTATAGTGACAATCTGGAGTGACAATCATTCAATCATTCTGGTACAATCTTACAATCAATCAATTCTAGACAATACTATACTGGACTAGACTCCATCCAAGCAATCACGGCCAATTATTGCCTACGGCTTTCTACGTTAACTAACTAGGGTTATCATAATCCTAGTTACTAGCAAGATGCAATGAGATGCTCCAAGTAGTCACAGGCCCTGCAGCTATCCAGGTTATCCAGGCAATCATTATAGTGACAATCTGGAGAGTATAATGCATTATAGTGACAATAGAGTTCAATTATTAAAGTGACAATCAAGAGTGCCCCATATGACAGTGGGCTGGAAATGTGCCCTACTCGTCGGCAGGCTACAAGTCCAAACATTTGCGGCCGGGATAACGGGATCGCCTGTAACTGGGAACATCTCTTCATGTCTAGTGAATTATACTAGTCATTAACCTTAGCCCATTTCAGTAGGTACTCCTGACCGTGGTACTCAGGAGTCCCCTCCTAGACATGATGCAAGACATGACTGGATTATTTGTACAAGCACAATCGCCCACGGTGTCAGGATTAATTATACAGGTCATGTCAGGTAGCCATCGCAACAGCTAATCAAGATATATCAGGTCCGGTTATTATATCAAGTGTACTAGTCAGGAGTGCGCCACGACGGGCCACTATCAGGTCATGTCAGGTTATTGTGTCAGGAGTGCACCACTACGGGTCACTATCACGTCATGCTCAATTATCAATTCCAAACATATCACGTCATGGACAAAATAATAATAAATAATAGTACACAGGATCATGAGAAAGTCATGCGGCTCAGTCATATGCGGCCAGGAAAGGAGGGGGCGCATGCGGCTGGAATTAATCAGGATCATGCGGCCCGGACTCAAAAGTCCATGCGGCCAGGGTCTGGGGATTCTCATGCGGCCCGGGGATCAGGGCCTATGCGGCTGGCAAGTGCTTGAGTTCATGCAGTTCAGGGAGGTGAGCGCATATGCGGCTCGAATTAGAAAGGGGTCTCCATGCGGCTCGGACGAACTTAAATCCATGCGGCTCACATAGCAAAACCCATGCGGCCCGGAAGAAGTGAGGGCGCATGAGGCTGGGTCAATGCGATTGCTTATGCGGCTGGGGGGAACAGTGGCATATGCGGCTCGAGGAGGGTTCGTCCCCAGCCCTGCGGCTAAGTCCATATAGACTCATGCGGCTGATGGGAAATGAGCCCATGCGGCTAAGTATGAGACTCAGCCTCATGCGGCTGGGACTAAATTTCATGCTGTTTAGAAGTACAAGGGTCTCATGCGGCTGATGGCAACTTGCCGCATGAATGCTCATGCGGTCAAGTACAGCCGTGCGCCAGGGAACTGTTCTTCTTCTCCAAATTTCCGAGGAGAAGAACACTAGGAACCCATGCCTTCCAAGCTTCATAAAACCTTCATCCGGAGCCCAAATCCGAACTTTCTTAGGTCAAAATGGGGTAGAACGAGCTACTCTACTACATGGAACCATCAAAACTCAGAAATAACAGGATTAAGTAGATCAAAACCCAAGAAATCCAAAAATGAAATAAACTTAGATCTACAAGAATCTAGCCATGGAAAGTGAAAATGCCAAGTTCTAAAGTTAGTCAAAATGCTGTAAGGAAGAGAATGAAGCAATAAAATTGGAGTTCCTCCATGAAGCAAGTTGCACTTGCCTAGACCTCTCTCTCCTCTCTCTGGTAGGTAAGAAGTAAATGAGAAAGAAGAAGATGAGTAATGAAGAGAGAGAAAGAAGAAATGGCAATAAATATCAAAGGTGGTGGTAGGTAGGGGGTTCACCTTGGGTTCATCATGAACCCAATCAAAACCAAGCCAAGCCAAACCAACCAACCCGAACCAGGAATAAACCAAGCCAAGAAGGAAATCATGCAATACAAGAATAAATACGTACACGTATTCCAAGAATACGAAATATGAACACAGGCATTACAGGAACCCAAGTCAATTAGGCACGGTAGAAAGTCAAACATGTTCAATTCTAACACGAATAATTTCATAGTCATACTAGTTAGTCGTGATTGAAAGTAAAAAAATTTAGGCACGAGTCTGAGGCAAGATAAAATATATAGTTATGATCGTTAAAATCACGGTCAAGGAAATCCCAAGTTGTCTTAGTCATGCCAAGTCATCTAGGTACGACTAATCACAAGGAATTTGGATGTAATCAGGAAATAAAATCAAGGTCGAAAAGGGTTTAGACACGAGTGTCCAAAATCCAAATATGATCAAAATCGAAAGTCAATGCACAAGGGTTAATAGCATTGAAATCCAACCACGATAAAGAAATTTGTCTCAACACGATCTAAGTTGATCAACTTTCGAGTAAATCAGAATTTGGGCAAGATGGAGAATAAGATCGACGAAGGCTGGGCACGAGCATCCAAGGATAAAAATCCAAGTCACAAAGGAATTTGAAGTCATCTAGAGTCTAGTCAGCAACCAAGACTCTTTGGCACGATAAACAAGACAACCAAAATTGATTGGTCATGGACAGAAGGGAATCAAAATCTTAACAGTATCGAAATTTAAGAAACAATTGAGATATAAAAATTTCAAAATTTTCAGAGTTTTCAAGTGTAGATGATAGGTGATTGGTGTAATCAAGACATAGCTAAACAAGTCAAAGGGAATGATGGCAAGATAGGAAAATCATCATACGATGAGAAAAGAAATGAATAATAAGTTGAGAAATAAGGGTATGAATTATCCTCATCATTTGGTCAAAAAGAAGTGAATCAATTTAAGATACGACCTTATAACCATACACGTCTATCCAAAACCATGCTGCCAGAATTTACGCCACGCCAGTAAGCATAGCTGCAATAAACGATAGAGTCCATAACTAAGGTATACATCCTATAATCATGTCATCTAGATTCCTAACCACGCCAACCGGTATGGCTGTAAGAGAATCTAAATTCCATAACTATGATAGTATATCCAAAATTAGGCTCCATGTCCCTATCATGCTAAGCTAATATGGCAGCGATAAATTCTAAACCCCTTGAATAAAGTAGACATTTACTGCTCCCAT
This sequence comes from Iris pallida, assembly GCA_029216955.1. Lineage (NCBI taxonomy): Eukaryota > Viridiplantae > Streptophyta > Magnoliopsida > Asparagales > Iridaceae > Iris > Iris pallida. The sequence goes on from JANAVB010030819.1 coordinate 1,254,034, forward strand.
CATCTCCATCAAATATGTTTATCATGATATCTTAACTCAATCCTTAAAAACTTATCTCAAACAAAATCAAAATCGAATTCAACAACGAACGTCAAGATTCAAAATTTTTAACAATGAATCAAGGATAAGTAGATGGAAACTAACAGAAACAGATCCCGAGGTAGAGTTTAGAAGAAAATTCTCAGGAGATGTCCAAAGGTACTATCTAGGTCAAGATAAAATTAAATCATTGGTATATAATCTAAAACAATCTCAACCTGATATGAGACTGGCAAATCATATTCTCGTCTCAACCTAGAAGATATATAAGTCCAACTTATACCTTCCCTCTGGGGTGTCACGACCCGCACCCTTATGAGGGGCACGAGCACGTGGGTACGTCCAGCCTACGCCGCAGTATCGGCGGTAGAACGCTGTATATAACGTCTGTAAATACCTACGACTAACAGTTAAAATGTACCTGTACAGTATATACTCTCCGAATGGAGGTGACATATCAATACAGTCTCAATCACAGAATAAAACTAAGGTAGATAGCTCAGAAGAAAAGACATATAATAGATGAAAGAGTAATAAGTCCACAGTCTAATACAAGCCCAGATATATACAACATCACAGGATATCAAAATAGAATATAGAAACTACAGTCTGATAAGCTAGCTGGATCGCAGTCCAGTCAAACCTAGCTAACCTACACTACTCTGGAAGTACAAAATCTAGTGGCTCTACTATAAGGCCACGGTCCAAGGCTACTCCATCTGACTCGAGCCCATAATAGGTCGAGCAGTCCGCCTCGGAATCATCTGTAATATATCATAACGGTATCATGTCAGAAAAATAAGCAAGTACAAACACTAACAGCAGTTCCATGTGAATTGACAAATTCTATAAGAGACAGTATAATGAACTACAAGACAAAGATATATGAAGACTTGGGAACCGTTCGGAAGCCGAGTTACAACCCTTAAACCAAACAAGGACCGGGGTTGTAACTCTTCTCCCGAGCAGAACTTAGTCTCCAATCAAGGTACAATGTAAAGGCAAGTAGAGCATGTGAGTAACTGTATATCATGGCATGGTGAGAAAATACTGAATGTAGAACAGAACTGGATATACGATAAGATAAAGTAAATATAAAATGTGATTTGAATTATTAGAGCGATATGTGATCGGCTTGGGATAAGTGACAGGACAGGCTATCCACTTGGCCCGGCAATCCGCGGTGACCTCAACGGAGAGTCATGCCGGCCAACCTGGATAACGAGCACAAGGCAAAGGATCCCGCTACACCCTTCGTGAGGGAAGAGTGGCGCGAGCACATGAATAGTGACAGGGTGGCTTGGATCACATAGCCCCTAATAATTCTCCATCCCCGAATAATATAATAGATCTGGACATGACACGTCATGGCACGTGATTTCGTAAGAGGGTAGCAAATCCTCTTTAGAAATCGGTGTTTATACAAGTACAAGGAACAAGACAGGGAGTGTACCCATATACCCAGAAATCCAGGAACAACATCTCATGTCATGATCCAATGTGTACTAGTCCGTGAACTATCGTGACTAAGAATCAAGTAAGACACTACGACTGAATCGGATATAGCAGATATCAAGACAATGAAAACTATCAGTAAATGTACTCGCCTGCTGTCCTGAGCTGTATGGTATATCAATGCTCAGAGCGGTATCAGAAGACCTAAATACGAGATACTGTAAGTTAATTTAGGTTTAAACAAGTTTAGGAATGATTTACAATGAATGATATGCAATCTAGGTCAAACTAGGTCTCACTGAGTCACACTAAGTCCTGTCAAGTCAATCTAGGTCAAATCAAGTTATATCAAGTCAATCTAAGCCTAACCAAGTCAATCCTAGGTCATACCAGTCATCACGGGTCAAAACAAGTCGAAGAAAGTCAAACGGGGTCAAGAGTTGGCCTACAGTTGACTTTTGGTCAACTGGTCAACCCTGGTCAACTCTAGGTCAACCCTGGTCAACCCTAGGTCAATGGTGACTAATAGTTGACTTTTGGTCAACTATACAAGTCTAATGGAAATTGGGTCTAAATTGGGCAAAGTGTTGACCCATAGTTGACTTTCGGTCCAAAAAGTCAACCGTGGTCAACCGGGGTCAAGACTAGGTCTAGGCGATTATTTCTAACTATTACCAACCTCTACAACCCATATCCAAGTCCATCTTGGACTTCGAAACTCATATCTTGGCCGTAGGCCAATATCCTATTTTATCCTTAAAAAGGGTAAAATTCTAGCTTAGGCAACTATCAAGTTAGCCTACCTACGCTTGGTATTTTGACCCAAGCTCCCTAGGGTAGTAAGGTACTAGCCTATACATATATTACCTACCAAGATACCTAAGTAAAATGGACATCTAGTCCATGTTACGGTCCATTGCCGGTATCTTGAATATTTCAAGATACGGGATGGTACGGCGCGATACCGGCGCCCTACAACCCCAATTTCCACCCGGAAGCCTACCCGCAAAATCTAAATCACGTATTCTTGTCCCACGCCAAGTTTCAACTCATTCCGATACTCCGAGCTCCGTTTCGCCCTCTAACTCGGTTTTCCCCTATTTCCTATTCTAGCCTTCTTCCTATTTTTCTAACTTCTTCCAATCTCTCCTTCTATCTTCTAATTCTTTTCTAACTTCTAATTCCATAAACTTCTTCTACTCTTCTCTACGTTTCCATCCATATATAATACATATATATATATATATATATATATATATATATATATATATATATATATATATATATATATATATATATATATATATATATATATAGATAAAGGGGGGGTTAAATAGGCTTAAAGGCCATGTGGGGGGGGGGGGGGGGGGGGGTTTTGCCTGGCAGCTACTGCTGCCAGGTTGCTGCTGCTGCTACTGCAGCAGTGCTGCTGCTGTGGCTGCCCCTTATTCTTCTTCATCTCTTCCTCTATCTTCCTATATATATATACTTCATATATATATCTATATATATATATATATATATATATATATTATATATATATATATATATATATATATATATATATATATATTTTCTCTCTCTCTATATATATATATAATATATATATATATATATTATATATATATATATATATATATATATATATACATAACTAGATATCTATCTATATAACTATCTAGATATCTATCCATCCATCATATATATATATATATATATATATATATATAACACACACACACATCCATATATATATATATATATATATATATATATATATATATATATAAACACACACACCCTCACACAACACAACACATCAAAATATATACACACACAAGAATATACATGTGTATATATATATATATATATATATATATATATATATATATATATATATATATATATATATATATATATATATATATACCACTCTCTAAGGATTAAATCCTAATAAATCATCAACCTATTTTTCTAGGGAAAACCCACAAATTTGTGGACAAATGGTAGAGAATCTTCTCCTCTCCATTTATGGTGAATGAACTAAATGCAAAAGAGAAATAGATGAAGAAATTAAAACTTCTCCTCTCTAAGGATTAGGGTTGGTTGGAGGAAGAAAGCTTTGGAAACAAAATGAATTTGAAAGAGAGAGAGAGAGTTGCTTGGTGGTGAAGGAAAGAGAGAGGGGGGGGGGGGGGGGGGCTAGTCATGGCCGGCCAAGCATGGCATGGTGAGGGGCACTTGTAATTACAAGTTTGCCCCTCCCTAAGCCTAATATTAAATAAAATCCAAATTAGGTTTAGGAAGTTGCTAAAAATAATTAAAAATTATAATTAAACTAAATTACTCATGGAGGCCTAGTCCAAACTCTTAAACCCTAAAGTTTAGTGTGGTGGGCCATGGTTAGCTAACATGCTAATTACAACTCAAGTCGAAATTCACCGGGGTCCCGAATTAGCTCGGAATGCGATGAAATTCGAACCCGACTTCTATAATAATTAAATAATAATATTCATGAAATAAAATTCCCAAAAATATTATAAAATGGAAAATTACCATTTTACCCCTAATTGGGAAAAGTGAGGGTGACAAGTCTATCCATCTTAAAAAAATTTCGTCCTCGAAATTGAAGACAACAAGCACAGAAAATCACAAACAGAATTAAAGGAAATAAATTTATACCTCAGGGCGCGAAAAGATAAGGGAAACGCTCCCGCATGTCGTCCTCCCTCTTCCAGGTAGACTCACCTGGAGAGTGATGTCTCCATGCAACCCGAACCAAGGGTATGACCTGGTTCCGGAGCACCTTCTTCCTGCGATCCAGAATCTCTACCGGCTGTTCTGGATAGCTGAGAGTAGGTCCCACCTGTATCGCTGAATGGTCCAATACATGGCTAGGATCTGCCACGTACCGCCTCAGCTGAGATACATGAAACACGTTGTGCACTCCCTCGAGCCTGGTAGGCAAGTCCAGTCGGTAGGCTACTGCACCGATCCTCTCTAAGATGGTGAAAGGTTCGATGTAGCGCGGACTGAGCTTCCCACCGCCGCCAAAGCGAATAGTGCCACGTGTCGGAGATATCCTCAGAAATACCATGTTACCAACCTAGACACAAGACAAAAACTCAACACACAACTAACAAACAATCACTACAAACATGACAAGAACTGAAACTAACCTCGAACTCTAACGGTCTCCGGTGACTATCGGTCCAATGCCGCTGCCTATCCTGATCCACCCAAAGTCTGTCTCTAATCAATCTGACCTTCTCGGCCGCATCCACAACCATCTCCGGCCCAAGAAGCGCCCGCTCGCCGACATCGTCCCAAGACAAGGGAGTACGGCATCTCCGTCCATATAGAGCCTCAAATGGTGACATCTCTATACTGGCCTGGTAGCTGTTGTTGTAAGCAAACTCTACCAGGTGAAGATGGTCCTCCCAAGAACCCCCGAGATCTAGCACACATGTGCGAAGCATATCCTCCAAAGTCTGGATGGTCCTCTCCGACTGTCCGTCTGTCTGAGGATGATAGGCAGTACTAAACTTGAGCGAGGTGCCCAGGCTAGCCTGCAAACTCCTCCAGAAGTGGGAAGTGAATCGGCTATCCCGATCTGAAACTATGCTCACCGGAACTCCATGCAATCTCACAATCTGACGAATATACAGCTCAGCCAGCCTCTCCGTAGACAAACCCACTTTGAAAGGCAAAAAGTGGGCCGATTTGGTCAATCTATCAACTATGACCCAAACCGCGTCCTTCCCTCCTGGCGACCGTGGAAGTCCAGATACAAAGTCCATGGTGATGTGCTCCCACTTCCACTCGGGAATGGGTAGCGGCTGTAGCAATCCACCTGGTCTCTGCCTCTCGGCCTTCACCTGCTGACACATAAGACAACGAGATACAAACTGAGCTACCTCGCGCTTCATGCCATACCACCATACGTGCTCTCTCAGGTCCCTCTACATCTTGTTGGCTCGAGGATGCATAGAATACTGAGAGCGATGCGCCTCCTGAAGAACCTCCTTCCGAAGTTCTCCACGCGGAACGCACAGCCTAGTACCGTGCCGCAACGACCCGTCTTCGGCTACAGAGAAATCGTCAAGCAAGCCTATCCTCACCTGTTCCCTGATGCTCCTCAGGGCAACATCATCATACTGCGCTGACCTGACTCTATCCATCAGCTCAGACTGAATCTGCAAACCCCACATCTGGATCTCCATGCCCGGAATGATGACCTCGATACCCAAACTATCCAGGTCGGCCAACAAGTAACGATCTGTCGTCAAGAACATAGCAACTGGATACTTGCTTAAGGCATCTGCAACTACGTTGGCCTTCCCCGGATGGTACTGCAAGGATATATCGAAGTCCTTCATCAGCTCTAACCACCGCCTCTGCCGCATGTTCAACTCCTTCTGAGTGAACACGTACTTCAAGCTCTTGTGATCTGTGAAGATCTCAACTCGCTCTCCGTACAGGTAATGCTTCCATAACTTCAAAGCAAATATAACCGCGGCCAACTCCAGATCATGAGTAGGATAGTTCTTCTCATGAGGACGCAACTGCCTGGATGCATAGGCAATCACATTTCCGTGCTGCTGAAGAACACACCCTAAACCCTTCCCGGAAGCATCGCTGAAGATCGAGAACCCTCCTGACCCAGATGGTAAAGTCAGGATCGGAGCTGAAGTCAACCTCCTCTTCAGCTCATCGAATGCAGCCTGACACTCATCAGTCCAGACGAACTCCACGTCCTTCTTGGTGAGTCTAGTCATCGGCTCTGCAATCCGCGAGAAGTCCTGGACGAACTTCCGGTAATAGTCAGCCAATCCCAGAAAGCTCCGAACCTCGACAACTGAACTGGGTGTAGACCAAGACTCCACTGCCGAAATCTTCCTCTGATCTACTGAAATCCCGTGCTCGGTCACAACATGACCTAGGAACTCCACCTGGTCTAAGAAGAACTCACACTTCGAAAGCTTCCCGTAGAGTTGCTCCCTCCTCAGAGTCTCTAACACAATTCTCAAGTGCTCCTCATTCTCCTCCTGCGTCTTCGAATAGATCAAGATATCGTCTATGAAGACCACCACGAACTTGTCAAGGTACTGATGGAATACCTTGTTCATCAAGTTCATGAACACCGCGGGAGCATTGGTCAACCCAAATAGCATCACTGTAAACTCGTACTGGCCGTACCGAGTCCGAAATGCCGTCTTGGGAATGTCATCCCGCCTCACCTTCAGCTGGTGATACCCGAACCTCAAGTCTATCTTCGAAAAGACCTTTGCCCCACTCAGCTGATCGAACAAGTCGTCGATCCTCGGCAAAGGTACCTATTCTTGATAGTGAGGTTGTTGAGAGCCCGGTAATCAATGCACATACGGGACGTACCGTCCTTCTTCGGTACGAACAGGACTGGCGCTCCCCAGGACGAAGAACTGGATCTGATGAACCCCTTGTCCTGCAGCTCGTCGACTTGCTTCTTCAGCTCTATCAACTCGCTGTTGTTCACCCTATAGACATGCTGCGAGATGGGCTCGACGCCCGGCACCAAGTCTATGGAGAACTCAATGTCCCTGTCTGGCGGTATCCCCGGCAACTCCTCGGGAAAGACATCCGAGAACTCAGCAATCAACGGATGTGGCAAATCCTGCCCCGCCAACAAAGTTCCACAGAATCCAGCCTCCGGCTCCGCTGTTCCTCGAGCAAACTCGATCTCTGGCTCACCCGGCGTCCTAAAAAGAACTCTGCCTCCTCTACAATCAATGCTAGCATGGTGCATGCTCAACCAATCCATACCGAGTACCATATCGTACCTCGGTAGGGGCATTACGAGCAGACACGCACTCAAGTCCCGGCCTCTCAAAGTGACTCTCCGTCCATTGCAAATATTATTAACCAGGATAATACCTCCCCCGGTCATAATCTTGCAAGTCCTACCCATATATTCAGCAATGATATTGTGTCTCAGAGCAAAAGAAACAGATACAAAACTATGGGTCGCCCCAGAATCAAATAAGGCGAAAGCAGGGAAAGAATCTAGGAGAACATGACCTGCAACAACATCTCCCACGGGCTCCGCCTCCTCCTCTGCTGCCAAAGCGAACACCCTGCCCGCGGGTGCTCCCCTATGGTGCTGGACAAAACGCTGCTGCTGGGTCTGGAGTGGAGGATCCCTCTGCTGAACCGCTGGTCCTCTAGCCGGCTGTGCTCTGTCCTGGCCTCCTCTGACTCCACGAAAGCGGCAATCCCTCAGCTGGTGATCGGGCGCCCCACAGTAGAGACAGACGCCCAACCTCTTCCTGCAAGCCTCCCTGGTGTGCCCCGGCTTCCCGCAGAAGCCGCATGGTATAGCCGGTCTCTGGCCCTGTCCCTGGTGCTGCTGGACACGTGCCGGTGCCTGCTGAATCTGCAACAGAAGCTGCTGCTGCTGGAATGGCCTCTGCTGATGCTGAAAGTGGGGGCGCTTGGCCGGTCCCGCACTGGAACTCGCCCCCATAGTATCTCCGCTCCTCTTCGGCTTGAGGTCGAAGTCCTCCTCTGCGATCTGCGCGTCCATCAATATCTGATCGAACGTCGCATCACGGCGACCCGAGGTGCGGGTGCGCACTGCATGAATAAGTCCCCTGCGGAACTTACGAGCCTTCTATCCCTCATCCTGGATCATGTCGGGAGCAAACCTGCTAAGGCGGAAGAACTCAGCTGCATACTCATCTACCGACGAGTTCCCCTGCACTAGACCCACGAACTGGCCCTCCAATGCTGTAAGAGCCACGTCCGGGAAGAACTTCTCCTTGAAGAGCCTCCGGAAGTTCTTCCAAGTCAGCCCTCTCACCGACGCACGAGGATCCGTGCGGTACCATGTCAGCACAATGTCGAAGAATCGGCTGGCTGCGGCCGAAATCCAAAGTGCTCTAGGAAGCTCTGCCAGCTCCATGCTCCGCTGCACATCCTCTAGCCAATCATCTGCATAGAGGATGCCCTCCGTGCCTGTGAAGTCTCTGGAGCTCATCTTCCTGAAGTCCAATACTGTCCCCGGCCTGGACTGCTGCTGGTACGGCTGCTGGCCAGTAGGGCCCTGCACCGTACCCGGTGCCACTCTCTCTACTGCTGCCAGGGCAAGCTGATGCGAGTTCTCCATACTCTGTCTCAGCATCTCGATCTGTCGGTGTGACGCCTCCGACTGGCGCTGCGATGCCTCTGCCTGGGCCCGCTGTGTCTCCATCATCTGCTGAAGGAAAAGGAACATATGGTGCGTATCCGTCGGTGTAATGCCCCGCTCCGCACGGCGCATTACGCTGAAGCGTTGACTCAACGAGTCGCGTTGAGGCAAAGGAAATGTATCGATGCAAAATGATACGCGAGTTAAGTTGTCCCGAGCAACGCATCGAACTAAGTCGATGCGGAGAGTTACGTCGACCCGAGTAATGCATCGGACTATGTCGATGCGAAGAGTTGCCTTGTCCCTAAGAATGCATCGAGTGAATCGATGCGAAGCGCCGCGTTGCCCCGAAGGATGAGTGCATTGAATCGGCTCGAAGATTCTAAGAAATCGAATCGACCGAGGCGCAAGTCCGAATCGAAGCAAGTATTGATTTTAGTTAGTTTCGTGTGCAGGTCATACTTTGACGGGAAAATATTAAAGGTCGATCTTTTGCAATATTTAGTAAGGGGTCCGCGAAATCAAATCGTCGCCTTGCGACGGGCTAAGACTTGGGCATGCTGAGGCGAATTGGGCGTATAACTCAACAAAGCACGAAGTGCTCGAATGGCTAAGTCAGGAGAGTGGCCGTGCAACAAAGTTAGAGAATCGAGCCGCATCGGCTCGGCGAAACGACGAAGGCATATCGACTCAAGGTGGGAGGATTGACTTCTTTTTTTACTCCTTCATTCGATAAGTCAAATATATCATTTGTATGCTAAAAGTTAATCTATCGACGCCACGGGCGTGGCCGATCGGAGATAAAACATAGTGTGAGTCGAACACTAAGTTAGAACAATTGAATTGATACGTGCATCCTATGCACGAGTCGCTATGGGACATTGGATATCGCAAAGGCGAGCGCCTCGGTGCGCAAGCCGCAAGAACATGGGATAACTGTACTCGGCGAGTGCCTTAGTGCACGAACCATACCGTGCCTTTGATGCACGAGTTAGACGGCTAGAACATGGAAAGACAATAGGCGAGCGCCCTAGCGCGCAAGCCCCGAACATTGAATGCTAAGTTATGGAAAATGGGAATATGGTCGGAACGTGCCTACGTGCACGGGATAATAAAAGATGGCTTCGTTGCGAGAGAATACAGTTGTGGCATGAATGTGGCGGAGCTGTCGGATATGACATGGTGCCTCGAAAGGTGTTCAAGACCTTCGGGTCGTTCGGTTGACGAGCATTGAGTTGAGGCACGATGCCATTGAATCATCGAAACGAAGTGCGAAACGTAAGAACATAGAAAGTTAACGAAAGAGATGCGAGATGATAAGTCTGAGTCTCGGACTCAAGACTATGTTTGGTTGTTTGAAATTGATACTTGAATGATAGGGCGTTGCATGGTCGATTGGAATGGGCTCGAGATAAAATATGATACCGCCCGTGCACGGGTGTTTCCCCCAATCGGATAGTTACCGGATGCGCCCCGGAACCGATTGGCCGCGGAGGGATTCGAATAATCTTTGTAGGCGCACATCAAAACTAGATGCGAAATGCCGCAAATGATGGTATGCAGCGGGAACGTTTCGGTTGTTTTGGGATTGTTACCCAACCCGTTAAACGCCGGGCAGCCCAACCAAATAGTGAGAAAAGATGGAGAGAAAAGAAAGGAACTCCTTTAGTCCATTCCGGCGCGGATACGCCAACGGCCCTCATATAGTTAAGGAACGATGGGTTGAAAGTGTAGGCGCGAATGCGTCCCGCATATAGATCCTACTTAGAGTTGCACTTATAACATGACAGGGAAGAAATGGGGCGTATTCACCTTGCGTCAGTGCAAGGGACGCAAGGGCGAGTGCGTCGACTTGGTAAGCCACGAATCAAACACGGGAATGCTTGTTTGCTTGTCTATTCAATATGATAACATGATGCTATGATAAATGCGTTATGCTTTCAAAGTTGCCATGAAATTGACCCTAAGGAGAACATAGCAAGATCATAAGCTAAGTTGCATGATTCAACGTAAATATTAAAGATGTTGGTTTGGAAAGATGATCTTTGATATCAGTACATGCGAGGACGAACGCACTGATCCCCCCACCAGCTTCATGCAGGGTGCAGGGAATGGATTGCTTACGGCGAAGCGCTGCTTGAACGGGTTAAGGCTTGGAATGCCGAAGCGCATTGAAGCGTGCTATCGCATTGACGCTCGGACTACGCAGCTGGATTGATGTGGCCGAGATATAGAAGGCATGATGTATGGAACGGAGAAATCCTTTGTGGGCAAGAGAGAACCTGAGTGTTGTAGCCAATCTGGCATATATTGTTAGGCTATCGAAAGCCATTGTAACCTCAGTTTCGGATATTAATAAAGAGAATTGTTTTGTATACTCAGTTTCCTTTCGTTGTTAATATCGAATCAAAAGATAACCATTTGAGAACTTGTCATCTTGCCTTGCACGAGCGCAACTTCAGGCTCGTGCGGCATCACGCCCCCTGCGAGGACGATGATTCGGGTGATTCCGGGTCGGGGCGTGACAAATTGGTATCAGAGCTCTAGGCTCAATTTCCTCTGGACGCTCGCTTCACTACAATTCGAAAAGTTGCCCACCACCACTTGATATCACTCTTGACTCTACTCGATGCCGCACTGGATGTTCCATACAATAAGTCTAATACAAATCATGAAATTTTGCCGCGTGTGTTTTGGAAATTTCATGATGTTTGCTAAGAAAGTCGCGAAGGGTATATTGCATTGAATGCAAACGAGCCGTAAAAATGTTAGTTGCTGCAAGCGCAACGAATTGTGAAATACGATTTGAGATATTGTGGCAATGTAACGTGTTGAATGAGAAATAAAATGATGTACGATGTGCAGCGAGTTAATGTGAATATGCGTTAAAATGAAAGTGAGAAGTGATAGCCAATACCGATGTATTAAACGGATTGTGCATTGACTTGTAAAGTTAAGAGTAATTTGTTGCACGAGGTGCGGGAAATGTTGGAAATAATCGTTGCACGATGTGCAACGCGTGTTGGAAGTAAAATTATCGCACGTGGTGCAACGCATATCAAATTAATCGTTGCACGAAGTGCAAAGGAAATTGGGAATAAATCGTTGTACAAAGTGAAATGAAAGTGTCGAAAATAAAATCGTAGCACGATGTGCAACGCGTATCGGAAGTGAAATTTGTTGCACGGGGTGCAACGCGTGTCTAAATAAATTGTTGCACGAGATGCAACGTAAGGAAAGAATTGAAATTGTAAATCGATAGAACAAATCGTTCGGTTGCACACCAAACTTATGTTGGCAAACGAGAACATTGACCGAGTTGCGTCGGATTTGATAGAATCAAAGTTACGGTTGTGATCAAGCACGATCACTGCGGAAACCGTAAGTCGGAAGAGAACGTTGGCCTATACTAAGTATAATGCGAGGGAAATGACTTGAGTTCCGAGTGGTATATGCTATACCACGTAGGCGATGAATGACTCGATTCCGAGTGGTATATGGTATAACACTTGTACGATAAAATTCATCGACGCGTTGTGAGGATTGCAGAAAGTTTGTCCGCAACGGACGAGGGAGTACCGAGACTCGATTGAAAATTTGTATGACGGTATGTTGATGCAAGTGTTCTTCGAAATTCGGTTGGGACGATAAGGCGAGACTTGTATCGATGAACGATATGATGGACGGAAGTTATAAGTTGGTCGGACGACCGAGACTAGCGAAACGATTCTACCTTGACGCAATAATCGGATCGACGGAAAAGAAATACTCGAGCTTACAAATGAGTCGCACGACTTGTGATCTCGGTATAAACGTTGGGCGAGACGAATCGAATCGTACGACTTGCGATCTCGATAGAAATGTTAGGCGATGCAAACATTGAAATTGAATTTCACGATGTGCGACTTCGGTAAGAAAGTTGGTTGACGCGAGAAACTGTCTATGAAATAGTTGGTTAAGTTACGGCGACACTCATTTGAGCACGACTGAAAACACGCGAAACTTAGAGGGCGAGATCGTATAACTCGAGGGCACGATGTTGGATAATCGGTAACTCGGTTACGCGATCAAAGTATAGCGGGATGCGGTGAATCGGAGAACAAGTGGATGCGTATGGAAAAGTTTGTGGCAAACTTGGATGTATGCAAAGCGAGTTAAGTTGACGTTGAAACAGATTCAAAGTTGACCCTTACGTTATCGAAATGGATACGGCGTATCGAGATCGATACGTAAGGAAACGTAGGCGATGTGAGAATACAAAATGGAGTGCGCCTTGCGCTATCAAAATTTTGTAAGTAAGGATACGAGAATGAACGAACTTGGTTAATCGTAAATTTTGTGATTGATCAAAGACGAGACTATAAGTCATTGACGATTGCTCGATGCGTATAGCATCTCGTGTGTCGACCCGTAAATAAGATAGACTCGAACTCGATGCGAGTAGATGTTTCGTAAATTGCGGAATCATCGACGGTAGTGCATGACTTGACTCGGAGGATAGTTGCGCATCAGTTGCGCCGATAGAAATGGTTGTGTCCGAAATTGGGTATTCGTATAGAATCGTCGGAACGTGATTTGGCTCCGAAATAAGATATAGCATGGTTCGTATTAAACTGTCCTTCGTTAATGATCCACAATTATCGAGCGTAGCTTCGGGGCAGCTGACCCTAGAAGACTTGACCGCCAAATCAAATTGAATACTGCAGACCGTAAGATGACCCATGCGATATCGCATATGGGATTGTACCGATAACAAATATAACACGGTGCATGTTGATGATAAGTCTAGGCGATTGCGAGGAACGTGCTATGCACGAGAGGGAACGATAAGGGAATGGCTTACGAGTCATGTCGTTAGATTCGGATTCACCTTGCAATTGAGCTTGCGTGAATCGAAATTATGTTCGATGTTGCGAGACGGATAAGTTGGGAATTTGGCTAATGATTTCCTACTCGTTAGGAAATTGAATGTAAGATGCGTCGTTAAGACATTCGTGTCAAGGCGATCGTTGCCTTGAGCACCATCGCCTTGATGTAAACTTTCGTGTCGGATAGATTGTGGCCTTTGTGCAATGTCAATTTAAACTTGCGTCGGGAGAATCTAAGCACGGTGCCTTGGAAAGTAACCTAGCGGGCGTAGCCCTGAATGTTGATGCATTTGCAAGTCAACAAAGAGAATCGTATCGAGACAAGTTGCGAGCGAGACTTCGAAAATAGTTGGATAGCGACTTCGAACGCAAGGCGTTGCGGAGACTCGTTGTGATTGGATGCGCGACGGCTTGACGCAATGCGTAGAATTGATAGTCCCGATAAAACATACGAAATGAGAAATGCGATTTTGAATCGCATCGCGTGCAGTGACCTTGTTGAATGAATCGCGTGTGTATCAATATGCATATGCGATAAAATTTCGAGAACAGTTGCTAAGGATAAGTCCGATTGAGAGTACGAGATGGCAAGCATAGGATTGAAATTTACCTGTCAGCTTTGTTCTAATTTGCTACGACTGGGCTTGGTCGAAATACATATATCTTCGGGACGCCTTGAATATAGGTACGAATCCAAATCGAGTTGTATACAAAATTCAAATCGAGCTGTAGGGAAGACTATGAAATGTTAATGGAAAGCTTGCGAGATGTTATGAAATCGAACATCATTTGTGGGGCGAGATCGTGAAACGATCTATAAAACACTTAGTCGGAGTGTTGGTTTTGGTTCGAGGACGAACCTTGTTTTGAGTGGTATATTCTGTAATGCCCCGCTCCGCACGGCGCATTACGCTGAAGCGTTGACTCAACGAGTCGCGTTGACGCAAAGGAAATGTATCGATGCAAAATGATACGCGAGTTAAGTTGTCCCGAGCAACGCATCGAACTAAGTCGATGCGGAGAGTTACGTCGACCCGAGTAATGCATCGGACTATGTCGATGCGAAGAGTTGCCTTGTCCCTAAGAATGCATCGAGTGAATCGATGCGAAGCGCCGCGTTGCCCCGAAGGATGAGTGCATTGAATCGGCTCGAAGATTCTAAGAAATCGAATCGACCGAGGCGCAAGTCCGAATCGAAGCAAGTATTGATTTTAGTTGGTTTCGTGTGCAGGTCATACTTTGACGGGAAAATATTAGAGGTCGATCTTTTGCAATATTTAGTAAGGGGTCCGCGAAATCAAATCGTCGCCTTGCGACGGGCTAAGACTTGGGCATGCTGAGGCGAATTGGGCGTATAACTCAACAAAGCACGAAGTGCTCGAATGGCTAAGTCAGGAGAGTGGCCGTGCAACAAAGTTAGAGAATCGAGCCGCATCGGCTCGGCGAAACGACGAAGGCATATCGACTCAAGGTGGGAGGATTGACTTCTTTTTTTACTCCTTCATTCGATAAGTCAAATATATCATTTGTATGCTAAAAGTTAATCTATCGACGCCACGGGCGTGGCCGATCGGAGATAAAACATAGTGTGAGTCGAACACTAAGTTAGAACAATTGAATTGATACGTGCATCCTATGCACGAGTCGCTATGGGACATTGGATATCGCAAAGGCGAGCGCCTCGGTGCGCAAGCCGCAAGAACATGGGATAACTGTACTCGGCGAGTGCCTTAGTGCACGAACCATACCGTGCCTTTGATGCACGAGTTAGACGGCTAGAACATGGAAAGACAATAGGCGAGCGCCCTAGCGCGCAAGCCCCGAACATTGAATGCTAAGTTATGGAAAATGGGAATATGGTCGGAACGTGCCTACGTGCACGGGATAATAAAAGATGGCTTCGTTGCGAGAGAATACAGTTGTGGCATGAATGTGGCGGAGCTGTCGGATATGACATGGTGCCTCGAAAGGTGTTCAAGACCTTCGGGTCGTTCGGTTGACGAGCATTGAGTTGAGGCACGATGCCATTGAATCATCGAAACGAAGTGCGAAACGTAAGAACATAGAAAGTTAACGAAAGAGATGTGAGATGATAAGTCTGAGTCTCGGACTCAAGACTATGTTTGGTTGTTTGAAATTGATACTTGAATGATAGGGCGTTGCATGGTCGATTGGAATGGGCTCGAGATAAAATATGATACCGCCCGTGCACGGGTGTTTCCCCCAATCGGATAGTTACCGGATGCGCCCCGGAACCGATTGGCCGGGAAGGGATTCGAATAATCTTTGTAGGCGCACATCAAAACTAGATGCGAAATGCCGCAAATGATGGTATGCAGCGGGAACGTTTCGGTTGTTTTGGGATTGTTACCCAACCGTTAAACGCCGGGCAGCCCAACCAAATAGTGAGAAAAGATGGAGAGAAAAGAAAGGAACTCCTTTAGTCCATTCCGGCGCGGATACGCCAACGGCCCTCATATAGTTAAGGAACGATGGGTTGAAAGTGTAGGCGCGAATGCGTCCCGCATATAGATCCTACTTAGAGTTGCACTTATAACATGACAGGGAAGAAATGGGGCGTATTCACCTTGCGTCAGTGCAAGGGACGCAAGGGCGAGTGCGTCGACTTGGTAAGCCACGAATCAAACACGGGAATGCTTGTTTGCTTGTCTATTCAATATGATAACATGATGCTATGATAAATGCGTTATGCTTTCAAAGTTGCCATGAAATTGACCCTAAGGAGAACATAGCAAGATCATAAGCTAAGTTGCATGATTCAACGTAAATATTAAAGATGTTGGTTTGGAAAGATGATCTTTGATATCAGTACATGCAAGGACGAACGTACTGATCCCCCCACCAGCTTCATGCAGGGTGCAGGGAATGGATTGCTTACGGCGAAGCGCTGCTTGAACGGGTTAAGGCTTGGAATGCCGAAGCGCATTGAAGCGTGCTATCGCATTGACGCTCGGACTACGCAGCTGGATTGATGTGGCCGAGATATAGAAGGCATGATGTATGGAACGGAGAAATCCTTTGTGGGCAAGAGAGAACCTGAGTGTTGTAGCCAATCTGGCATATATTGTTAGGCTATCGAAAGCCATTGTAACCTCAGTTTCGGATATTAATAAAGAGAATTGTTTTGTATACTCAGTTTCCTTTCGTTGTTAATATCGAATCAAAAGATAACCATTTGAGAACTTATCATCTTGCCTTGCACGAGCGCAACTTCAGGCTCGTGCGGCATCACGCCCCCTGCGAGGACGATGATTCGGGTGATTCCGGGTCGGGGCGTGACAGTCGGTACCGGTGGTGGTGGCGGCAGTATCTCCGGAACAACGGCCGTAACCCTCTGGGGTGGAGGTGGTAGACCTCCCTGTGCAACTGCCTGGATCTCCAGAATAGTAGAATCACTGGGGGCAGTCTCGTGAACCTCCTCCTCTGCCTGATCAGATCTCTCAGGCAAACTACTCGATCCAGTGGCTTGCGGGTGCGTCTTCGTCATCCTGGAGACAAATTGAAACAAAGAGATCAATATAGCAAATGAGTAGATTATCAATGAAGGACATTTAATTTAATACAAGGTGAATAATCATGATAATCAAAAGATCAGAAATTTCCTAGGTGTGATTGAGAACTACTATCATGTCCTAGGTCCTACGTCCTAATTGCAGGCTCGTAATTAGTACACTAAGTCGAGCACCATTACGAGATCGCACTAATTGCGACACTGGACCTGCATGGGCCACCACAAAAATGTGTCACGACCCGCACCCTTATGAGGGGCACGAGCACGTGGGTACGTCCAGCCTACGCCGTAGTATCGGCGGTAGAACGCTGTATATAACGTCTGTAAATACCTACGACTAACAGTTAAAATGTACCTGTACAGTATATACTCTCCGAATGGAGGTGACATATCAATACAGTCTCAATCACAGAATAAAACTAAGGTAGATAGCTCAGAAGGAAAGACATATGATAGATGAAAGAGTAATAAGTCCACAGTCTAATACAAGCCCAGATATATACAACATCACAGGATATCAAAATAGAATATAGAAACTACAGT
Organism: Iris pallida; assembly: GCA_029216955.1. NCBI lineage: Eukaryota > Viridiplantae > Streptophyta > Magnoliopsida > Asparagales > Iridaceae > Iris > Iris pallida. Next base: position 1,271,636 of record JANAVB010030819.1, read on the forward strand.
CTGATAAGCTAGCTGGATCGCAGTCCAGTCAAACCTAGCTAACCTACACTACTCTAGAAGTACAAAATCTAGTGGCTCTACTATAAGGCCACGGTCCAAGGCTACTCCATCTGACTCGAGCCCATAATAGGTCGAGCAGTCCGCCTCGGAATCATCTGTAATATATCATAACAGTATCATGTCAGGAAAATGAGCAAGTACAAACACTAACAGCAGTTCCATGTGAATTGACAAATTCTATAAGAGACAGTATAATGAACTACAAGACAAAGATATATGAAGACTTGGGAACCGTTCGGAAGTCGAGTTACAACCCTTAAACCAAACAAGGACCGGGGTTGTAACTCTTCTCCCGAGCAGAACTTAGTCTCCAATCAAGATACAATGTAAAGGCAAGTAGAGCATGTGAGTAACTGTATATCATGGCATGGTGAGAAAATACTGAATGTAGAACAGAACTGGATATACGATAAGATAAAGTAAATATAAAATGTGATTTGAATTATTAGAGCGATATGTGATCGGCTTGGGATAAGTGACAGGACAGGCTATCCACTTGGCCCGGCAATCCGCGGTGACCTCAACGGAGAGTCATGCCGGCCAACCTGGATAATGAGCACAAGACAAAGGATCTCGCTACACCCTTCGTGAGGGAAGAGTGGCGCGAGCACATGAATAGTGACAGGGTGGCTTGGATCACATAGCCCCTAATAATTTCCCATCTCCGAATAGTACAATGGATCTGGACATGATACGTCATGGCACGTGATTTCGTAAGAGGGTAGCAAATCCTCTTTAGAAATCGGTGTCTATACAAGTACAAGGAACAAGACAGGGAGTGTACCCATATACCCAGAAATCCAGGAACAACATCTCATGTCATAATCCAATGTGTACTAGTCCGTGAACTATCGTGACTAAGAATCAAGTAAGACACTACGACTGAATCGGATATAGCAGATATCAAGACAATGAAAACTATCAGTGAATGTACTCGCCTGCTGTCCTGAGCTGTATGGTATATCAATGCTCAGAGCGGTATCAGAAGACCTAAATACGAGATACTGTAAGTTAATTTAGGTTTAAACAAATTTAGGAATAATTTACAATGAATGATATGCAATCTAGGTCAAACTAGGTCTCACTGAGTCACACTAAGTCCTGTCAAGTCAATCTAGGTCAAATCAAGTTATATCAAGTCAATCTAAGCCTAACCAAGTCAATCCTAGGTCATACCAGTCATCACGGGTCAAAACAAGTCGAAGAAAGTCAAACTGGGTCAAGAGTTGGCTTACAGTTGACTTTTGGTCAACTGGTCAACCCTGGTCAACTCTGGTCAACTCTAGGTCAACCCTGGTCAACCCTAGGTCAATGGTGACTAATAGTTGACTTTTGGTCAACTATACAAGTCTAATGGAAATTGGGTCTAAATTGGGCAAAGTGTTAACCCATAGTTGACTTTCGGTCCAAAAAGTCAACCGTGGTCAACCGGGGTCAAGACTAGGTCTAGGCGACTATTTCTAACTATTACCAACCTTTACAACCCATATCCAAGTCCATCTTGGACTTCGAAACTCATATCTTGGCCGTAGGCCAATATCCTATTTTACCCTTAAAAAGGGTAAAATTTTAGCTTAGGCAACTATCAAGTTAGCCTACCTACGCTTGGTATTTTGACCCGAGCTCCCTAGGGTAGTAATGTACTAGCCTATACATATATTACCTACCAAGATACCTAAGTAAAATGGACATCTAGTCCATGTTACGGCCCATTGCCGGTATCTTGAATATTTCAAGATACGGGATGGTACGACGCGATACCGGCGCCCTACAACCCCGATTTCCACCCGGAAGCCTACCCGTAAAATCTAAATCACGTATTCTTGCCCCACGCCAAGTTTCAACTCATTCCGATACTCCGAGCTCCGTTTCGCCCTCTAACTCGGTTTTCCCCTATTCCTATTCTAGCCTTCTTCCTATCTTCTAACTTCTTCCAATCTTTCCTTCTAACTTCTAATTTTTTCTAACTTCTAATTCCATAAACTTCTACTCTTCTCTACGTTTCCATCCATATATATATATTATATATTATATATATAATTATATATATATATATATATATATATAATATATATAAAGGGAGGGGGGGTTAAATAGGCTTAAAGGCCATAGGGGGGGGGTTTGCCTGGCAGCTACTGCTGCCAGGTTGCTGCTGCTGCTACTGCAGCAGTGCTGCTGCTGTGGCTGCCCCTTATTCTTCTTCATCTCTTCCTCTATCTTCCTATATATATATACTTGATAGATATATATTATATATAATATATATATATATATATATATAACTAGATATCTATCTATATATCTATCTAGATATCTATCCATCCATCATATATATATATAACACACACACACATCCATATACACACATCCATATATATATATATATATATATATATATATATATACACTCATATCTATATATATATATATAAATACACTCTCAACTATATATATATATACATATCCATATTTTTATATATATATATATATATATATATATATATATATATATATATATATATTTTATTTTTTTTTACACATCCTCACCACTCTCATCCTCATGACACTAATCCTCACACAACACAACACATCAAAATATATACACACACAAGAATATATATATATATATATATATATATATATATATATATATATATATATATATATATATATATACCACTCTCTAAGGATTAATCCTAATAAATCATCAACCTATTTTTCTAGGAAAAACCCACAAATTTGTGGGCAAATGGTAGAAAATCTTCTCCTCTCCATTTATGGTGAATGAACTAAATGCAAAGAGAAATAGATGAAGAAATTAAACCATACCTAGATTAGGGTTGGTTGGAGGAAGAAAGCTTTGAAAGAAATGAATTTGAAAGAGAGAGAGAGTTGCTTGGTGGTGAAGGAAAGAGGATGGGGGGGGGGGGGGGGGGGGGGGGGGCTAGTCATGGCCGCCTAGCATGGCATGGTGAGGGGCACTTGTAATTACAAGTTTGCCCCTCCCTAAACCTAATATTAAAAAATCCAAATTAGGTTTAGGAAGTTGCTAAAAATAATTAAAAATTATAATAAACTAAATTACTCATGGGGGACTAGTCCAAACTCTTAAACCCTAAAGTTTAGTGTGGTGGGCCATGGTTAGCTAACATGCTAATTACCAGCTCAAGTCGAAATTCACCGGGGTCCCGAATTAGCTCGGAATGCGATGAAATTCGAACCCGACTCCTATAATAATTAAATAATAATATTCATGAAATAAAATTCCCAAAAATATTATAAAATGAAAAATTACCATTTTACCCCTAACTGGGAAAAGTGAGGGTGACATGGGGTCCACAAACTCATTCCAAAGAAAGAATACAGGTAGATAACAGACAGATGTTTCAGAAATCAGGACGGATAGAAACAAATGGGAAAAGTTTCGAAAAGTTCGAAATAAGATTCCCAGGGGTCATCCCTGGAATCTACCAAGAGTTCCTAATATGTGACTGAGTACCAAATTCCTAAAATATTCCATGACTCAACCTTAATCCTAGGGCAGGCTCGCAGTAGTACAGAAAAGCTCAAGTACTACCACGACTTCGCATTAATTGCAAAGACTGACCTGCATGGGCCACCACTAAAAATGTGTCACGACCCGCACCCGGATATACGGATACGCATACGTGGGCCACGCCCAGCCTACGCCACAGTATCGGCGGTAGAACGCTGTCTAGTACCCAATAAATATACACTACATCTAGAAGGTCCATGAACTACAAATGTACTCAATCACAACCGAACATCTAAAGAAGATAAGACAGAAAAGATAACTAGGGCACAAGAACAATTAGGAACTACTAGAAGAAATCATAAAACAGAAAAATAAGAAAGAAAACAAGACAAACTAAGGATAACTACCAGGCAAATCACATAGAAGAATAGTGAGATCCACCTCAGCTAGCAACATCATGAAGTCCAATAATGGCATAACAACTCCTAAAATATTATCAACGTATCCAGTCAGGATGGGAACGAGTACATAAACTAACAACAATTTCATAGTATTGACAAATGATGTAAGAGACGATCATAATGGAATACAAGATGATATATCAAGACCTTAAGTAAAACATGATATATAAACTGGAAATCATGTCAAGGTGAATCACGCAGGGAAAGTAAGCTGAACTGTAATATGTAACTGATGTAATAAATATAAAATGTGCCTCGAATATTATAGCATAATGTGATCGGTAAGGGTCATGATCAGGCTTCCAGCCGACCGGCTACAAGTACGTGGACTCGGCCCGGCCGGAATGGCAAGCTATGGAACAAGTAGTAGCACAGGTCAGGCTATACCCATCGTGAGGTGAGGGTATAGCTATGATACAAGTAGTAACTCAAGATGGGCATTGATCACACTATCTATAAAATTTTCCATTCCCCGAATAGAATACGGATCCGGACATAGCACGTCATGGCAAGAGATTTCCTAAGAAGGTAGCTACTCCTTCTCAGGAATCGGTGACAATACAAGTACAAGAACAAGATCGAGCAAGTACCAGTATCTCAAGAAAATCTGTAAGCCCCCTGAATTTCTCGAATTATTTTTGAATTTTCTAATGAATTATTTTCAATAATTCATTTCTATATAATTAATTTTTGATCAGTAATGCTCTTTACCGTGACTTAGAATTCTAGAGCAACAGGGATGCCAGTATCTGGAAACTTCCTTCTTGAAGTTTGTAGTAGACGAGATTACCTTCATGTTGATATATGGTGTCCCACTCAAACTTGTTCCCTTGTGCTCCATTTGCTTCGCGCAACTTTCGGGTCAATTTAGACCAATTTATCGTCTGTCGTAATTCGTGATTTAATTTCCAACTTAATTTCCGGGCCCGACATCGGTCCAATCCAGTCGACCCAATATATGGCCCTGGCCTGTTTTGAGTAAACTATGCAGGTGCCACCTGCGTGCCACAATTTCGATCTCCCTTGTGCTCCTATTTCATCCATGATTTAATTTGCTTAATTATTAAATTAATTAAATCTTGGCTTCGACTTTGTCCAAACTTGGCCCAACGTCCGACCCAGTTTGGCATGGACCCTACCATGACTGTCCATACACCCCACTGATATTTTTCCATTTTCCTCCTACTCAAAAATATCTCTATATAAATATCTACTTTTTCTTTCTCTTATATATATATATATATATATATATATATATATATATATATATATATATATATATATATATATATATATATATATATATATATTAATGTATCTCTCTCTAAATATCTAACACTCTCTCACTTCCCACACAAAGAGAACCCCCCCTAGCAGCCGACTACCCACTCCCTCTCTCTACTTTTTCTCTATTCACTCTCAATAATATCTCTTATACTCTCTCTCCCTCTTTATATATTTATACACACACACTCATAATATCTCTCTCTCTCCCCTAAGTACACAACCCCCTCACTCCCCTCTCCCATCAGCACTTCCCCTCACCCCCTGTACCCGAACACCCCCCTCCATCTAAATCTCTCTCTACTCTATTAATAACTCTCTCTCTCTCTCTCTCTCTCTCCCTCACATTTATTACACACTTACACCCACACACACATTTCTCTTTCTCTCTACACAAGAGCAACACTTCCACCAGCCCATGGCCGGCCGACCACCTGCCATGGTCGAGCTCCTCCCTTCTCCTCCTCCCTCCTCTCTTCTTCTTCTTTATCACTTCTTCTTCCTAGTCTAAACACCACCACCACCTCCTCCACATTTTTCTTCTCCTTCACCATTCTCTTCATCACCACTCCCACACCATGCACCACCACCTCCACTCTTCACCTAAACCGCCGCCCGCCGTGGTCGGACTGGGCCGCCCCCACGCGCGCGAAAGCAGGCAGCAGCCGCAGCGCAACAGTGTGCGCGCGGCCACGCGCGCGGCCACGCGTGCCGGCGCCGCCCCGGACACCGCTGCCGCATGGCCGGCCGCCTCCACGCCAGCGAGCCCCCCCAGGCCGGGCGCACACCCCCGCACCTTCCCGTGGCGGCCAACGTCCTCCGGGACGCGCCGTCTAGGCGATTCGTGCATTTTGAACGAAATCCCGTCGACGCGCGCGCGGAAAGTTTCAGAAATTGTGTTTCGGGACAGCGACTTCGCGCGTATTTTTCGGGAGATCCGACCGTTGGATCGGCGAACTTTTTGCTCCGTCGCAATCTCGGTATATCCCTCTTCACCTCTGTCAAATTTCACCCGTTAATTTCGTCGTTTGATACATCAAAACTGGCCACCAAGTTGACGTTTTAAATTGAACTGTTTTGGACAGTTTTGCGACGCCAACTTCGCGGGTTCGTATCTTCGTCGTCGCAACTACTCCGTTTTGCGCGCCACCAATTCCGGTGCACAGCTGGTATAACCCTCGTCCTGTCCCCTTTAGATTTCATTTCAGTTTGAGCTTGTTAGGTCGGTTGAATTCGACGCCAAAGTTGGTCGTTCGAATTCTTAGTGTTGCACTTGTAAAATTCCATTTTTGAACCCGGGACTCCGGATTCAAATTCTGACACCACCAGTAGACTCGTGGCATCGTTCTGGCCTGTTTTCATATAAAGTTTGCTTGATTTGGAGAACGTGGGCCCTGGCACGCATTTCGGTGCAAAGCGGGTCCCACTTTCTGAGTCAACTGGTCACTTTGAGATCGGCTCATCGGAATCCAATTCTGGATATACCGTTGAGTTCGTATCGTCATTCTGGACTCGTTGACATATAATTTGCTAGGTTTTAGTGGACATTGGTTCCGGCACGCATTTCGGTGCAAGTCGGATACCAATATCCGGGCCAACGGGTCATTTTGAGATCGGCTCATCGAAATCCAATTTCGGATATACCGTTGAGTTCGTATCGTCATTCTGGACTCGTTGACATATAATTTGCTGAGTTTTGAGGACATTAGCTCCGACACGCTTTTTCGTGCAAATCGGAATTTCAATGTCCTAGTCAACGGACCAATTTGAGATCGGGTCAACGGAATCCAATTCTGGATATACCGTTGGGTTCGTATCGTCATTCTGGATTCGTGGACATATAATTTGTTAGGTTTTGTGCACTTTTATTTTGACACGTTTTTCGGTACAAAGTGTGTCCAACGGCGGACATCATTTTGGTCCGAAATTACCTTTTTGCCCCTGTGTCCAAATTGGACTTATGGACAGGCTATTCTAGCTATTTCGACCATTCTAGACAGGTTGGTGATGTTAGTTTCATCATCCGACAACATCTGTAGATTTCTTCCCTTTTTGTGTCACCCTATTATTATAATATTTTCTCCTTTTGGTTGTTTTAGAGACCCGTCGATTTCAGTGACTTCTAAATCACTGAAATTCATAAGTTGACCTTGTAGATGTTATAGAGACTAGCTTGACCATGGTTGACTACTTTGACTAGACGTCGAAGTAGAGTCAACAGTTGACCTAGGTTTGATCAGATTTGACCAACGTTGACTTTTTGACCAAAAGTCAACAGTAGGTCAACCATTGACCTATTTAACCTAGATTAGACTTAGAGTTGACCAGAGTTGACCAGTTGACCAAAGTCAACTGTACGTCAACCTTGACCCAGTTTGTCTTAGTTTGACTTAGTTTGACCTAGATGTTTGGTATGTCTTTTGACCCTGATCAGCTCTTGTATTATTTCATCTTTAGGTCTGTGGTTTTACTCTGAACCCTGATTCATATTGACAGCAGGACCCCAGGCGAGTACATTCTCTGATAATATTTCTGTTTTATGATATCGTCTATGTTTCTTGTATTTAGTGTAGATATCCTTGTTCTCTTGACACATTGTTCACACGGATTGGTATTGTCTGGATCCTGTCATAAGATGTTATTTCTCTTATATATGGTATACTTTGTGCAAGTCTTCCTTGTTCCTTGTTCATTGTATAGACACGATTCCTGTGAAGGAGAGCTACTTCCCAGAGAATGCGTGTCATGACGTGTCATGACTGGATCCACTATATTAGTCAGGGATGGGGGTATTAGCGTAGATATGTGATCAATACCCCATAGTATCATTGTATCATCATTGTATAGTGTTAATCATACACTCATGTATGATTAGCCAGGCCAAACATTGTATCAAGTTCTAAGCCGATCACATGTTGAAACTAATACTAAACTCACATAGATATAGTTCCAGATCTTTGTACATGATATATACTGTTTTCTTGTTCTTATATTCAGTTACAGTCTTGACATGCCTTACCATGATTCATGTACACATTATTTACCTCGTATATTCTCCCTATTTACTGCTACATTTTCAATATCGTCTAACTAGAACTGTTATTTGAGATTTGTGCTCGTTCCATCCTGACTGGATATGTTGACAAATTTTAGGAGTAGTTGTGCCACATTTGTTGGACTGCAGGATGATTCTAGCTGAGGTGGTTCTCACTGTTCCTCTATGTGAGTTGCCTGGTAGTTATCCTTAGTTAGTCTTGTTGTTCCTTCTTTATTTCCTGTCTTATGATCATTGTAGATTCTAGTTGTTCTAGTGATATTGTTATTATTTCTTGTCTTATCTTCCTTAGTTTTCGAGTTGTGACATGAGTACATTTCATAGTTATGGATCTTAGATGTTGTAGATAGTATAGTATACTTGACAGCGTTCTACCGTCGATACCGCGGCGTAGGCTGGGCGTGGCCTGTCACGCCCCGACCCGGAATCACCCGAATCATCGTCCTCGCAGGGGGCGTGATGCCGCACGAGCCTGGAGTTGCGCTCGTGCAAGGCAAGATGACAAGTTCTCAAATGGTTATATTTTGATTTGATATTAACAACGATAGGAAAAACAGAGTATACGAAACAATTCTCTTTATTGATATCTGAAACTGAGATTACAATGGCTTTCGATAGCCTAACAATATATGCCAGATTGGCTACAACACTCAAGTTCTCTCTTGCCCACAAAGGATTTCACCATTCCATACATCATGCCTTCTATATCTCGGCCGCATCAATCCAGCTGCGTAGTCCGAGCGTCAATGCAATAGCACGCTTCAATGCGCTTCGGCATTCCAAGCCTTAACACATTCAAGCAACGCTTCGCCGCGAGCAATCCATTCCCTGCACCCTGCATGAAGCTGGTGGGGGATCAGTACGTTCGTCCTCGCATGTACTGAAGCAAAGATCATCTTTCCAAACCGACATTTTAATATTTATGTTGAATCATGCAACTTAGCTTATGATCTTGCTATGTTCTCCTTAAGGTCAATTTCATGGCATCTTCGAAAGCGTAAAGCATGTTATCATAGCATCATGTTATCGAATTGAATAGGCAAACAAACAAGCAATCTCGTGTTTGATTCGTGGCGCGACTTACCAAGTCGACGCACTCGCCCTTGCACCGACGCAAGGTGAATACGCCGTAATCATTCCATGTCATGTTATTGTGCATCTCTAAGCAGGATCTCTATGCGGGACGCATATGCGCCTACACTTTCAATCCATCGTTCCTTAACTATATGAGGGTCGTTGGCGTATCCGCGCCGGAATGGACTAAAGGAGTTCCTTTCTTTTCTCTCCTTCTTTTCTCTCTATTTGGTTGGGCTGCCCGGCGTTTCACGGGTTGGGTCACATCCCAAACAACCGAAACGTTCCCGCTACATGCCATCATTTGCGGCTTCTCCCATCTTGTTTAAGGATGTGCGCCTACAAAGATTATCCATCCCTCCGCGGCCAAATCGGTTCCGGGGACCTCCGGCATTTAACCGTTTGGGGGGATACTCGTGCACGAGTTATTATCACATTAATCTCGAGCCCATTCCAATCGACCATGCAACGCCCTATCATTCAACAGTTAAATTCAAACAACCAAACATAGTCTTGAGTCCGAGACTCAGACTTATCGTCTCGCATTTCTTCCATTTAGCTTTCTATGTTCTTTCGTTTCGCACTTCGTTTCGATGATTCAATGGCATCGTGCCTCAACTCAATGCTCGTCAACCGAACGACCCGAAGGTCTCGAACACCTTTCGAGGCAACATGTCATATCCGACAGTTGCGCCACATTCATACCGCAACTGTATTCTCTCGCAACGAAGCCATCCTTTATTATCCCGTGCACGTAGGCACGTTCCGACCATATTCCCATGTTCTATAACTTAGCATTCAATGTTCGGGGCTTGCGCGCTAGGGCGCTCGCCTATTGTCTTTTAATGTTCTAGCCGTCTAACTCGTGCATCAAAGACACGGTATGGTTCGTGCACTAAGGCACTCGCCGATTACAGTTATCCCATGTTCTTACGGCTTGCGCACCGAGGCGCTCGCCTTAGCGATATCCAATGTCCCATAGCGACTCGTGCATATTGATGCACGTTTCATTTCAATTGTTCTAACTTAGTGTTCGACTTACACTATGATTTTATCTCCGATCGGCCACGTCCGTGGCGTCGATAGGTTAACTTAGCATACAATGATATATTTGACTTATCGAATGAAGGAGTAAAAAGAAGTCAATCCTCCCATCTTGAGTCGATACGCCTTCGTCGTTTTGCCGAGCCGATGCGGCTCGATTTCATAACTTGTTTGCACGGCCACTCTCCTGACTTAGCCATTCGAGCACTTCGTGCTTCATTGAGTTATACGGCCGATTTGCCTTAGCGTGCCCAAGTCTTAGCCCGTCGCAAGGCGACGATTTGATTTCGCGGACCCCTTACTAAATATTGCAAAAGATCGACCTCTAATATTTTTCCGTCAAAGTATAACCTGCACACGAAACCAACTAAAATCAATACTTGCTTCGATTCGGACTTGCACCTTGGTCGATTCGATTTCTTAGAATCTTCGAGCCGATTCAACGCACTCATCCTTCGGGGGCAACGCGGCGCTTCGAATCGATTCACTCGATGCATTCTTCGGGACAAGGCAACTCTTCGCATCAACTTAGTTTGATGCGTTGCTCGGGACAACGTAACTCTCGCATCGTTTTGCATTGATACATTCTCTTCCGTCAACGCGACTCGTTGAGTCAACGCTTCAGCGTAATGCGCCGTGCGGAGCGGGGCATTACATGGCCCACGTATTCGTACCCGTATATCCGGGTGCGGGTCGTGACAAAATCCAAGAATGACATCTCATGACAGGAATCCGGTATATACTAGTCCGTGCACCATCGTGTCGAGAATCAAGTAAACATTATAACTGAATCGGATACAGAAAATATCAAGACAAGGAACTACTATCATAGAATGTACTCGCCTACGGTCCTGAGCTGTCAAATGGGATCGATGCTCAGAGTGATGCTACAGACCTAAAGATAAGATATATATAAGCTAATTAGGGTTCAACTGTGTTAGGCTTGATTCTATAGTATAAGCTACGTAATCTAGGTCAGACTCAGTCAACTAAGTCAAACTAGGTCACACTGAGTCACACTAGGTCAAACTAGGTCAATGGTTAACTTACAGTTGACTTTTGGTCAACAGGTCAACTCTAGTCAACTCTTGGTCAAACTAGGCTAATATTGACTAACAGTTGACTTTTGGTCAACTGGTCAACTCTGGTCAAGTTCTAGTCAATTTTAGGCTACGGTTGACTTACAGTTGACTTTGATCAAAATAGTCAACCGTAGTCAACCAAGGTCAAAACGTCTAACCTAGGTCAAATGTTGACTCTACTTCGCCGTTCAGTCAAAGTAGTCAACCATGGTCAAACATGGTCAAAGCTAGTCTCTATAAACATCTACAGGGTCAACATATCAATTTCAGTGATGGTGAAATCACTGGAATCGATGGATCTCAAAATACAAACAAAAGAGAAAGATTATAATAATAGGGTAAAAATCTACAGAAGTTGTCGGATGGTGAAACAACCATCACCAACGTATCCAGAATGGTCAAATTAGCTAGGATAGCCTATCCATAAGTCCAATTTGGATACAGGGACAAAAAGGTAATTTCGGGCCAAAATGGTGTCCGTGTCGGACCCACTTTGTACCAAAAAATGTGCCGGAATAAAAGTGTACTAAATCTAACAAATTATATGTTCACGAATCCAGAATGACGATACGAACTCAACGATATATCCGAAATTGGATTCCGATGACCCGATCTCAGATTGGTCCGTTGACCCGGATATTAGAATCCGATTTGCACGGAAAAGCGTGTCGGAGTCAATGTCCTCAAAACTCAGCAAATTATATATTAACGAGTCCAGAATGATGATACGAACCCAACGGTATATCCAGAATTGGATTCCGATGAGCCGATCTCAAAATGACCCGTTGACCCGGATATTGGTATCCGACTTGCACCGAAATGCGTGTCGGAACCAATGTCCACTAAAACCTAGCAAATTATATGTCAACGAGTCCAGAATGACGATACGAACTCAACGGTATGTCCAGAATTGGATTCCGATGAGCCGGCATCAAAATGTTCCGTTGACCCGGACTGTGGGGCCCGCTTTGTACCGAAATGCGTGCCAGGGCCCACGTCCTCCAAATCAAGCAAATTTTATATGAAAACGTGCCAGAACGATGCCACGAGTCTACTGGTGGTGTCAGAAATTGAATCCAGAGTCCCGGGTTCAAAATTAGGATTTTACAACTTGGAAATTATGAATTCGGACGGTCAACTTTGGCGTCGAATTCAACCAATCAAACGTGCTCATAATAAAACAAAACTGGAGGGGTAGGAAGAGGGTTATACCAGCTGTGCACAGGAACTGGTGGCATGCCAAATGGAGCTGCGACGATGAAGATACGATCCCGCGAAGTTGGCTCCACGAAACTGTCCAAAAACAGTTCAAATTAAAACGTCAACTTTGTGGCCGGTTTTGATGTATCAAACGATAAAATTAACGAACGAAACTTGAGGGGAGTGAAGAGGTATATACCGAGATTGTGGCGGAGCAAAGAAATCGTCGATCCAACGGTTGGATTTTTCAAAAAACGTGCGCGAAGTCGCTGCCTCGAAGCGTACATTCTGAGTTGATTCCGAGCTCGTGCCGACGGAATCCCGTGCCAAACGCACGAATCGGCTCCGATACACGTCGAAGAGGGAGCGGTGACCGCTGAGGTGTGCCTGGGGGTTCGCCCAGCCTGGACGAGGCGACCACGGCGGCCGTGGCGCCGGCGGTCGACGACGTGCGACCCACGCTATCGCGCGGGCGCTGCTGGCCTCGCGCATCGCTGCACTCGCAGCAGCAGCTGGCTGAACGCGCATGGCCGCGCGTGGGGTGCTTGCGGTGGCGGGGCCGGCCACGCGGTGGCGCGCGGAGGCGGCGGTTGGCCGCGACGGTGGCGTACAGTCGGTCGGGCTCGGGTGTAAGCACAGGAAGAGGAGGAAAGGAAGAAGAATTAGAGGTGGAGATGGAAAAATATAATAGTGATGGTGAGGATGATGATGTTGGTGTTGAAGAAGAAGTAGAAGTGTGGAGGAGGAGTGTTGTGCTGTGGAGGAAGAGAGGAGAGTGAGATATTAAAAAGAGAGAGAGAGTGTGTTGAGATAGAGGTCGGTTAGAGAGGGGGTGCTTGTCGGCTGTGACTGAGAGAGGGGGGGGGGGGGGAAAGCGTGTGATGATGGTGATGGGTGAGAGAGAGAGAGTGTGTGTTATATTTAAAAGAGAGAGAGAGAGAAAGAAAGAGATTTATATACATGTAAAAGAGAGAGAGAGAAAGAGAAAGTAGAGAGAGAGAGGGGTCTTGTTCGACCACATGGGGGGGGGGGGGGGTTAGCTGGTATAAGAGTGTGGAGAGAGAGTGAGGGATTTAAATGAAGAGAGAGAGGGTGAGTGTAATATATATATATATATATATATATATATATATATATATATATATATATATATATATATATATATATATATAAAATATGTATATAATAGAGAGAGAAAATGAGATATTTGTGTAAAGAGGAGGATATTTTGTGTAGGGAAAAGACAAATACAATAGTGGTGTGTATGGGCAGTCATGATAGGGCATACACCAAATTAGATTGGATGTTGGGCCAAGTTTGGACAGACTTGGGACCAAGATTTAATTAAAATAATAAATTAAACCAATTAAAATCACAGATGAAATGGAAGCACAATGGAGATCAATTTGGTTGCACGCAAGTGGCACATGCATAGTAGACTCAAAACAGGCCAGAGCCATGTATTGGGTCGACTGGATTGGACCGATGTCGGGCCCGAAAATTAAGTTGGAAGTTAAGTCACGAATTACGACAGACGATAAATTGGTCTAAATTGATCCGAAAGTTGCGCGAAGCAAATGGAGCACAAGGGAACAAGTTCGAGTGGGACACGATATATCAATATGAAGATAATCTCGTCTACTACAAACTTTAAGAAGAAAGTTTCCAGAGACTGGCATCCCTGATGCTCTAAAACCAAAGTCACGGTAAAGAGCATTTAATGATAAAAAATTAATTAAATAAAAATGAATTATCGATAATAATTCATTTAGAAAATTCAAAAATAAATCCCGAAAATTCAGGGGGCTTACACGCGCCCAGTTGCGCGGCCCAGTGGTGCGCCAGTGGGTGCTGCCTGTTGGCACGGGGTTGGCACATGTTGCGCGGGGTGCGCAAGTGGCACAAATAGCGCGCGCTGTGCGCCCTTTGGCTCAGATCGTGTCTGTGCACGATTGAGCAGTTACAGCATGTTCGGGACGGTTTCTTTCCACATCTCGAACATGTTGCTAACTAGGCGGTTACAGAGCGAGGCTATATAAGCTTCTCTGCTCTCTCTCTCAAGATTGAAGTTTAGAATTCACCTTAAGGCAGAAGTGTTTTTTAGCACCATTCCTTACATGTTTTCACAGAGTTTGAGAGTGAAGAGAAGCACTGCATCAGCGTCACTTAGTGCAGGAGTTCGTGCGTCTTCCGAGGAGTCAGAAGAGCAGTGTTCCAAAGTTCTCCGTCGAACTTGCTGGTTCCTGGAAGCTGTTCGTGTGGGGCGAATTAAGCTTTGAGCAACGATGATCATTCACCCCAGCAGGCCATTATCCATCTATCGCCTGTCATCTTTTCTGTTGCTGTTAGCATATCGATCTGTACCTTCTGTTTAGAAGTGCTACTGTCGTTTGCTACTGATTACGAAATCTTTTTAGATTTTCGTAATCCAGAATCCTCCTAGGATATCTGTTATGCACCTTCTTTGAAGTGTTGCGTTGAAACGTTGTCTTTACAATTGTTTTATTTTCTCAGTTTTCCATCGAAAATTATGTCCCGGCAATAACATGGTCTACTGAAGCTGATAGTGATTCCTCGTTCTCCACATAACATGTACTAAATACTAGTAATGGCGATAGCTACATCCATATGGATAGGAACACCCACCAAGCTAAGAACTCTGCTGACAATCTCTTTGGTCCAAAATTCAGATACAAAGGAACTAACTTCTCACCCGGATAAGAAGGTTGATAAGTATGTCCATGGATGGCGACTTTCTCGGTCACCCAGATAACTTTTCATTAGTGAAACCCTCCAAGCTTGACTTTGGCTTCAATAATCTCAACGGACACCCTTTTATTGGGTAGAAAAGGATTTAGGGTGTCTTGGTTTGAGGGAAAAGAAAAGAAAAGAAAAGATATTTGCCATCATGTTTGGTTCGAGAGAAAGTGAAAAAGAATTTTACAGAGATACAAGTCTACCTACATGTTCATGATTATATATGTAAGAACAGAAGTATATATAATACATACCATATTCATCAATTGGAGCATCATAATAGTAGCTGGTTGGAATAAAGGGACCACCAGCTGGAAGTTTGTTCCTCCATGATACTGAAAGATAACATAAGTATGATTTTAGTCAAATCTAAATCCACTTACTATTGAGATTAAAGATAACGAGTTAGTTATTTTAGGCAATACAATTTCCTACCATATAGTAGTTAATGAAAGATCCACCTTTCCGTATGAACCTTGCAACAGCAAGGGCCAAGTCCTCGATGGGCCTGTGAGGGACTGGACCACCAAAGCTTGTAAACCTGAAATGATATATAACAGAAAACACATATTCAGGTGGCAGTGATCTGAATTTTGGTTTATGACCCATGGAACTCCGGTGTCCGAGTCCCATTGCCATTTTCAATTTCATTGTGCAGGATACATAAGCCTCCCTGCTTGTCCATCATAGAACCCATATTCATTCTCGAATTCATGTTAAAAAGAAAATAAGCAAATAAATCTAGTATCCAGCTTAACTATAAGAGAAAATGTATTCATTCTCGATCTTCTTGAACTCGTATTAAACAACGTTAGCTAAATCAATCTAGTATCCATCTTAATATAAACGTAAATGAGATATGACATCAAAATACCTGATAAATAATTATTGGACCACCTTGGCATTCAAATAGTCCTCCTGCCTTCATCATGGACACAATATTTACCGTGAACTTCTCCATTGCAGCCTTTTAGAATGGTACCAAAACATCAAGAAAGGGGAGTGAAATGTTCGGACTCCAAAAAAAAGTCTGAACATATAATCACCTTGAAAAGCTCATTAGTCGTGCTGAAACTTATACCCGGAACATATTTTAGCCAAACTGGGAACCACCTGTAATAGAAATTGAAACTAAAGATAAAGCAACGTACCAAATTCCAATAATATTATAATTCATTCCAAACACGAAAACTTTATACTGACAAGCTTGTTACCCAAAATTCCATTCAGCACAGACATAAGGGCCAATGTGCAGATGTATGTAGAGACCAGCCTCCTTCACAAGCATGATGAAACGAAGGTCATACCTCCCCTCAAAATAATACTGTAGAATTAAATACCAACTATTGTTAACTTTGGAACAGATAAAAGTAGCAGTAAAAGAACATATGTACATATTTCCATACTTGGTCAGGAGACGGCTCATGGCCATTCCAGAAGACATAGCTCTGGATAACATCCACACCTCGCCTCCAGCTTTGGCCTTCGCAATGAGATCGGGCCACAACTGAAGTTGACAGAAACAAAATGTTTAAAAGGAGCCAGTAGTGAGAGGAAAAGAAAGCTAAAAAGGCAGAGGCCCAGAAGGCACATTCACCTCAGTGAGTATGCCTTGGGTAGTGAACGAAGCCAGAGACGAGTATTCTCCTTTGGCCACTGATCATGATTACTTGTGGTCATAGGTAACAGAGGCAGTGACTATAATCAGAAGCCACAGTGGCAACAGCAACGCAAGGATAGCCACCACCAAATGTTTTTTTTTTCTTTCAGAGAAGAGAGGGGAGAAGAAGCAAAGCAGAGACTAGGTGAGTGTTTAGTATTATAGAGTATAGAGTGGAACAGTTGGTCAGTGTGGAACGGTAATACTCTTCATATGGATAATATGTGTACTTTTTTACTTAGGCAGTTGAATTTTTTTCCATGTTGTAACTAGAGGAATGGTATTCATTCGTTTGATGTTTTCTTACATGGTTTTCAATTTTTAAATAACTGGAAAGACAAAAGTTGTTAGTTGATTCACTGGATCTCTTTCCATTAATGACCTATTTCTTCGCTGCCTAATATATCTACTTTCTATTATGATCATCCAGTATTTTTATTGGTAGATGTCTGGCAGGGGTATACTGAAACAAAGGATTTTACATTGTTCTTGTTTAGGAAGGGACATCATGATTAAGTTCTTGAACACCTTCTCCCTTACATGGGTCAAACTCTTAATTTTCCCTCAATTTTGAAAAGGAACAGATTATTGACAAATTAATAAATTTTTTAAATCGGTCCATGTGTGTGGCTAATGTACACATACCATGAGATGATAAGTCAAAACAAGCAGACAATAGCATAAGAATATTTTTGGTAACGACCACTCAAGTTGAAGTGATTCGATTGTATTAGTTAGTTTAGGTAGTGATGCATATGGTCACAGGGGATAATTAAAGTTACAAGTCATAGCATTAGTTTTAAAAGTTAAACAAACCAGTCCCTTACCATAGCTTTCTGTTGAACACCCACTTGACACCCATTTTGTCAATACTCCCTTTCAAACTAGAATGAGGAAAAGCCAGAGTCCCGATATGTTTTGTAAGTGATATCATGATAGCAATTTTGTAAAAATATTGGTCAATTGGTCCTTGGAACCGACAGAATGGGTAATAATAGAACCAACTTGGGCAACCTTCTCCGAACAAAACGATAACCTAGATTATCCTAGGAAGGGCAGATACATATCTTCGCTAGCTGTAATAGATGCAAGTGCCCTATATTCTACTTCAAACAAAGGACGCTAGTTGAGCGCAATCGTAGAGGCTGAAGGCACAAAGCTCAAGGATGCTTTTAGCAAGAATTCATATGCCAAGATGTAGGTGTGCGAAGATATCACAACATTCACTTCACCATCTCAAGATGATTAGCAATAGATGCTTACATGTGTTGACAGACCATGTTTAAAGCCAAGGTCTGGCCTTGTCAAAGTGAGGTACTGTAAGGCGCCAGCAAGACTTCTATAATAAGTACATAAACAAAAGGGAAGAGATTGTTTTGTGAGAAGGGTATGTTTGACAAGTGGGAAGTTAGAGGGAAACTAGTGGAAACTCTAGTAGGTTAGTGTGTGGATAACTTGTAGGACCACAAAAACAAGAGGAAACTACTCTCTATTTGGGGAACACTTCTGAGCAAATTGTTTGTTATTATTTACTTTTCCAAAACCAAACACCCACTTTTAATCATTTATATAAATTTTTATTATTGCTCCATATCAACATTAGTTTCGGTTTCTAGCTAACAAACAACAATTTTTAATGGAAGCTCACTTTTTTAAGTTTCTAGTGGCTTCTACAATCCAAGAGAAACTATGTATCTTAGTTTCAAAACCTTTTCATTTGCCAAACAGAGCCGCAAAGGTAAGTGGATGAGTTGGTTTATAAGCCTGTTATGAGTTTTTCCTCATAGAGATACTTAGCTGACGCAAATATAAGCTGAAACACTCTTGGGAGCGATAAGAAAACGTGAACTTTTGTGGGCCCCACATAAGTTAGGAATCTATACCATGCACGCATCAAGAGTGTGAGTTTGAAGTGCATCAAAGAAATATTTTTCGTTCTCACAGTAATTTTGAAAATCCCATTGGTGCAAGATGAGTATGCATCTTCAAAAAGTTGGCAGAATAAAATTCTGAAATATTTGATAGGCTGGTTTCAAATTGTTAAAGGTTGGTTAAATGAGAACCGAATATAATTTTGAAATGTTTTATCAGCATGATGGTTTATAACAGAAATTTTCCCTGGTTACATCCTTATTCATCCCCATACCTCCTCCTTAATTACTGATGTTACCAATATTATGAACATTATTTATAATAATTCAGGTTGTGCATCGTTGTTTGTTGGGTTATTGTATACAAGCAATCATGATGAATGTTCTCTATTTAAGGCCATTGAGGGGAGGGTAACACAATTAGATGCAAGAGATTGAAATAAACATGTTCCCATCTTATACTAATCAACACAAGTTGCAAAGATTGCCAGGCAGCAATGAAAAACCTGAAGAAAACATATTTAAGAAAGGCCAATATAAAATAGGAATCCAAGTAACAATGTTATAAAAGAAACCCTGACAAGATTATGAGACAAAACACAATTACTCAAGAATGGCAGTTCAAACTTCAAAGCAAGAGATAATTTATTGATCAAGTAGAACTGAGAAGGGAACAGAGTAAAAGTGTTCATCATGGAATAGCAAATACAGGATTTCGTCCGGACAATACTTCTATTACATTCTAGAAATTTGGAGGGGTACCATGACTTCAGACATTTCTTCCCTGAAAACAAACTTGAAAAGATCCACTTTACCGTACTGCATCGATAGACGCCTTTGGCAGTCTTCAGCAGCCTCAATACCAGAAGAGTAAGCTCCATGTACCGACCCAGAATGATCTACACTTGCTGCTTCGCCAGCAAAGTAAAGATTGTCCACAGGGGCACGAAACCTCTCGCACAAGTCACCTGGCTTGCCAACTAAATCACAGGAGTACGAACCAAGGGAATCCGGGTCTGTTCCCCAACGCGAGATCAGATAATGTATCTGCGTTCAACACCATAATAAGTTATCTTATATTTGCGAAAACAAAACACCAGTTTATATAAAGCAAAAGTTTGCTAAAAAGTTTGTTTTTAACTTTGTACCAATCATGTACGGCTTGAGCATTTGAAAACGTTAACAATAATATGTGCTGTGCTTGTGCATGTGTGGATGAGCGACTCTCCCTTGTGCACATTACAATTGAACAAGAAGATTCAGTGCCACAAAAAAGGGAATGAGAAATGTAGTACCGATCAAAAAATGCATCATTAACCACAAGTTACAAGGGTCACAAGAACATGGTTTAATATTTTTGTAACCAAGGGAAAAACCTCAGTAGGATTAGTTGACCAAATAAACCTCAATAGCATTTTGGATGACAATTTAGTAATTTGAATTCACAAATAAGAAAGGGTAAGATCTTACAGGCTCCGTAGCATCAGGCAGTATTTTTTTGAGCTTTGACATCACAAAACTAACAGCTGCTTCATCAGATAACTTCTCATATCATAAGCAAAACTTCCTGCAGCCATGTACACAAGAACAGGATGCCCTGTTGCCTTGTGGAGATTGAGGAAGTAACCGCATGCATAAGATGTCGGAGCAACAATACCTAATACTTCAACATTAGGCCAAAAGACACTGTTGAAATGAAGAGCAACCTTGTTTTCATTGCCTACACCCAGATCAGAGATAGCCGTGAGTTTCCACTCAGGAAGCCTAGGCTCAAATTCAATAAGACTTGCTTTCAGAACGCCAAGAGGAACAGTTATGATAGCCGCATCTGCTATGAAATTGGTCCCATTCTCCACATTGATTAGAACTTTGTTACACCTCTGAACAATTCTTGTGACCCTGATTGCCATGATATTGACAGGAAAAAGAAGTAAATATAAATATACGTAAACCAGTTCAATTACAGAAGGTAACTTCAAGATGTCCTAGATTACATATAATACCAACCAAGGTAGCTTAGAAGTGACCCTAAGATGTTTGAAACATTACTATCATGACATGGAAACATAGCGTATTGCAGCTATTATTACTTAACATGTCAAGAAAAGTTAACCATCTTTATCACAAACAGGGCTGGCTATTAAACGAGCTCAAAATAACTCTAGTCAATATAAATCAAATTATTTTACCATCACAATGTAATCAGCCAAGAATCATAACTCTAAATTGATAAGGCCCCAAGGATTATCGTAATCCTGAGGGATATAATACCAAACCTCTATGAGAACTGCTACAGGAAAGACGTTTTCAAGACATGATAGGAGCCCATTGAGGGGGTGAATTGCTGAAATGTTCATGCAGTGTACAATAACGGTCCAGTCCTAAGAGTTCCTCTAGACTACAAGATAATATATATAAATGCAATCAGGTCATCCATTAACATCTGAGCCCCAATATAAGGCAAAGAACCAAATTGGAACACTTCGAGCAGTACACTAGCGAACTTAAAGGAAGATAAATAAAGCAGTGCTAACAAATAAAAATTTCCCATTTGACCAATTTGATAGGCCTTTTACTCTGGTGAGCATACCTGTGATTCAAACGGATATCGAGATCCTTTGCAAGAGTTTTTATCAAAGGATTATAACCTTGTACCATAAGTCCATGACCACCTGATAGAACATTCTCCTGTATTTATAACACAACTATCAGAAGAAGCACATCTAACATCCAAATATTCTTGCTAACTACTTGGTATCAACTACTTTGGCATGAAAATAAGCAATTCTACGTATCATTCCCAACCTTACAGCAAACTATATCAAATCTATGTAGGAAAGGACCGTTTCTGGTGAAATATATTGGGATTTGCTTATGTGTATGAATGCCAACAAGGTAGGAATAATGAATACCAAAAGGGTTACATCAAACTTTCAATGAACTAAAACGCAAGACACCTTGATCGCTAATCAACCTTCTCCAATTCCGAAGGAGAACACAAGCCCTAGAGTGGAAAAAGGTAGTTTACCCCGCAGGCGGGCTGGCCCGCCCGCCGCATGGCCGAAGCCCATTGCCCCCCCCCCCCCCCCCCCCCCCCCCCCCCCTATGTCAAGCTATATGTTGTTAATCATTTCTTTGAAGTTAAACCACGTCTAGACATCAGATCACACACTGGTATTTGTCCTGTGTTTTATTTTTTGAAGGCCTGATATTGGCCTGATATTAAGCATCATGTCTTGAATATATGATGCATCATGATGCAGGAATAGTTGCATCATATATTCAAAATCACATAAATTCATATCTTGAACAAGCCAATATCAGGCCTTTAAGCAACAATTCCTGCATCATGCTAGTCATACCATGCTGACCAACATCTAAATGTATGTGTACATTAGTCTTGCTCAGATGGAATTAGGCCTGTCAACGGTGACCAATAACCCGAAAACCCGATCCGGTTTTTGAGTAAAAAATTGGGTTTGTATGTAAAATCTGAAACCCGAATGACTTTCTGCTCGATTCAGGTACAACATGTGAAACTCGAGAATAAATCGGGTCTGTTTCGGGTTTCACAAATATATAAATTTTATCTTTGTACATAAAGAAAGTTGTTTGCGGCCTGGTGGTAAAACATTTGACTGTTGTTGGCACAGAAACAAGGTTCAAATCCCCTTGCCTACATTGCTTTTACGTTTTTCTTTTTCTATACTTTCAATTCTAACTGTGTCCGGATCCTAAAACCTGAATCCGAATTCAGTTGGGGCCTTGTTTCGGATGCAGATTTAGACCCCGGAAGACTATCGGGTCGGGTTCAGATTTTCATAAATCCGACCCGAACCCTACTCTTTGACAGAACTAAATGGAATAAATAATGTCCAAGTAAAATCCATAAATAATATAAATATCATCCTGAATCTTAGACAAGGTCAAATTATCACAAAAAAACCTCATTACTGTCTGTATGAGATTAAAAGAATTCAATTAGGGCTGGGTTTCGGATGCAGATTTAGTCCCCGAAAGACTATTGGGTCAAGTTCAGATTTTCATAAATCCGACCCGAATCCGACTCCTTGACAGCCCTAGATGGAATAAATAAGGTCCAAGTAAAATCCATAAATAATATAAAGATCATCCTGAATCTTAGACAAGATCAAATTATCACAAAAAAAACCTCGTTACTGTCTGTATGAGATTAAAATTGTTACAGTTAAATTTAAAACAAGAAATGGCACATCCTATATGTTGTTTAACATGGATAAAGTGGAAGCAGCTAAAAGGGAGTTTACTCAAATGAGCCTCTACCTGATCCCAATTTTTCAGAGAGATAGAATCCACATCTGCAGCAAACCATGCTTCCATTCTGCAGATATACCACTGCAGTACTTCATAGGCTAACCCTTCTTGCCTGGAAAATACAAGGACTGTCAAATATGCTCTAATCTTCCAGGAAGAGCATACAAAGTGTGCACCTATGAAATAGACAAACTGTACCTTAACTGTGGATTCCTATCCAAACAATTAAAATTGCTTGAAGAACAGACATGTCCGCAGCATTTTCATCTCTTACTTTTCTTGTCTGCAATATTAAGACAGCAGATTTCCGTCGAAGATAAGTCCAAAAACAGAGTAGACTATCATCTAAATACAAGTGAATTAAAGTAAAAGTACCTCTCTCAGTATTCTCTCAAATAATTCTCCAACTTCAATAACTAGCTGCTGAGGAACTTGGCGTCCATTCAAATCAAAAAGTGCATAGCTGAGAATATTAAGAACTTTTAAGTATGTAGGAAACAAATAGTACAATAAATCCGAACGACTATTTTCAAAAATATAAAGTTGAATGACAAAATAATTGAGTGATACAGAAATGAGAGGAAAAAATATTGCAAAAGTGATGCATCTATGCATATCTCAAATCAAGGGATAACAATAATGACTTGTCTAGCAATCAGAATTCAACTAAATCTTGTAACTTATAAGTGGAGAAGATGCTGATCCATGCTCCAAGATCACGCAAAAGGCACTCCATAAATCAATCCTCCATTAATCAGTCAAAAGATAAACATTGAAAACCAAGATTTAATGGATGAAAAACTGGTCAAAGTTTGAACAAGGATACAAAAGAAAGAAGTGGTAATGGTGAAACCAAGGTTCACAATAAAGGCATAAACTAAAATTGCTGAAACTGCCATAACAGACAGATTCAAAACCACCTGAAACCTGAACCCACCCCCACAACCAACCAACAAAAAAAAACTGCCGAAGATGGTACTCATAGGATCCGGAACAGATATTGTGGACCTTGTGTGAAGCATGAACTTTGTAAGGTTTGGCATTTCCATCTTATATCCACCGTCTGATACAATGGAAATACTAAGCATTTTAGGGCCTTTTCCAAACAATAGGATTAATTTTGTGAGAAAGACGACTTGCTTGTCTTTCGACCAGTGATTGGCAAAATATCATATCATAAATACATTTTCATCTTCGCTTGGATTTGCATTTTTTATTTGGTGTCCAATGTTTGTAAACACCATTTGACATTAACCACAGCCAAAAATTCTTCATTTCCCCACCTCCATGAAACTTTTATGATCGTTTTCATTATTCATTACAATTACAGCCTAAAACTTCAGCACAAATGACTACATAGCTTCATAGGGCTTATCCGAATCCTTCTTAATCCTCCTAGATTGTATCATTTAGTGTCAAGTTCAAGTTCTAATCTATCTCCTCATGTAAACTCAAACCCAATTCTAGATCCTTAAATTTTTATTTCAACTTTGCACTCTTTAGCTTGTTTCATAGATATGAATGTAGTCCTCTATAGCAAATTGCATATTTTACCTCTTTGTATAGTCTCTTTTCTAGTCTAGGGGAACTTACAATGTACTACTTGGTTGCACAATCATAAAAAACTGCATCGCCATTAAAGGTAGGTCCACATACCACCAACTAGCCTTCTAGATTTTATGGCAAGGCCCTCTCTTGCTCATACCTACCTTGTCCAGGAATTTAGAACCAATATAGATTGTTTATGTTAGGTTGACCACTGGTCATAAGACAATTCAGTTGTTTTGCACATTTTTATTTATCTCGAGATAACCAATAAAAACGTACATTTTAATGTATTGAAACGAACCAATAAAACATAATTGCAATTCCTCAATTCTCACCACAATGGTTATTTCATCTTGAACTATGTGATTCGTCGAGAATGACATGGTAAATATTTGTTCAACTATCATCATAGCTAGACTCGATTTCAGTATATGCTAATATGAAATAATCATTTTTATTTTATTTGATATAAAACTTATGAGAAATCACCTTTAGTCCACATGTGAACCAATCTTATAAGCATTATTTTAACTGAAGTAGCACCGAAACCAAATGACATACCCAATCAGTATTTGGAGGTTTTCATGTCATGCTAATCTACAGGAAACTGCTTGAACAAAAGTACAAAATGGATTTGAAAAGTTCATATGGTTTCCCAAATATGAAGAGCTTATGATTTATCAAGCATGTGACCCTAGCATAAGCAACTAGAGCTTAAGTTTCAAATATCAATGATATGAAAGCACCATAGACTATTTCTCAATACAGATGCCATCTTTTAATTCACAAGGCAAATGGAAGCGATGTATATGAAAGAAATATTAGATAATTGAAAGTACCAAGGAAGAGATACAATTTACAGATATAAAAAATACCTCTCCAGATCATGGTCATATAACACAGAGTTATCACCACTAGTGCGGTATAATGTTAATCCTAGCATGCGAATCAATGGAGCTAGTGAATTTTCGTTGCAGACACCGTGCAGCCTGAATCAAGTCAAACAGAAGCGTAGTTCATGAGACAATTCTTGGTATATGCTATAGTGAAGAAAGCAAAGCGACAAATCATCAAAATGTGTAAACTTGCCAAGATGCTCCCATGTCAACAGGACAACCAAAAGAATAGTCAGTATTCACACGCCCACCAAGCCGGTTCCGTGATTCTAATAAAGTAACCTGAACATGGGTAAAAAATATATATATATAAAACAAAAGGCATAATAAATACAACACCCGATTAAGTATTCAAATGAATTTGTTAGGTTACTAGCACAACCCTATAATCGGCATTTATAACATATATATATTAGAGAAAGAAAGAATTTGCTACCTTAAATGAAGCATTAGACAATGCGCGTGCAGCTGCAATCCCAGAAATTCCTCCACCAATCACAACAACTGAAGGTGGGGAAGCTTGTTGCCTCTCAATTTGTGAGAGGAAGGAACCTAGATTGGGAAGTACAAAAATTAGTGTCATCTTCTGACAGCACTGTGAAAAGCACTCAAAGCAAAAATATCTGTAGATGTATATTATGCTTGAATACAAGAAAATTACCCCTAAGAAAATGGACGTGACCCCATAATAAAGTTTATAGGTAGATTTTATGTTGCATGAATATGGGTACGGATAAGGACACATACGCGTACATGATGCAGACATTTTCAAATAAGTACAGTGTAATCATCTATATCGCACAAATACAGTGTTGCACAAATACAAACACAGGTATGAGTACAGGCATGATATGGATACGGACACCACTTTGTCGTGTTCGAGCAACACAGGATACATTATGCTTGAATTCAACAAAATTACCCCTAAACGAACTAATTCAGTGACTTGAGCCCATTGACAATATGGTGGAAGAGACCCTCTTGTCCCCGAAACATAACATAATAGGTTAATCTTAACCAAAAAAATTAATTTATTTTTAAAACCTCATTAAAACTGAAATATAAAAAAAATTCACAAGTAAATTTTCAAATTTTGACAAGAACTCATTTCTTATTCATGAACTTAAGGGGGCGTTTGGTACACTAATTTTTTTAATTCCTAGTCAAATTTAGGGTGGGAAATCTATTCCCATGTTTGGTTCATGTTATAAAAATTTATTCCAAGTAATTGAGAATATCCGGGTAAACAATTTACACACAAAGAATGGGAATCCTATCCCTACGAATAGGTGGGTATATTTTTTGCCCAGGAAAAAGTAATCGTTCTTTTATTTTAATTTATTTTTTATGTTTTTTTTTTTCCTTTTTTAATCATTTTTCATTTTTTTTTCATTTTCTCCCAGTTTTCTATCATTTTGTTTACAAATTTTTGGGTTTTTCCCGGTTTTCTAATATTTTTTTTCATTTTTTAGAAAAATCAGTTTTTTGTCCTTTTCATTTTTTTCAGAATATTTTTTATTATTGTTTCATTTTCTTTTTGTTTTTTCCTCAGTTTTTTTTTATCCTTTTTCATTTATTTCCCAAAAATATTTATATAATCATCAAACATGGGAATATAACTTTCGGAAATTTGATTTCTGGAAATATGGAATTCCCGGCTAGTATTCCGCAAACCAAACTTCCCCTAAAAGTAATAATAATAAGAATCAATTCCAAGTTATAAAAAGAAGTTAACACCTAACCAATCACACACACCCAACACCTCCACACACGCACACCCCACCACCCATACTTTTTCCATTTCTATCAAAGAGAGCGTTTTTTGAGGGAAGAAGCAGGAGGGTGGGATCAACAGCGAGGACGGGTTCTAGAAAGGGTCCACCTCTGTCTATGTTGCAAGGACATGGCAAAAATGTCATCCGTATCGTATTCGTATCGCCAGTATATGTGTCCGTGTCGTGCAACATAGTCGAATACTGGTTCTACCCATATAAAAATGTCCGTATCTCGTATGTACCGTTTCCTCAAATGTATTCCGTGTCCCCATTTCATAGATCTTTATACTCTTGGATTTATTATCAATAGGAGACTCTCTAACGGGAGTAAGTTGGTTTTTTTTCTCCAAGAATTTATTTTCCGGTCATACATATTTAGGACCAGGCAATCAGGAATAAAATATTCAAGAACTCGTTACACAAACCACATTTGGTATTAAACTAGTTTTCTATGCAGCAGAATTGGCCCTATAGTAAATATAAAAAAACTTTTTTTCTTGTGCTGTTAGGTACAACAATTCAATAGTTGTTTATGAACCAAGCCAAAAAAAAAATTCAATACATAAAAATTCCTCTCAATTATCTCTAGATTCTAGAAGCGTTTAATTTTTAAACGATTGAAGTAATAAATAATCTAATTAACTAATAAACATTCTATAAATTATATCTAGGTCTAAAAAAAAAAGTACTACCTCCTCCAATTGAGAAATTGTCGGCGCCGCAAGCGGAGAAATCGCTAGAATCCATGAGAGGAAAAAAGAAAGAAAGAAAAAGAGAGAGGGAGAGATTGAATTGATGAAATGGAATCGAAAAAGAATGGTGGAGCTTAGAAATTGGAGATTAATGGTTGGGAATTGTTGGAACGTATAGGAATGAAGCTGTGGGAATGATGGAGGATGAAGACGAGGAGTCTGTCCATGAAATGGCTCCGATCGGACATGCACCGGAGCTTGTCAAACCAGCTCATAGCATGCTATGCTATGGATACTCAAAACAGGCAAAGAAGAAGAAGAAGAAGAGAATTTTTGGGTTAGAGGAGAGAGAGTTAAGAATTCTACTTATAGCAAAGAAGTACGAGTACACGGTTGGAAGACGGACGAATATGCCCCCCTGGCAGATATTTTGTTCCCAAAATTTGTGTATCAAATATATAAATATAGATCCTATTGTTTATTTCAAACAATAACCACCACAAGTAAGTTCCCGAAACAATAGCCGAATCCGAATGACCCATGTGGTCAACATGGAGAAGTATAAAAGCTCTGACTTGGTGACGGAAGATCAGTGGATAGAGCCACATGAGCGATTATTTCTTCCATTTACGGTAGAAATTTGAGAATAGTGGGTCCAAAAGAACAAAACAAGTCTAATGTTTTTCCAAATTTCTAGAATTTGTTTATTAAACAGTAACATATTCTATTATCTATAGACTATAATAACAAAACAAAAATCCAGAAATTGACTAAGAAAAATACATATCCATAAAAACGGATCAGACCCTTATGTAACACGACATGCCTCTGCCCGTTTAAATCTCAAATGTTATGAACCAGCTTGTTTGAATATTTTACGGTTCGGACCATATCGGAACTGCGAGTCCTGAAAACGTATTCACAGCCCTATTGACACGTTTTCATAACTTTGTATTTATTGTCAGAGGCGGATTTAGTAAGAGTCCAAGGGGAGCCACGGCCCCCCCAATTTTTTTGAAAATTGTCAATTACTATATAGAAAATTTCGAACGTTTTACAATATATACTTAGTTTTGCCTTCTAAATTACAAAGTTTAAGTTAGTACAAGTGGTTGTACTTTAGGCTTTCAAAAGAGAGGCAAGGGTTTGAGACTTCTCTTTGTTGTGAACATTTAAATATTTTTTTAAGTACAATTTTTTTCTTCTCTTTTTCAAAATTTTGGATATATTGACTTTCCTTTTTTTTTTTTTCTCATTCTTATTTGAATTTTTTAATATTTTTTTGCTATTGAAGTTCAATTAGTATGACAACTTTAAAATTTTTTATATGTAGTAGTACGGCCCCCTCATGAATTAAATCCTGGCTCCGCCCCTGTTTATTGTTTAGGACTTTCATGTTGCATCGCAGTCTCTTTAGATCCCACTCTCTACTTTCACCATTTATTAAATAAAAAAAACTCCCACCCACTCTCTACTTTCACCATTTATTAAATAAAAAAACTCCTACCATTTACCGGCTTGAACCTGGAGATACCTTCTACCTCAGCCACTCGAGCTATATACGATTGACAGAGAATAAAATTCATAATTTGGTATGTACATACAAATATGATTGTTAGTGTGATACAATTCTAAAGGCTTTTTCTAAGGGCACCACCAAGTTTACTTGGGGGCAGCCCTTACTTGAGGGCAGCCCAAACATGTGTAACTTTTGCTAGGGGGCACCCAAAATTTGCTTGGGGGCAGCACAAAAATTAGGGCAGAGGAAGGAGGGTGAGCGGACGGCGGAGGCGCCAAGCGCGGGCACGGCGGAGGAGGGTGCGGGGGAAGCGAGGCTGGGTGAGCGGACGGCGGAGGCGCCAAGCGCGGGCGCGACGAAGGAGGGTGCGGGGGAAGCTAGGCTGGGACTGGGAGGTCGGGGCGGCGGAGGGCGTCGAGGATGCGGGGGAAGCGAGGCTGGGACTGGGAGGTCGGGCCGACGGAGGGCGTCGAGGGCGCGGGGGAAGCGAGGCTGGGACTGGGAGGTCGGGGCGGCGGAGGGCGTCGAGGGCGCGGCGCTGGTCCCCTTCCCATCTGCTGCTGCTTCTTCTTCTTCTTCTCCGAGGACTGCCAACATGCTGGCAGTCCTAGCATGTTGGCAGTCTTACTTGCTGGAAAAAATTGGACTAGTTCCAAGTAAAAAAATGGATGGCAAACTTGTAATTTTTTTTGAATATTTTTGGGCTAGTCCCAAGTAAAAAGTGTGGTGCCCTTAGAAAAAGTCATTCTAAACCTCACCAAAACTAACCCAACCCAAATCCAACTTGAATGTTAGGGGACATGATTTCACATGTTTAATATCAATCAAATTTATTTGATTTTATATATATATATATATATATATATATATATATATATATTAATTTGACTTCTTGACTTCATGGTAGTCGTCATACTCCGATCATTTACCAGCTTAACCCGAGTAGATGGAAAAGATGCTTCCTACCTCAACTATACTTAGGCTTAGAGGTGATTGACAAAGAGAATAATTTTATAATTTGGTATTATACATACAAATATGATTTATGATTGTTAGTGGAAAACATTACTAAACCTCACACCATGGGCGGATCTAGAAATGTATATTAGGGTGGGCTAAATTAGGTTGGAGTGGACTAGATGTAAGCTAACTCCCATAAAAAAATCAAAATCAAAAACCTATAAGGAAAAAGAACAAGTAAATTTTTTTTTGGGGTGGGCTGGAGCCCACCCTACCTCCCATCTAGATCCGCCCCTGCCTCACACCATGGCCGGCCTGAAGGGTTTTGTTCTATCCTGAAGTTAATTTTGGTTGTCTTTTGATCCTTATTGTCAGCTGATCCTGGTGGTCATCCGTAATCCTGACCTTTGGTGTGATCATGCTCAGCCTAGGAGGTTGTCCTAGCAGAAAAAAGTTGTCTAAGTTTCAAGTCTTGTCCGATTTATTCCAGGACCGGCTCTACCTCACCTCCAACCTAAACGGAATGCGCAAACTCAAATCCAAGAAAAGTTGGACACACCGACTCAATTAGATTAGATTATCATAGTGTAGTTTTCTGAGATAGGGTGATTTAGTTCAATTATATTGACGAATATTCTAAAAATAAAAATAAAAACTATAAATATTGAGTATCATCATGCATGTGCAGGAAAGTTTTAAGAATCCGTTGGTTCTGTTCCAAACAAATATACCAATTTGCATGGTGGGTGTAAATTTAATCGTATATACCAATTTGCATGGTGGAGTGGTCCAACAGTATTCTGAATTTGTCCGGTGGTTAATGGATGGGGCATCCAAGCTCTACTTGACAAGGTGAGGCATGAGCTCTGATGCCCAGTGGTTGGCTAACAAATTTCAAGGGTGGACAGGTACAGTAGGGATGACAATATTTTCCGAATTCGAGGAAAATTATCGAATTTGGGAACTTAAAAACGAAGATGAGAGCTGAAAAAAAGGATTAAAAAAAAATCTTCCATTAGATTCGGAGTTTGATATGGATATTATACTTCCCGCTCCGATAAATTCTCGATCCGATATTTCATATATAATCTGCCACTACATATTCCATATATATATAAAATTAGGATTTGCCAACTGCCATACTACATATTCTTCTTTCATAACAACAATATTTATGGAATATTTTTCAATGAGGACCCAGTCGCATGTTCCAACTGGGATGCTAAAAATGACAAAACATGTCTTCTGACAGTTTGTTCTTCGTCTTCGGATTGAACAAACATAGACACTAGATAATAGAATTAATGAAGAACGGAGATGAAAAATCCGGCCCCAAAAGAGATAACGGAGCAGCGATGGGGGCGGGGACGGGGATTGGGGGATAGGGACGGGGATGGGGAGTAGATCACTAAGAAATAGCAATCGGTAAGGGTGACTATTATTTCGTTTAATTTCAAAACTACTAAGAAATAACAGTGAAACATGTTGATATATTTAGTAAGAGAATATGTTATATTTAGTATGGGAATATCCTGAAGACATATTTGGGATGCCAGAATATGCCATAGGATATTCCATTGGATATTCCATGATGTAAAGGCTATATAAAGCCTATGAGATTATCAACAAAATATATCAATCAATCTCAACATTGTATCAGAGCCACCTTTCCTCAAACCCTAACCCTAGCCGCCACCAAAATCCTAACCCTAACCCCTCTTCTTTCCTCTCCTTCTCCGCTCTCGCTGCTGCTACTGCTGCGGCCACTGCTGCCGCTGCCGCGGCTGACTGCTGCTGCTGTGGCCACTGCTGCCGCTACCGCGGCTGGCTGTTGCTGCTGCGGCTGACTGCTGCCGCTGTGGTTGCCGCTGTGCGTGCCTCCATCGGAGGACGACGAAGACGAAGAAGACGACGAGGACGAAGGAGATGCCGATGCCTAGATCCGATGAAATCAGACATGTTCGGATCTAGGAGAGGACGAACGTGAGTCGTGGAGCAAGCTTGACGTGATCGGAGAAGAAGCATCGATGGAGGCGATCCTCAAGAAGCTGGATGCTGACGATGTGGCGACGTTGATGAAGTTGATGAAGGTGTCGGCTGGTGAGAGCACGACACGAACGCTGCCAAAGTTGGAACTACCCTCCATCGATCTGAAGCTGGACGGACCAGCCACCTATCTAAGTTGGTCACGGCGGGTGAGAAGAACGCTTGCAGGAAAGAACCTGGAGGGATTCTTGACGGGCGAGAAGACAGAGCCGGACGAGGGCTCGACAGGACGCGACGAGTGAAAATCCACTCATATGGTGATTTACATCTGGCTTCTCAATTCCTTAGTCCAGTCTATTGCCTCCACAGTAGATGGAATTGAGATGGTGAAAGACGTGTGGAAGAAGATGAGGAGAACCTATGATGGTGTGGGAAATAACTTACGGATCTTCTAGATAAAAGGAGAGATCAACGACACTGTATAGGCACTACTAAAATCTGCTCAATTGACGACGTAAATTTAGCGATGTTCGAATAACGTCGCTAAATTGTGCACATTAGCGACGTTTAATTGAAACGTCGCTAATAGTCGCTACTAGCGACGAAAATAGCGACGTGACGACGACGTATATTAATTACATGAGCTAGTCGTCGCGAAACGTCGCTAATAGCGACTAATTTAGCGACGGTAGTATGAACGTTGCTAAATTCTAATTATATTCCCCCCAACGATTCATTTACATTTTACTCTCTCACTCTCTCTCCTCCCCCCCTCCGGCGCTCTCACTCTCTCCGGCGACTCTCTTCCCTCTCCGGTACGTGACTTTCCCCCTCCTCCCTCTCTCTCTATTTTGGTTGTTGGTGGTTGGGGGGGTGCGGGTGGCTCGGGGGGAGGGGCAGGGGGGATGCGGGTGGTTGGGGGTGAGTGGGGGGTAGCTGGGGGTGGGGCAGGGGGGTGAGGGCGGCTGGGGGAGGGGAGCTAGGGTTAGGGTTCGGGTTAGGGGTGGGTATGTATGAGTGGGGGGGAAGGGAGCGGGGGGGGGGGGGGTGGGGGCGGTTGGGGAGGGGAGCAGGGGGTGGGGGCGGTTGGGAGAGGGGAGCAGTGGGGGTGGAGGCAACTGGGGGAGGGGAGCAGGGGGGTGGGGGCGGCTGGGGGAGGGGAGCAGGGGGGAGGGGAGGGTTAGGGTTCGGGTTAGGGGTGGGGGTGAGGAGGGGGGTGGCTGTGGGAAGGGGAGGGTTAGGGTTAGGGTTAGGGTTAGGGTTCGGGTTAGGGTTAGGGGTGGTGTAGGGGGGGGGGGGAGGGGAGCAGGGGGGTGGAGGGCTTGGTCAGGGGCACCGATAGTGCCGAAAAATCTGATAATTTAGTAATATTTATTTATTTTTCGACACCGAAAAATGTGATACTCCGATTCGAAAGCAACGATAGTGCATATATTTGTAACAAGTAGTTTTATTAGTTGGTTAATTGGTAACATGGTGATCGGGACATATAGTCCCTGCAGCCATTCGACTGACGAGGCAGAAACTATGTAGTCGTAGATAAAGTTGACTGTCCTTCGACCCTCATCCCTCAGCAATAATGATACGATAACCTGTCACTATATCTTTTAGTAGTAGATAATGTCTTAGTATTACATTATGTGGGTTCATCTTGATTCTGTTATATCCTTCAGATACTAGATTCGATAAGAACATATACTACACCATATGTACAGAACATAGATGATTCACACTAATGTATGCTAGAATGAATTTTGGGTTGTGTTCTGAGCCATCCGTTCTCACACTTAAAACACGTATGAATTAGTACTGTGTGTCAATCTTTGTTTTTGTATTTTCGGCGAACCCGGGGATTGGATTCTGTATTTTGTATTTTGGATTCCGTATTTTGGCTCCAGCTCCAGCTCCATTTGCATTAATCTACAGTACGACATGGTGATCAGGACATAGTCCCTGCAGCCATTCGACTGGCGAGGCAAAAACTATGTAGCCATAGATAAAGTTGACTGTCCTCCGACCCTCATCCCTCGACAATGATGATATGACAACCTATCACTATATCTTATATAGTAGTAGATGATGTTTTAGTATTACATTATGTGAGTTCATCTTGATTTTGTTACATTCTTCAGATACTAGATACGATAAGAACATATACTACACCATATGTACAGAACATAGATGATTCACACTAATGTTTGCTAGAATAAATTTTGGGTTGTGTTCTGAGCCATCCGTTCTCACACTTGGCAAAAAATTGAATATTCTATATTTTATCTGCTTTCGAAAATGTACTCAAACGAGATGATGGTTCCTTTAGTTAACTTGCTTATGTTACAATTATATTATTTGTGAATATCGATCTTACCAGATGGCACCCATGACCCGAGGAGCAGCACGTCGTTTGAGAGAAACACTGAATGCTGATGGGGCTCCTTCTACTGTTAAGGAGGAAGTGGCACCGGTAGCTAATGAGACCGGAAGTTCTATTCATCCAGCACCTACAATGGACTACATCTCTCCTGCCGCCGACGATCCCACTTATTCGAGGTGGTTGCGTGATCGTATCACTGAGCATTTGCATGAGCTGCGTGGTTCTCATTAGCTATTAGTACTTATTTGTATTGGACTATTTGTATTGGGTTGTTTTTGTATTAGACTATTTGTATTGGACTACATATATGAATTAGTACTGTGTCAATCTCTGGATTGTATTGGACTACGACATGGTGATCAGGACATAGTCCCTGCAGCCATTCGACTGGCGAGGTAGAAATTATGTAGCCGTAGATAAAGTTGACTGTCCTTCGACCCTCATCCCTCGGCAATGATGATATGACAACCTATCACTATATCTTATATAGTAGTAGATGATGTCTTAGTATTACATTATGTGAGTTCATCTTGATTCTGTTACATTCTTCAGATACTAGATACGATAAGAACATATACTACACCATATGTACATAACATAGATGATTCACACTAATGTATGCTAGAATAAATTTTGGGTTGTGTTCTGAGCCATTCGTTCCCATACTTGGCAATTAAGTATGTGAAATATATCGTTGAAGAACATAAAACTTGTGGTCGTTACTGCAGAAAGTGCAGACTGACATGAACTGACGCACGAAAAGGAGGAGATCAAAGCTGTAACAAGTAAAGTTGTGTTTTGGATGTTCTACTCTTATAATCTCTTTATTCACAAAGCAAGATATAATGAATACAGAACAAGTATCGAGTTTATAACTCTTGTAAACTCTATACTTGAGTTACGAACTCGATCTGTATTCTTTAATTATAGCTTGCTTTGTGAACAAAGAGTTTACAAGAGTTCTTTTTCCAAAGCACAACTTTACTTGTTCCAGCTTAGAGCTTCTTATTTTCGTGCATCAGTTCATGTCGGTCTTCACTTTCTGCAGTAACTTCCTCCAATTAACCTCCCTCCCTTGGCAATGATGATACGACAACCTATCTTGATTCTGTTATTATAGTAGATGATGTCTTAGTATTACATTATGTGGGTTCATCTTGATTCTGTTATATCCTTCAGATACTAGATTCGATAAGAACATATACTACACCATATGTACATAACATGATGATTCACACTAATGTATGCTAGAATGAATTTTGGGTTGTGTTCTGAGCCATCCGTTCTCACACTTAAAATACATATGAATTAGTACTGTGTGTCAATCTTTGTTTTTGTATTTTCGACGAACCCAGGAATTGGATTCTGTATTTTGTATTTTAGATTATGTATTTTGGCTCCAGCTCCAGCTCTATTTGTATTAATCTACGGTACGACATGGTGATCAGGACATAGTCCCTGCAGCCATTCGACTAGCGAGACAGAAACTATGTAGCCGTAGATAAAGTTGACTGTCCTTCGACCCTCATCCCTCGGCAATGATGATATGAGAACCTATCACTATATCTTATATAGTAGTAGATGATGTCTTAGTATTACATTATGTGGGTTCATCTTGATTCTGTTATATCCTTCAGATACTAGATTCGATAAGAGTGAGAGCGCCGGAGAGAGTGAGAGCGCCAGATGGGGGGAGAAGAGAGAGTGAGAGAGTAAAATGGGGGGAAATGAATTGGTGGGGGGAATATAATTGGAATTTAGCGACGTTCATACTAACGTCGCTAAATTAGTCGCTATTAGCGACGTCATAGCGACGTTTCACGACAACTATCTCATGTAACTATGTAGCCGTAGATGAAGTTGACTGTCCTCCGACCCTCATCCCTCGGCAATGATGATATGACAACCTATCACTATATCTTATATAGTAGTAGATGATGTCTTAGTATTACATTATGTGGGCTCATCTTGATTCTGTTATATCCTTCAGATACTAGATTCGATAAGAACATATACTACACCATATGTATAGAACATAGATGATTCACACTAATGTATGCTAGAATGAATTTTGGGTTGTGTTCTGAGCCATCCGTTCTCACACTTAAAACACATATGAATTAGTACTGTGTGTCAATCTTTGTTTTTGTATTTTCGGCGAACCCAGGGATTAGATTTTGTATTTTGGATTCTGTATTTTGGCTCCAGCTCCAGCTCCATTTGCATTAATCTATGGTACAACATGGTGATCAGGACATAGTCCCTGCAGCCATTCGACTAGCGAGGCAGAAACTATGTAGCCGTAGATAAAGTTGACTGTCCTTCGACCCTCATCCCTCGGCAATGATGATATGACAACCTATCACTATATCTTATATAGTAGTAGATGATGTCTTAGTATTACATTATGTGGGTTCATCTTGATTCTCTTATATCCTTCAGATACTAGATTCGATAAGAACATATACTACACCATATGTACAGAACATAGATGATTCACACTAATGTATGCTAGAATAAATTTTGGGTTGTGTTTTGAGCCATCCGTTCTCACACTTGGCAAAAAATCAAATTTTCTGTATTTTATCTGCTTTCGAAAATGTACTCAAACGAGATGGCATCCGTTCTCACAGATGGCACCTAAGACCCGAGGATTTCGCTTGAGGAAGGCACAGATGGCTGTAAAAGAGGAGGTGGCACTAGAGGGCAGTTCCACCGAGAGAGCTGCTCCAGAAGTAATTCCTAAAGCCGAGGAAGCTGTGAAAGAGGAGGTGGCACTACAAGGCAGTTCCACCGGGAGTTCCAGTCATCCATCTCCTCTGGATATTGATCTGGCTGTCGCGGATCCTACTTATGCGCGCTGGCTGAGGGAGTTCTATCTGCCCCAGCATAGACGACAGTAGATACATATATTGACTGGATTTGTTTTGATGGATATATCTCCTCTGGATATTGTGATGGATATTTGTTTTGATGGATATATCTCCTTTGGATATTGTGATGGATATTTGTTTTTTGGTGTGTGAAGTATATTGGTTTGTGTGATGTGTGATGCATATTGTGATGTATATTTGTTTGTGTGATGTGTGATGCATATTGTGATGTTTCGAGAGGCTTGAGGAGACGACCAATTATTTTTGGTCTATTCTGGATTGTATTGTGCATGCCGGTGTTGAGTGTTCCACCGAAGGGGTCGGCGAACCCAGGGATTAGATTCTGTATTTTGGATTGGATTGGATTCTGTATTTTGGATTGTACATTTGCATTCTGGATTCTTTTATTTTTTTCAATTTAGCGACATTTTTAGCGACGTTTATATTCGTCGCTAACTGTTAGCGACGAATATAAACGTCGCTAAATTGTTGACGTGGCAAACAATCTGATGCCACCACATCGTCGCAAAGACGTCGCTAATGTGTCGCTAATCGGCGACCACAAGAAAACGTCGCAAATAACGTTGCTATTTAGCGACGTTATAAGCGTCGCTAACTAACGTCGCCATTGCGACGTTTTGCGACGTTTTCTCGATTAGCGACACGCTTTTTTCCGTCGTTTATTAAACGTCGCTGAAAACGTCGCTAATTTAGTTTAGCGACGTTTTGGCCGAGATTAGCGACGTTTTGGAACGTCGCTAATCTGACAAATTTTTGTAGTGAGGGAGAGAAGACGGTGCAGGAGTACGCCACAGAGTTGGAGCGTCTCTGGCTGGATTATGATCACTCCTCAAAATGGGCAAGCTGCGGGGACCCAAAGTGCAAGGAGAGACATGTGTGTCTGCAGGAGAGAACGATGAAATTCCTCAAAGGGCTGAATACTGCATTCGCACAGAGGACGGCCTTACTCCTCGCACAACCAGAGATTCCTAGTCTCGAGGAGGCTATCTCAGCCATGATCCAGGAGGAGATGCGCATCAGACTACAGGCGGGGACAAGTTGTCCTTCCGAAGCAAAGTCAGCACTAGCGGTTACTAGCTCGGGCGACACCGGATCCAAGGGAAAGCTCTGGCAACACAATCAGCAGTGCTACAACTGCGGGGAGATGGACCATCATCGATATGTTTGTACCAAATCACTTAAGGAGGGAGACTCAGGTGGTGGACGTGGACGAGGATATGGTGGACGTGGTCGTGGTCGAGGAGGCCGACGAGGCGGCCGAGGAGGTTATCGTACAAACCTGCTGGTAGCAGAAGGGAATGGAGGAGCTGGTGGTGGCACCTTTACTGAGGAGGATCATGCACTGCTGGACCTGCTGGAGAGAAAGCAGAGAGCGTCCACCGAAGGAGAGACATCCACCCCATTCTTCGTTGGAGGCAACGCCGCTATGTATGCCCACCCATCAGAAGGTACTGACGAGTGATCACTCGCTCTTGCATCTATGTCTTCCCTTAAAACGTCAGACTGGATTATCGACTCAGGAGCATCTCAGCATGTGACCGGGAACGCTAGTGAGTTTTCTTCATACACTCACCTAGCATCAACAGACACCATTCAGACTGCAGATGGCACTTTCCAACTAGTGGTCGGTAAGGGTACTGTTAATTGTACAGGTTCAGTAAGATTATCCAATGTGTTACATGCTCCATCCTTTTCAGCCAGTCTCTTGTCTATTAGTTCTATAATTCTCCAACTGAAATGCATTGTTTCTTTTGATATTCCTAAGGTGATCTTCCAGAAGAAAGGGACAGGACGAAGACTTAGGACTGGCACCTGGCATGAGGAACTGTGGTACCTAGATCGAGAAGGACTGGACTCAGCATTGGTATCTATGGCAGAGAAGGCTGGAATGGGAGAGCTGCAGCAGAGGACTAAGA
Source organism: Iris pallida (assembly GCA_029216955.1). Taxonomy (NCBI): domain Eukaryota; kingdom Viridiplantae; phylum Streptophyta; class Magnoliopsida; order Asparagales; family Iridaceae; genus Iris; species Iris pallida. The sequence continues at coordinate 1,311,533 of JANAVB010030819.1, forward strand.
TACTTTAATACTTCATCATAGGAGGATGGGACATTCTTCCTTTGATACTCTAAGTAAGTTGTATCCAGAGATGTATACAAAATCAAATAAATAGAAATTAGTATGCGATGCATGCGAGTTAGGGAAACTTACTAGGAGCTCATATGTTGGTACTGGTCATAAGAGCTTTTTTTGCTTTTGAGGTAGTACATTATGATGTTTGGGGTCCATGTGCTACTAACACTATGAATGGGTATAAGTACTTTATTTTCTTTATTGATTGTGCATCTCGTGTCACCTGGCTGTATTTGATGAAAAACAAGAGTGATATATTTGCTTGTTTTTTGGACTTTCATAAGCATGTTCAGACTCGGTATAATACAGTGGTGAAGGTACTGAGGTCTGACAATGGCACGGAGTATACCAGCAGGACGCTTGCAGAGTAATTGTCAGCACACGACATACAACATCAGACCACTTGTGCATACACACCAGCACAAAATGGAGTAGCAGAAAGGAAGAACCGACACCTTCTGGAGACCGTAAGAAGTATGATGATCGACATGAATGTCCCACAAAATCTATAGGGGCATGCAGTGTTGACAGCAGCTCAACTTATCAACAGGATGCCTTCAAAAGTCCTAGGATGGAAGTTTCCATGTGAAGTATTACAAGGCAATAATAGTGGGATACTTCCACTGAAGGTGTTCGGGTGTATGTGTTTTGTGAAGGACAACAGACCATCAGTTGAAAAACTTGACCCTAGAGCGGTCAAGTGCATCTTCGTGGGCTACTCAACGACTCAGAAGGGGTATGTGTACTGGAGTCCAGTAGAGAAGAAGAACTTTGTTAGTATGGATGTCCATTTTCGGGAGCATGAGCCATATTACCGCCAGGAGGGAACTTCGCACAACAGCCTAATACTACCAGTATAAGGCGAGAGGGGGAGATGGACTTGGTGGTAACCAATTTAGAAGTTTGGCATAGAGACATGGTTGAGGAGGAACATGAAGGTGAAGCGGAACAGGGGGAGGAGATGAGAAGTGTTAGGCCTACGGCTCAGGGGGAGTTACTTACCTACAGCAGGAGAGAGAAGCAAACTATAGGACCAGTACCCACAGTGCCAGTGCTAAGTCCCTTGCCTGCGTCTGTCCCTTCTCCTGAGACACCTACACCACCATCCTCCTCAGGTGATATCATTCCTCCTACTTCTTCCACACCACTATCTATACGAAGGACTACTCGCAGTAATGCAGAAATTCCTCCGGACAGATATGGTTGGGATCTTGCTAAGTTTGTTTCTTATAATCATATCTCTTCTTCTCATGGAACATTTATATCATCTTTGGATAGTATTACTGTACCTAACAATTGGCAGGTTGCCAAGAATGATCCAAAGTGGAAAGCGGCGATGCACGAGGAGTTGTGAGCTCTTGAGAAGAACCACACTTGGGAGCTGGTGAGCCTGCCAGAAGGAAAAAGGGCAGTCGGATACAAATGGGTTTTCACTGTGAAGCAGAACCCAGATGGACAGGTTGAGCGCTATAAAGCTCGACTAGTGGCAAAAGGATACAGTCAGACGTACGACATCGACTATGACGAGACCTTTGCACCAGTGGCGAAGATGAACACTGTCAGGACCTTGATCTCCCTGGCAGCCAATGGAGGGTGGAAGCTACACCAACTGGATGTAAAGAATGTATTTCTTCATGGGGATCTAGTGGAGGAGGTGTACATGGAGATACCACCAGGATTCGGCACCAAACAGACAGAAGGCAAGGTCTGCAGACAGAAAAAGTCCCTCTATGGACTGAAGCAGTCTCCTCGAGCATGGTTTGACAGGTTCAGGAGAGCAATGATAGGGATGGAATATCAGCAGATTAATGCTGATCATACTGTCTTCTTCAGACGAAGTGGAGGCCACATCACTATGCTTGCTGTATATGTAGATGATATGATTATCACAGGCGATGATGAGCAGGAGATCGCCCAACTCAAAGGAAAGCTTGGCAAGGAGTTCGAGGTGAAGGAACTTGGCCATCTTCGATACTTCCTTGGGATTGAGATTGCTCGAGATACAGAAGAAATTGTTCTTTCCCAAAGGAAGTACGCATTGGACCTGCTTACGGAAACAGGATGATGGGATGCAAACCAGCTACGACACCGATAGACCAAAAGTTCAAATTGGATGCTGAAGCTGGAGAACCAGTTGACCGGGATAGATATCAGAGATTGGTGGACAAGTTGATCTACTTGAGCCACACTCGACCTGATATCAGCTTTGCGGTCAGCGTAGTGAGCCGCTACATGTATGACCCCCGGAAGGGTCATATGGACGCAGTGTACCAGATTATGAGGTACTTGAAGGGAACCCCCGGGAAGGGACTAATTTTCAGAAGAAATAATCACGTGAGCATCGAGGGCTATTGTGATTCTGACTGGGCTAGCTGTGCTGACGACAGGAGATCCACATCGGGGTACTGCATATTTGTAGGAGGCAACTTGGTCTCTTGGAGGAGTAAGAAACAGTCAGTGGTGGCTAGATCAACAGCTGAAGCAGAGTATAGAGCTATGGCCTTGGGAGTCACAGAGCTATTGTGGTTGAAGAATATGCTGACGGAGCTAAAGCTGGACCAAGGAGCCAAGATGAAGCTATGGTGTGACAACCAGTCAGCTATTAGTATTGCCAACAATCCAGTGCAGCATGACAGGACCAAGCATATCGAGATTGATAGATTCTTCATTAGAGAAAAGCTTGATAAAGGACTACTAGAGCTGGGCTATGTTCCAACCAAAGATCAGGTAGCAGATGGACTGACCAAGGGGCTTAGCTCTATCAGCATGATGAGAGGATGTGACAAGATGGGCTTAGTGAATATCTTTCGTCCATCTTGGGGGGGAGTGTTGATATATTTAGTAAGAGAATATGTTATATTTAGTATGAGAATATCCTGAGGACATATTTGGGATGCCAGAATATGCCACAGGATATTCCATTGGATATTCCATGATGGAAAGGCTATATAAAGCCTATGAGATTATCAATAAAACATATCAATCAATCTCAACAAACTACTTAAAATTATGTCTAATGTATAAAATAATATGTTTTAAAGGTAAATAACTTATTAATCATTATTTGTTTTTCGGTACCAACAAATCGGTACTCCGATACGAAATCGTCGATACTACCGATATTGCCGATATCAATACTCATAGGAATAGTCCGATACCGATTCCGATATAGATAGTGTGAACCTTGTTTAGTTCGTTCCTGCCAGCCAAACAACCTTAACACTCGTGCTACCTTTTACTCGTTTCTGCCAGCCGAGCACCCGGAGGTCCAACATATTGTCATCTCGATCCGTTCGACTGCAGAACCAAACCGACACGTTCATCCACACCACAATTGTGTGTCAACCACAATGTCTTGCTCCACCTTGGATGCGTAAAATCCACCTTTGAAGTCAATCCGTGCAGTTGCATATTGTCCTAACTCCACCCTGAAAAAAAAAGTCCATATATCTGTGTATACGAGTGAACGTTCAGTACCATCTGTCTCGAATGTATATTTTTTTCTTTCTTTCTTTTTTTTACTTTGACTAACATTTTTTTTCATATTTGATGATGTCATTGTCGGTCCAATCTTAGCGATAGTCAAGAACTTTGCAGTTTGCCGCAATCTTAATTAATTAGTAATAGTGATGTTGACAATTTGAGGAAAGGATTAACATCAGCTCGACCAATCAATCGCTGCACTTTCGGTCGTAAAGGTCGACATCTGCGGATTGAAGTGGAGCTTGCATGGGTCTCACTAGCTAAATCCATCCAATGTACAAAGTTTAAAGAGAGAACTGTTCATCTAATATCCTTTGAATTTGTGATGGGTGCCCACAATTGCAATTTTGGACGTCTGACTATTTAAATCTCCACCTCTTGCATCAATAACTTCTCGCAATTGATTTCACATGTTTTTTTTTTTTTTTTCCAGTTAGGTCATGTTTGGTACGCAAAATTTAGATTTTGGAAAAAAAAAAGTCATTCGTTTTATATCACTATCTCACACATTCACTTTTTCACTCCCAATAATTTATTTTTTTCTTTGAATTTCTCGAAACTTTCCCAACACAATAAAAAATAGAAATTATAAACATTCAATTTTTTTTTTCTTTCATTTCATTTTTTTTTTCCGAACCAAACACACTTTAGGACAAACTAGTTCCATCCATAAACATGGTATCTCACCTATAGTATTCGGATATTTTTGACACTTTTACTTTTTCGTTGTTCGATTTGGCACCCTAATTTTATAAATTGTTCTTTTGAAGTACATTTCGTCAATTTGAAAAGACATTAAAAAAAACTTCAAAAGAATATATAGCAATACGAGTATTTAAATTGCACTTTTGTACTTTAAGATATGTTTTTTGAATGGCCTCGATGTGCTTCAAAATTAACGAAATGTGCTTCAAGTGAACAATTTATGAAGTTGGATGTCGAAATTAAGAAGTGAAAATTTAATGTGTCAAAAATATCTGAACGCTATAGTTGAGACTTGAGATACCATTAGGATAATTTAGCCTATCTTGTTTGATATAAGTTGAATTGTTCAAATTTCGAAATGTTGGCTAGCATTTTTGAAATGTCCATTCGAATTTTGAAATTAGTTCCACATTTGAAAAATGTCCATTCGAAATATAAAAAATAATTCATGTGTTGCATTCAACACTAAATAAAAATTTGATGTAACATAATTGTAATAAAAAATGGTCATTAATTTCAATGTAACATTCAATATTTTAAGGAAACAGATGTGCTTGTGGTGTATCAATTTTGTCCCTTCTCCTATGCATACAATATATAAATTTTTTACTTTTAAAAAAATAATTATGGAAACCAAAAGTTGCATGTACAGGAGAGATGACATAATTGGTACACCCATTTCAGTGACATCATATCTACTCCAATGCTTTTAAAAAAAATTCTGTTGTGGCAGGTTTTCGTAACTTAAGTTCTTCAAATTGGGGGGCCACACGTCAATCTGCGGCTGACGTGACGGCTTTCCATTGGATCCAACCCTCTACAAATATCAGAGCTCATCTTGAATTAGGGGTGCAACTTGGGTGGGCTAAACCCGAACCCGATTGGGTAAACCCGCCAATGGGTTGGGTTAGGGTTGAAGATACTTGGGCTCGGACTTGAGTTCGGAATAAAATATTTGAACCCGATCAAAAATTGGGTTGGGCTCGGGTTCATGTGTCGGGTTACCCAAAGAACCCTAAATCTGACACACACACACACACACACACACACACACATATATATATATATATATATATATATATATATATATATATATATATATATATATATACATTGTTTCATACTTTTTAAATAAAAAATTTAAATCCTAAATTTATCAACCGAAACTCTTTAACTCCTTTTAAATCTTATGATAGTTTGTATTTTGTAATGGTTGGTACTTAATTATAATTTGATTACGTGTTTAATATTAATCTTATTTTAAATTATTTTAAATATTATATTAGAGTCCGATAAATCCGATGGACCCGACCCAACCCGAGCTTCCTCCGGGCTCGGTCTTGGGATTCATATGTTGAACCCGGGGCCGGGTTGAGCTTGGACATGGGCTGAGATTATCATTCATCGGATTGGGCTCGGGTTGAACTCAAGCCCGACCCAACCCGTCCGAGTTGCACCCCTATCTTGAATCCAATGGGCTGCCACGTCAGTCTTGGATGACGTATGATCTCTCCTTTCCATAAATCACGGATGTATAATTTATCTCCTAATAAATATACAAGTAAAAACACTATAACTAATTCGGGCATTAGAGCATCTCCAACCCTATTGTCTTGTTAAGTGTTGTGAGTCTTAGGTGGCTCCTATGTGGCATGAGCTACAAGACAATGTCTTGTTTATGTGGCAAAATTATATCTCAAAAGACAATGAGATAGAAAAACTATCTCCAATGCAAAAGTATTGAGGGGACAATAAAAAGTATTTTTTCCAACTTCCAAGGCAACTCCTCCACTTCTTCAACTTTTTTATAAATATTTCTATTCATAATTGATGATGTGGAGACAAAGTCATTGTGAAGTGCATTGTCTAGATCTAGACAACCAACTTCACATTGTCTTTGCCATGTCATTGCCATGTCAACTCCACACTTTATTTCACATTTGCATTGGAGAAGTACTTTTGAAAAAAATAGTTGTCGTTCCTATGTGGCAACCATTTTTTTTAAACTCACAATAGGGTTGGAGATGCTCTTAAAATGATGATATGGATTGGTCATAAATATACAACTATAACATTCGTGCACGGCACGGTTAGGGCTCGCCTGGGTCCGGTCTGGCGAGCGTTAATGGTCGTCCCTTACAACGTTAAGCCTTTTCATTCAAGTCCTCGACTCAAATGGTCCAACCAGATTGTTCATTCTTAATTAATGCGAAGCTTTCTCGGATATAAATTCACGGGCTAATTAGCGTTTGGACCCAAAATTTTATATCAATTTAGAATTTAATTATCCTGAATTTTTTATTTTTTTTTCTATTATACCCTCCTTAGAGCATCTCCAACCCTATTGTCTTGTTATGTGCTGTGAGTCTTAGGTGACATGAGGCATAAGACAATATCTTTTTTAGGTGGTAAGATTATATTCACAAAAGCCAATGAGATAGAAAATTTTTCTCCAATGCAAAAGTATTGAGAAGACAATAAAATATTTTTTTTCAACTTCCAAGACAACTCCTCCACTTCTTTATTTTTTTATAAATATTTGTATTCATAATTGATGATGTGGAAATAAAGTAATCGCGACAACCAAATTCACATTGTCCTTGCAATGTCATTGCCATGTCAACTTCATGATTTATTCTACATTTGCATTGGAGAAAGATTTTTGAAATGAAAGCTTGTCATTCCTATGTGGCAAACATTTTTTTTAAATTCGTTGGAGATGCTCTTAACCTATATATGAAGATTTCATTATCAAACAAGAGAGGGTATAATAAGAAGAAAAAAAAAAGAAAAAAAAAGAAATCAAGATCTAAACTTTCCAATTTGATATGTCATGACTTAAACTCTAAACTAATATAAAACTCATGATCAAAACACTAATTAGCCCTAATTCACATGGGTTTTGCTTGGAGGACCTGCGACGTGATCTCTTTCGCGAGGAAGTGTATGATTATGAAGGTGAAACACACGGCCATATATTTCCAAGTCCGGTGTCGGCTAATTGCTTTCGTCACATGCTTTGGAATTCTAGACAATTGGTAGAATGACAAGGACATTAAATATACGAGTAATGTGCACGTATATTGCACATGCAAAAAAATAAAAAAAATTAAAGTAAATATGAAATTTATTATAAAAAATTATCATTCCTAGTGAACTCAAAACCAATGAAAATTACTCTCATCTTAACCACTTGAGTTAGAAATATTTATTTATTTATTTATTTATTGATTTACGTAGATGATGATATACATACGACTTGAACGTCTCACTTTGAGCCGTGTGTGCGTGTGCAATATATATATATATATATATATATATATATATATATATATATATATATATATATATATATATCGAGTCGTGGTGTATTGGTAACACCACACCGGGGGTGAAGGCCGGGTTCGAGCCCTCCCTCCCATGGAGGTGGCTGGGTGGCCGTGGCCACGGCCTCCGGGCCAAGGTCGAGTGGAGTCGTCCACCGGCTTTGGTTTATATATATATATATATATATATATATATATATATATATATATATATATATATATATATATATATATATATAGCCCCGCGTCTGTAACCGTTCTATCGCGCGCGTGAAAGAGAGGTGGGGGGGGGGGGGGGGGGGGGGGGGCGCCTGTCACGACCCGTTCCCGAATAATCGGACACGAGTCAGACACGCCCAGCCTTCGTCGTTAGATACGACGAAGTAAGCTGTACCAAGCTAGGAAAATCTAACCAGATAAACATAAATGTACACAATCACAACATCTATACGTACACGATTCCAGAAAGATCACCATAATCCACAAATCCATATATCATAAATGTACTAGTCATCAGGAATGAAATGTATTATGAACTCTAAAACAATATCTAAGAGTAAAGCTAAACAGTCTAAACCTGAAGCCTCTAGCTAAGTCATGACTCCATCTTGCTCAGCTAAGATCCCGGGCTCTGGCCCATAATGTAGAACAATGTCCTGCAAGTATACCTGCAACATATCCTAGTCTGGAGCGGAGCTAAGTATATCCAAGAAAATGAACATGAACATCATGGTATGAAAATGAATACAAGAAAATATATAAAGTACGAGAAACGAGAACATGACATGAATCCTGAACATGAATACTGAAAGTAAATACAGGAAACATGAAATGAGTCCTGAACATGAAATACACCATGAACCTGAAGTGTGTAATATATTGAAATACATCCAGAGTGTGTGATCGACTTGGGTAGATTTAGGGAACATGAAAGGTACGGCTTCGGTCCCGCGTGCATGATGCGGGGTCTAAGCTATTCACATGAATAGTAACTCAGGTTTGATCACACATCTATAGTATTTTCCCTCCCAGATACAAGTAAACTCAAGAAAATATAGTACAAGACAATCTCGTGATATATCGTGTCAACCAGAAGATACAAGAATGAATATACAAGACATGAAGAAATGGATAAGTCCGAGGAGTATACTTGCCTTGCTCCAGAAGATCGATAGGAAGATAATCTGTATGCCCTCCTGGAATTGGTATATGTTGGTTAATTACAATTTAAGAATATTACTAGACACATAAATACAAACTTTAAGTTACTAATTAGCTTAACTTCTTACTACTCTTTGTCTATGGGACAACACTAATTGGTTTAAAACAACCTTATCAACTATTATTTCCAGACATAAAGTCTCAGAAAAATATAACTTGATACTCTGCTTCAAGTATCTGTATAGAATCTCATTCACTTTAGTTTAAACAAGATATGACTTATTAAGACATCCACTATCAAATACATATTCTCAATATTAGCAAGTACTGCTGTCACGACCCGCACCCTAGAGTAAGGGCACAAGAAGTGGGTACGTCCAGCCTACGCCACAGTGTCGGCGGTAGAACGCTGTCCTAGGTCAATCATCTAACAATATATAAGGTACCTGTACAGTATATACACTCCGAATGGAGGTGACATAACAGAATACAGTCTCAATCACATCTAAGACAGAAAACGATAAGATAGATATAAACGAATCCACACAAGAGATACAATAGAAAGAAGTCTAAGTGTCTATGATAACATCTTCCCAAACATCCAGATAAAACAAACTCCCAATATATACAGTAATGTATCAATGAGAAAGACAAGATAAGAGCTAAGTTAGCAGTCTAAACCACTGGTGGCAGATCCTCTACTGCAAGTGGGTCCAAGTCACAAGTGTTGTCTATAGCTGTACCATAATAGGTAGACACCAGAGCCTCATCATCCTCTATAAAATTTTCAACAGGTCCAGTCAGGACAGGAGCGAGCACAATACATCTCACGCAGATCATAACAGGTTAGAAAATATAAACATACAAGAGAGTACGATACATGAAACTGAAAGAATGTACATGATGTAAAATAGAGAACTGTAATGGAAATATCTACTATAAGTAGAGAACTATCAGTGACTAGTGATGTAGAGTACAAAGTCGACATGTGAACGGCTGGAATTGCACATGAATATACTAAAGAGGCCCACATGGTTATACTACTTTGGAATTGTTCACATGACTATTTATACTCCCCCATATCCCAATCAATATACAAGGATCCAGACAAGTTATGTTACGCACATGATTTTCACATGAAAGCCCATAGATGGGTGCACATGAAGTATACACGAGGGCTCATAAATGAGTGCACATGACTTTCACATGAAGGCCCATAAATGGGTGCACATGAAGTATACATGAGGGCTCATAAATAAGTGCACATGAATTTCACATGAAGGCCCATAAATGGGTGCACATGAAGTATATATGAGGGCTCATAAATGAGTGCACATGAATTTCACATGAAGGCCCATGAAGGATACACATGAAGTATAGGTTATACATGAGATACATGAGAAACATGACCGAACATGAGAGCACATGAGAGTACACGAGCATGCATGAACGAGCATGAAGCACATGAGAAACATAAATAACATGAGAGCGAGGAATACATGATGTACATAAAATACATGACATAAAAAATCCGATGCTCCCGAGGGGGATAACATCTCATGTAGGAATCCATATAGTACCAATCCGTGATAATATCGTGACAGCATCAAATAAGGTAATCTAGAGCAGGAATATAATCCTAAGCAAGTTATGAAATAATTAGAGAATTACTCGCCTGGTATCCTGAATATTGTAGGATGTGGAAAATTATGACACGCTGTCATTTGCATCCATACGCTTAAAGACAGATGTCAGTTGAAGCCATACGCTCAGTTAAGAGCCATACGCTCAGTTCAGAGTTGTACGCTCATTCAAAAGCCATACGCTCAGTAAATATTTTATTATTTACTGAAGTGACAGCACAGCATATGTTTAAATGAGGAATGAATCTGACACTTCATCTTTCGTGCAAAGACAGCTGTCACGAGAAAAGTAACCGTCGTATAGGTTTTCGAAGAGTCGGTTTTGTCTTTTACGAGGACAACTCAGCAGCCTTCATAAATACAAAAGCCATCATTACTGTCAGTTTTGACAGTTTGTCAGTCGTCAAATCCGCAGTCACGACGCTCGAGAAGATTTTGTCAGTTATGGGAAGATATGGTGTACCAAAGAAGATTGATGATAGTCACGTGGCCACTTCTCCAGTGAGCGTATCGACCTCACATGACTCCTTCTTCACCCAGCCAAGTGAGCGTATGGACCTCACATGATTCCTTGCTAACCAAGCGAGCGTATGATCTCCATACGACTCCTTGCCCATAAAGTGAGCGTATGGATTTCCTATGGCACTACGCTGTCCAAATCAGCGTATGACTCCTCTTCAAAAGCTAGCGTATGACTCTACAGCAGTTGTATCCAGGATGATTTTCAACGTACAGTCAACACACGTTCTCACGTGTCCTGTACTCAGTTACCCATTTATTCAGAAGTTATGCAATGTGGCCTTCATGCCATCAATCTCTCCTGAATGTGCTCCACTACTCTCAACCGCATGCCAACGTGTCTTCGTCAGAATTTGCCACGCGTCCCTGCAGTTTTGCACACGTCAAGTAACTACCTGAGCGTATGGTTCAGGACAGTTATCCAGAACTCTATAAAAGAGAGTTTCTTCACCTTCATGAGGACAGGTCATTTTTCAGAGAGAACAGAGAGATTGCCCAGTTGCTGTCCAAGTTCTTCGAAGTTCGAGTTTTCTTCATCGCATCGTCCAAGGGATAAAGTAATCGTCTTCTAGATTAGATTTCTACAGTTGTAATTTTCTCAGATACAAAATAAATAAAGTGAATTTATTTATGGAAAACAAATTGGTGACTCTGCTGGGGAAAGCTGTCTCCTCCAACGAGATAGCAACAACTCAATGCGATACTTCGTCGATCGGCTCGACGAAGAAGACGATGGTCGTACAATTCGACCAATCTGCTTACGAAGAAATGCTCAAGGCGAAGGAGGGCCGAACTGCTTCCTCCGTTCTTCCTGCTGCCAAGAATACGGGACGCTCTGTCTATGTCCCCAAGTCTTCTTCGACAGCCCGAGATGTTCCTGTCACTTCTCACGTTGACAAGAACACATCTTCAACTTCAACAAAGCACACTTCTGCTTCCTTGAACACAGCAACAATGGTTTCCCCTAGTCACGCTGACAAAATTGGTTCTTTAACCAAGTCAGTGTGTCCAAGGAAAACCATCTCTGGACATGTCAAAGTCCCTTCTCCTTCTGCTCTTACGACAGCATCGGCTCTTTAGCCATTGATGACTCTGTGCGTACAGCAGTCAGAGGGCAGCATGCGGTAAAGTTAGCGTACGCTAAGCAAAAGCCAGCGTATGCTACCAAGAAGGCAGCATACACTGAGCAAAGACCAGCGTATGCCAACAAGAAGGCAGCGTACGCTAAGCAAAAGCCAGCATATGCTAACAAGAAGTCGGCGTATGCTGACAGATACAGTCCTTTGACCGATTCTCAAAATCAGACTGGGGGTTCTCTTTCACAGAACCTACAAATGATTCCCCCACAACTTGCGCATCTTGTGCCAACCAAGGAGAAAGACTCTTTAGTCGATTCCTCTACTTCTGAGGTCTTTACCTCTGGAGTTAATTTGACTAGTACTTTTACTAGCTCAAACAAAGGAAAATGCCTTTTGGCTAATTCCTCTAAAGATGGATTATTACCGACTCCTAGTCGGAATAATACTCATCTCCCTTCTCTCAAAATTTCTCGATCTGAGAAAGGCAAGTTACAAGTATCCAAGACTGATACCAAAGTCATATCTCCCTCGGATCTTCGTAACAAGCTTAATCAAAATCACCACAGTTATGCTTCTGGTATTAAAAAGTCTTATCAAATTGAGACAAGTGTACTAGACCCTGATGTTGAATATGCCAGGAACTATGTGGCTCAAATTAATCGGTCTCTATACACTCAAGAACCAAGAAGACAGAAGAACAAAAGACAAGTTTCTACACAGAAACTATCTTCCAGTACTTCCCAATCTATCCCTACAGATCTCCGGGAATATTTACAAAACAAACGGAGAATCGACACTCCATCTGGCTATGACATTGCCCATATTCGCCATGAAAAGCATGGTTGTGACTTCCAACCTCGGGTTGTCATCCAATGTTGTTGTTCACCGAAAAGACGGTCTGTTTTCGAACGGATCCAATATGAACCAACATCAGATGAAGATGAACCTCTTTATGCTTTTGTCAACATGACCTCCAGAAATATTGGGGGTAGAATCCGGTCTGACGCTATATCAGATTCTAAAGATGGTGTTTATCTTGGCACCCGATCCAGGACCGGAGCCTTGGCCAGAATCTCTTCTTCTTCTCATCCAAGTAATAATCCGGAGATCACGGAAGATTTCCTTGGAGAGTCCAACTTTCCGGCATTAACTCCTGTAAATAGTCCCGGGAAAGATACTGATTCTTACAGCGATGATTCAGAGCAAACTGTTTCATCGTCTATCCCTCGAATGATTACCACTTACATGGCAGAAGGTGATCATAAACCTTCGACTAGCAATGAGGCTCATGAACAGAGGATTTCTTCTTTAGAACAACAATTGCGAGCTATGGCAGATACATTGAGTGCTATGCACACTCTAATGCAGGCTCAACAACAGACAGCACCACCAGTGGTATTGAATACCCCTGTTGTTCCAAACCCCGAACCCTCTACTATTCCGGGGGTACAATCTAATGTTCCTGTACAAACTACCCTAAGTCACTCTGGAGCTGGGGGTGGTACATATGCTGCAGTCCCTCCTCCCAATTACACTCAACAAGTCACAACTCCACAATCCTCTGGAATTGTTACAGAAGAGTTAAAGAATCTCCGAACTCAATTCGAGGCATTCAAACAAAAGGATGGTTTGCAAAGGTTAGGTATCAAGCAACCTTACCCGATAGAATGGAAGCAAGTATCGTATCCACCAAAATACAAACCTCCGACCATCTCTTTCTACGATGGGACAACCTCCCCAAGTCAGTTCATTAATCATTTTGAAGTAATGACTGATCAACTGCAACCAAGTGACGCCCTCCTTACTCGGGTGTTCATTGGATGTCTCAAAGGAACGACTTATGAATGGTATAGAAGTCTCCCTGATGGGTGCATTACCTCATTTGCCGGTTTCAAGCAAATGTTTCTTGAACGATTCTATGAAGGGCTCAACGACATGACCATGTCAGCCCTCATAAGAATTAAACAGAAAAATAATGAAACCACCGAGGACTTCATTGAAAGATTCAGAAGTGAAGCCCTCAAAATGCCTCTCGGAACTCCCGATGCTGTTACCATCGACACTTGTAAGTCGAATCTCTTACCAATTATCAGCATGTGGACAGGGTCTACTCAGTTCCAAGATTGGCCTTCTTTCATTGTTAGTGCCAAGGCTGCTGAAGTCAGTGCTGAGACCTTCAAGGGTCTAGGGGTACAAATGGCTCCTAAGGAATCAAATCAGAGCGCTAGCAATAGTACTCGACCCAACAATCGCAAAGGGAAAGAAGCTCTTGAAGTTAATCTCCAAAACAGTAGTCAAGAGGTAAAGACTACCCAAGCTACTTCAGCTCCAACAAATCAACAACAGAGATCTCCTCGACCGAAAGAAGAATATTCTTTCGATGATGACGATGTTCAGGGTATCTTTGAATGCTTACTCAAAGGTAATAAGATTCAATTGCCAGAAATTAAAAAGCCTGATGAAGCCAATAAAACAGATCATCCAAAATACTGTCCATACCATAGAATGCTGGGTCACACAATCCGGTCTTGCTATGTATTAAAAGGAAAGATCCAGGAGATGATTAAATCAGGAGCTGTGACACTAACACCCAAAGACAAGACAGTCACAACAAATGTGATTTCAATGCAGTTTGGTGATTTCCCTCCTTTAATGGTGGAAAGTGGGATTGTTCCTATTCCCAAAGCAACTCTCGAGGTGGTGAATATCCCACCAGCACAGAATGAAGGACTTGTTCCTGTCACAACTAAGAAGGAAGAAATCATGTGGATCCACCCAGACTTAAAAACAGAGTTTGAGACACCTTCCTCTTCTCCTCGGAAGACTCCTTCATCTAAAAAGAAACTCGAGAAAATTAAGTCATGCAATGTGACTTCTAGTACTACATCCGATTTTTATCTAACCTCTACTTTCATCTTGGCAGGAAATTCACTCCCTACTGAGGTAAAAACTGTACCTCAATTTGAAGATAAGTACAAGCCTGTATTCCATCTATATAGTTCACAATCTCGTGAATTAATGGCAAAGATGGGCTATGATCTAGCCACTGCTCCTGGTCTGAACTCAGGCAAAGGACTCCGAGCACCTTTTGCCCTCACTATGAGACATAATCAATCTCGTGTTGGTCTCGGCTTCTGGGACGAAGCTCTCATCAAGCATAAAAGAACCAAAAGCAAGATGAAGAATTGCAACATGGTTTCGATAGATCCTGAACCAGAATCTGAAGTTGAAGTTCATGCTGGAACTCGGTCAGGAAAAATATATCTCAAAGATTATGCTGACACTTCTGGAGAAACCTCTGATGTCCCTCCGGCTACAGCCCCAACACCAGTCTCTACTGAAGAGCCTTTAAATGTTCCTGTTGAGACAGTTCCTTCTAAACCAACAGCAGCTGACAAAGGCAAACAACAAGTCCGCTTCGACAAACCATTGAAGAAGTCATCTCCTACAGGACTTGAAAAGCCTTATAATTTTGATATATTGGCTCAACTAGCTAATACCCCAGCTAAATTATCAATCTTCGAGCTCTTACGCCTCTCTAAAGAGACTCGAGAAACTTTGAGTGAAGCACTGTTACAAGCAGAAACTTGCTTAACTCTCCTCAAGAAGTTGGAAACAGAACCTGTCTCTCACTGCCATAATGTATTGGAATTTATTCCAAACATTACCTTTACGCAGGACGATATACTGCTAGAGGATAATCGACATGATCGTCCTTTATATCATACAGGATATATTGATTCTATGAAGGTTGATCGTTTACTGATTGATCCAGGATCCGCTCTCAGTATTATGCCAAAGGCTATGTTAGATGCATTGAAGATACCTGTGCATAGTCTTTCCAGCACTATCACTACCATCTTGGGATTCAATCAAGGAAAAAGTGAGCCTTTAGGCAAGATTCGCCTTAAATTTCAAATAGGCGATCTTCGTACTAAGGTTACTTTTTACATCATCGACAATCATGGTTGCTCGTACAATGCTCTATTGGGGAGACCTTTCTTGCATGAACATAATATTGTTCCTTCAACTCTTCATCAGTGCTTCAAATATGTTGATGATAATGGAGAGGTTCAAAAAGAAGTGGCAGATCTTTACCCATTCAAAGGAGTCGAAGCTTACTTCAATGACGCTCGCATGTACAAAGATGAATACTCGAAAGTCTTGCAAGCTATGGATAATGAAGATGAGACATCCAAAGTTGACACCTTTATTATTCCTGTAAAAGGGCGTATTACTCCTCCACAGTCTGTTAAAACTTCTGAAGAAGGCTCACTGATAATTCCGGTCAGTGGACGTACTACTTCATCATCCGCCCAAGGCTCACTGATAATTCCTGTCAGTGGACGCACTACTGCACCATCTTCCCAAGCTTCACAAAGTTCGCTGATCATTCCTGTCAGTGGACGCATCACTCCCCCTCCATCTTCTCAGGCTAGATCAGATACTCTAGTCATTCCAGTCAGTGGACGCATTACTTATCCACGGTCTTCTTCAAGGGAGCTCACCTCTTCTGAACCTTTTGTTATCGATCTTAATCGAAACAAAAATTCTAACTGTTCTTCTTCTTCCCCCTTTGTCATTAATCTGACTAAGTCTGACAAGGCTCAGCCTTCTGTTGTAAATACAGCATCTAGTATTAATGAAGCATCTCCTTTGCAGTATATTGATGTTTGTAGTTATGTACAAAGTTATTTACAATTGCTAGATAGCTTAGAGCCACTAACTATAGGGGTTGTTCAAGCTCTTCATACAGACGTATTATTAGACTCTATACAGAAATCATACTTTGTGGTCCCCAGTCGAAAGAAGGGAGAAAATCCAATATTTTTCTATAAAGGACCTCAGAATCCTCCTAATCTGGAGGAGGATGATATAAATGACGATACTGGAAGATTACAGCTACGTCGCTACAGTCAGCAATCCAAAAATATCATCAAGAATATGGGTTATGATTTCAGAACCAGTCTTAATGGAAAAGGAAGAAGAATGCTTGTTCGAATTCCTCCATTAAAATACGGAAGGACAAAATGTGGTTTAGGTTACATTGCTCCCACCCCTTTTATCAACATAGTTCATGAAGAGTCAAAATTCAATAAAGACGAACAATCTGAAGATGAATGATCTGAGTCTTCTGATTCCCTTTCTTGGGATTCTGATACGAGTGTTGGCGATCTTCATCGCTCTATTCTATCCATCAATATGGTCTCTGTTGATGGCCCACAAGAAAATGGTGAAGATGAGGATGATTTTGAAATATCACCTGAATCAGAACAATGGGCTCAAAGATTAGATAATCAATGGGAATTCAGGTTCGAACAGAGGGAACCTCCTACTGAAGATAAACTGATCCAAATTGATGTTGGTGAAGAAGGTTCCCCTAAACCAATATTCATCAGTGAAAGTCTTTCAGAAACAGATAAGCAAGATATGATCAAGCTTATTCGTGATTATATCGATGTCTTTGCTTGGAGTTACGAAGATATGCCAGGACTAGATCCGAAGATTGTAATGCACAAACTCAATATCATGCCAAATGCTAAACCGGTCAAACAACAACAGCGACGATTTCGTCCAGACATTATGGATGCAATTGAAGCTGAAGTCAACAAGCTTATGGCTTCTGGATTTATTCGAGAGGAACAACATCCTGAATGGGTGGCTAACATCGTTCCTGTCCTTAAAAAGACTGGCAAGATCCGAGTCTGTATAGACTTTTGCGATCTCAATGCGGCTTGTCCTAAAGACGAGTTTCCTCTTCCAATTACTGATGTCATGATCGACAATACATGTGATTTCGAACGAATGTCATTTATGGATGGGTATTCGGGATACAACCAGATCAAAATGTTTCCAGATGATAAAAAATACACTTTCTTCAGAACGCCGATCGGTACATACTGTTATACAGTGATGCCGTTTGGTCTCAAGAATGCAGGAGCAACATATCAGCGAGCAATGAGCACTATATTCCGCGAACATCTCCGAAAAATAGTCGAATGCTATGTTGATGATATTGCAGTCAAAAGTCGACGAAAGGAGGATCATATCCAAGATTTGAAGACTATCTTTGATTTAATGCGTCACCATCAACTTAAAATGAACCCTACTAAGTCCTTCCTAGGCGTCTCTAGTGGCAAATTTCTCGGCTTCGTCATTACCGCTAAAGGTATACACGTGGATCCCGAGAAGATCAAAGCCATCCAAGAGATGCGTCCTCCATGCACCTTAAAAGAGCTACGAGGATTTCAAGGAAGGATTGCTTATATCAGGAGATTCATTTCCAACTTATCAGGACGCTGCAGACCATTCCACAAACTTCTGAAGAAAGGTGTATCTTTCATCTGAAACGAAGAATGTCAAAAAGCATTTGACGACATCAAACAGTACCTCATGAACCCTCCAGTTTTGGTACCTCCCGTCTCGGGAATACCATTTCTCCTATATGTTCGAGCTATGGATCATTCTCTTGGTGCATTACTCGCCCAGAAAAATAAAGATGGTCATGAACAGGCCATTTATTATCTCAGTCGCACAATGACAGGCGCTGAACCGCGTTATTCTCCAATCGAGAAAGAATGCCTAGCATTAATGTTTGCTGTTCAGAAAATGCGACATTATATTATCGGTCAGACGATTCACGTCATTTCCAGAGTGAATCCACTCAGGATTATGATGAAGAAACCCGGTATTCTCAACTCTAGACTTGCTAATTGGGGAATCTTGTTAGCCCAATACGACATGCATTATATTCCTCAGAAGTCGGTTAAAGGACAGGCTCTTGCTGATTTTCTAGCAGCTCATGCAGTCCCAGAAGATTCTAAATTATATGATGAGATTCCCGATGAAGTTCTGGATTCAAATATGGTTTCTGAAGAAGTTCCTACCTGGCGTCTATTCTTTGATGGAGCATCTAGAATAGGTCCTAACGGCGATATTGTTGCCGGAGTTGGAATTGTTCTTGTATCCCCAGAGGGATTAACTATTCAGAGGGCTTATTCTTTGGATCAATCATGTTCAAATAATGTTGCAGAATACAATGCGTTGCTCATTGGTCTTCAACTCGCTAAACATCTGGATGTTCAATATTTAGAAGTTTATGGAGACTCTAAGCTTATCATCAATCAGATCAGAGGAACGTATAAAGTTCGTCATCAAGATTTGATACCTTATCATCGAACAGCACTCTCTATGGCCTCCTCCTTTGAAGGTTTCTTTATTGAACATGTTCGACGAGCCTATAATGCAGAAGCTGATGCTTTGGCTAATCTTGCTGCTGTATTAGCCATACCAATCAGACGTCAGCAAGTGATAGTGGTTTATAACTAAGAACTATTCTGCGTTGAAAATAATCTGGCTTTGGCTTTTCCCCATAATCCAGACGAAGATTCTCTCAACTTTGATGCTGAATTAAAATTTGACAAAGTGTCATTGTCTTCTTCCGATTCTACTATAGAATATGTCTTTTCTAACAAAATAGACACCGTAACTGAAGACTGGAGACGTCCGTTTCTGGACTTTGTGTTGTATGACATACTTCCTGATAACCCGAGTGAAGCAGCATCTATCCGGCGCCGGTCTCTCAGATTCTATTATAATCATACTACGAAGACACTATATCGTCGAGCCTATGATGGTCTTCTCCTTCGATGTATCGCTGGTGAAGAAGCACAACAGATAATCCGTGAAGCACATGATGGCGTCTGCGGAGCTCACCAGCCAGGTCCAAAACTTCAAGATCGTATCCGACGTATGGGTTATTATTGGCCCACGATGGTAGCTGATACCATTCAATATGCTCGGAAATGTAAAACCTGTCAAATTCATGCAGACTTTATCTATCAACCATCGGAGTTCTTACACCCAACAGCGGCATCATGGCCCTTTGAAGCTTGGGGCATGGACGTCATCGGTCCTATCAATCCACCATCATCAAAAGGACATTGGTTTATTCTAGCAATAACTGATTACTTTTCTAAATGGGCTGAAGCAATCCCGTTATCTGAAGTCAAGACTTCTAATGTTATCAACTTTGTCAAACATCATGTCATCTATCGATTTGGTGTTCCTCGGCGTATTATCCATGATAATGGACCACAGTTCGTCAGCCAGAAATTTACTCGATTCTGTGATGATCATCGGATTAATAATCTGGCTTCTACAGCATATAATCCAGCAGCCAATGGACTAGCAAAAGCTTTCAACAAAACAATCATCAAACTCTTGAAAAAGTTCGTTTCTTCCAATAAACGTAACTGGAGTGAGAAGTTTGGTGAATGTTTATGGGCTTATCGCACCACAGTTCGCAACACGACCGAATGTACACCTTTCTCTTTGGTATATGGGTGTGAAGCTGTTCTTCCCCTCGAGATACAAATTCCTTCTTTGAGAGTTGCAATCTCCAATGAATTTACAACAGAGAATAATGATCGACTTCGACTTCAAGAGCTGGAAGCTCTAGATGAAAAGCGATTGTATGCGCAACAAAATATCGAGCCATATCAAGTCCGAATCTCAAAAGCTTTTAATCGGAAAGTCAAAGTCAGAACATATCAGAAGGGAGAATTGGTCCTTACTGTCAGACGTCCGATGACCATGACACATATGAGCAAAGGCAAATTTGACGCGAAATGGGAAGGCCCATTCGTAGTAAACAAAGTCTTCTCTAATGGAGCATATCAGCTTGCCTCTATGGACGGGAAAGTCACGATGATGCCTATCAATGGAAATTCTTAAAGAAATATTATGTATAAATTTCATCAATATATATAATATTTTCATTACTCCAAAAAAAAAAAAAAAAGAGGGGGAGGAAAAGGAAAGGAGTGCAATAAAGTCACGCTCTATTTTCCAGAGCGACTAAGCTTGACGCCTAACTCTTCTACGCTTTGGACCCCCATGCGGTGTAACAGAGCAACGAACATTTTACGCTTCTCTGCGAGGCTCTGCCCATCAGAAGAAGAGGAGCCGTCCAGACCAAAGTAGCCCAAGAAATTCTTGGCTAAATACGTAGGGTCGTCCTTGAGCTCGATGACGACAGGTTCGGGTTCTTGGCCCCCAAAAGTGGGGTCACCATGGGAACAGAATCCCAACTTACGTGCTTCTTCTTCAGCGGCTTCCTTTGGAGTCATGGTTTCAAAAGATGAAAGTCAAAAATTGAATTCTCTCGGTTTATATAATAGAGCTTGCTGGCTGTTCATATTCTTCCATCAGATTCAATCAATCTCGAAAAATGAAGAGTCATCATGACATTTAATGAACTTAATGCCAGCGTGTCAGGACTCATTCCCACTTTCTGTTCAAAGTAATTTCGAACTTTTGAAACTCATAAAGTTCGAAAACTTTGAAGGGGGTCTTGTAGGATGTGGAAAATTATGACACGCTGTCATTTTCATCCATACGCTTAAAGACAGATGTCAGTTGAAGCCATACGCTCAGTTAAGAGCCATACGCTCAGTTCAGAGTTGTACGCTCATTCAAAAGCCATACGCTCAGTAAATATTTTATTATTTACTGAAGTGACAGCACAGCATATGTTTAATGAGGAATGAATCTGACACTTCATCTTTCGTGCAAAGACAGCTGTCACGAAAAAAGTAACCATCGTATAGGTTTTCGAAGAGTCGGTTTTGTCTTTTACGAGGACAACTCAGCAGCCTTCATAAATACAAAAGCCATCATTACTGTCAGTTTTGACAGTTTGTCAGCCGTCAAATCCGCAGTCACGACACTCGAGAAGATTTTGTCAGTTATGGGAAGATATGGTGTACCAAAGAAGATTGATGATAGCCACGTGGCCACTTCTCCAGTGAGCGTATCGACCTCACATGACTCCTTCTTCACCCAGCCAAGTTAGCGTATGGACCTCACATGATTCTTTGCTAACCAAGCGAGCGTATGATCTCCATACGACTCCTTGCCCATAAAGTGAGCGTATGGATTTCCTATGGCACTACGCTGTCCAAATCAGCGTATGACTCCTCTTCAAAAGCTAGCGTATGACTCTACAGCAGTTGTATCCAGGATGATTTTCAACGTACAGTCAACACACGTTCTCACGTGTCCTGTACTCAGTTACCCATTTATTCAGAAGTTATGCAATGTGGCCTTCATGCCATCAATCTCTCCTGAATGTGCTCCACTACTCTCAACCGCACGCCAACGTGTCTTCGTCAGAATTTGCCACGCGTCCCTGCAGTTTTGCACACGTCAAGTAACTACCTGAGCGTATGGTTCAGGACAGTTATCCAGAACTCTATAAAAGAGAGTTTCTTCACCTTCATGAGGACAGGTCATTTTTCAGAGAGAACAGAGAGATTGCCCAGTTGCTGTCCAAGTTCTTCGAAGTTCGAGTTTTCTTTATCGCATCGTCCAAGGGATAAAGTAATCGTCTTCTAGATTAGATTCCTACAGTTGTAATTTTCTCAGATACAAAATAAATAAAGTGAATTTATTTATGGAAAACAAATATCTGAAGAGAATATACTGTCCGAGGAGTGGTGTCTGGCTCCTATAGAATAGTACAAGTCACTACATGTCTAAAATAGTAAAATAGACTGCTACAATGCATCTACATGATGTTTGGGGTCAATCTAGACTAAAGTCAACACTTGGTCAACTCTAGTCAACCACACTAGTCAAACTAGGTCAACTAGGTCAAGTCTTAGCCCAAACAAGTATAACAAGTCTCACTAGGCCTAACCAAGCCTAGGCTAGCACTCACACAATCATAAGACAATGTGAACCACGACAATACATAATATAAAATAGATACTATATATAAATACATACCTTCATACATACATGCATATCCACATTACATACATATTTATATATATAGGCATATGTTACATCATGCATATTTACATAGTTATATAGATATATACATTCATGCACATTTACATACATACTTTTATACATTATATATGTTAACATTCATTACAATGTATTATATTTTACTTATACCTTTGATTCATTCATTCATTCATATATGACATTCATTCATGCATTTATACATTCATTCATTCATGTTATCACTATATACATACTTGATTCATGTATCCACACATACATACATGGATACACAACATACATGTATACATTCATACATGCTTATATTGCATACATGCATACATACATATCATGTATACATACATTGCATACATGCCTACATACATATCATATATGCATACTTGCATTCATTCATTCACCTATACATACATACATAGATGCATACATACATATTTGAATACATTATATACTTGCATACATTATATTCATATATGCATACTCTACATTATATTACATTCATTCCTGCATACATGCGTACATATAATATATGTATACAAACTCATATATTTAACTCAAAATATATGTAAATACATACATTACATTGATTGCATTCCTACATGCTTGCATTCAACCATATATATACATTAATGTAAAGAGGATACATATCATATATATATTATTTTATTCATCTAATATATCATGCATTACATACTCTACATTCATTTAATATCCATACTACATGTCACGACCTGCACCCGCTTTTCGGATACGAAGCGTGTCAAAGCCCAGCCTACGTCGCAATGTCGGCGGTAGTACGCTGTCTATACACAAGTCACAACAATCTAGAATCTCATGGTAAACTATATCTCATCCACAGAATAATCATGTCACAGTCAAGATCAATGAAAAGACATGAAACTGAATAATAATGAATATAACTGAATATCAAGAATCAATATCACGTCCGGTGGACACAAATCCACTACCAATAGACAGAAAAATAGAGAAATACATGAAGTAACTAACTGGATAAAAACTGCTAATCTAGACCACCTCAACTGCAAAGCTCCGTGGTCTGGTGCTGACTCAACCTTCTCAACTGCTCCTGACTTAAACTTGGCTAAACCTGAAGAGATCATCAGGTCCTCAGAGGACTAGTAAGATACATAAAAACGAGTCTTTCTAACAGCTTATTATGCATGGAAAAAAATATAGAATAAACAAGTAAAACTGAGCAATGAATAAAATACAAATCTGTACACTGACTACACGTAAATGAACTGCTGAACGAGGACGAGAGAACTCATGTCAAGATGTCAACGGATAACCAAATTGAATACTCAAACCCTCGTCCCTAGTGTGGACTCACAGGTTTGAACAACAACTAGCCCTCGCCCCTAGTATGAACTCGCAGGCTAGCATCACCCTCGCCCCTAGTGTGGACTCGCAGGTGTGAACCATATACTACTAACCCTCGTCCCTAATGTGGACTCGCAGGTTAGCTTAAGACACGGATAACTACTAACCCTCGCCCCTATTGTGGACTCGCAGGTTAGCTTCAAGATTTCAAGACAAGGAGGTATAGCAGTTCAGTTCATGACTTCTCGACCCACGACACGACTCAATCAAGGAACAAGTGAATACATCCAATAAGACACAAAGCTAACTGTGAATACGGTCTATATAGCAATGATACAAATATACAAGCAGGATATGAAAGATACATATCAACAATATGAAAAAACTGGATAATAATAAAAAGACAGTGCATGTAAATAAAACTGTGTAGAAAGGCAAAGTATACTTGCCTGTGGTCCTGAGTTGCTGGCACGGGTCGAGTACTGAGTCACAGTCTCCAAATACCTATGTTTTACTTAACAAAATGCCTAAAAATGGGCTTTTGAAAATAAAACGAGAAAAAGTACAAAAAGTACAAATTGTTCTGGGAAGTATTGCTATGGAAGTCTGATCTGAAGGCGATCACTTTGTTCCTTGGACCATACGATGATGATGAAGATCACTGCTAGAAGATGAACAACCGGAAGAACTAAGTCACCAGAAAGGTATCGACGCACTTGGGCACTGATGGCGAGGTCGAATGCTTTCCTGCTTTGCTTCACTCTGTTCTGGAAGAAAAGTTGAAGAAGAATGCTCTCGAAAATCAAAGTCTCTGGGTTCTGATTTCTGTATTCTCTCCTCTGTCTCCTGTCTCCTGTCTCTGTGTGTGTCTTTCATATAAAAAAATAAGTCTACTTATATACTTGGCTTTTTATGCGTAAAACTCAGCAAAGTCCTGTCTTTACGCTAGTAACTGCCACCCATGACTGAAGTCATCCTCTACACACGTTGACACGTGTCCCATCATTTCAATAAGAATAGGATGCACGTACACACGTTCCTCGAGATATGTGGCATGAAAGCCACGTAGGCAAACCACGTTCCAAAGTAGCCAGGAAGGATAGGACGTAAAAACAACCCAAATATACTTTGGACGTAAAGTAGTAGACTAGGCGTAAAATAGTCCTAAAATGGACTTCTCGCGTAAAGTGGTTGATAAAACAACCTTGAGCGTAAAGTAGCCCAAATAAACTTTATGCACACGTCAACTTTGAGCGTAAAAAGCTCATATAGTATTCATGCGTAAAAGAAGCCATCTTGTGAGCGTAAAATAGCTCTGTCTATATACTAAACGACAATATTGGTTTCAGTGTAAAATAAATTCCTTCGAATTCTGTGTTATACGCTGTCAGTAAATCTTTATGTCAGACCCATTACCACTTTGCATTAAATACATGATTTGACAGCCTGTCCCTGGCGTAAAACAGCTGACCCATCCCTGGCATAAAGTAGTTAGTGTAAAACAGCTTATTTGAGTGTAAAGCTCTATCTCTTTGACTCAGTCTATGAAGCATTTTTTTACGCTCCTACAACCTATATTGCGAATTAGTTCCAATCAATGCATGAAATCTGAATTACAATAAATCATTCCTTTAATCATTGCTAATTTCTCTAGTTCTTAATGGTCTTAATAAGGTTGGATGGTTTACCCCTTCCTTCTTGTACTGTTATCCGTTGACAATGTCTATCTACCCCTTTTGTACTATACATGTATATAGCTGAACTGGGTTCTTTATAACTCCTTTTATTACTTCCAATCCCTACAGATTTTACTCAACTGTTTCCCTAAGCAACTGGGACTGCCACCCCTACATACTCTTGTACATTGGTACTTACTCCAGGATATTAGACACACATGCATGTATCCCCATGTGTAATTGCCCTTATATAGAAATTGATACAAGGTTAGCATGTATCAAGCAAAGTGTGCAGGTGTACAACTCTGGTTATGTGTTATGATACTGGCACTTGTACATACCCTGGAAATTCGTTTACATACATGTATGAAGCGGTGGCCTCTACCAGTTATGGCATTCCACCGAACAGCAACTTGTTTCTGGCTTTACTGGAATTGTATATGAGTTCAACAGGAACTTTTGCAACTCCACACGGCAAAATGGGTCTTGCTCTGCATGAGATGCAATTCATCTCGAAGCTGCCGATGGGCGAATTCCCTTATGAAGAATACATTCCTTCCAATCGGGAACTAGCAGAAATTCGAGAGAAGAACCCTGAACTGGTGCAAGTCTACGAAGAACTTATATGCCATTATCTGATTTGCACCAGTATGTACAAAACTGGGTCACATTTGGCATACATAACCAAATGGACAACCTATATATTTTACCATGAAAATAGAGTGTCCAAGACTGAGAAGAGCAGGTTTCGAGAAGACAAAACTCAAACCATTAAACCTTGCTCAATAATTTCTGCAGATGTAATTCAAGAGTTGATGGCCTCGCAGAAAGTTCGCGACCAATATCTGTCCACCAAAACCGGAGACATCCCTGCGGGGACTGAGGCTTTAAGTTACCTAAGGCAGGGTAGTCAGAAGATGTCAAAGAAGGCCTTGCTGGCAGGCTTCCTATCTTTATGGCTATGAAGATGGGTCATGCCAGGGATCAGTACCATGGACAGGATTCACCGCAACGTGTTGTGGCCAGCAGTACGTTTAGTATTCAAAAACAGAATCAACCTGCTGTCGGCAATGGTATGTCGAATAAATGCAGGTCTACGGACTTTCGGTGAAGAGCTGATTAATAATGCTCCTCACCGAGACAATTTTCCAAGGGTGGAGTTACCATACACCTATCTGATGGGTTGGTTACTACACCACAATTACAATTTGCTACCACCGGGCCCTGAGGATGAAGCGAGGATTTTCCTCCAAAAATTTAGCAAATCCACATGGAAAGCTACAACGGTGGCAGACACCCGAGCAGCATTAAATTACTCTCACGGCTGGAATTTCTTCTGTACAAGGCCACCAGTTCCAGCCGACTGCCTTGGCATGTAACTCGAAGACAGGGTAGATAAATCAGCTTTATTGCCAATATCTGCCTTCCGATGGCTAGTGTACATCAGACCATCCCATCTGATGTACAGGAATGAATATTACTGCGCGTTTGAGCCTTATCTACCAAGTAGGTTCGCTCGCCAGTTTAGATATTACCAACTTCACGTTGGCAATCCTTCCACCAGCTTCTATCATTATGGAAAGCTGATTGACGGTGCACGAGCATAGAGATATTTCAGCACTGCATGTACTGGTGCTAGATTCAACATATCTACAGCCACTAGTACCACTGAGCTACGTATACTTCACTCGTATGCTCGTTTTTATACATCCATTCACTCCTTCGAAGACGGTTATAGCATGCAAGGAAGTCTGCGATGGGCCCAGGAAGGAAATGTTGAAGAACCCATCAGAATAACTCCCGATGTACCAGACAATACTACTGCTATAGATGAATTTCTGGCAGTAATTCCTAGAGGAGCTGGGGAGATAGCCGCGGGACCAATAGTTATTGGAAAAATCGGCAAACGAAAGCAGACTACAGCTACCACTCTTCCAATGAAGTCTCCTGAGAAGAAGAAGAAGACTACTACTAAAGGGCCTTCCAAACCCAGAGTCTTTACTTCAGAAGATGACATCTCGGTCGAAGAGGACCAACTTGTTGCTTCCTCTTCAGTCCATCCGGGAGAAGGGTCTTCAACACCTCAACCAGCAGCTGCATCAGAAGTTGTAAAAATTTTATCTCCTCGACGCCTTAGCTCCTCACTCCATTTATCTTTGCCAGAAAAAGCATAAATTACGGAGGATGCTACTGCTGTACACATTGCTGACCGAGACCGTATCCCATCAGACGAACCGGCTCTCGTCTTTGATGATGATGACTGGAATGGTGATTATGATTCATACCTTGAACGACACGCACATATTCCAGGTACTACACAAAAACCTATACGGAATTATGTATCATGATTTTGTATATTAACTTATTGTGCTCATTTTGCAGATATCATCATTGCACCAAAGCCTGTGGCTTCTCCTCCTCCTCAAGAAGATATCTATCAGGAAAATGAGGAATCTAATGAAGGGGCTTCTTCTTCAGGAGATGAGCAACAAGAAGTACAGAAAGAGTTTGAAACAGAGGTTGAAGCAGAGGTTCAACCCGAACTATCTTCTCGTATTGATAATCGAGAAGAAGAACAAGCTGCAGAAAAATCAATTGCAGATCATGAAGCAGCTGTTGAAGAAGGAACTGGCCTCGATGAAGAACTTGAAGTGCCTCCAGAGCCTGAACAGCCAGAAGTCAAAGAAGGTGATGAAGGCATAGTCAAATCACCAACCGAAACTGAGAATGTTGTGATAGCACCTTCTGCTATTACTACTGATCCTGTAGAAGTTCCGGAGAAGAGTATGCCTGAACTTGAGTCAGCTGCTACCACCATCATTCCACCAACACCTATCACCGCCACCGAAACTCTAGTAATTTCAGCTCCATAAACGGCTGTAGTAACAAACATTGAGGACATTGTTCCCGAAGCTGCTGGGAACCAGTTGACTATGGTAGCAATAACAACAATGACTTCATCTCAGCCTGCTATCAGAGCAACTACATCTGTAAATGTTGAAGACACAATCCTGAAGTTCTTAGGGATCAACTGGCTGTGACAATAGTAACAACAACGGCTTCATCTCGATCTGCTGTCACACCAACAGCATCTGTTCCTAGTCTCCAAAGAAGAGATCTAGTAGATATTGCCGCGACGCCAAGTTCAAGCATAGAAATGAATCTCCTAGTTGAGATTCATACTGAAACTTTTTATAAAACTTTGGCAACCCTAATCAAGATGGTCCTGAATAAGGGCCTCAGTTATGAGAGCTTGAAGGCGTCTATGGCTCTTACCATCAGGAACGTTGCTATGTTCAATGATACGGGGAGAGCAGAAACATTAGAGAAAATTGTGGAGGGTCTTGAACAGCCCATCCGAGAGTATCTTAAGCTGTCAAGTGAGACTGTTGAAAGTCTCATACAAGAAGAGTATAACGCCTTAACGGCTGATTATCTTGATCGAAAGACAAGATATAATGAAGCTCTCCATGATTATAGTATAAAGGTTGCCAAAGAGAAAGCCTTTTTAGCTGGAATACAGCCCGAGCTGGATGGTCATAGAGTAGCCTATGACGCTTTAAACCAAGAGATTCAGCAGCAAAATGATAAAATCCAAGAAGTTGAGGCTGAATTGGCTCGCTTAAAGGCAGAAAGGGAACAGATGATCGCGGCTCGGAATCAGCACCTTGCTCAGGGCTCTATTTTAGAAGAACAGGCCTACGGAGCTGAATCAACTATCAAGACCCTTGATGAAGCCAAGGATAATCTGATAATCAGTTTCGCTGGACTTTCTCATATTTGCACTACTGAAGCTCGACATGCTGAAGCGACCAAGAAGGTATTGAGCTCTCGTGATAGGCGCCTGGCAGAACTGCAGAAATTACTTCAAGATGTTTCTGCTCCACCTTAGGAAAATAAGGAGTTTTTGTAACCTTTTATCTTATCCAAGAAATGAATAAAATAATCCTATCATTTATTTTATAATTAAACAATAGGCATGAGATAGAAAATACTTATCAGAGGTATTATGGACATGATAAGTTTTCGAAACTCAATAAATTGTATCTATCCAGAGATAATATGGACATGATAGATAATAAAATCTTATTTTCTGTTTAGAGTATATAATACTATCAGAGGTAATATGGACATGATAGATCATAACAACTCAAAAGAAAAAAATAGATTAATATCTATTCAGAGGCCAAATGAACATGATAGATAGGAAAAGAAGTAGATTTAATATTTATTCAGAGGTCATAAGAACATGATAAATAATAAATCTAACTTTTTATACCAACTGGTAAGATAAAAGATTAAAATTTCTCTCCGAAGAGACAAGTTACCAGCTTAACCAAACATTGGTAGCTGGGAAAATAAGAATACAGACGTCATTGAGAGTATACATCAATATCTATGAAAGAATGAATGAACCAACGTTTCTTTCGGAAAGAAAAAAGAAGGTCAATTCAATTCCACAATTAAATGGATGAACCTGATGTAATGAATGAACAGGTCTTTTCGGGAATGAAGAGTTGTTTTCAATTTCCCAGACCGGTTCATTAATAGCTCTCTCCTATAAATAGATGAGAACTTTTTGTAAAACTTCATCCTTATTTCCACTCCTCTATCGAAAATGTCTTCTAAGGACGTGCAGCAAAAGAATAAAGTCTCCATGAAGGTTGAGGACGTCATCGAGACGCGCCCCGTTGAGCCAATTGTGTTAGGCCCAACCAAAATAGGCGAAAGCTCTTCTACGACCAAGCCACCACAAGACATCCTCGATTTCTTAGTAGAGCCAGGAAAAACTCCTGAAGAAGAGGCGCTGAAGATGGCAGCCTGCAAGTTTTTTGTGAACTCAGGCAACGATGTCTTCGATGCATTGGCAGACTATGTAT
Source organism: Iris pallida (assembly GCA_029216955.1). Classification (NCBI taxonomy): domain Eukaryota; kingdom Viridiplantae; phylum Streptophyta; class Magnoliopsida; order Asparagales; family Iridaceae; genus Iris; species Iris pallida. Next base: position 1,342,209 of record JANAVB010030819.1, read on the forward strand.
TTAATAAGGAAGGCAGTGGTCCTCGTCCTTAATCCTTTGTTCTGAACAAAAATAATAATAAAAGAGATTTTATTTTCATTCTGTCTCTTTTTTTTATACATAGTACTTCTTAAGAAATTTGCCATTGATCGGCATCATGAGTAGATCTCCATTGGGCTTGGATAACCGATAGGCGCCATTGGAAAATACGGTCTCGATTACATAAGGGCCTTCCCATTTTGCTTGGAATTTTCTTTTGCTTTTGTGAGTCATCACCATCGGTATTCGAACAACTAATACCAGCTCACCAACCTTGAATACCCTCTCTTTAACTTTACGATTGAAAGTTCGAGATATACGGGCTTGATATAGCTCAATATGCTGTTGTGCTTGAAGACGCTTCTCGTCCAATCCTTCAAGTTCTTGGAGTCGTAAGCGATCATTATTCTCTATAGTTAGCTCATTAGCAATGGCTATTCGAAGAGATGGAATCTGAATTTCCAATAGAAGGACAGCCTCACATCCATAGACCAATAAAAATGGTATAAACCTAGTAGAAGTTCGGACCGTCGTTTGATAAGCCCATAAACATTCTCCAAGTTTCTCATTTCAATCACGTTTATTAGAAGAGACAAACTTTTTGAGAAGTTTGATGATCGTCTTGTTGAAAGCTTCAGCTAAACCATTAGCAGCTGGATTATAAGCCGTAGAAGCCAGATTTTGAATTCGATTCTTATCACAGAACCGATAAAATTCCTGACTGGCAAATTGTGGTCCATTGTCATGAATTATCCGTCGAGGAATCCCGAAGCGATAAATGACATAGTATTTGATGAAGCTGATCACATTAGATATTTTTACTTCAGCAAGGGGAACTGCTTCTGCCCACTTAGAAAAGTAATCGGTTATAGCCAATATAAACCGATGTCCTTTAACAGAAGGGGGGTTAATAGGCCCAATAATATCCATGTCCCAAGCTTCGAAGGGCCAAGAGGCTGCTGTAGGATGTAGGAATTCAGACGGTTGATGAATAAAATCAGTATGAATCTGACATGCTTTACACCTTCTGGCATAGTCTACAGCATCTGCTATCATAGAAGGCCAATAATACCCCATTCTTCGAATGCGGTCTTGTAATTTCGGACCTGGTAGATAAGCACCACAGACACCATCATGAGCCTCACGGAGTGTCTGCTTGGCTTCACTCTCGGAGAGACAGCATAACAAAAGTCCATCATATGAACGACGGTATAGCATATGTAAGGACGAATCATAATAAAATCGAAATGTTCGTCTCTTGATTGATACAGCTTCTTTTGGATCTTCAGGTAAAATCCCATGAACCGCATAATCAATGAATGGACTTCTCCAATCCCTCTGCTGGAAACTTGACTCTGTAGTATAACTCTGTTCAATATACAGATTATTTTTGACACAGAATAAGTCTCGGTCCAATAAAGTAATTGTATTTTGTCTTCGAATTGGAACAGCCAAATCTGCAGCTAAGCTAGCAAGAGCATCAGCTTCCATATTCTGAGAACATGGTACGAATTCGATGAAGAATCCTTTGAATGAAAGGACCAACTCGATTACCACTTGATGATAAGGAATGAGATCAGGATTTCTGACTTCATAAGTCCCTCTAACTTGATTAACAATCAGTTGAGAATCTCCATAAGCTTCTAGAAACTCGATTTCCAACTGTTTTGCTACTTGGATACCAATCAATAGAGCATTATATTCTGCTACATTGTTGGAGCATGGCTCATTGAGAGAATAGGCACGGTATATGACCATTTTATCAGGAGAAACCAAAACGATTCCTACCCCAGAGACAATATTACCTTTAGGTCCAACTCGTGAGGCTCCATCAAAATATAATTGCCAGATGTCATCCTTCAGAGTCATGTTGCAATCCACGACTTCATCTGGAATGTCCTCATATAACTTCGATATTTCAGGTATAGGGTGAGCAGCTAAGAAATCAGCTAATGCTTGACCCTTCACTGATTTTAGAGGTACATAAATCATGTCATAAGGAGTGAGCAACATCGCCCATGTAGCTAACCTAGAGTTAAGAATGCTCAATTTTCTCATCAATACCCGAATGGAATTTATTCTGGAGATGACATGAATAGTCTGTCCTGTCACATAATATTTTGTCTTTTGGATAGCAAAAACCAAAGCCAGATATTCCTTTTCTATAGGAGTATACCTGTGTTCAGCTCCGACCATCATTCGGCTTAGATAATAAATTGCTTGTTCATGACCCATATTACTTTTTTGTGCAAGAAGAGCACCAAGTAAATGATCCAAGGCTCGAACATATAGCAAAAATGGTCTTCCTACCACTGGAGGTACCAGAACAGGTAGATTTATAAGGTATTGTTTAATATCATTAAAGGCTTTCTGACACGCTTCATCCCAAACAAATGATACACCCTTCTTTAATAGACGAGAGAAAGGTTGACATCTCCCAGAAAGATTAGATATAAATCTCCTGATATAAGCAATGCGACCCTGAAAGCCACGGAGTTCTTTCAGATTACGAGGAGGACGCATTTCAAGAATTGCTTTAACTTTATCAAGATCAACATGGATACCCTGAGAATTAATGACAAATCCTAAAAACTTGCCATTGGAAACTCCTAAGAAAGACTTAGTAGGGTTCATTTTCAATTGATGTTGACGCATCAATTTAAATACTGTCTTCAAGTCTTGAATGTGATCATCTTTTGATCGACTCTTAACAGCAATGTCATCTACATAACATTCAACTGTCTTCCGTAGATGTTCTTGAAAGATGTTGCTCACAGCCCGTTGATACGTGGCACCGGCGTTTTTAAGACCAAACGGCATAACCGTATAGCAGTAAACCCTAAGGGGTGTACGAAAAGCAATATGCTTCTCATCTTCTGGATGCATCTTAATCTGATTGTATCCTGAGAATCCATCCATGAAAGACATGCGTTCAAAATTGCATGTATTGTCTATCATGACATCGGTAATCGGAAGTGGAAATTCATCCTTTGGACAAGCTGCATTAAGATCTCAAAAATCTATACAAACTCGGACTTTTCCGTTCTTCTTCATAACAGGAACAATGTTGGCAACCCAGTCCGGGTGTTGTTCTTCACGAACAAAGCCACATGTGATCAGCTTTTTAATTTCTGCCTCAATTGCATCCATCATATCTGGTCAAAAATGCCGTTGCTGTTGTTTTACAGGCTTGGCATTAGGAAGAATATTGAGTTTATGAGTAGCAACTTTAGGATCTAGACCCGGCATATCCTCATAACTCCATGTAAAGATATCAATATATTCTTTGATCAGTTTTATCAACTCTTTATTTTTATCCTCAGAAAGGTTTTTACTAATGAATATTGGTTTAGGCATAGTTCCATCTCCAACATCAATCTGGACAATCTCATCCTCTGTAGGTGGCTGTCGCTGTTCAAAACGAAGTTCCCATTGAGTGTCCATCTGTTGAGCCCAAGGATCATTTTCAAATGGTTTAGATTCACCATCAGTTTGAACCATGTTGACAGAGAATATTTGCTCAGATTCATCATAATAACTTCCTCTAACATATGAGGAGTGAGACATATCAGATTTGATGAATTGGATTTTTTCCGAATCTGATGATTGTGAAGAACTAGAAGAGAATTCTTCTTGTATATCGTCATTAAACATGTAGGACGGATCATATCCCAACCCATGGTAAAACGGATCACCACATAATGGCAATCGTCTACCCTTTCCTTGGTTGAGACCTTGCATAGTCTTCAAATCATATCCTATATTCTGGATAATCTTGAGAGATTGTTGACTATATTTGTCAATTCAGATTTTTCTTTTATCTTTATCTCTCAGATCATCTGTCTGAGTAACAGGGATATTTCTAGCCAGGCCAAACACAATTTGGTGCTTATTTTTCTTATCTGACGGAATCACGAAATAAGATTCTTCGTGACGTCTATAAGTTACAGAAGCTTACGATGAAGAGACTACAAGAAGAAGATAGGGAGAAGATGTTAGGAACCTTTGAGCATAAGGTCCAACATCGACATGAGGAGGAAAGGAATTTTCCTTATGGTCAATGTATAAGGTTTCCTCTGTGTCTATGTCGTCTTTATACTGATGACTTTGATCATCAGAAGATAAAGTCATTCTTTCAACAAATTTGACAGCCATATACTCAAAAAGGAAGTCTTCATTGATATTAGAAAGTACAGAATGATCAATATTTATATCATTTACAATTTGACTGCTACACTTTGGATTAATCATTAATGGACCGTCATCCGTCTTCTGCGTAAACTTGCCAAGATTGACGATCAATGGTGGTTCTGGATCATTCGTACGAGAAGTACGCCCTTTGACCTTGATCATAAGAGGTTGAATTTGGCTCTTAGCAGAAACATTCACTGATTCCTCAGATGAAGCTTGAATTTTTCCTTTGACCTTGATCATCAGAGGTTGATTATTGACAGGTTGAGGTTGGATTCGCCCTTTGACTTTGATCTTCAAAGGTTGCTCTTCTGGTGGATCTTCATTAATAGACTGATCTTCGGCAGATAATCGATCTTCAGCTATGTCTGATATCTCTTTCACATGCTCTTGTTTGTAGAGCATTGAATCAGAAAAATAGGCTTCGACACCCTTGAAAGGATTGATATCAGCAAACTCAGTCTTCACAACCCCTTGGAAATCTACGTACTTGAAGCATTGGTGGAGAGTTGAAGACACGATGTTATGCTCATGTAGCCACGGTCTTCCAAGAAGGATGTTGTAGGATACGTCTGAATTAATAACAAAGAATGTTGCCATAGTTCGAAGATCACCAATCTGAATCTTCAGACGAATTTTTCCCAGTGGTTTACTCTTTTCAGAGTTGAAACCAACTATTGTGGTACTAGTGTAAGTCAAGTCACTAGTAGGAATCCTCAACGGTCTTAGTATACTTTGAAGAATTATGCTAATGGAAGACCCAGGATCAATGTAAATCCTGTCAACTTCAGTGGATTCAATATACCCAGTGTAGCACAAAGGCCTGTCATGTTTGTTATGCTTCAACAGCATATCTTCTTATGTGAAGGTAATATTAGGAATTGCCTCCATCACACTATGGCATTGTGGGCATGACACTGGTATATTATCAGGAGTCTTGAGTTGAGCTAAGTAGGAGTCAGCTTGCAGCAAAGCTTCACTCAAGGTTTTGCGACTTTCTTTAGAAAGACGAAGCAACTCGAAGATAGATAGTCTAGCCGGAGTATTAGCTAACTGGGCTAGAATATCAAATTTATAGGGTTTCATCACCACCCCCTGACTGGAAGCAGACTTCAATGGGATGTCAAAGCGTACTGCTTTCTGTTTTCCTTTTTCAACCACAGATGGTTTAGCAGAAACATGAGACGGTTGAGTTGATGGTGCTTCAATATCCTCTGCTTCTTTGGAGGATCCTTTATAATCCTTGTGGTACACTTTTCCAGATCTTGTACCAGCAAAGGTTTCTTTTTCAGACTCAGAAGAAGGAAGTACCATATTGCAGTATTTAGTCTTCCTTCCCTTAGCCTTCTTCTTGCGAGGATTGTTATGAGGAACCTCAGAACCCAATCCAACAGTGGATTTTTGACTTTGAATTTGTAAAGGAAGTCATATTCCTTTATCATAATTCAAACCTTCTGCCTTTTGAAAGTCATAACCCATCTTCTTCATGAGAAGGACAGATTGCTGACTGTACAAGTGAGTGGGCAGCGGACTTTTAACAGGTAGTTCAACAGAGGAAGAAGAAGAGATCTCTGTAACTACAGGAGAATGAGGAATAGAAGTCTCTGTAGCTACGGGAGGAGAAGGATTCGGGATACGAGGAAAAATCCCTATAGGAGCTTTTTCATAAGCAGCGAAGACTTGTTGTGCCCTGTATAAGGGAACACTATTCATGGCTAGCCACTGCTGATGAGTAAGCTTGAGCTTAGTAGGAGGAGCCAGACTTGGAGGACATATGTTCAATCCTCTCAGTCTATCTTCCAAAGGAAAGCCATCCCATAGATGATCCAAATTATCAGGATCTGGAATAACATGAGAAATCATGTTGTAGGTTTTGACTTTCTTACCTTTCTTGGATTTTGAAGTTTTACCTTCATCTTCCATTTCAGGTACTAAGTCAGGATATACCCACATAATTTCACCATTCCTTAATGTGAGAGGCAACAATCCTTCATTTTTCTCCCTGGTAGGAGGGATATTCACAATCTTCATCGTCGCCTTCGGAATTGGGACAATCCCATCTGGTACTTTTTGAGAAGGAAAATCTTCGAATTGAAGAAAAACCATATTGGTTGTGACCGTATGCTCATCGTTAGTTAAAGAGATGGCATTGGCATTAATCAACTCTTGAATTTTCTTCTTTAGGACATAACAAGCCCTAGTGGAATGATTTATGTATCTATGATAGATACAATATTTGGTCAGTCAGATTCACCTTATTAGGCCTTTTTGGCTCCGGGATCTGGAGTTTGCCACTCTTCACCAGATATTGGAATATTCCTGGGATATCACTCTCGTCAAAAGAATATTCTTCTTTTGGCTTAGAAGACTCCTGATTATTCGGCGTTGTTTTGTTTTTGGAAAGATTAACCATAAGGGTGTCCTTTCCTTTTGCATTACGATTGCCAGAATTATTACCAGGATTACCTTTCTTTTCTTTATCCTCTGAGGCAAAAATCATCCCATGTTCACGAGCCAACCTACCATTGGTCTCGGCGGAAACTGCTGCTATAATAAACGAAGTCCAATCTGTGAATTGGGAACCCGTGAAGACAGCAATGGATGGTCGCAGATTCATCTTGCATGTATCAATTAACGCTGAATCTGGCATACCAGGGGGCATCTATAGAGTCGCCTGTCGGAAACGTTCAATGAACGTCCGAGTATCTTCTTTCTCTTTTTGTTTGATTTCTATTAAGGAGGATATGTTCATGTCCATACCTCCTTCATAGAAGCGGGAGAGAAATATTGCCTTAAATTCGTCAAAAGACGAAATACAATTGTCGGGTAAACTATGATACCAATCGTAAGCTGAACCCGTCAAGCACCCGATGAACATCCGAGTGAGATCTGCAGATGTACAGTCATAATATCAAAGTAATTGATATACTGACTAGGAGAAGCCTTTCCATCAAACAATACCATTGATTGTGGCTTGAATTTTGGTGGAAAGGGTACATAATTCCAATAAGGAGGATAAGGTTGCTTAATCCCAAACCTCTGGAGCTGATCCTTGTGCTTCAAAACTTCAAACTGTGCTTTGAGCTCACGCACTGCTTGAATGGCTTCACTGGTTTGAGAAAGCTCATTTGATTGAATGATTGTTGGATGTACTGTAACTCCCACCGGAGATGGTACAACTTCTGGAATGATGGGATCTGGAGATGCAGAATTTTGGTTAACAGCAGGCTCATGAATATTCAAAGGTATATAAGTCCCTTGACTATCTTGAGTTTGTGCTGCTACCTGCACCGGTGTTACTATTGCCGGTTGAGCAGCTTGCTGAGCCGTTATTATCTGGTGCATGCTTTGCATCATGGTGAGCTTGTCTTTCAGTGATTGCTCAATGGCAGTGAGACGTTATTCTGTATTAGCAGATGACGTCTCTGGTTCATCTCCAATAGCGTAGGATTCAACCTCTCTTGAAGATACATAAGGATTAGTATAGAAGTATGAATCAACACTATCAGTTTCGGACTCAAAAGATTGAGTACCCCCAGCTTCTGAATCAGAAGTCTGCAATTGTCTTTGTCTTCTTGATCGAGTATTCTGATATACTCCTTCAAAGGAATCAAGAAGTCTGTTGAATTATTGTTGACCTGGAGTTTGGGACGTGTTCCGTCTAGGACGTCGTCCTCTGTTGGTATGAGATGCCATGTTGACTGACGCATATGACAACTCATGTTCTTGGTCATCAGCTTGTTGTTGAGGCGCATTAAAACTTAATCGGTCAAAAACTGATCGTTTAGAAGCCGAACAACAACATTTAATTACAATCTGGTGACACTCACAATGATGATTTTCTTGTTGGGGGAGTGTCACGTGAGATTGTCTATTTTTACGCTTTTGTATTAGCAATTCACGTAAATCAGAAGGAGTAGAGGGAATAGTCTTCTTTATTACATTTGGGGTAGAAAAACGTTTAGTTCCTTGTGTATAAAGAAGATTACTGGCTGCATTCGCAGAACCAAACTGTACATTTTTACGCGCTTGGAGTTGCGTGCGTAAATCCTGAGATTTTTGAGTACGAAGGACTCCATCTTCATTGCGTGTAATTTATAGGTTTGGTACCTTGCGTACAGCAGTATAAGAAGGTTGTTGGTTGAAAATAGAAGTTTTACCAACTATATTTTTATGCTTCATGCGTGCAGGTACATTCACTTTAGATGCAGAAACATCATTGTAAATTTTATCTACACTGTCACAGACAGGAGATCTACCTTTACGCATAGAGCGCAAAACATGAGTATCTGCCACGTCATAGACAGGAGATTTTCCTTTACGCGTAGAGCATAAATTTTGTGTGTCTACCACGTCACAGACGGGAGACTTATTGTTACGCTCAGAACGTAAAGCATTGGAGTCTGCTACGTTACAAACGGGAGACTTGTTTTTACGCTCAGAGTGTAAAACCTGATTTTTACGCCCAGGGCGTAAAACCTGATTTTTACGCTGAGAGCATAACACTGGAGAGTCTGCCACATTACAAACGGGAGACTTGTTTTTACGCGCATGGCGTATCACCGAAGTAGAGACTTCCTCATCGCAGATGGGAGCCTCTACAACAGGAGTAGGAAAAATTCCTTTGCCTGCAGAGATAGTAGGGAGATCCGAGAATGCCTTGGATTTGGGAACCCAAACTTTTCGTGCCTTCCGCGATTTCTGAACATTGGAGCAGTGAGTGCTACCCCCAGTTCGGAGCATTTCTTCGTAAGCAGTCTGGTCGAAGTGTACAACCAGAGTCTTCTTTGTCGATCCAATCGACACATCATCGTATTAAGCAATTGCCTCCTCGTCAGAGGAGAAGGTCGTCCCCAGCAGAGTCGCCATTTTGTTTCACTTAACAAAATGCCTAAAAATTGGCTTTTGAAAATAAAACGAGAAAAAGTACAAAAAGTACAAATTGTTCTGGAAAGTATTGCTATAGAAGTCTGATCTGAAGGCGATCACTTTGTTCCTTGGACCATACAATGATGATGAAGATCACTGCTAGAAGATGAACAACCGGAAGAACTAAGTCACCAGAAAGGTATCGACGCACTTGGGCACTGATGGCGAGGTCGAATGCTTTCCTGCTTTGCTTTACTCTGTTCTGGAAGAAAAGTTGAAGAAGAATGCTCTCAAAAATCAAAGTATCTGGGTTCTGATTTCTGTATTCTCTCCTCTGTCTCATGTCTCCTGTCTCTGTGTGTGTCTTTCATATAAAAAAATAAGTCTATTTATAGACTTGGCTTTTTATGCGTAAAACTCAGCAAAGTCCTGTCTTTACGCTAGTAACTGCCACCCATGACTGAAGTCATCCTCTACACACGTTGACACGTGTCCCATCATTTCAATAAGAATAGGATGCACGTACACACGTTCCTCGAGATGTGTGGCATGAAAGCCACGTAGGCAAACCACGTTCCAAAGTAGCCAGGAAGGATAGGGCGTAAAAACAACCCAAATATACTTTGGGCGTAAAGTAGTAGACTAGGCGTAAAATAGCCCTAAAATGGACTTCTCGCGTAAAGTGGTTGATAAAACAACCTTGAGCGTAAAGTAGCCCAAATAAACTTTATGCACACGTCAACTTTGAGCGTAAAAAGCTCATATAGTATTCATGCGTAAAAGAAGCCATCTTGTGAGCGTAAAATAGCTCTGTCTACATACTAAACGACAATATTGGTTTCTGTGTAAAACAAATCCCTTCGAATTCTGTGTTATACGCTGTCAGTAAATTTTTATGTCAGATCCATTACCACTTTGTATTAAATACATGATTTGACAGCCTGTCCCTGGCATAAAACAGCTGACCCATCCCTGGCATAAAGTAGTTAGCGTAAAACAGCTTATTTGAGTGTAAAGCTCTATCTCTTTGACTCAGTCTATGAAGCATTTTTTTACGCTCCTACAACCTATATTGCGAATTAGTTCCAATCAATGCATGAAATCTGAATTACAATAAATCATTCCTTTAATCATTGCTAATTTCTCTAGTTCTTAATGGTCTTAATAAGGTTGGATGGTTTACCCCTTCCTTTTTGTACTGTTATCCATTGACAATGTCTATCTACCCCTTTTGTACTATACATGTATATAGCTGAACTGGGTTCTTTATAACTCCCTTTATTACTTCCAATCCCTACAGATTTTACTCAACTGTTTCCCTAAGCAACTGGGACTGCCACCCCTACATACTCTTGTACATTGGTACTAACTCCAGGATATTAGACACACATGCATGTATCCCCATGTGTAATTGCCCTTATATAGAAATTGATACAAGGTTAGCATGTATCAAGCAAAGTGTGCAGGTGTACAACTCTGGTTATGTGTTATGATACTGGCACTTGTACATACCCTGGAAATTCGTTTACACACATGTATGAAGCGGTGGCCTCTACCAGTTATGGCATTCCACCGAACAACAACTTGTTTCTGGCTTTACTGGAATTGTATATGAGTTCAACAGGAACTTTTGCAACTCCACACGGCAAAATAGGTCTTGCTCTGCATGAGATGCAATTCATCTCGAAGCTGCCGATGGGCGAATTCTCTTATGAAGAATACATTCCTTCCAATCGGGAACTAGCAGAAATTCGAGAGAAGAACCCTGAACTGGTACAAGTCTATGAAGAACTTATATGCCATTATCTGATTTGCACCAGTATGTACGAAACTGGGTCACATTTGGCATACATAACCAAATGGACAACCTATCTATTTTACCATGAAAATAGAGTGTCCAAGACTGAGAAGAGCAGGTTTCGAGAAGACAAAACTCAAACCATTAAACCTTGCTCAATAATTTCCGCAGATGTAATTCAAGAGTTGATGGCCTCGCAGAAAGCTCGCGACCAATATCTGTCCACCAAAATCGGAGACATCCCTGCGGGGACTGAGGCTTTAAGTTACCTAAGGCAGGGTAGTCAGAAGATGTCAAAGAAGGCCTTGCTGGCAGGCTTCCTATATTTATGGCTATGAAGATGGGTCATGCCAGGGATCAGTACCGTAGACAGGATTCACCGCAACGTGTTGTGGCCAGCGGTACATTTAGTATTCAAAAACAGAATCAACCTGCTGTCGGCAATGGTATGTCGAATAAATGCAGGTCTACGGACTTTCGGTGAAGAGCTGATTAATAATGCTCCTCACCGAGATAATTTTCCAAGGGTGGAGTTACCATACACCTATCTGATGGGTTGGTTACTACACCACAATTATAATTTGCTACCACCGGGCCCTGAGGATGAAGCGAGGATTTTTCTCCAAAAATTTAGCAAATCCACATGGAAAGCTACAACGGTGGCAGACACCCGAGCAGTATTAAATTACTCTCACGGCTGGAATTTCTTCTGCACAAGGCCACCAGTTCCAGCCGACTGCCTTGGCATACAACTCGAAGACAGGGTAGATAAATCAGCTTTATTGCCAATATCTGCCTTCCGATGGCTAGTATACATCAGACCATCCCATCTGATGTACAGGAATGAAGATTACTGTGCGTTTGAGCCTTATCTACCAAGTAGGTTCGCTCGCCAGTTTGGATATTACCAACTTCACGTTGGCAATCCTTCCACCAGCTTCTATCATTATGGAAAGCTGATTGACGGTGCACGAGCATGGAGATATTTCAGCACTGCATGTACTGGTGCTAGATTCAACATATCTACAGCCACTAGTACCACTGAGCTACGTATACTTCACTCATATGCTCGTTTTTATACATCCATTCGCTCCTTCGAAAACATTGCATCCTCTATACTTTCTTAGGAAAATCAGTATCCTACATGCCTTTGGTACTCAGTTTCTTATGTCTTGGTATCCTGGTTGATACAGGGTACTTACAACCTGTGCAACTCTTCCTAGGTTACTCTAGGATACTATCAACTAGCCTAGGATCATATTAGTGTGCCATACTATTACCTGAGTGTACTGGTTTTCTACACTGTGATGAGGAACAAAATAGGTTATTGGCCTCCTGTCAAAGCCTAAGTGGCAAATAAGCCTGACATGAACGCTCAGGTTCTAAGGATGTCTCTGATATCCGGGTTTTAGGTAGACAGGAGTACTGGGTATTGCCTAAGTCTCTAGGAACATGGCTCCACACCCAACTGTGCCATCCCATGGTCTATCATGTCCTTTCTTATGAATCAACTGCCACAAGTCAACCCAAAACTGACACTTCAATGCCAGACATGATCTGATATTATCATGTGCTCCTGCACCACACCCTTCAACTCCCTGGTACTAGGTTTACACACGTAGATAAGGGTGTGCAAGTCATGAAACCTACGAGGAACCCGTATGTGAATATCAACATTGGCTTTCCTTGTATGTCTATCTCCCTCCTAAAGTGACTATATGACAATATCAATATGGCTTGTGTCTCTGTGGCTACCCAGGTAATGCTGGGGTGTTCTGATACACCTACCCCTTCCCATCCTCTGTCATACCCATATACACGATGGTAGGGACAACACACAGATATCTATAGTCTATTGCTAACATTCGTTGGTTCGCAAAGAACTCACATAGATGTTATTAATGGGTACAGAAAGGCTACCACCTATTTAGTTTAACAGGGTTCCCCTTTAGGCATTAAATCAAACATGAACAACTACCATCTACTAAGTCCTTTAATAATGACAGAGATGGTAAGCTATGAAAGCAGGTTAGTTATCTATATTGGTTTGGCAAGCGAAACCTCTTCTGAAGCCCTTGGCTGCTCTTCGACCTCTCCTCGTGGCAGAGCTTCTAGGGTTTGTAGATGGGTTTGGGGGATCGGCCACAAAACTCTTATATATATATATACTAATGATCGATCGAAATTTAGAGGAGATAAGAAGAATTGATCTGTTCCTATCTACGGTTTTGGTGGGGATAAACTCTTGAATTCGAATCGAATTCAAATACAGGGTTATGAGTTTTAGTTTAACAGGAAATTTGAATAAGGCTATTTGCATATAGGTCCCTTCCAAACCTACTATTCTCATTTGATCCTATATTGATATATGTAAACAAATAAAATGTGCACATAACAATTATATGAGACAAAACAAAATAAAATGGGTTTTAATTCGAGAAAATTTTTGGTCAAGGGGTTGACACTACATAGGCTCATAGGTTACACAAAATGTCTATGTCGTATAGTCACTCTTCTACTTAAAACCAATACTGTACCAATTGGGCCTTCACTAAATTCTAGGATTAAAGTATGTCGTATCCCTTCGTGTTAGCTTTTCTAAACTTCAAACGGATCGCATTTTTGTGTCCGGAAGCTCCCGGAATCGCGAAAACACCGAAACGCGTTTGTCTTTCGGACAGCTGACACTCAAATAATTTTACAAAAAGTTCCAGAATGATTTTGGCTTATTAAAATATATATTTGGAAAGCTAACTTCGATACGCTTCTTTTAAAAAAAACGAAAGATTAAACGGAGTTCTAAGCTAAAAGTTATGACATTTCTAATTTGCTTTGGTTAATAAAAACGTGGATGAATATTATGACGAATTTGAGTTGTTTTGGACAAAAAAAACACATGTAGGCCAAGATACTTGGATACCAACATAGGTATCCAAATGAAACTTATTCTAACCATCCTAACTAAGATCAATCCACTCTCTAACCATTCTAAAACTGAATTTAAATATCTATTTAAACTATTATCATATATACATACACATGGGGTGTCCTAATTTGGGATCTATCAAGTAGGACACAAGACACATATCTAAAATCCTCAAGAGAGCTCTAAATGGCCTCAAATTTGAATCTAAAGGGGACACATGCATGAGGATGGATCCTACGGATTCAAAACTAATTTATATGCAAAGAAAATCGATTTAGAGGATGGGTTTTACCTATTGGGAGTGGAATCCCAATGAAATCCTTTAGGACACGGCTCCGATACGAAGATCCCTCAAAGTGGACACTCCTCCTTGCACTTCTCTTCCAATCCTTGGTATCACCCTTCCCTTGGAGAATGGGAATGATTGAGAGAAGATTTGGTGAAGGAATGATTTGATTTGGAGATCAAATCAAAGGGAAGGCTCTCTAAAATTAGGAAAGAACAAAAGGAAAATAAAAGAGGCAAGATTGTAATGAATGAAATGAATTATTCTCCCCTAAAGGTGGATACCATAAAGAGTCCATTAGAGCTAATGGGAAATGTCCTAATTGCCCCTCTCTAGTCTCATATGGTTAAGTCTAGACTAGGTTCAAGTTTGGGGTCAAAGGATCTAGTTTTTAGTCTCTAACTTAACCATTCTAACATGATAAAAATTAGTCTAACTAACTAACTTAAATATTGGGTTTTGTGGGCCATGCTTAACTTAATATTGGGTCCCATCTAGAGTTTAAGCTACCCGAGTCATAATACAAGTCGGAACGAGACGAAACTCAAACCCGACTAAACAAATCCAATAAAAACTATTAAAAATATAAAATTTTCCCAAAATATTAAAATATAAAAATGACCAAAATCATAATACATCAATTTAAATATTATTAAAGTAATCTAAAATTCACCAATTAATCAAAATTCGAAATAATTCAAAAGTCACAAAATGACCAAAATACCCTCAAGCTAAAATATGGTAGTGACAAATCTACCCTCCTTAAAATAATTTCGTCCTCGAAATTAAAAGACAAAACTAAACTGATGAGAAGGATAGACAATCATACCTCAAGGTCCAAAAAGATATGGGTATCGCTCGCGCATCTCATCCTTCCGCTCCCAGGTAGACCCTCCTGGAGAATGATGCCTCCATACGATGCGAATCAAGTGTATCACCTGGTTTATCAGTACCTTCTCTCGGCGATCCAGAATCTCCTCTGGCTGCTCTGGATAACTGAGAGTAGGTCCTACCTCAATCTCCGAATGATCAAGTACATGGCTAGGGTCAGCCACATACCATCTCAACTATGATACGTGGAATACGTTGTGGACACCCACTAGTGCAGGTGGCAAGTCTAGCCTGTAAGCCATGTCACCGACTCTCCCGCTGATCACGGAAGGTCCGATGAAGTGCGGGCTAAGCTTTCCACCTCCACCAAAACGTATGGTACCACGAGTCGGAGATATCCTCAGGAAACCATGTTTCTGACCTAAACACAAACAAGGACTCTAATTACTAAATAATCAAACATGATCAATAAACACAAAAATAACCTGCTTCTAATCCTATCTCCAGTCAACTAAGTCAAACATAGTCAATGGTCAACTACTGGTCAACAACTAGTCAATTTCTTAGGGTTTTACCTATGCTAGCTATCTAGGTATTGGCAACTAGAATTTAGCAAAAAGAAAAACTCTATAATAGACTAACTCTTATCTTCCCCAAATCCTATCAAGTCACCCCTAACTAATTACCTGTAATTTAAGCACACAAATCCCAAGTACCACACATACATAAGCCCAAGAATAACAACCCATCCCATATATCCTAAGTATATCATCTATACATATATATATATATATATATATATATATATATATATATATATATATATATATATATAACTGATCATCAAAGGGGTTAAAGTAGATTAAACTTATAAGGGACTGTACAAATGCTTAGAAATTAGGCTAAGGATGAATGGTCTGAATCATCAATGTAGGCAAAAGGGAATGATGCTAAGGAGACTGAATTTATAAGCAAAATGACAGGACATTAGGGTCCACTTGTAAAGTTAAAGTGAAAGGAACCTACAAGGTAACTAAAACATGCCTTTAGATCAAACCTGGCCCCTCCTCTCTATCTGGACTGAACACCTACTAAACTACATACAATATAGTGGTCTGAAAGAAGTGAACCAAACTGGTGTGCAGGGAATACAATAGGCAGTATATTACAAATGAGTGCAGGTTACATACCAAATCAAAATACATTACATATATACAAGCTATATATATTTAACTCTCATCACCCCAACTCTACTCAAGTCTGATAACACCCACTCCCTACCACATGCCTATCACTCCAATGAAGGGGTCAGATATTGTAGGGTGTGTTGGGACAGAACAGTGGTGTAGCATAGCTGCACATAAGGATGCAGAACAACCATATATAGGACAATGATAGGTAGGACACATACATATGGAAAATGAACTAATGCTTAGGTAGATGCTTTTGGAAGACTGAACCATCAATGAAAGGGAAGGTTTGTACATGTATCTGGACAGATGGGCTAAATAGGTATCATCTGTATCTAATACAATGAAAGAGGGACAGAACAAATGATCAAGGGAGAACTCTTATTAACAACCCACATTATATCCCCAATGTATACTACTGTCCTAAAAGGACTGAACCATCATGCAAGGATTTTTACTCCACTGTAGGGCAGCTTGAGGGTATTGCAAGGCTATCAAGTAAGGTAAAATATTAAGAGATGCAATATGTCACCATGTCCAGAAGGTAAGGATGAGTGAGTCCTCTAATATGCATGATACTAACTCTCCAGATATGCAGAATATGATAAGGGGTTGATGGTCATATTGGTGAGTCAATAATTGGGGTCTGAACAATGGTCCAGTGAAATCTATGATGTAATATGGTAGGTAATGAAATGTTGAGTGCAGTGAACAACTTGTAATAGTATGAACCAAGGAAACATGGTATCTAGTGAAGGATCTGCACACTGCCTATAAAGGTTGATCTATCATGCCTGAACTCATCACAAGGAGGACTTAACTAAAATAGAAACTGAACCAAATATAGGCTAAACAACATGTCTATAACCCTATACAACAATGGCTTATAGATACTAACCAACCCATATCCCATATGCCAATATCATCTGTAACCTATCTATATATATATATATATATATATAGACCTCTCAGTATTAGGTGAAACTACAACTATACTCTAGGACAGGCTCTGGTCATGGGTGCCTTACTGGAAAGGACAAGGGAAAATAATAATAAATCATCAAGGCTGCAGAGCAGACTAATATCCTCTATGGAAACTGGTAGGTATTATAAATAACAGGGAAATCATCTACAATGGGTTATTATTCTAATACCAATGCTAACTATCATCTCTAGGGTACAGACACTCTACAAGTCATCATGTCATTACACTATGAAAGAACTACATATGAATAAGCTATACAAAACTAAAATATCCCTACTCCTAAGTTATTTGATGATGGAATACAATTTTATAACCACAAAAGAGTACGATAGAGATGATATATTTAAAAACCTTCTCAAGATACAATCTGATAATCACATGCGTCTGTCCAAAATTATGTCACTCAGAGTCCTCGCCATGCCAGTAAGCAAGGCTGCGATAAACGATAGATTCCATAACTGGGGTATGCACCTCTATAATCATGTCGTCTGGAATTCTTGCTATGTCGACTAGTATAGCTGCGAAAAATTCCAAATCTCATAACCAAGATACGTACATCCGAAGTCAGGTCTCTATATTTCTGCCACGCCAGCTAATATGGCTGCGATAAACTACAGGTTCCATAATCAAATAGACGTTTTACCATCCCTGTTATTCCCGTCAACATATGTTATCAGAAAATATCGTAACTCAGGCCATAAAATTCATCTCGATAGGAAAATCAAAATCAACAACGATCCATCAAAATCAATTTCAATAATCAAGGAGTGAGAGCGAACAAAACAAGGAAAATGATTTCAAATTGAAGTTTAATAAGATTCTCAAGGGTCATCCTAGGAATCTCTCAAGGAATCCTAACTGTGATTGAGTACCTTCAAAAATATCCTAATCCTACCACAGGCTGTAGTGATACTCTAGTTTGAATACCACTACATAAACTCGACCTGCATGGGCCACCACTAAAAACGTGTCACGACCCGCACCCTAGAGTAAGGGCACGAGAAGTGGGTACGTCCAGCCTACGCCGCAGTGTCGACGGTAGAATGCTGTCCTAGGTCAATCATCTAACAATATATAAGGTACCTGTACAGTATATACACTCCGAATGGAGGTGACATAACAAAATACAGTCTCAATCACATCTAAGGCAGAAAACGATAAGATAGATAGATAGATATAAACGAATCCACACAAAAGATACAATAGAAAGAAGTCTAAGTGTCTATGATAACATCTTCCCAAACATCCAGATAAAACAAACTCCCAATATATATACAATAATGTATCAATGAGAAAGACAAGGTAAGAGTCTAAGTTAGCAGTCAAAATCACTGGTGGCAGATCCTCTACTGCAAGTGGGTCCAAGTCACAAGTGTTGTCTATAGCTGCACCATAATAGGTAGACACTAGAGCCTCATCATCCTCTGTAAAATTTTCAACAGGTCCAATCAGGACAGGAGCGAGCACAATACATCTCACGCAGATCATAACAGGTTAGAAAATATAAACATACAAGAGAGTACGATACATGAAACTAAAAGAATGTACATGATGTAAAAGAGAGAACTGTATTGCAAATATCTACTATAAGTAGAAAACTATCAGTGACTAGTGATGTAGAGTACAAAGTCGACATGTGAACGGCTGGAATTGTACATGAATATACTAAAGAGGCGCACATGGTTATACAACTTTGGAATTATTCACATGACTATTTATACTCCCCCATACCCCAATCGATACACAAGGATCCAGACAAGTTATGTTACGCACATAATTTTCATATGAAAGCCCATAGATGGGTGCACATGAAGTATACATGAGGGCTCATAAATGAGTGCACATGAATTTCACATGAAGGCCCATAAATGGGTTTACATGAAGTATACATGAGGGCTCATAAATGAGTGCACATGAATTTCACATGAAGGCCCATAAATAGGTGCACATGAAGTATACATAAGGGATCATAAATGAGTGCACATGAATTTCATATGAAGGCCCATAAAGGATACACATGAAGTATAGGTTATACATGAGATACATGAGAAACATGATCGAACATGAGAGCACATAAGAGTACATGAGCATGCATGAACGAGCATGAAGCACATGAGAAACATGAATAACATGAGAGCGAGGAATACATGATATACATGAAACACATGACATGAAGTATCCGATGCTCCCGAGGGAGATAACATCTCATGTAGGGATCCATATAGTACCAATCCGTGATAAAATCGTGACAACATCAAATAAGGTAATCTAGAGCAGGAATATAATCCTAAGCAAGTTATAAAATGATCAGAGAATGTACTCGTCTGATATCCTGAATATCTAAAGAGAATATACTGTCCGAGGAGTGGTGTCTGGCTCCTATAGAACAGTACAAGTCACTTCATGTCTAAAATAGTAAAATAGACTGCTACAATACATCTACATGATGTTTGGGGTCAATCTAGACTAAAGTCAATACTTGGTCAACTCTAGTCAACCACACTAGTCAAACTAGGTCAACTAGGTCAAGTCCTAGCCCAAACAAGTATAACAAGTCTCACTAGGCCTAACCAAGCCTAGGCTAGCACTCACACAATCACAAGGCAATGTGAACCACAACAATACATAATATAAAATAGATACTATATATAAATACATACCTTCATACATACATGCATATCTACATTACATACATATTTATATATATAGGCATATGTTACATCATGCATATTTACATAGTTACATAGATATATACATTCATGCACATTTACATACATACTTTTATACATTATATATGTTAACATTCATTACAATGCATTATATTTTACTTATACCTTTGATTCATTCATTCATTCATATATGACATTCATTCATGCATTTATACATTCATTCATTCATGTTATCACTATATACATACTTGATTTATGTATCCACACATACATACATGGATACACAACATACATGTATACATTCATACATGCTTATATTGTATACATGCATACATACATATCATGTATACATACATTGCATACATGCCTACATACATATCATATATGCATACTTGCATTCATTCATTCACCTATACATACATACATAGATGCATACATACATATTTGAATACATTATATACTTGCATACATTATATTCATATATGCATACTCTACATTATATTACATTCATTCCTGCATACATGCATACATATAATATATGCATACAAACTCATATATTTAACTCAAAATATATGTGAATACATACATTACATTGATTGCATTCCTACATGCTTGCATTCAACCATATATATACATTAATGTAAAGAGGATACATATCATATATATATCATTTCATTCATCTAACATATCATGCATTATATACTCTACATTCATTTAATATCCATACTACATAGGCTCATAGGTTACACAAAATGTCTATGTCGTATAGTCATTCTTCTACTTAAAACCAATAATATACCAATTGGGTCTTCACTAAATTCTAGGATTAAAGTATGTCGTAGCCCTTCGTGTTAGCTTTCTGAAACTTCAAACGGATCGTATTTTCGTGTTCGGAAGCTCCCGAAATCGCGAAAACACCGAAACACGTTTGTCTTTCCAACAGCTGGCACTCAAATAATTTTATAAAAAGTTTCAGAATGATATTGGCTTATTAAAATATATATTTGGAAAGCTAACTTCGATACGCTTCTTTTAAAAAAACGAAAGATTAAACGGAGTTCTAAGCTAAAAGTTATGACATTTCTAAGTTACTTTGGTTAATAAAAACGTGGATGAATATTATGACGAATTTGAGTTGTTTTGGACAAAAGAAACACATGTAGGCCAAGATACTTGGATACCAACATATGTATCCAAATGAAACTCAATCTAACCATCCTAACTAAGATCAATCCACTCTCTAACCATTATAAAAATAAATTTAAATATCTATTTAAACTATTATCATATATACATACACATGGGGTGTCCTAATTTGGGATCTATCAAGTAGGACACAAGACACATATCTAAAATCCTCAAGAGAGCTCCAAATGGCCTTAAATTTGAATCTATAGGGGACACATGCATGAGGATGGATCCTACGGATTCAAAACTAATTTAGATGCAAAGAAAATCGATTTAGAGGATGGGTTTTACCTATTGGGAGTGGAATCCCAATAAAATCCTTTAGGACACGGCTCCGATACGAAGATACCTCAAAGTGGACACTCCTCCTTGCACTTCTCTTCCAATCCTTGGTAGCACCCTTCCCTTGGAGAATGGGAATGATTGAGGGAAGATTTGGTGAAGGAATGATTTGATTTGGAGATCAAATCAAAGGGAAGGCTCTCTAAAATTAGGGAAGAACAAAAGGAAAATAAAAGAGGCAAGATTGTAATGAATGAAATGAATCATTCTCTCCTAAAGGTGGCTGTCATAAAGAGTCCATTAGGGCTAATGGAAAATGTCCTAATTGCCCCTATATAGTCTCATATGGTTAAGTCTAGACTAGGTTCAAGTTTGGGGTCAAAGGATCTAGTTTTGAGTCTCTAACTTAACCATTCTAACATGATAAAAATTAGTCTAACTAACTAACTTAAATGTTGGGTTTTGTGGGCCATGCTTAACTTAATATTGGGTCCCATCTAGAGTTTAAGCTATCCGGGTCATAATACAAGTCGGAACGAGACGAAACTCAAACCTGACTAAACAAATCAAATAAAAACTATTAAAAATATAAAATTTTCCCAAAATATTAAAATATAAAAAATGACCAAAATCATAATACATCAATTTAAATATTATTAAAATAATCTAAAATTCATCAATTAATCAAAATCTAAAATAATTTAAAAGTCACAAAATGACCAAAATACCCGCAAGCTAAAATATGGTAGTGACAACTGCTATAATAAATTCCAAATTTGTTACACAATACCTTAGTACAACCTATTGTGCAAGTAACTTAGTCTAACCATTTCCAAAATACTCTAAAATAAAGTTCAGTATAGGTAATATCTATATTAAACTCATTATTGGCTCCTCTAGCCTAGTAATACAGTAGCAGGAGTATTCGACCCAAGGTTACACAGTACAAACTCATATATATATATATATATATATATATATATATATATATATATTTAGAAGATACTTATTGATTGTCAATAGGATATCAACTCCAATTCAATATAACAATTGAATTGTCTCAGCCAAACCACATACACAACCAATTGCCTCATGAGCTTGATCCACCAACATAGACACAACAGTACCTCCAGGAATTAGCAACACAAACTGAACTACAAAACCTAACTGACCATATACAAAGAATACTCAGAAACAAAATACACGGCCAGTTCCTCTCTTAGTTGCAAACTCAAAAGTCAGAAATTAGGTATGCAGGAAGCTACACACACAAAATTTATATAGAAAAATCCCAGCTAGCAATTTAATCAATTCACGACTCATCAATATATATATACAACCAAATTGAACTATTGCTAAAAATGAATTGAAAGTCCCGCTAACACCTGCAGTCCCAAATCAACCCAATATGATTTCAATTCTAGTCTCATCGTTGCAATACTCCATTCCCAGACCTTCTTGTACACACGACCCCAATCACTGAACGCACACATCTGGATGCGACATGAACAAAAACTTCAGCTACGAACAACCAAGCCGGACACGATCCAGACCCGACACAGCATAACATTGACACGAACAGAACGCATGATACGGACACGAACTCTGAACACAAACACACAACTTGTATCACCACTCAACCCAACGAGTATCAACAGAGCAGCCAAATCAGGAAGTTACCTGGAAAGGAAAGAATTCAAGGGAGACTCGACTTCCAGGAACTGGATACTCCTTCTCCTCTTCCAAAAGTAAACACCAAGTCCTGTTTAAGCATTTTGGTCGAACAATCCCATACCAAAACTTAGAACAACAAGTTTCAAGAAATTTCTATAATCCCTTTCCGCAAATATGTGAAAAAAAAGATCAGAAGAAGAAAGCCTTCAATAAAACTCACCAAGAATTTTGAATTCAAACTTCTTAGTTCGCTCAACAGCAATCCAAATCGAATTGAAGTAATCCTGAAATTAGCCAACCCCGCCAAGAACCGATCATCAAACACTGAGGCCCATAGATTCAATACTAAAATAGTGAGGAAAACTCACCGCTGCTGGTACGATCTGTTCGCCGACGATGATGTTTACCGAAGAGATTCGAAGCGCTACTACGAAGGTGAATCTCTAGTCGCAGTGGAGGAACACCTGGCCGCCGAAGGAGAAGAAGCGCCTCACAGTCGACAAAGAAGAGAGCGGGCTCAGCCGACTGCTGCAGGAACTCGTACGCCGAGGCACTCAAACAGAGATGGAGATGAAAGAGATTATTTTATTCTTCTCTCATTCGGAGGTATTTATGGTTAACAATTTTGAACATGATAAGATTACAACCCAAAACTGGATATGGTTTCAATCCCTATTAAGTTACAAACTTATTCTTATCATTTATTCCAGCTCACGCCAACACTCCCCCTCAAGGTGGCACATATATATCACTCATGCCCAGCTTGACAAGTGAGTCATTAAACGCTCGACTTGCAATGGCCTTTGTCAGAATATCAGCTAGCTGATTTTTGGTCTTCACATATGGAACCTCAATAATATTCTTTTCAAACTTCTCATATATAAAATTACGATCAATCTCAACATGTTTAGTTCTATCATGTTGTATTGGATTCTCTGCAATCTTGATAGCTGACTGGTTATCACAATATAGCTTCATAGGATTTTCGGGTGGAAGACCCAACTCCCCCATAAGCTGCTTCAACCACAATAGCTCTTGTATCGCTTTAACCATTGCCCTGTACTCTGCTTCTGCACTGGACAACGAAACAACCTTTTGTTTTTTGCTTTTCCAAGTTACTAAATTACCTCCAACAAAAGTAAGGTACCCCGTAGTTGACCTCCGTCTTTCTCCGGTACCACCCCAATCTGAATCACAATACCCTGTGACACCAATATGGTTTTGCTTAGAGAACATAAGACCTTTACCTGGTGCTAGTTTCAAGTATCTCAAGACCCTTTCAACAGCATTCATATGAACTTCACTCGGATTATGCATAAAGCGACTTAACACACTAACTGCATAAGCGATATCTGGTCGAGTATGTGATAAATAAATCAATCGGCCAATTATTCTTTGATATCTTCCCTTATCTGCTGGAATTTGATCCGGAAGTTCTTCTAGTCTATGGTTTTGCTCAATGGGTGTACCAATAGGCTGACAACCAAGCATCCCGGTCTCATTTAGCAAGTCAATAACATATTTTCGTTGTGACAAAAAAATTCCTTGCTTAGACCGGGTAACTTCAATTCCCAAAAAATACTTTAAACCTCCAAGATCTTTCATATCAAAGTTTGATGCTAAATAAGTCTTCAAATTAGTCATTTCATCAATATCATTTTCGGTGACAATCAAATCATCTACATAAATGATAAGTGCAGTTATCTTCCCATTCCATCTTTTCAGAAATAATGTATGATCTGCATTGCTCTGCTCATAACCATATTTCTTCATGGCTTCCTGAAATCTTCCGAACCACGCTCTTGGTGATTGCTTCAAACCATACAATGCCTTCTTTAATTTGCACACAAAATTTGTATCACCAGAAACACTATACCCGGGAGGCATGCTCATATATACCTCCTCCAATAAATCTCCATGTAAAAAGGCGTTCTTCACATCGTATTGTTGTAGTGGCCAATCAAAATTTGCAGCAACAGATAACAACACCCGAACAGTATTTAATTTTGCCACAAGGTGCAAAAGTCTCCTGATAATCAATACCATACACTTGAGTAAAACCACGAGCAACTAACCTTGCTTTATACCGATCAATCGTTCCATCCGGTTTATGTTTCACTGAAAATACCCATTTGCATCCCACTGGTGTCTTTCCTTCTGGCAAGCTCACAAGCTCCCATGTTTGATTTTTTTCAAGTGCTTGCATCTCTTCAGTCATTGCTTTTGCCCATCTAGGATCATTAAGTGCTTCTTGTACTCTTGTGGGAATGGTGACAGCTGCCATTTGCTTCTCAAAATCCTGAATAGGACTAGGTAACCGCTCAGTAGAGACATAATGCGCAATAGGATACTTCGCCTTCTTTGAATTGTCAGGTGAGTATTTGTCTGGTGGTATGCCCCGAGTACTTCGAGGAGGCAGTTGATACCTGTCACCATCACTAGATACAACCGGCATATGATTGTTAATTAAATTGTTAGTATGTATCACAGAGTCTATGCATACCTCAGGTATATCAACAGAAGAAGAACTATTGGGAGATACTGTCGGTGTAGAGGGAGGGCTTTTATTATTGGAACGACCTGGATCGGGCGTAGGTAGACCTGGATCAGGTACAGGCGCAGGTAGATCATTCAGATTCTCTTGGTCCGTCTTCTCTTGGTCCGTCAGTACCACATCCGGAAGAATATTTAACCAATTTGACTCTTCAACACTCAACTCCCCCTGACGAGGAGAAGTGGATACATCCCGTGAGAAGTACATCTCTGTTTCAGAAAAAGTAACATCCATAGTCACATAGAATCGGTGAGAGGGTGGATGATAGCATTTGTAACCCTTCTGGTGAGGTAAATATCCAACAAATACGCACTTTAACGCACATGGATCCAGCTTTGTTCGTTGATGCTTGTGAAGATGAACAAATACAACACACCCGAAGACTCGAGGTGCTAATGTCAAGTGCGATGGGATAGTAACATAAGATGAGATTTTCTCCAAAGGTGTTTTGAAGTGAAGTACACTACTGGGTGCACGATTCAGCAGATAAATGGCATACAAAATAGCATCTCCCCAAGAAGTAGGTTGCATATGAGCTCTAATTAGACATGCACGGGTGATCTCTAGGATATGGCGATTTTTTCTTTCTGCCACTCCATTTTGTTGGGGCGTATAAGAGCAAGTTGTTTCATGGATAATGCCATGCTCCTGAAAATATGACTGTAACATTTGATTGACAAATTCACCGCCATTATCGGATCTAAAAACCTTCAGCTTAGCAGAAAATTGAGTTTGTATCATCTTATGAAATAGACAAAAGCATTCATACACATCACTTTTATTTTTCATCAAATAGATCCAAGTCATACGACTACAATCATCAACAAAGATCACAAACCAACGATATCCAGATATAGTAGAAATTGGGGGCAGGACCCCACACATCAGAGTGAACTAAAGCAAATGGTTCAATCATCCTATGAGAACTCGAAGCATAAGTTGCACGATGACTTTTGGCCAAAACACAAACATCACACTGAAAATCTGAAGGATTACAATCTACAAATAGTGACGGAAACAAATGTTTTATATACCCAAAAGAAGCATGACCATAACGACGGTGCCACATCCAAATCTGATGCTCATGTGTGGTGGTAGTGGTAGAACATAGAACATGTCCAGAGCATACGTCATCCACATAATAAAGCCCCCCTATTTTAGTACCACGCCCAATAATCTTCTTGCTGTTGAGGTCCTGAAGAATACAAAAATAAGGATACATTAATACTAGACAATTTAATTGTTCAGTTACTTGGGGAACAGATAAGAGATTATTGGAGAGTGATGGAACAAGTAATGTATGTTCCAAGAAGAGAGAGGGTGTTAACATAACAGTTCCCGCACTTGCTACCGGAGAGGACACTCCATTAGCATTAGACACATGTGAGCGATGTGGGGTGCTCGTAGTCCGTAACAATGTTTTATCAAAGGTCATATGATCAGTCGCCCCCGAGTCAATAATCCATCCAGAGTTCTTGGAAGATTCAGTAGTACCTTGAGTAAGAGCAGAAATACCTGATGACTGACTAGTCAGGTGAGGATCAAGTGTAGAACCATTAGGTGCAGTTGTGAGTAAAGTCATCGCAGGTACACTGGTGGGTGACACCTTTACTGTTGCTTTTCCATCCTTCTTATCTCCATCTTTTCGATGACGTCTATCACGTCCCTCACGAGCATATTGTCGTTCATTGAAGCTATCCCACCAATCTGGGTATCCATGCAACTTGAAGCAGCTTTCAATATTATGTTTAGGGTTGCCACAATGTGTGCAACCCCTTTCACTGCCTCCACGAACCTTAGAGGAAGAAGATCGATTCTGGATCAATGAGGCTTTAGCAACCATAGCCATACTCGAAACATCATGATTGTTTAGCATTGTGTTCCTTCTCTGCTCCTCGCCTCTAACGGCAGCAAAAGCAGTCTCTGGGTTGGGAAAAGGTTCTGTACGAAGAATATCACTTCGAACACGGTCATACATGTCATCAAGGCCAGCTAAAAAAATATAGACACGTTCTTCATCAATTTCTTTCTTTCGGGCCTTTATAACATCAGGTTGTGTGAACACAATTGGCTTTCGGTAATCCAATTCCTGCCATATTGCACGCAACTCGGCGTAGTAAGCAGAAACTGATTTACCCCCTTGCTTCATCTGCATAACTCGACGGGAAAGATCATAGATCACAGACCTATCAGCACCTTCATAATAAGTTTGAGATACAGCATCCCAAATATCCTTCGCCGTGGGTAAACGAACAAACAGATTCATTACATCGGGTTCCATGGCACCGATGAGCCAACCTTTAACAAGAGCATTCTCCATGCTCCACTTTCCATAAGAAGCATCATCAGGAGTGGGCTCTTTAATTTTCCCGGTTAGATAACCTGATTTGCCTCGACCTGCAACAAAGGTCTCAACAACCTGTGACCAGAGAGAATAATTCGAATCATTAAGCTTCACCCCGTAAGGAATTGCTGTGGGTTCTGGTGAAAAAACCATGGATGATGGTGATGGGTTAGTCATGATGCGGCAACTACTTCTCTCCTTGTTGTTGACGGCAGTATAGCAGCGGCGCAATGAGAGCACAGCAACAACAGAAATATAGAGGAAGAAGAAAGTGGATTTGGAGGTTTTTCAGGATAAAACCTGCTCTGATACCAACTCAAACAGAGATGGAGATGAAAGAGATTATTTTATTCTTCTCTCATTCGGAGGTATTTATGGTTAACAATTTTGAACATGATAAGATTACAACCCAAAACTGGATATGGTTTCAATCCCTATTAAGTTACAAACTTATTCTTATCATTTATTCCAGCTCACGCCAACAGAGGCCAGATCCGCCGATCTACCAGGAAGCGGTCTGCACATGAACTGGATCGCCATCGCCGGAATGGAGCGATCGGCTTCGTGGTGAGGAAATATCGAGGAAGAATCGCGCACAATCGTCGTCATGAAACGCCTTACGCCGCCGGAGGACAATCGCTTAGCCGTACGTCGGGATGGAAGAATCATCGAAGGACGGAGGGACACCACCGAGAAGCATCGCCACTCCGAGAGCTCGCCGACCGCTGTTGTCGTTGTCGTCCAGACGAAGGAATTGCCGGAAATAGGTTGCGCCTCCAGATCTTGCCGTCGGGTGGTGGCTCTGCTTCAAATGGCTCCGCCGTCGGAGTAGAGAACCCTTGCTGTCGACGATGCCATGGTCATCTTCATTCTTCGACGAAATTAGGGTTGGGGTCGGGGAGAAATTGGGGAAGAAAAACAGAGGAAGAGCTGAGCTCTTCAGAGAGAATGAGAATGAGAATTCTCTCTCTCTCAAAATGAAATATAAGGTTGGGTTTTAATCAAAAAACCCCTCCCACTAAAACCAATTTAACAAAAAGGTCCCCCCTTTCTTAAATTGCACAATCAACCCAAATTCTGTTAGAGAGGTGGTTACGAGTTGTTAGGGAGTGGGGACCACTCCAATTAAATTTGAAAATTAGTTATTTGCTAAAAATCGAATCTCCCTCCAAAAACAATCATGAAAATATTTTAAAAAATATTTAATCACAAATTATTATTATTATTATTTGAAATGATTTAAATCAAACTCATTATTATTCAGTAAACTAAAATATTTCTCGAAAATAGAAAGGTAGGGTTACAGCGTCATCCAACATTCTCGGATCCGCGGGACTTTCGATCCGATTTCGGGTATCGGATTTCGGGTTCTTGGGTAATCCGACACATGAATCCGAGTTCAATCCGATTTTTGATCGTGTTCAAATTTTACCTGAATTCGAACCCAAGTATCTTTAACCCTAACCCAGCCTATTAACGGATTTACCTGATCGGACTCGGGTTTAGTCCGTCCGAGTTGCACCCCTAAGCTAAGAGGCTCTCCAAATTTGGAATGTGTCCTAGATAGTAACTCAATTGGGTTCACCAAGAGGAGAGAAGTAGGGGTGAGCATTATTCAATTTTTGTCACTATCACATTTCTAAAATATGAATATTTTTGTCAATTTGCATTATTTATATTACTTGAATATTTATTTAAGTCATTATTGTGAAGGTTTCATTCATTGTTAGTTTAGCCCATAAATTGAACCATAACTTGTGAACCATAGACATGACCACTTGAGCCCACAACCTAGGATGAACACAACTAACCTTATTTAATTCATGTTAGGCTTGATTTAGACTAGAATTTAATCCCACACTTAGTGCACATTTAATCATTTAATTAGGAGATTGTTCATGATGACTTGAGAGGGCAAAATGGACATTTTAGAAGGGGATTAGGGCTGCCTTTCTTGGCTGGTCATTACATGCATTTAAATCTTCTTCTTCTTCATTAGAGAGCCTCCATGAACCCTAAAATAGACCCACTTCATATCCCTTTCATTTTTTATGGATTCCCACTATTGAAACTCTTCTAAATTCTCCCAAAATCTTCCAAAACCTTCATTCTACAAGGTTAGGAGCTTAGAGACCAAGGAGCCCATGGGGAAGAGTCCAAGGAGGAGGAATTTGTGTCCAACTTGACACAAGAGCATCCATAGGTGACTACATTGGGAAATCAACCACCCAATAGTTAAAGCCCTTGTATTTTGATAGTTTTGAGCTCATTCTTCATGCATGACACATGTAGGAACACCCACATTGGTTAGGGGTACCTATGGAGAGGTGAGCAAGGCTCTAAACCTCCTTTAGTACATTTTATTTGGGATTTTTGTGCCATCCTTGGAGAAATCTGAGGAGAGCCCCTCCCCAAGTGTTTGTTGAAATGCTTAATTGGCTTTGTATTTCAATTTTGTGTCCATGGATGGATAGGTTGTTCATTAGTTAGGCATTCTAATAGATTTTCTAGTGATTTCCTATATATATATATATATATATATATATATAATATATATATATATATATATATATATATATATATATATATATATATATATATATATATATATATATATATATATATGAGCTACACTATGTTATATATGCATATATATTATATATATATATGTGTGTGTGTGTGTGTGTGTGTGTGTGTGTGTGTGTGTGTGTGTGTGTGTGTGTGTGTGTGTGTTTGTATTGGGTTTTGAGTGGTTGTGTTCACTGTTACAGTGATCTTTGGTCAGTTAGATGTCTTGGCCATCTCATTTGTGATGGTGAGGAGGTCTAGGACTGCATAGACAGTGAGGGCGTCGGGTTTGGCTCTGCCACAGAGCAGTTGGCAGCAGGGAACCCAGACTTGGCTGTACTACAGTAGATTTGTAGTGCCAATTGGCCACCAGAATTTGGCCATTGGCCTTGGGTATCAGAATATGGGAAGTAGGAATTGATTAGTTCAGAGTTTTGTAGAGTATCAGAGGGTATCAGAGGTTATGGGTTAGGTGATGTTAGTATCAACTTGAGTGTCAGATTTGAGAGAGACACTTGGCCATCTAGCCTATGTATGAGTGTGAGAGTGTGAGTGAACCTTATGTTTGAGTGAATGAATGTTGGTATCAAAGTATCAGAGATCACTACCAGAATAAGTCATTTTAGCGACGGAAGAAGACGTCGCTAAACATCAAAAACTGTAACGCCCCAGTCCCAAAATACTTAGGACTAAGTACGTAAACATGTCAGCTATATACATACGAAGTATACTCCAATATATAGAATCCCGTATGTATACATAAGCTGTAAAATACAGTAAAACCATGATAACTAAATCTCATCCACATCAATAAAGAATAATATTATAATCAACTCAAGGATTTGTCATTTATACATGTAGTTGGACGGAGACAAATCCACTACCAACCAATTTAAAGGAAAGAAGATATACAGGAAAATGATCGATAAAATAGCAAGACAAACCAAGAGTAATCATCCTCGAAGAAATGGAGAAGATTACGGCCTTGGCTAGAACACCTGTAAAAAGTCACAAAGCACACACCTGGAGAGATAACCAGGTCCTCAGAGGGACGTAACAAGATACATAAAGAACATGCCATATAATATGTGATATATAATAGAGAGTAAAAGGGGATGCATGCAATAGGGTGCCTGCCAATTTTACAGTAAAAATGCAGTTAAGAACAAACCTTCAACTCATGGGCACTCTGGCTCAGGTACAGGAACTCAGGTATGGTCCCATCAGGATATCAGGGACCTCAAAGCATAACATTTCTCGAATGTCAAAGGCCAGCAGGAAATCAGGTATCAGGATCAAGGATCGTATCTTCAGTGGAAATAACCGACAATAATAGGAAAGTGCATACGTGGCCCATACGTTAAGGAACTGTTCTCCCCACCAAATGCTTAGTAGAGTCACATCCATGACTCATAGAAATCTCTAGCAACTGCCAAGTCTACTAGCATGCAATTCTATTTGTATTTACTCCTAACCGTCGCATGCCTCATACGTATCGGTGGCCGGCCGACTACGCGAGTACGTGTCCTACATGTGACTCACATCACGTGATAAAATATGTGTCAAGGCCACATGAGATATACCAATACCTCATCAACAAAAGGGTGGTCACTAGACTAAGTCAATGCAAGAAAAATAAATAAAAAGCGAGAAAAACGACCGATAAGGTCGCTTGCACCCAAGTGTGACTTGGACGCACAGTTTTATAATAACAACAAATAAGAAATGCTAAAAATAACAACTAAAAATAAGAATATGTAAATTACAGAGTAAGTGGCAAGGTATCTTGCCTGATTTTGTGCTGTAAATATGAAACGCCGCTCCCGCGTCCATGCCTCCGGAACCCGACGCTCCTAGATAGTTAATTAACTAGATTAAGTCATTACTTATGAAACTTACGATATGACTTAATTAGTCAAAGTAATGTGTTAAAATTATATTCAATCTCTCGTGGAACCATTTAGATCCATACAATCACATACAGGTTCCACGAGACATCGAAACACAGTTTTAGGGTTTCTAACTTTTAAATAGTCGGTTATGCCTCTACTTCAATAACATACTTAAAAATTATATAAAAATCATAAAAATAATATTTAAACTAATTTTCTACAAATTTATCTCTAAAATTCTAGAATTAATATTTCTAAAGATATTTACGACTGGTTGATTACTAAGTCAGCTAGTCTACCCGAAACTCGTCCGGAACATAGTTAATGACTCAAAATTGCTAAAATAACAAATAATATATTTTAAATAGGAATAAAATACTTTATTTCATAGAATAATATCAGAGATACAAGGGTTGAGTTATACTACAAGTTTGGGACATTCTAGGTCAGCCGGTTACTCAAAATTAGCTAGTTTTGACCTACAATTTTCTCGACCAGATTTGAGTTGCTAAAATTGTGGGAAAATACTTAAAAATCCTAATTTATGTATATGAACACACATAAAATTCAGTTTCGAAAATAGGCACCAATAACTCATAGTTTCTTCACAATGGGGTTAATTTTGATCCTACCGACACATGAATATTACGCCTATATTTTATGAAACCATTATGGATGATTATACCTAACAAAAGCTATCAAAATATGATTTTTACAGAATTAATAACATATTTTTTACAGAATTTTAATAAGGATTTGAGATGGAAAGATTTGGATTTCTTACCAAAGGTCCTTGCTAGAGAGGTTGTGACGACTTCTACTCGACAAAACTCCAACCTTTCTCGCTATTCTTGCTTGCTAATTCTCTTTTGGTGAGTATAGAAGGGTTGGCAATGGCTATAGATGGGTGGATGGAGAAGATGGAGTTTTTAGGGTTTGTTTTGAGGGATTTCGGGGATGTATGGTAGAGGAGATGAGTTTTTGTGAAGGATGGAGAGACGTGCAATGGAGGAGATGATGTATGGAGGCTATGGGGGGTGAAGTGCTGCCGAAATTATGGAGAGGAGAAGGGTTGGTCGGCTATGGAGGTGGAAATAAAGGAGGATTTAAGTTAGGGTTAGGGTTTGGGCTAAGTTGATGTATATATATGGGCTTTATTGGGTTGCATGTATAAAAAGGAGTGGGAATTCTTTTCCTATGGGGTAGTCGGCCATGGGGGGGGGGGTTACTTGGCCGAAATCTATGGTGGGGGGGGGTCCAATATGGCATGATTTGGTTGTTTGGTGAGTTGGCTAATTGATTGGATTGATGATTTAAAAAGGTGTTTCCTAATATAGAACTAATTAATTCTATCTATAGTATTCCAATCCAAATCTGAATTTAAATACAAAAATATGTAATTATTAATATATATTAATGCCCAACATGCCTACATAGGGTTGGGTTTGGCTTGGAGGAGGTTTGGGAAGGTTCGGTGCAGCCGGGTCTCCTAAAAAGTCATAAAGGCTTTCTTACTAATTAATTAAATAAAAATATAACTTGTGCCATAATTTGAATGGTTAACATGCAAGAGATTACAATATGACCATGGCATTCCTAATATGCCTAGCATGCTAGTTAAAGCACCCGATTACGCTAGACATGCCATACTTTCTAGTCGTCTTGCATATTCAAACTCAACTATGGCTGTAGTCCTTTTATATAATATAAATAAGATAAAAATAAATTAGAACTAAATAAAATCCAAAAATAATTTAAATATTCCTTTAAATTATGAGGGATTTTACAAAAACACGTCGCTAACTCTTTTTACCGACGTATTTAGCGACGTATGTTCTTAGTCGCGTAATACATGGTTGCTAACAAAGAATACGTCGTTGTTCGTCGCTATAGCGATGTCTGTTTATGATGCATAATGTCGCTAGCACTTTATCCTACTAGCGACGTTTGTCGACATGACGTTGCTAATTAGCGATGTAATAATTCGTTGCTAATTGTCGCTGGCAGTTGCCGCGTCACTTTTTTTTAGCGACATCTTGCGACAATCAGCGACGTCCCCGATACAGGCTAGCGACGTCATGATACGTAGCGACGTTATTAGCGACGTTGTGTTACTTATGTTGCTGACATGTCCAATTTGCCATGTCAGCGTAGTAGCGACGTTCTGATACACCTTAGCGACGTTCTACGACGTTTTTTTTTCCAGGTTAGCGATGTTATGATACACCTTAGCGACGTAGGCCGACGTCGCTAGACGTTACTAAATTCTAAAAAAAATATAAAAAATCAGGAATCTGTATGCTTTTTATATCAAAGACAGTTATATTATATAACATTGTACCTGCATTTAAAATGACAGTTTGTAAATAATAGATCCGGAACAACCCTCCGTAGAATTTTCTGGATTCGCCGACACCTTCGTTGGAACACTCAACAACGGTAAACCAATATAGAGACAAATGATAAAAATGCACTATCAATAATCAAATAAATAGAATCCAATGATCAGAAAGACATGAAATAGCCGGGTGGATACAAATCCACTACCAAACGGCTATAAAAAGTGTTTGTCCGATAATGTTCAACATAACACAAACTGTCACTAAATGTATAAAATAAATACATAAAGACCCAACAATAGGTTAGCAACACAACAAATAAAAATAAGTCCAATAAAGGAGTATGCCTGGTCAGGAGGAGGAGGAGGCAGTCGCTGCATCTGGGACACCATGAACCTATACTGCTCTGGGGTCAGCATCACCGGTAACGACTCATCAGTAGAAGGAAGAGGAGGCAGTGGAACCACTACAGTCGGTGTGGATGCCGATGCACGACCAGAAAGTATCTGTACCATGACTAGCAGTTTAGAGTTAGTGGAATCCATAACAGTCGCGAGTCTTGAAACCCGATCGCCAATGGCCACCTACGACCCCTGCAATACGTGAACGACAAGATCCGCCCTCTCCTGCACCGCCTGAACGGTACGATCCGTCCTCTCGCCCGTCTTCCTAATGGTGCGCTCGAGCATATCAAATCATGTGGTGAGTGCCGCATTGTCCGTCTGATGCTCCGCAATCTTTCGCAACAGCTCGTCACGCAGCTCAGTAAGCTAGCGACGGAGTTCCTCTACTCGGACCGACTCCTGTGCGGGCTGTGGGGAATACGCACTGGCACAGGGGGCCCTGGATGACTGCGTCGCCATATGGGCACCGTAGGATCCCGTACCGTAGTATGTACCCCTCTGAGGACCCCCAACGACAGTCATCCAGAGCTCGTCCAACGTCCGAGCCGGAGGGGGCTGCGAGAAAGTACCAGCCCCTCCCTCCGTAGATGTACTAGTCATCTCACGCTCTAGCCTACGATACTCATCCTAGAAAAGTGTATATCTCGATAAGCATAATATTTACTACCAACATAGTTGTTCCACGTCTATGTATATATATTGCATATTTCTTAAGTTATACTAAAGTTAGTGACACATAAAGTAATACTTACATAGCTCTGCGTGGCCCGATCATCGATGAGCTTTCCGTCATTCCGATGGGTGGCCAGGAAGACGGTTACCATGTTGGCGTCCTCATCCCTCTTTATCTGTTATAATAATTTGTTTGTCATTAAAATTAAATATTTTATTCCTACTTTTATTAAAATAATATATTACAGTAAAATATATACCATGAGATGGAAATGTTCCGTCATAGGAATCGAGCCACCACACCACTTCCCTGCCCTCGTCCTAGCCGCCTTCGCCTTCTCCGACCGTTCCTTGTACCTAGGAGCGTCGAATCTAGCCTTCATCTCAGTCCACTGCTCGGGTGTGATCCAACCTTGGATCAGTTTTTCGGAGCGGTCTCGAGCCTTCTGGTCGTCGATCGCATCCGGATCAACTTGGTGGCAACGACAGAAAATTGCTTCTCGATCATCTCAGCCCAGTGTGGTGGATAAAAATATATTTTCTATGAGAATTAAATTAGTTAGTTATATAATATGCATATATAAAAGATGATTTATACTAAAAGCAATATACTTTAGTTACCTTGAAGTGGGTAAACCAGAATGCCTTCCTCTCGTCCGAGGCATCCGAGTAGTTGATCCAAGGGCCCCCGTAGTTAGACCTCAGAAATAGCCCAATGCCCTATGAACTGACGAAGGACGATATCTACACAACAATAATTAAATTCATGAATACATAGATATAAGTATAAATAAATGTTAACTAATTAACTTACTTTGTAGGCACGTCGGACCAAATCTTTATCCTTGTCTCGTCCGGAGGGGCGCATGGGGATCGCTCGAATCATATGGAGTCGGCGTAGGTGCGACCTCCTCCACCCGCTCCTCCGTCTTTATAGTGTCGTCCGCAACAGGAATGCTCGACGGGCTAGGATCAGGCCTGGAACTATCCGTCCTAGGAGTACTGCCATGTACCGTCGATCCACTCGAAGATCTGAGTGGTTGGTATACTGGAGTACTAGAAGATGAGGGTCCGAACCATCATCCAGAGTACCACTCCGTCCACCGGTGGAACATCTACCGCCACGAGATGCTCCTCTACCGGTAGAACCTCTACCGGTACGGGATCCACCGAGGTACGATCCTCTTCGTCCTGTCATACCTGATAAAAAAATTAGATATCTATAAGAAATGTAATACATATTCTAAATCAAATATGCATGCATTTAGCATATCACAGTTTATAATATAGACCCGGAGCAACCTTCTGTTGAATTTGTAGATAATAACCATGCATTTAACATATCACAGAAACATCCATGTCTAGATAATAGCATCCAGAAACATCCATGTCTAGAAAACATCCAAAAAATCCAAGTCTACATAAGTCATATTATATAAGTCTACCAGAAAGATCCAGAAACATCCAAGTCTAAATAAGTCTACCGAAAACAAATCTGGTCAAAAGTCTTATCATATATATCTATCATATACGCTGCGGCAGATAGAACTCCCTAAGCTAGCACGTATAAGACTCCACGCCAGCAAGATCAATATCTATAGGAGCTGGATGACTGGAATTCTCGGTACAACTGCCTTCTGGTGCCACCTCCTCCTTCACAGCGATCTCGGCTTTAGAAATCACTTCCTTCTTTATAGTAGGAGGAAGCACTTCTTCCTTAACCTTGATCTCTGCTTTAGGTATTACCTCCTCAACAGTAGGAGGTACCACTACCTCCTTAGCAGCCATTTGTACCTCTCTCAATCGACGTGCTCGGATCATGGGTGCCATCTGATAAGATCGATGGAAGCATAGAGATTAATTAGGGGTTAAGAAAAATGATAGTACATTTCACAAGTCTAAATAATTATTGCATGAAGATTAATTAGTGGTTAAATATATTTTATATTTAATTTTATTTTCAATCATCTTCTGAAAATTCATCTTCTTCGTTCTCCGCGACTTCATCTTCCTCTTCATCCTCATCTTTACTTTTATCTACTTCGTTTTTCTCTTCGGATACTTCTACCTCTTCTACATGATTAGACGTATAATGTAAAACTTCCGTTGTATCCACATCAACTGTATTTGTTACGATGGGTAGTTCGTCCTCCTGATAAGCTATTTCATCAACATCGTAGGTATTTTTGGCTTTAGTCTTGCATACTGCCCACCAGTCTAACCTAGTTGTTCTCCATCTAGGATACGTAGTGAAGTAAACGAGTTGAGCCTGACTTGCTAGGACAAATGGTTTGTATCGTTGATATCGATGCCGATAGTTAATATCTACAAGACCATGCTTGTCAATTTTTCAACCTTGATCTTGGATAGGATCGAACCAATCACACTTGAACAATACGATCTTGGCCGGCTCTATGCCGTAGTTATATGTCAACTCCACAATCTTCCGTAAGATGTCATAGAAATTATTGCTCGGATCGACATCTTCGTAGTTTGTAGATCTGATACACAAGCAATTATTTTTGGTCGAATCAAGATCCGAAAATTTCTCTCTGATCGAAGCATTTGTTGACTTGAACCTAAACCCATTCACACAATAGCTTGGCTAAATTTTGATGAAATAAATTAGCCCCTTGGCTAGAGTTCTAATAGACTCATTATCTAATGTTGCGTCCGGACGATCGACTTAAATACCACAAGATAGAAAATTAAATTCAGCGTTACGTTAATTATTGTGTAAAGTGTATACACAAAAACTAATTACTGAGCATCATACATATGCACTCAACCATAAAGGAAAATGATGTCTCATTTTCTGTTCTAGTTCTTCATCCGTTATGTACTGTCTACTCAACCTTACCTCATCATTAAATGTGATGAAAATAACAACACAGCGGCCAATTAGTGTAACAGTAATATTAGATACTATTATATGCATAGATGACGTAAATGTGGACGTATTAGTTACTTACCCCTCGAGCTTCTCCACTTCATCCTCGTCTCAGTTGAATAATATATATATATAACTGAGTAGTCCTTAGTTCCTCTTCATTCAGATATATTTTCCTTATTTTTCTCGAAGGCTTTTCGAAAGCATTGCAGACTTTCAGTATTGTATCATTAGATTCAAGATATCCATCGTCGTTTCTTGGAGCTCTTGTTCTATTAGTAGCAATATGTGGCTTAAAATATATCGAACAGAAGTTTGTAATCTTTTCAAGAACATAGGCTTCACAAATAGAACCCTCGACCCGAGCCTTGTTTTTCATATTTCTCTTTAGGTGATTCAAATGTCGCTCAAACGAGTACATCCACCGATAACCGACAGGCCCACCAACACGTGTCTCGTAAAAAAATGAATTAGTAAATGCTCCATGTGTCACGCCCCAATTCAGGAAATCGTTCGCTTTACTTCGATTCACGTCGAATTGTTCGTCCTCGTTAAGGCGTGATGCCGTACAAATCTGGAGTTGCACTTGTACAAGGTAAGAACGTGCACTATTGTGTCATTTTGAAACATTGAAACATAGCCACATTTACAGAAATATTGAGTACACAGTATAGGAAGAAATAATACTCATTTTATTGATAATTGTAGTCAAAATACAACTTTGCTCGATGCTCTTTGAAATACCTTTCTGGCTACATTGATTCATAAAAAAATACAACTGATAGGCTGCCATGAAATAACTTCTCATTCCATACATCATGTCACTTTAGTACTTTGAAATTTAAGCAACAATCTTTGAAAGCTCCGTAATATTTTGTGCGTCTTTATTGAAAGTAACTTGAAAGGAAATAGCAGCAACTCAAAGCCTTAGTTCAGACGTACGCCCGAGCCTTCTCCAGTACCTGTGGAGGAGGGGTCAAAACATTATAACAATGCGCTGGTGAGCCCCGTTGGCCCACTCAGCCAAACCAACATTTTGAATTAATGACAAGCATTTTAAAAAGATCATGAGATTTTTAGGGATAAGCAATTCACAGGGATTCATAATTGAGGCAACATGATATTATAAAAAATAAATGTTTATTTTACCGTTGGCCGAATCCATCTTCCTGCATAAGATACAGGATAATAATAATAATACTTACCGCCCCTGCACAAGACAATCAGATGCATTCGGACTGGGTCGTTGGTGAAACTGTACCATAAAGAAATTTCTAACGGGTATTACGGTACACCATTCTAGAGTAGGCTGCAAGCCTAGTCGAATGTTCCGTAATACCTCGTGCCACCATAGCACGACCAAATGTTTCCTCCTAGGTCGATTCGGTCCCCAGTGCCCCGGGTACCGTCTTGAGGAAACTACTCAAACCTTGTGCACAAAGATGTCCATGACCACACGAATGCATAACCGACTCAACAGTACACAATTACATGGTATTAATAAGCCAACATTTAGAACACAACATTCTCATATTCAACATCTCAGGCATCAATTCTTTTCATATCAATGTTCATTTCATCTCAGCATTTCAATGTTCATAGGGACAAGCACCATTCACTCATTTTTGTTAACAGTGTAATCGATTCAATATTTATTCTCTAGCTTCTTAGTGGTATTGACTTGTGGCATTAGCATCACTATCGATCAACGAATGTAGCAAGACAATTTATTTAGTTGGCATGAAGGAGTAGCGAGATGGACAAAACCACCACAGAGATCCACACTCACCATCTAGAGAATTGCCGAGAGGAAGAGGAACACTTGCGCGCTTAGCCTTCCGTCACGCGTTCATCTGCAATGGCACCAAAAGTTTGGTTAATACTCCGTCTCGTTATGTTCCATTCTCTCAGAATTCTCAAGAATGAATGCTATAAAAATCGATAAAAATGGATAGGAATCATATCATCAAAAACCATTCAGAAAAGCATCCATCAAAACTAAGCAACAAAATTAGCAGTAAAACATCCAGAGAAAACTCTTGGACGCATTTCAAGAGAAACCAATCCATTAGTTGGAAAGGTTCTTATGCATTTGTCCGTGATAGATTCGATGCCGACGATAAGTTTCCCTAATACTCGGTTCCAACCGAGTTGATCAAGCCACAAGCCTTACATAGTGAACGGCTAGGAACGGAGCACTACATAATATACTACTAAGAAAAAGTTTCGTCCTCGAAACTTAAAACAAAAGTTCTACCTCAAAATTATCAAACAACGAGTGGTATTTCACCCTCATCTCCTCTTCCAGTTCCCACGTCGACTCTTCGACAACATGGTTCTGCCATGTTGACTAAAGACACTGTCCGATTCTGCAAAACTTTCTCCTTTTTATCCAAAATCTGGACAGGCTCTTCAGTATAGGATAGGTCAGCGCTCAGCTGCAACTGATCGAAGTTTACTACGTGACTTGGATCATGTACGTACTTTCGTAGTTGGGACACATGGAAGACGTCGTACACATCAGCCAGAGCCGGAGGTAGTGCAAGTCGATAAGCCACTGAGGCCACCTTCTCCAAAATCTCGAAAGGTCCAACAAATCTCGGGCTTAACTTTTCCTTCATCCGAAACCGCATCATACCTCGCATAGGTGTGACCTTCAAGAAGACATGGTCGCCCATAATAAATTCTAAGGGTCGCCAATGTACATCCTCATAACCTTTCTGTCGACTTTGAGCAACTTTGAGCCTTTCTCGAATCAAACGGACCTTTTCGATGCATGTTCCACATGTTCTGGTCCGAGCACTTGTTGTTCACTGACTTCGTCCCAGCATATCGGTGGCCGACATTTTTGTCTATATAACGTCTCATATGGGGCCATCTGAATGCTTGCCTGATAACTATTGTTATAGGCAAATTCTGCCAATGCGAGATGTGCGTCCCAGTTTGTCTTTGAATCGAGCACGCATAATCTCCACATGTCTTCAATGATCTAATTTACTCTTTTTGACTGTTCATTAGTCTGCGGATGGTTTGCCGAACCGAAATTCAACTTTGTGCCTAATGCTGATTACAGACTTATCCAAAATTACGACAAGAACCGCCAATCTCTATTTGACACTATAGAAGCTGGCACCCCGTGTAATCGGAAAATTTCACTCATGTAGATCTGAGCTAACCGTTCAAAGCTCCATGTCACTTTTATTATAATAAAATGAGCCGACTTGGTCAATCTATCCACGATCACCTAAATCGCATTATTTCCCTTCTTCGTTTTTGGTAAGCTGTAACCCACTTTTCCAGTTTTATGAAACTTTGAACTATTTCTATTATTTTGATTAAACAATATTCAAGTTGTTTAAGTATTTGTAATTCCTAAATTTTATTTTGAATTGTTTGTCATTAATTCTTGGAATAACTCATTTTTCACAGCTTCTAACTAATTTAAGTGGTCTCAACTAATCTAACTGAATTTCTTAACAAATTGTAACAAATCTCTAATAACCATGACACCTGGATAACCAATTTATTAGGTTAGAATGTAATTTCATGTTGTCAAAGGATTCTATTGCAAATTTTCCTTCCCATTATATTCGGGAAAAGAGAATTTAGTGTACTGTTCATTTCATTTCTTTTTCCTCACCATTCTTCAGAGGGAATTAAGCTCTCCTTCCCCAATTCGAGCTACGAAATCCTAACCCTAATTTCTTCTGGGAAGCCAAGGCTCCGACGGCTTGCTGCCCTCTCCTAGGCGATTCTTCCGGCGCTTGAGTCAGTCATAAACATCACCACTCCAGCTACTGGGCCAAGGTCTACGACTCTCGACACTCGGCGATCCTCTAGACACCGCGCGGACCCGCGATAGAGTATCACCGTTCCATGGCGATCTTTCGGTGCAGCTAGGTGTCCTCTTCGGCGATTCTGTTCCGGGGACTTCCATCTCTTTCGACGACGGCATGTCTTTCCGGGAGATCTTGGGCACGGAGCATCGGAAATTAATCAGCGGGTGAGTTTCTTCCGGTTCGTTCTTTCTTCCTTCGATTGTTCTTGATCTGATCGATATTGATCGGATCCATCGATTGAGTTGAGGATCAATAGTTCTTTCCATTTTAATTGGTTTGAGTTTTGATTTTTGAGAAGTCTGGATCAAAATGTTGAATTGGAGGGGCAGTGCATTGTTCTATTAATTTTGATCTATTTTTCTACTTTTCTATTTGGATAACATCTGAAGGTAATCTCTGTAATTGCTTATTGTTAATGCACACCAGGTGCTTGATCGGTTGCCTTAAGGAGTCTTGGTATTGGAACTAGACGAGGAGTTCGTATCCGACACCGGGGAATCGTAGCTCTATTTCGGATCGGACCCTCTTCTCAGGTAATCTTTCTACTTTTTTTGTTCAGGAAGAATCATTAGTTGTACCCGGATTTGATTTTTGTATTGTTAT
Organism: Iris pallida; assembly: GCA_029216955.1. NCBI lineage: Eukaryota > Viridiplantae > Streptophyta > Magnoliopsida > Asparagales > Iridaceae > Iris > Iris pallida. Next base: position 1,385,221 of record JANAVB010030819.1, read on the forward strand.
GTCAGTTTTGTTCGTGTCAAGTATATAGCTGTGTCCGAGCTTGGGACCGTATCCAGTATTGGAGTTCGTGTCGGCTGCAGCGGGCTGGTATAGAACTAGCGTGTCGAAGGCGAGTAGGAGTTAATATTGTGGAGTAGCTGTGTTCTGCAGTCTTTGCATCCCGTGTGTTATATCCAGTGTTGGAGTGTCGTCTCTATAAGGAGTTCAACTGAAGCCAATGTTGCAGGAGCGCGTAGCAATAATTCGAACGGATTGCAGTACAAATAGGTTTTGTATATTGTAACACCCAGTTTTCCAGAAGAGGGTAATTTTGAAATTTTGTAATTATAATTATTATTTAATGATATTTATTCATATTATGATTTTTAGTGATTTTTTAATTATTTTTAAACTATTTAAATTCATGACTTAATGATTTTTGGTGTTTTGCTAGTGAACAGTAGAGACTGCCTACCCTAGAGCCTAGCCATGTGATTAGGATATTTTTGATATTTTTAGGGTTATTTGGATTTATTATAATTTATTTGAATTTATGGGAATTTTTAGAATTTATTTTGGAATTGCTTGAATGAGGGTTGACTAGTGTTGACTAGGAGACTAACCTAGTGACTAACCTAGGTTAAGACCACTTGGTTAGGTTAAATAAACTTGGTTTGACCTAATTTAGTAAAGTTTAAGTCATTGGAACTTGTTTGGAGAGATTTGGAGTTGATTTGACTAATATGGCTTATGACTTCATAAGTCATGATTAATGACTTGACTTATAGCCCATAGGCCCACACCATGAACCAAACATAACCCTAATCAGCCCATGGCAGCCACTATTGATCCTTTCCCCCTATTTAATCCCCTCATAGAATTTAGGGCTAGCCTCCATTGGGATTTGTGCAAGTTTTGGAAGAGGTGAGTCTCCATCTTTCTAAAATCATAGAAAATCCATTTCAACTCCATTTCCTTTCAAATTAATTGTATTAGGACCTAATTCTTCTGTTCTTTCTGTTTGTGTAAGAATATTTCAGAGTAGGATCAATTTGTGGGAGTTTTTGTGGCTTGGAGAACCATTCCATTTGAAGCTTTTGTGAGCTTTGCACATCAATAGGTATAATCTATTCTAACCCATGAAATTCCTGTTTAATTGCATTTTTAGGATGCCCTAGCCCTAACCTAACTGTAGGAATAGGAATCCCCAAAAGTTGTGTCCATTTCGTGTCCTAACAGGACACGTATCAGTGTCGAGTTTTAGGTGTTTGATGAAATGCCCCAATGGGCATTTCGTGTGAATTTTGGGAAAATGTTTGAATAGAAAAATAGTATTTGACCTCGCTTATAGGTTTCTGGTGTCTTTGTGTGTTCTTGGTGTCGTGTCGAGTCGTGTCGGGCACGTGTACACGCGGTCGTGCAAACGCGCGTGCGGGGACTGTGCGTGCCCTGCCACTCGGGCATGATTGCGACACGGACACGCCACCCCGATACTTGGGACTTGACACACAGCAAGGGGCCGACACTGACACGGGGATCCCCAAGTTTCAGGTCCCCACGTGTCATGTCGGATATGCACGAACACGTGCACGGGTTTTTGTACTGTTCAGTGGCTGTCATTTTTAGCCACTGATACGCGTGTCTCGTGTCGCGTACACACAACGTGGACACGAGACAGGTGTCCTAACCCTACCCCTACACTAGGTTAACACGTGGACACAATCTCGTGGGTTGTGTCGTGTCGTGTCGTGCGCACGAACTCGGGGAACACGTGCACGATGATTTTTTTCTGTGTTGCACAGTTTTGTACTGTTTTGTATTTTAATTCGTTGGACACGTTTGTGTCCACTTTTATGGACACAAACACATTACATAGCATGTACACATTATGTTTAATCTTACCAACCTCTGTAATTGTGTTTTAATTTATTTTTTATTATTAATTTCCCTTTTCCCATTTAAATTCTGAACCATGTATCAGCCTATATTCTGTTTTCTGTCCAGTTTTGTAAATCCAGTTTTGTCAATCAATTAACCCATTTAACACTATTAATTACATGTAATTAAACCCCTAATATGTTCACCTAAGTATTGTCTAAGGCTATACTGAAATTGGGTTTGTTTCATTGTGTGTGTGAATCGATTTCTGAGTTTTAAATTTATGAACTGTTGTGTAATGTTTAAGTATGAGAATTCAAACATGAGTTTGCTGTCAACTGAGTGTTGGGATTGCAAACATAGTTTTAGAGAGAGGGGGGTGTTTTGTTCATGCAAAATCTGAGTGTTTGTGAAATCTGAAATGATATGGGACTGTACATGTTAACTGAAACCTGAATTTGCAAGTAGGGACTGGTTTGCACTGTTAATCTGTTTTTAATGGTTTTAAATGTGTTTTCATGAGTTTTTGAACTGTTAGATTCAACTGTTGTTAACTGAGTTTGGGGGTGAAATCTGAGAATGATTATGGACTGAAAATCTGGATTTTGAGTTGGGTTTAAAAACCTGAAATTCAATTGTTAAATGTTTACTGTATTGGGTTTTGTGGAGTTTCAAATCTGAGTTTGTACTCAGTATTCCTCACTATTTTCCTCTGGTTTTCTCACTAATTACACTGTTGCTATTCACTGTTTTGTTCCTCACCATCACTCATACTCTAGCCTAGCACACTGTTTCCTGTTTCAGTTTCTCATATCTAACACACACACATGCCTATGTATCACCTACACACACTAGCACAACATTCTCATACCCCCCTACACTCACCACACACATTAGCATATCCAAGTATCACTCACACTCTTGTATTCATGTACCCTCTCACACTCACTGTTTACATGTATCACCCACACCACACACACATGTTTCCTCCCACACCCTCACACCCTCATTCCCATGACACACACTTTATGTGTCCCTCTCTATGCCTATGCATATATATATGTATTAACCTATAGGTTGTATGGGAAATCACATTAGCGTATAGGGTGTTTTCTAGTTATATTATTAAATGGATCTATATGTGTACTATATATTATATATATATATACATGTGTTATGTGTATAGATGTTTTGTAGGTTGTATAGACTTGGGTTAGCCTATGGCCTAGTCTCTTAGCCTATGGCCTATGGTTATGCCTGCTTGTCAGTGTGGAACCTAGATTAGACTTGTGTAGTCTAGTTAGACTTAGAATAGCCTCGTTAGACTAGTTTGACTAGTTTGACTTAGGTTTGACTTGGTTGACCTAGTTTGACTTCTAGGGTTGACCAGAGTTGACCAAGAGTTGACTTTGGTCTAGTTTGACCTAGATTCATGTAGAACGCATTGTAGTGCATATTATTACCATTCTGGACTTGTTGTGACTTGTGCTGTTCTAATAGGAGCCAGACACCACTCCTCGGACAGTACTTTCGTCTTGGACATTCAGTTAGCAGGCGAGTACATTCTCTGATAGTTCCTTCATTTATTTGATGATTACTGTGATTCAGTTCTAGTATAGTTCTATTTGATTCTCTGTCACAACATGTATTAATATTTTAGATTCATTTACTCGCAATACATGTACTTGATTTGTCTAACCCTATTACTCGAATCACTCACAAGACTCATCTACTCGAAACACCTACAAGTATTAAATGTACAAATCATACAAGAATCATCATTACAAGAACGATAGCCATCGTTGCTGGGCCCGGTATGCGATGTGCCGTATTCAACAAGAATCACCAAACAAGAATGATAGCCATCGCCGCTTGGTCGAGCGTGCGATGTGCCGTATTACAAGAATTATAGCCATCGTCGCTTGGCCGAGCGTGCGATGTGCCGTATTACAAGAATGATAGCCATCACCGCTTGGCCGAGCGTGCGATGTGCCGTACTCATTACAAGAATCACCTACAAGGATTAGTGTACAAGAATCTTACAAGAATCACTTCACTCAAATCATTGAGAAGAATCATCTACTAGAATCATCATGTACAAGAATTATTTACTAGACTCAAATTGTATTAGACTCACATTGGGATTACACTCAACTTACATTGTACAAACTGGACTTATAACATGTTACCCTAGTTCAGCTAGATCTTATTTTGCAGTCTTCCTTGCCATCATTCTTCTTTTCATGTTTAGCTGTTGCCTTATTTTCCAGAGTTGTATATTTTAGAGATGTTGGGACTTGTTATTTCATTCTGTTGTACCTCAGTTGAGGATTCTCTTATCTATTTTATCATGCCATATTCTATCTCTAGATTATGATTGAGTTGTACCTCTGTGTTGGCCTCCTTATAGAGAGTATTCATATTATGTTAGTTATAGTTCATGACCTAGAACAGCGTTCTACCGCCGACACTGCGACGTAGGCTGGGCGTTGTTACGCTCTCGTGTCCTTACTCTAGGGTGCGGGTCGTGACACGTTTTTAGTGGTGGCCCATGCAGGTCGAGTTTGTGTAGTGGTATTCGAACTAGAGTATCACTACAGCCTGCGGTAGGATTAGGATAGTTTTGAGGTACTCAATCACATTAGGAAAAACTCTTAATCAGATTCCTTTTATCCAATTGCCGCTTATTGATTTCCTTTGAATATAAACTGTCCTCCCTTGATTTTTTGCTTCATTCTCAGTAATTGCTTCTTGGTTTGATCCGTCTTCATGATGGTTATGAAGACGATCTCATCGCTCTGGTTCGGGAGATACTATCGAGAGACTGGCCACCCCTCGTCCTGTTCATCAGGGCCTCGAGACCGTAATTTCTGTTGTGCCGACTCAGGTTGGCGTTTCTGTTACATTGGAGGTGCACCTCTATCTGTATAGAGATTTTCTTCCGTCATTTCTGATTTCTCTCAGCAGCGGTGATTTATGCAGCATCAGTAGCAGACCAGGGGAAACTAGCAGGGCGAGCTATCGTCAGGACAGTCAAAGATGCACAGACCATTGGAGATCTTGCTGCAAGTTCCGTTCTTCTCAATTCTATTCCCGAAATTGTCTTTTATAACTACCTTGAAATTCGATTCCATCTGTTCCTTGCTGATTGATTAAGTTTGTCATATTGTTCTTTTGTTATGTTGTTTTTCTTCAAAATTATATGGGCTAGGTCACCCAAATCAGGGGATCTAGAATCTTTGATAGTCGTGTTAGTTGGCATAGTGAGTGTCACGCCCCAGAACCAGAATACTGGAGAGCGGGGACGGACACAGCCAGCTACGTATAATAAAATGGAATCCATCTCACTATACGGTCACGGCTCTCTAGAAATATGAGGGTTTATCTACAAGCCATCAGTCTCTTAAGGTCATAAATTATCCTATTGTCTCAGTCACAACCAACTAATAATAGTCACAAGATATCAGATCACCAAATATACAATTGTAAGGCGTCCCAAACATTACATATCCAGATGATCATGAAGCTAGTCGTACAAAATGTAAGGACTAGCAAGAGTTAAGTCATACATGATCAACCTCGAGTTGCCAATCATGATTACAGCCCATAGGCAGACAGTAAATAAAGTTGCAAACGAGCTAACACTTGCTCGGCGGCTAAACGCCTCAAAAGAATAATGTACAATAGAGTGGGAGAACAAAAGAAACCCACTCGTTGCCCTGGTTACGCCTGGTGTTCACCATCGGGCTGGAAAGCAGGTAGATCCTTTGCTGCTGCTCCGGTATCTGGCCATACAAAACCAGCTGGGTCAGACCCCAGAAAGGGCAAGTGCCACAAAGGAGGCCACAAAAATGAGAACTAAAGCCAACAATTAACACAATAATATAATTACATAATAAGAGATGGTAATTTAAGAAAAGCATGATAGGTGAATATAAAAGACAATCTTGTACAAAATCGATAAAAGACAGAACATATGGAAAAGCATGACAGGATGATATACGATGAGATAACCCTGGGGCTATTCAGAGAACCAGGTTACAACCCGTAAACCAAACAAGGATCGGGGTTGTAACCCTTCATCTGAACGGAACATGGATTCTCCCACCATTTATCGGCAAAATATAAGAAAATTATGACAGGTAGCAATTCATGTGCAGGAATCAAGACAAGACTAGACGGGTTATACTTCACTCTATCAATCACGACCAAACAAATACCACGGCTTACTACTTTAACTAACTAGGGTTATCACAAACCTAATTACTAATAAGATGCAATGAGAATTCCAAGTCTGGTTACCTGTTTGTTACTACCTGAGTGATCCCAACAAGAAAAGGAAAAGATAGCAGGATATAGCAGACACACTGTAGCAAGATACATGTGTCCTAAGGTACCACACTCGACGGCGGGCTGGAAGTGCGCTCATCTCGACGGATAGCAACAAATCCCAAGTGTATATATATATATATATATATATATATATATATATATATATATATGGCCGGGACCAAAGGGGCAAAGGGTAACTAGAAAATTCTCCATGAACTATTTGATCAATCTAATCATTAATCCTAGCCATATTCAGTATGAATCCCTGACCGTGGGAAACCAGGGATTCATGTCCTAGACATGATGCAAGACAAGACAGGTTCATTTATACAAACACATTCACCCACGGTGTCCAGGCCACTTATTCTTGTCAAGTCGGGTTAGCCGTCGCAACAGCATTAAGTTATCAAGTCATGTTACAAGTCAAGTCAAGTCAAGTCAAGAGTGCGCCGCCACGGGCCACTATCAAGTTATCAAGATAAATCATGTCAGGGTACTTGTCAGGAGTGCGCCACGACGGGCCACTATCATGTCAGGTTGGTCATGTCAGGAGTGCACCACTACGGGTCACTGTCGTGTTATGCTAGTTCCTTGTCATACCATGCCATGTACAATAGTCATTCCAAACATATTAAGTAAAATCAAGTTCATGACAAAAGGCGTAAGGATATAAAATGGACGTAAAATATCTAATAAAATATCAATATACAGGGCTATAGAAGAGCCAAGCTTAAAGAAATAAGACCAAAACTCCAAGAGCCAATGGGTTAAGCAAGGGGTTCAGGGGAGCAGCGTACGCGAAAGTCACGCACGCATGAGAGCTGCGTAGGTGAAAAGTCACGCACGCTACAGAGAGCAGCGTTGGTGAAAAGTCACGCACGCTGAGAGAGCAGCGTAGGTGAAAAGTCACGCACGCTACAGAGAGCAGCGTAGGTGAAAAGTCACGCACGCTGAGAGAGCAGCGTAGGTGAAAAGTCACGCACGCTGAGAGAGCAGCGTACATAAAAAGTCACGCACGCTGAGAGAGCAGCGTAGGTGAAAAGTCACGCACGCTGAGAGAGCAGCGTACATAAAAAGTCACGCACGCTGAGAGAGCAGCGTAGGTGAAAAGTCACGCACGCTCGAGGGACACGCTTCCAACATGAAGCGTACCTAAGTCTGTGTACGCACGCTAAAGAGCGCGCGCAGCTCAGTGTGCGTAAGCTAAACAGCTTTGCACACTGCTCACTGTCTTCTCCAAGAACACCATGGTTGAACCCAAAACTTCAGAGCAACACAACTTGGCCATCCGAACTCCAAATCCGGATTTCTAAAGTTCCAATATGGGTAGAATTGAATGCTCTTCCACTTGGAAACACCAAAATCCATGAAAATCCAACTTAAAGAGATCAAACCATACAAAATCCGAAAATAGAAATAACTTAGATCTAGAGCAAAGGAGACTTCAAATCATAAAACACCAAGTTCTAATGTTGATCACCATGTCCTAATCTAGCAAATGAACCAAGAAAATAGGGCTCTCATGAAGTAGCAAGGTGCACTTGCCTAGGGTTGGGAGAGTTGTGTAGAGGAAGGAGAAGAAGAAGAAGAAGGAAATAAATGGTGGTTATGAGAAGAGAGAAAATGTTGGTGGAGTTTTAAAGAGGGTGGGATGTGGTGTGTTGAGGGTGGAGCATAGGCTAAGGTGTTCCAATACACATTAAACCAAACCAAACCAAACCAAATCTAATTAAAACCGAGCCATGACAAAAACCCAAAATACGAGAAATACCGAAATTCTACAAGTTGAGAAAAATAAAAATACATGCCAAAATCCAGATACGAGTATAAATACGAAATACGGGAAATACAGAAAATGAGGGTGACAGTGAGGACATGTAGTCAGATTTCGGATGTATTTCTTGGGTATGGAAATTTAAGGTTTTCGCCGTCGCATGCGAAAATACGAAAATTTTAAATACCATGAACCTAGAGGTACGTACCTTAGTCAAGGACTCTGTGATTATCGTAGCCTTGCTCACTAGCATGATGAAGACTCTGGACAACATGATTTTGGACAAACGCATATGATTAGCAGATTGTATCTTGAGAAGGTTTAAAACATCATACCCTTTTTATTGCTATAAATGACTTAGGAGTAGGGGTATTTAGTTTGTAGAGCTTGTTCATAGGTATTTCCTTCATAGTATAGATATGGTGACTTGTAGAGTGTCTGTACCCTAGAGGTGATAGTTAGCATTGGTGCTAGAATAGTAACCCATTGTAGATAATTCTCTGTTATTATGATACCAACCAGTTACGTATAGGATGTAGTATGCCATACAACCTTGATGATTTATTATAGTTTTTCTTTACCCTTCCAGTAAGGCACCCAGTGACCAGAGCCTGCCCTTGAGCATAGTTGTAGTTTCACCTAGGACTAAGAGGTCTATATATATAGATGATATACTTAGGATATATGTGATGGGTTGTTGTTCTTGAGCATATATATATATGTGGTATTTGGGATTGGTGTGCTTAGCTTGTGGGTAATTAGTTATGGGTGACTTGATAGGATTTGGAAGTTAAGAGCTAGTCCATTATAGAGTTTTTTTTGCTAATCCCTAGTTGCCAACACTAGGTAGCTAGCATAGGTAAATTCTAAGAAGTTGACCAGCTGATGACCAAGTACAAGGGTGTTGAGATAATTGACTAGTGAGTGACCCTTGACTATGTTTGACCTAGAAGGGGTGCGATCATCTTAATTTTGAGGACGAAATTTTTATAAGGTGGGTAGGGTTGTAACACCCAGTTTTCCAGAAGAGGATAATTTTGAAATTTTGTAATTATAATTATTATTTAATAATATTTATTCATATTATGATTTTTAGTAATTTTTTAATTATTTTTAAACTATTTAAATTCATGACTTGTGATTTTTGGTGTTTTGCTAGTGAACAGTAGAGACTGCCTACCCTAGAGCCTAGTCATGTGATTAGAGTATTTTTGACATTTTTAGGGTTATTTGGATTTATTATAATTTATTTGAATTTATGGGAATTTTTAGAATTTATTTTGGAATTGCTTGAATGAGGGTTGACTAGTGTTGACTAGGAGACTAACCTAGTGACTAGCCTAGGTTAAGACCACTTGGTTAGGTTAAGTAAACTTGGTTTGACCTAATTTAGTGAAGTTTAAGTCATTGGAACTTGTTTGGAGAGATTTGGAGTTGATTTGACTAATATGGCTTATGACTTCATAAGTCATGATTAATGACTTAACTTATAGCCCATAGGCCCACACCATGAACCAAACATAACCCTAATCAGCCCATGGCAGCCACTATTGATCCTTTCCCCCTATTTAATCCCCTCCTAGAATTTAGGGCTAGCCTCTATTGGGATTTGTGCAAGTTTTGGAAAAGGTGAGTCTCCATCTTTCTAAAATCATAGAAAATCCATTTCAACTCCATTTTCCTTCAAATCAATTGCATTATGACCTAATTCTTCTGTTCTTTCTGTTTGTGTAAGAATATTTCAGAGTAGGATCAATTTATGGGAGTTTTTGAGGCTTGGAGAACCATTCCATTTGGGACTTTTGTGAGCTTTGCACATCAATAGGTATATTCTATTCTAACCCATGAAATTCCTGTTTAATTGCATTTCTAGGATGCCCTAGCCCTAACCAAATTATAGGAATAAGAATCCCCAAAAGTTGTGTCTATTTCGTGTCCTAACAGGACACGTATCAGTGTCTAGTTTTAGGTGTTTGATGAAATACCCCAATGGGCATTTCGTATGAATTTTGGGGAAATGTTTGAATAGAAAAATAGTATTTGACCTCGCTTATAGGTTTCTGGTGTCTTTGTGTGTTCTTGGTGTCGTGTCGAGTCGTGTCGGGCACGTGTACACGCGGTCGTGCACACGCGCGCGCGGGGACTCTGCGTGCCCTGCTACTCGGGTATGATTGCGACACGGACACGCCACCCCGACACTTGGGACTTGACACACAGTAAGGGGCCGACACTGACACGGGGATTCCTAAGTTTTAGGGCCCCACGTGTCGTGTCGGACACGCACGAACACGTGCACGGGTTTTTGCACTGTTCAGTGGCTGTCGTTTTTAGCCACTGATACGCGTGTCTCATGTCTCGTACACACAACGTGGACACGAGACAGGGTGTCCCAACCTTAGCCCTACACTAGGTCAACACGTGGACACAATCTCGTGGGTTGTGTCGTGTCGTGTCGTGTCGTGCGTACGAACTCGGGGAACACGTGCACGATGATTTTTTTTCTGTGTTGCACAGTTTTGCACTATTTTGTATTTTAATTCGTTGGACACGTTTGTGTCCACTTTTGTGGACACAAACACATTACATAGCATGTACACATTATGTTTAATCTTTACCAACCTCTGTAATTGTGTTTTAATTTATTTTTCATTATTAATTTCCCTTTTCCATTCTGAACCATGTATCAGCCTATATTCTGTTTTCTGTCCAGTTTTGTAAATCCAGTTTTGTCAATCAATTAACCCATTTAACACTGTTAATTACATGTAATTAAACCCCTAATATGTTCACCTAAGTATTGTCTAAGGCTATGCTGAAATTGGGTTTGTTTTATTGTGTGTGTGAATCGATTTCTGAGTTTTAAATTTATGAACTGTTGTCTAATGTTTAAGTATGAGAATTCAAACATGAGTTTGCTGTTAACTGAGTGTTGGGACTGCAAACATGGTTTTAGAGAGAGGGGGGGTGTTTTGTTCATGCAAAATCTGAGTGTTTGTGAAATCTGAAATGATATGGGACTGTACATGTTAACTGAATCCTGAATTTGCAAGTAGGGACTGGTTTGCACTATTAATCTATTTTTAATGGTTTTAAATGTGTTTTCATGAGTTTTTGAACTGTTAGATTCAAATGTTGTTAACTGAGTTTGGGGGTGAAATCTGAGAATGATTATGGACTGAAAATCTGAATTTTGAGTTGGGTTTAAAAACCTGAAATTCAATTGTTAAATGTTTACTGTATTTGGTTTTGTGGAGTTTCAAATCTGAGTTTGTACTCAGTATTCCTCACTGTTTTCCTCTGATTTTCTCACTAATTACACTGTTGCTATTCACTGTTTTGTTCCTCACCATCACTCACACTCTAGCCTAGCACACTGTTTCCTGTTTCAGTTTCTCATATCTAACATACACACATGCCTATGTATCACCTACACACACTAGCACAACACTCTCATACCCCCCTACACTCACCACACACATTAGCATATCCAAGTATCACTCACACTCTTGTATTCATGTACCCTCTCACACTCACTGTTTACATGTATCACCCACACCACACACACATGTTTCCTCCCACACCCTCACACCCTCATTCCCATGACACACACTTTATGTGTCCCTCTCTATGCCTATGCATATATGTATGTATTAACCTATAGGTTGTATGGTAAATCACATTAGCCTATAGGGTGTTTTCTAGTTATATTATTAAATGGATCTATATGTGTACTATATATTAGATATATATATATACATGTGTTATGTGTATAGATGTTTTGTAGGTTGTATAGACTTGGGTTAGCCTATGGCCTAGTCTCTTAGCCTATGGCCTATGGTTATGCCTGCTTGTCAGTGTGGAACCTAGATTAGACTTGTGTAGTCTAGTTAGACTTAGAATAGCCTCGTTAGTCTAGTTTGACTAGTTCGACTTAGGTTTGACTTGGTTGACCTAGTTTGACTTCTAGGGTTGACCAGAGTTGACCAAGAGTTGACTTTGGTCTAGTTTGACCTAGATTCATGTAGAACGCATTGTAGTGCATATTATTACCATTCTGGACTTGTTGTGACTTGTGCTGTTCTAATAGGAGCCAGACACCACTCCTCAGACAATACTTTCGTCTTGGACATTCAGTTAGCAGACGAGTACATTCTCTGATAGTTCCTTCATTTATTTGATGATTACTGTGATTCAGTTCTAGTATAGTTCTATTTGATTCTCTGTCACAACATGTATTAATATTTTATATTCATTTACTCGCAATACATGTACTTGATTTGTCTAACCCAATTACTCGAATCACTCACAAGACTCATCTACTCGAAACACCTACAAGTATTAAATGTACAAATCATACAAGAATCATCATTACAAGAACGATAGCTATCGCTGCCGGGCCCGGTATACGATGTGTCGTATTCAACAAGAATCACCAAACAAGAATGATAGCCATCGCCGCTTGGCCGAGCGTGCGATGTGCCGTATTACAAGAATGATAGCCATCGCCGCTTGGCCGAGCGTGCGATGTGCCGTATTACAAGAATGATAGCCATCACCGCTTGGCCGAGCGTGCGATGTACCGTACTCATTACAAGAATCACCTACAAGGATTAGTGTACAAGAATCTTACAAGAATCACTTCACTCAAATCATTGAGAAGAATCATCTACTAGAATCATCATGTACAAGAATCATTTACTAGACTCAAATTGTATTAGACTCACATTGGGATTACACTCAACTTACATTGTACAAACTGGACTTATAACATGTTACCCTAGTTCAGCTAGATCTTATTTTACAGTCTTCCTTGCCATCATTCTTCTTTTATTTCATTACCTTACTTTCCTTGTACCTTTGCTATTTCTCTACATCATTACCTGTATAAAACTGCCATTATCATCAATATAACTGTCTATAACTGTTTTATAGTATTTGTCATTACTTGGATTTTCTGGATGAGATGTGCTCGTTCCTGTCCTGACTGGACCTGTTGAAAATTTTACAGAGGATGATGAGGAACCCTGCACCCCCTTACTTGGAGCTTGCTTAGTTGACACTCGCGACCTGGACCCCTGGGGAGGTTCAGGCAGCTGCTCAGGATGATACCTTGAATAGTGTAGATAGCTTAGACTGTTCTTCTTTTCATGTTTAGCTGTTGCCTTATTTTCCAGAGTTGTATATTTTAGAGATGTTGGGACTTATTATTTCATTCTGCTGTACCTCAGTTGAGGATTCTCTTATCAATTTTATCGTGCTATATTCTATCTCTAGATTGTGATTGATTTGTACCTCTGTGTTGGCCTCCTTATGGAGAGTATTCATATTATGTTAGTTATAGTTCATGACCTAGAACAGCGTTCTACCGCCGACACTGCGGCGTAGGCTGGGCGTTGTTACGCTCTCGTACCCTTACTCTAGGGTGCGGGTTGTGACATATATACTTACGTTTGGAGTTTGTATATTTTGATGGACTTTATTTGCTAAGTCCAGATGTTAGCAATTTTGGGGTGCGGTTTATAACCTGTTGGTTTGAGGCTGTCTTGTTGGCTCTACCAGTATACTGTTGGGCTTTGTTGGTAATGTAGCATGGTTGCTTGGCTTCATGTACTCGTTTGGGTTGCTAAGTTTAGGTTGAAGGATTTTAGCATTATATGCAACTCAATTTTGCTTAGTTTGATTCTAAATTTTGGTAGTAGGTGACTTATGTGGGCTCGGCAGTCTTAATTCTGTGGTGAGGGGTCGATTTTTAATCAAACTTTGTAACTATGTGGATCACGGATCAATAGGCCAATAATGAGTTGGGATTTGAATTTTTGTTTGGAGGTGAATGTTTTTGTTGAGTAGCCGTTGGCAACATATTTGAATTCATATAGGTGAAGTTGCTCTATAGCTAGTTTAGAGCTTTTGGTTCCTATTGTCTATAAGATTTTGTTTTTGGCTTCTGTTGCCTAGACCAGGAAGAGAGGTTGGGTGGTTGCTACCTTGTTTATGTAACTATGCCTTGTTTGTTTGGGCTAAGTGTGAGATTAGGTCCAGTATGGAATGGATTAATGATAGTAAGATTTTCATGTAGTATTTCATTATTGAAATTTCCTTACTATAGATTTTGTATAATTAAGATTCTAAATCTTGATTTCCTTAAGACTTACTAAGTAGGCTGCATCTCTATTAATGGGATTCTTTTGAGAAGTTAACAAGATAAATAGCCTATTTTATAACTAGCATATTATTAGTTGTATTTTCATATATAGCTAAATGATTATAACTAAACTAGATTAGGGGCAACTAGTTAGTTAATCCTAACCAACTTGTACCTATTTAAAATAGGTGGATTTACAGATATTCCTCACACCCTTGATCACCCTGAGCAAGGCAAGTATACTCATCGGACTTGTCCATTTCTTCATGTCTTGTATTCATGCTTGTATCTCCTTGTTGACACGATGTTTCACGAGACTGTCTTGTATCTTGTTCCCTGAGTTTACTTGTGTCCGGGAGGAGAAATACTACAGATGTGTGATCAAACCCGAATTACTATTCATGTGAATAGCTTAGGCCCTGCATCGTGCACGCGGGACCGAAGCCGTACCATTTTATGTTCCCTGAATCTACCCAAGCCAATCACACACTCTGGATGTATTTCGATATATTGCACACTTCAGGTTCATTGTGTATTTCATGTTCAGGTTTTATTTCATGTTCTATGTATTTACTTTTCAGTATTCATGTTCAGGTTTCATGATATGTTCTCATTTCTCATACTTTATATTTTTCCTGTATTCATTTTCATACCATGATGTTCATATTCATTTCCTTGGATATACTTAGCTCCGCTCCTGACTAGGATATGTTGCAGGTGTACTTGCAGGGTACCATTCTACTCTATGGGCCAGAGCCTAGGATATTAGCTGAGCAGGATGGAGCCATGACTTAGCTTGAGGTTTCAGGTTTAGAATATTTTAGCTCTTCCTCTAGATATTGTATGTTGTGAGTTCATATTGTTTTTTAGTACTTTTATGATATTATGATCGGTGGATTGTGGTGATCATTCTGGGAACGTTTTATAGATGTTGTGATTGTACACATTCATGTTTATCTGGTTAGATTTCCCTAGCTTGGTACAGCTTACTACGTTGAGTCTTCCAACGTAGGCTGGGCGTGTCCGACTCGTGTCCGATTATTCGGGAGCGGGTCGTGACATATTTTTAGTGGTGGCCCATGCAGGTCTATCCTAATGGTACCTAGGTATTAGTGTACTATTGGGGGACTTGATTTAAACTAGGGAAACTTGATCACAGCATAGAAAAAATTGGGAAATAAGGGTATATCAGGTATATTGATATCAATAGAGACTTGTTGTTTTAGGATTAGGACATTTTAACAGCTTTCTATTTTTTAGATAGTTCAAGCACGTAATACTGGAATGATTGATCTACCTACTATTGAGGATTTCGAGCTTCTACTACCTTCTACCACCCTACTATCCCCATGGGTAGTACGTAGTTGATGGAGATGTTCGAAGAGTTCCTTGACACCCAGAGGGAGCATGCCATCCTTTTCTAAGCCAGACTTGTGGATACACTCTCCGAGCCAGGAAGGATTTCTGATTTTCAGACTCTCAGATCCTTGGATTTCCCCGACACCGAGTGCATATCTTGCACCAAGGAGCAGATCGAGAACGTGGAGCCGCCACTGAAGATCATCCAAGTCTTTGAGGATCCGACTCCTCTGAAGATTGAAGTCATCAACCGGGAGATCCAGCTCGTAGCACATACAACGAGATGAAAAGCTGAAGCCAGGAGAGACATGAAGACTTATGACGAAGACAACAATTACCCGGAACCCACAAAGCGTCGCCACTCTCAGACAGCGCCTCTTCAGCTGAGTCATCAGACTCAGATGATGGCCAGTTATGCTTTTTGCCGCCATCAGGACATCTCTTCGAGGAGTGCCATAGAGGCTTGGACTCAGCTTGTACTGCGGATCTTCTGCCATGAAGGATTGCCAGCAAGTCGCGGATCACAATAGCCTAAGAGCAACAGGATCTCAGCAGCCAGCACGCCAGCAGTCGTATATTCCTATCAGAGGCCCTGCACTCCAGCACTAGCGGAAGATTCAGACTGAAATCCAGCCAGCAACCAATTACAATTTCTGTCGCCGCCTAGGACACCACTACAACAAGTGCCGTAAAAGACGAAGGCTATGCTTGTACTACGGATCGTCTGCCCATTAAGTTAAGGATTGCCCGAAGACCGTTGATCACACTGCCCAAGGACAAGTACGAGGAGCATCAGGACCACAGCAAGGGGAATCATCTATCTGGATTCAGCAACCGCATGGAGCACTATCGCAAGGACCAGCCTACGTCAGGACAATTGACGAAGATTGAAGAGATTCCAATTCCGAAGGAATACTGAAGATAGACTGAAGACAGAAGGCTTCTCTTGCATGGTTGGAGAAAACCATGTATCGTGAATCGCAATCCATTCTTTCCTTAAATTCTTCTTAGCACCTAGATCATTTCTTGAAACTTCTTGTTTTGTATTTTGAAACTTTGGTTGATATTCGAAACTTATTTTGAGATAATATTTCCTATTCGGTAAACTTATTTCAGGTTCACAATTCGATAATTGTTTGAATTCTCCTATTCAGTACTGTTTGCATATTTATCATTCACTTTATTTTCTAGTGTTGGCTCCTATTTGAAAATTTTGTTCCCTCATTAAACTTCGTATTAATTGAGATTTAATTCCTACTCAAGATTTCATTTCGAAACCCTGTTCCTCATTCGAAACCTTGTTTAAGCTTCGTCCTATTCAGGACATTGTTGAGGATTCCTTTGAGGGTTTTGAAGATTTCGTTCCTATTTGAGATTGTGACTCATTCTCTAAATGAGACTTGTTTTTCATTCATGACTTTGATTTCTATTCAAGAATTGTTTGTCCACTACTTTGTTTCGACTTTATTTGAGAATTTGCTTGTTTCATATTCACGATTCAGAACCTTGTTTCCTATTCGTTGATTGATACTCCTCTATTCAATCTTCGTAAATTTGTTTCCTATTCGAGATTTCTATTCAAAGCTTTGTGTCCTATTCATGATTTTGTTGATAATTAATTTTCTATCTAAGATTTGTTCCTAATGAAATCTCTTTTCCATTCGAAGTGTTGTTCGAGATTTTGTTCCAATTTAAGACTTTGTTTGAATATTCAGTTTCCTACTCACGACTTATTGACAATTTGTCCCATTCAAAACCTTGTTTGAGTCTCACCTCTATTCGAGATTTCATTTGAAGACTTTGTTTTCTATTTTGAGATTTTGACTCATTTCCTATGAGATTTTGTTTTCTATATTGTGACTTGTTCATATTCAAGAAATTTTTTCTGTTTACAACCTTGTTTGACCTTGTTTCCTATTTGAGATTTTGCTTGTTTCATATTCATGATTCGATACATTTTTTTTCCCGCTAATCGATACCCAATTTTCTAATCACTGTCCGTGACTTTACTTCCTGTTCGAGATTTTCTATTCGAGAATTGTTTCCATCCGCGATTTTGTTAAATTTTGATTTCTTAGTTGAGATTTTGTCCTTGTTGAAAAAAAAATTTGCTTCACGATTTGAAATTTTTGTTCGGAAACTTTGTTTGCTATTTGGTTGAACTTGTTTTCGGTACGAGATCTTAATTCTTATTTTGAACCTTGTCTTCTATCTAATGTTTGCTTCTATTCACCATTCGAGACTCTGTTATCCCTTCGGGATAACGTTCCATAAACGGAATCTTGTTACCATCCCGGATTTCATTTGAGAATTCAGTTACTATTTGAAACTTTGTTCCCTGTTCAAGATTTAAAATTCTTCCTACTCCTTGAATGGATTCCTTTGTTGCTTCTTAGTACCTAATAAACCATTGTATTCTAACAGACAGATAACATCATCTTTATTGTGACTTGGCCTATCGGAACTCATTTAAATTCCTTGAAATCTTTTTGAAATTCCTATGGATAAGGTTGAAAGACTATTCGATGACCTATATTGTGACAGTTGCACGCTGCAATCATTATCTGGGTTATGGAGACTAAGGGTTCACTGCAGCCAGCAACACACTGGTGAGGCAGTAACTTTAAAGTTAAAATAATCTCAGGTATTTGTCAGTTTTTGGGTATTATCAAGACTTTGTCCTAAAATTTTCATATTTGATCTCTTGAGTTGTTTCGTTAATATTTGTTTAAAAATTGATAAAGTTGACAGAGTGTTCGGTAATATATCGTTATTTGAGTCACAGAACCGAAAGTTCGCTGCAGCCAGCTGTACACTGGTAGGGCAGGGATTCTAAGCAAAGTAATTTCAAATGGCTATATGTTCTCGGATACCATAGAGACTATATCCCTTTTTCATATGATTATTGATTTTCGAGAACCATAAATCCTTGCATGTTCACTTTGATTTGATACTAATATTTCTCGGTAAATCTCATACGCCTTTCCAACCAGTCTTTTCGGTTCTCCTTCTTGCATTTGATTTTCTCAAAAAGATAAATATTGCTAGATTTTGATCCTGTCCTGCCAGACCCTTCTATTAGATCGTACTTAAATCTTGATCACGTTTGTCTAAACTTTGATCATGCCTACCAAATCATGATTTTCTACTTTGTTCTATTTTGTGCTAAACTTTCGATTTAAATAATGCTTGATAATCGTGACCAAATGAATTACTCTTCTAATCATGACTAAATTTGGCTTTATTTTGCTCATTTTCAAATTTTGTCTAATTTGAATTTATTTTCTTAATCATGTCTGTCATATCCTTTGAATTTCGAGGACAAAATTTTTTAAGGGGGGAGGGGAGATTTGCAACCGCACTTTTCCAGTTTTATGAAACGTTGAACTATTTCTATTATTTTGATTAAAAAATATTCAAGTTGTTTAAGTATTTGTAATTCCTAAATTTTATTTTGAATTGTTTGTCATTAATTCTTGGAATAACTAATTTTCTACAGCTTCTAACTAATTTAAGTGGTCTCAACTAATCTAACTGAATTTCTTAACAAATTGTAACAAATCCCTAACAACCATGACACCTGGATAACCAATTTATTAGGTTCGAATGTAATTTCATGTTGTCAAAGGATTCTATTGCAAATTTTCCTTCCCATTATATTCGGGAAGAGAGAATTTAGTGTACTGTTCATTTCATTTCTTTTTCCTCACCATTCTTCAGAGGGAACTAAGCTCTCATTCCCCAATTCGAGCTACGAAATCCTAACCCTAATTTCTTCTGGGAAGCCATGGCTCCGACGTCTTGCTGCCCTCTCCTAGGCGATTCTTCTGGCGTTTGAGTCAGTCATCAACATCACCACTCCAGCTACTGGGCCAAGCTCGACGACGCTCGACACTCGGCGATCCTCTCGACACCGTACGGACCCGCGATGGAGTATCACCGTTCCGTGGCGATCTTCCGGTGCAACTAGGTGTCCTCCTCGACGATTCTGTTCCGGGGACTTCCATCTCTTTCGACGACGGCATGTCTTTCCGGGAGATCTTGGGCACGGAGCAGCGGGAATTAATCGGCGGGTGAGTTTCTCCCTGATCGTTCTTCCTTCCTTCGATTGTTCTTGATCTGATCGATCTTGATCGGATCCATCGATCGAGTTGAGGATCAATAGTTCTTTCTATTTTAATTGGTTTGAGTTTTGATTTTTGAGAAGTCTGTATCAAAATGTTGAATTAGAGGGGTAGTGCATTGTTCTATTAATTTCGATCGATTTTCCTAGTTTTCCATTTGGATAACATCTGAAGGTAATCTCTGTAATTGCTTATTGTTAATGCACACCAGATGCTTGATCGGTTGCCTCAAGGAGTCTTGGTATTGGAACTAGACGAGGAGTTCGTATCCGACACCGGGGAATCGTAGCTCTATCTCGGATCGGACCCTCTTCTCAGGTAATCTTTCTACTTTTCTTGTTCAGGAAGAATCATTTAGTTTCTACTTCTTAGGTAATATTTCTACTTTTTTTGTTGAGTAGCCGTTGGCAACATATTTGAATTCCTATAGGTGAAGTTGCTCTATAGCTAGTTTAGAGCTTTTGGTTCCTATTGTCTATAAGATTTTGTTTTTGTCTTCTGTTGCCTGGACCAGGATGAGAGGTTGGGTGGTTGCTACCTTGTTTATGTAACTATGCCTTGTTGGTTTGGGCTAAGTGTGAGATTAGGTCCAGTATGGAATAGATTAATGATAGTAAGATTTTCATGTAGTATTTCATTATTAAAATTTCCTTACTATAGATTTTGTATAATTAAGATTCTAAATATTGATTTCCTTAAGACTTACTAAGTAGGCTGCATCTCTATTAATGGGATTCTTTTGAGAAGTTAACAAGATAAATAGCCTATTTTATAACTAGCATATTATTAGTTGTATTTTCATATATAGCTAAATGATTATAACTAAACTAGATTAGGGGCAACTAGTTAGTTAATCCTAACCAACTTGTACCTATTTAAAACAGGTGGATTTACAGATATTCCTCACACCCTTGATCACCCTGAGCAAGGCAAGTATACTCCTCGGACTTATCCATTTCTTCATGTCTTGTATTCATGCTTGTATCTCCTTATTGACACGATGTTTCACGAGATTGTCTTGTATCTTGTTCCCTGAGTTTACTTGTGTCTGGGAGGAGAAATACTACAGATGTGTGATTAAACCCGAGTTACTATTCATGTGAATAGCTTAGGCCCCGCATCGTGCACGCGGGACCGAAGCCGTACTATTTCATGTTTCCTGAATCTACCTAAGCCAATCACACACTCTGGATGCATTTCGATATATTGCACACTTCAGGTTCATTGTGTATTTCATGTTCAGGTTTTATTTCATGTTCCCTGTATTTATTTTTTAGTATTCATGTTCAGGTTTCATGTCATGTTCTCATTTTTCGTACTTTATATTTTTCCTGTATTCATTTTCATACCATGATGTTCATGTTCATTTCCTTGGATATACTTAGCTCCGCTCCTGACTAGGATATGTTGCAGGTGTACTTGCAGGGTACCATTCTACTCTATGGGCCAGAGCCTAGGATATTAGCTGAGCTGGATGGAGCCATGACTTAGCTTGAGGTTTCAGGTTTAGAATATTTTAGCTCTTCCTCTAGATATTGTATGTTATGAGTTCATAGTGTTTTTTTAGTACTTTTATGATATTATGATCGGTGGATTATGGTGATCATTCTGGAAACGTTTTATAGATGCTGTGATTGTACACATTCATGTTTATCTGGTTAGATTTTTCTAGCTTGGTACAGCTTACTACGTTGAGTCTTCCAACGTAGGCTGGGCCTGTCCGACTCGTGTCCGATTATTCGGGAGCGGGTCGTGACATAAGCCCACTATGAAATCCATACTGATATTATCCCACTTCCACTACGGGATATCAAGATTTTGTAGTTCTCCGCCTGGCCGTTGGTGTTCGGCCTTCATACGCTGACAAGCTAAGCATTGTGACACAAACATAGCCACATCCTTCTTCATGCCATGCCACCAAAATGTTGTGCACAGATCCTTGTACATTTTAGTGCTTCCTGGATGCAAGGAATACTTTACGAAATAAGCCTCGGTCAGTATTTTCTTTCTGAGTTCCTCATCCTAAGGAACGCACAATCTTTCCTTGACACGAATAGTGTCGTCGTCTACCACAAAGTCGGTCGCCTTTCCTGCTAGAATCAACTCGCGTATCTTCTGCAGAAACGGATCGTCCTTCTGAGCAGTCTTAATCCTTCCCTGGAGGCTTGGCTCAAGCTGTAACTGAGCCAACTATATATTCTGTGTACGAACTCTGAATTTGATCCCCATCTCTTCTAAATCCCATAGTACCTCCTTTGCTACTGCTAGTGTCCTGACGAATTTTCGACTCAAGGCATTAGCTACTATGTTCCCTTTAACCGGCATATAGGAAATCGTCAAGTCATAGTCCTTGATCAATTCCAACCAACGCCGCTGCCTCAAATTCAATTCTTTTTGCGTAAATATGTACTTCAAGTTTTTGTGAGCCGTGAAGATCCCGCAGGACACACCATGGAGATAGTATCGCCATAATTTCAACACGAACACAATCGCCGCCAGTTCTAAGTCATGAGTTGGGTAACTCCTCTCATGCTGCTTGAGTTGTTTCGACGCATATGATATTGTCTTTCCAGGCTGCATGAGAACACATTCCAAACCAAGTCCCGATGCGTCATTGTAGATCTGAAATCCCTCAGAGCCTTCTAAAAGTGCTAAAATTGGAGCCGTGACGAGCCGCTGCATTAATTCTTGGAAACTATTCTCGCAGGCGTCGGTCTACTTAAATACGACTTTCTTCTGAGTGTGGCGAGTCAGAGGCAAAGCGATTCTCGAAAAGTCTTTCACAAACCTACGGTAGTACCAGGCTAAACCAAGGAAACTCCGTATCTCACTAGCTGATGCTGACTGTTTCCAGCCTACAACTGCCTCAATCTTCTTTGGGTCAACGGCAACACCTTCTGTCGAGACAACGTGCCCTAGGAACGACATGCTATTCATCCAAAATTCGTATTTGCTCAGTTTTGCATAGAGTTGATTTTCTCGAAACGTCTGAAGCACCGTTCTCAAATGCTCAACATGCGTCTCCCTGTCTTTTGAGTAGATCAAGATGTCATCAATGAATACGACGAAGAACTTATCCAAGAACGATCGGAATACTCTGTTCATAAGATCCATAAAGGCTGCTGGAGCATTAGTCAAACCGAATGACATGACCAAAAACTCATAGTCTCCGTATCTTATACGAAATGCTGACTTAGGGACGTCTTCGGGTCTGATCAAATATATCATCTATCCTTGGCAAGGGGTACTTATTCATGACAGTTGCCTTATTGAGCTCTCGATAGTCGATACACAGCCGCCTCGTTCCATCTTTCTTCTTTACAAACAATACCGGAGCTCCCCATGTTGATACACTTAGGCAAATGTATCCACGGTCCAGTAATTCTTGTAATTGTACTTTTAATTCCTTCAGTTCTGTCGGAGCCATCCTGTATGGTGCCTTCGATATCGGGTGAGTATCCAGAAATGTATCAATTGTGAATTCAATTTCTTTGTCTGGCTGCATTCCAGGTATCTCGTCTGGGAACACATCGGGGAAATCTGCCACAACTTCGGTTTGATTCGAGTCTGTGCCCTTCATCCGGGTGACCTGAACAGAAGCGAGGTACTCTTCACACCCCGAATATAGCATGTGTCTAGCTGTGACTGTCGATATCACCATTGCTCCAGTGGACGTCGAGCCACACGAGTAAGAGAACTTTGTTTCTCCGGGTAGGCGAAACACAACTCTCTTCTCCGTGTAGAAGCATAGAAATGAACAGGAAATCCTATACTGCTCAAGACTATGAGAGTTTCATGCGGCTCAAAAGTTCATTAAAGTTTTATGCGGCTCAGAAGTTCCCAGCGAGCCACGTGGCCTTATGCGGTTCAAAAAGTCCTTCACCAACCGGACGTAATTAATTTTATGCAGCTGGCTCATTTAATGCCCTGATGCGAAGCGACGGCTCTTACACGAAGGTTTGACAGCCCTGACATAAAAGTGAAATAATAACCCTGACATAGTGGCAGGCTTCTAGGAAAGACAAGAAAATCTTCACAGCTGGCACAGTCCACCAACCCCAAATAGCTCCCTATGCGGCTACCATCCCTCATGCGGCAGCCACTCTCATGCGGCCGCCACCCCCATGCGGCTACCACTCTCATGCGGCCGCCACCCCCATACGGCTGCTACTCCCATGCGGCTTGGATCATAGGGCCACCCCCATGCGGTTGCTACTCCTATGCGGCTCGGATCATGGGGCCACCCTCATGCGGCTCAGATTAAAGGATTTCCATGCG
The DNA here is from genome assembly GCA_029216955.1 of Iris pallida. Taxonomy (NCBI): domain Eukaryota; kingdom Viridiplantae; phylum Streptophyta; class Magnoliopsida; order Asparagales; family Iridaceae; genus Iris; species Iris pallida. The sequence continues at coordinate 1,409,087 of JANAVB010030819.1, forward strand.
GTTCAGATAAGGCCACCCTCATACGGCTCAGACTAAAGGATTTCCATGCGGTTCAGATAAGGCCACCCTCATGCGGCTCAGACTAAAGGATTTCCATTCGGTTGAGATAAGGCCATTCTTATGCGATTCTGACACGAGGCCACACTCATGCGACCCAACCATGACAGTCCTCCATGCGGCTCACAGCAGTTGGGACACATGGAGGGAGCTGATCGAGTCTCAATAATTCATATTTATTGCTGTCAATGAGGGACACATGGCAGGAGTCGATCAAATCTCAATAACTCAGATTTGCTGCAATCAACATAACCGTCCAGATTTGGTCAAATCCCAAACAAGCCAGATTTATTGCAATCATCATAATCATCCAGATTTAATACAATCATTACAATCTGAATTTATGGCAATCAACATAATTGCCTAGATATATTACAATCGTAACAAACCAGATTTATGGCAATCAACATAATGGTCCGGGGCTCAGAATCCGCCACGTGGATATACACCTCCACCCATGATGCCTATAAATAGCAAGGTGCCATTTCCTTGTAAAAAAGGAGAGCAAACAGAGAAGGCTGCACACAAAGAGAGCACAGAGATATACGCACAGAGCCAGATACAGAGCGATCCACATTCGAGCAAGAGTATTTCTTTCCCGGAGCCGAAGCTGCGTCCGATCGTCCAAGGAGTAAGGCAGAGCTGCCGTCGCTTTCTCGAGCCTCTACCGTCACCCCCCAGAATAAAAAATAAACAATTGTACTTAGATTGCTGTACCTAGATTTTCATTCCTAGGCTTTCTTTGTACGAGCGAGTTTGTATTGTGAGTCCAAGTTCAGTCCTCCCATAAAACTGTTCTGTACTTTTACAATCAATGGCAAACACGATGGCGACTCTGCTGGGGACTAACTTCTCCACGGTTGAGGAGTTGGTGATACAATCGGATGCAGCCAAACTTGGCTCCACTCAACAGATACTGGTCTCCCGGTTCGACCAGCAGGCGTTTGAAAAAATGCTCCCCGACGGGAGCGCTGGCTCGGTCCAGCGGCGAGCCCGCACGAAGAAGGCCCGCAGGGAGTGGAGGCCCAAATCATTCGCTCCTCCACAAGCTCTCGAAGAAGTACTCTCTGTTGCCTAAGACGGCGAAAAAGTCTCGCAGGCGACCCCACTTCAGACCGTAGAGGACTCTGTTGTCCCCAAGTCCGGCAGAGGAAAACACTACGATGCTGAACTTGCAGGGGCAAGGAATGACTCTACACGGTCCAGGAAGAAGCCACAGAAGGGCGCCAGCTGCATGAAGACTCATGCGGCCACAAAAGCCAGCCGCAGACAGAAGGCTCATGCGGCCAGAACTGCCAGCCTCATGGAGGAAGCTCATGCGGCCACTATGACTTCCAGCCGCATGGAAGAAGCCCATGCAGCCACTGCACCTCCCAGCCGTATGCAAGCTCTAAGCCGCATACGGACCACTTATGCGGCCGCAAATGCCAACCGCATACAGGTAAGCTATGCGGCTAACAATCTCAGCCGCAGGCCATCTGCTTCATGCGGCTCGGACTCAGTCTTCGACCGCCTCTCATGCGGTCCTGACCCGAGATGCTCTCATGTGCCAGACTCTGTAGTCTCTTCCTACTATGTACTCACAAGTGCTAGAAGGAAGAAGTCTCGGGCAGTGCGGGCTTGCCAAGCTCAGTCAGCTGTCCCAACTTTCGACTATCAGGGCGTCCCGCTGACTATTATGCGGGCCCCTGATGGAAAGTTGTACAGAACTATTCGTGTCCAGCCCCCGGCGGCCAACGGACAGAATAGTTATCAAGAATCTCCCAACAACGATCAGGGGCGAGTACTCTTACTACCCCCACATCAGGGAGCAGGCAGGATGCTAACACACTCATGTGCTCAGGACTCCCGGGCCCACAAAATAAGTGACTTGTGCAACGTGATTCTTCACGAACGCAAGAAAAGAGACAAAAACTTGGTGTGCAGAGAGTCCTTTCACGGACATCACTGCACTCAAGTCGTTGTCAACTGCTGCTGCAGCAAGGCGGCCACACAAGAGGACCGGCGATCCATCTTCCAACGACTGTAACACCCAAGCTCAGAAGACGAGGCGCTTCTCGTCGCCTCTTGCAATTCTGCTCAGAAGATCCCTGGCAGCGGAAGAGGAAAGAAAACAAATGTCTCCAGCCCGAAAATCTCAACCAAGAAACTCTCTTCTAAGCGGTTGTCCACGACCGTTAGGGGGAGGTTTTCAAGGTACTCACTCAAAGACAAAATCTGCCACACTTGGAGATTCATCATCCACATCTCTGGGAGGCACTAGAGCCGGGTGTAGCACTCCTCCAAACGTCTACGACAATCCGGTATTCCGAGAAGATAATCCAGGGGAAACGGTTCCCCCAACAGATGCAGCAGGTTCCGACGTCCCCGAGGACGTCCACAACTCTCAAGATGGGGCAAGCTCTGAAGCTGGGGGTACCACTCCTTCTGAGTTCGAACCAGAGAAGAGCATTCCCACATACCATGACGACTTCTCTGTGCAAGGGTATGACTCAGAGGGCACGTCCTCCACCGTTTCTTCCATCTCTCCTCATGTGAGGACGGTGTTCATGACGGACAGCAACCAAGATGGTCCCAGTGATCGCCAACGAATCGACACTCTGGAGGCCATACTGCATACCTTGGTCAAATCCGTAGACGAGATCAAAGTGGCCCTTCCAACCCTGCAAGGAAGGACACAAGTCCAAACAAACTTGGGATCCGCAGTCAATGCGGACTCGAACTCAGCTGCACCAAACCCGGGTGATAATCCTCCTGAAATATCGGCTCCCACCGCTGCAGACAAGGCCAGGGAGGCAAGAAGAGAGGTCCAGGAGCTACGAGCCATATTCTAAGCCCGAGAAAACTGCCAGGACCTCAGGATACGACAACCGTATCCTGCTGCATGGAGAGATGTTCCCTTCCCACCAAGGTATAAACCATTCAACATCAATCCGTATGATGGGAAGACATCTACAAGCATGTACATCACCTACTTTGAAGTTACAACCGACCATCTGCCTCATGACGACGCCATCCTTACGCGGTTGTTCATTGGAGCATTGGAAGGAGTCGCCTTCGACTGGTACCATAACTTGTCGGACAACTGCATCCATTCCTTCGCTGGCTTTAAACGTATGTTCCTGGAGAGGTTCTACGAAGTAGGATAAGATGTGACAATTTCCACCCTCCTGGACGTTGTTCAGGGAGAAAATGAGTTGACAAGGAACTATATCGAGCGGTTTTGCCAAACCGCGATGAAGCTGCCTTCCGGTAACCCTGATTCCTCCTTAATTGAAATTTGCCAAAAGAGACTGCTCCCCACAATCAACCTCTGGATGGGCGAAAGTCAGTTTAAGGATTGGAAGACTTTCATTATCAGTGCCACTAGCGCAGTAGACAAGTTGAAGAAAGCTTGCCAACTAGGATTGCATGTATCAGAAGGAGAGGACAAGGACAAACGCCCTAACACCAACAACAACAATGGTGGTAACCCCTCCAACAATCGAGATAACAAGGGCAAATAGGCTATGGTGGCCGATACAGCTCTGAAGCCCGAACCGAAGCCGGCAGAAAAGTAGTGGCCTCAGATGACCTACTCCTTCGAGGACGGCCATGTCAAGCCCATCTTGGACATGCTCATACAAGGAGGTCGAATTCAGCTCCCTCCCACAAGGCGTGAACCTCGTCCTGCAGAGATGGAGAGCCCCAAGTACTGCCACTACCATCGCTATGTTCACCATGCTACACAAGATTGCTACCAACTGAAGTGATACATCTAACATCTCATCGATTCTAAGGCCCTGGCCATGGATTTTGAAGAGGTGATCGTGGCAGCCAACATGGTGTCAGTACAATTTGGCAGCTTCCCTCTGACAAAGACTCAAGATAGAGTAGTGCCCGTCCCCAGAGCAAGGATGGAAGTCGCTAACCTTCCACTTTCCCGAGACCAGGCTACTGGTCTAGTGCCCCTCACCACATCACGAGGGAAGGTCATGTGGGTTCATCCAGACTTGGTACCGGAAGTGACTCAGTCCGTACCATCCTCCACTAGTAAGAAGAAGAGCGGAAAAGTTAAATCATGCCGCACAATCTCGGTAGAGGGCGAAGAAGCTACGGATGTTGTTACTGGATCCGGCGCACAAACCCAACCTCCACCGGGGAACTCGACTGAAGATCATCAGCCGGCGGCTGCTGATGCTCCAGGACCTTCTCAGCCTTCGACGACCGACAAGCCTAGGTCGAAGGAGACTCGCTTTGACAAGCCGCTCCGAAGAGAGACGCCTCATGGGCTGGAGAGGCCCTACAACTTTGACATCTTGGCACAATTGGCCAATACACCGGCCAAGTTGTCGTTATACGAGCTCCTGAGACTCTTCAAGGATGTCCGCGTCGCATTGAGCGAGGCACTCCAGAACGCCGACGCATATCTGGCTCAGTCGAATCTCACTGGGGAAAGCTCGCCTGCAGATCTCCAGGACAGCGCTTGCACAGGCGCAATGTCCAACATTGTCTTCACTCCGCAGGATATGCTTATCAAGACCAACCTGCACGATCGCCCTTGTGTTATACTGGATACATCGGCGACATCAAAGTGGACCGGATGCATATTGATCCCGATTCTTCCATAAGCATCATCCCGAAGAGCCTGCTACACCATCTGCGTATCCTAATGCATCGCCTGACACCGACAAGCACTGCCATTAGCGGTTTTAATTCAGGCAGAAGCTATCCGATCGGGAAGATCCGTCTGAAGTGCCAAATCGGCGACCTTCAGTCAGAAGTAACCTGTTATGTCATAGATGCGGTTGTTTCACTTAACAAAATGCCTAAAATTGGCTTTTGAAATAAAATGAGAAAAAGTACAAGAAGTACAAATTGTTCTGGGAAGTATTGCTATGGAAGTCTGATCTAAAGGCGATCACTTTGTTCCTTGGACCATACGATGATGATGAAGAGTACTGCTGGAAGATGAACAGCCGGAAGAACTAAGTCACCAGAAAGGTATCGACGCACTTGGGCACTGATGGCGAGGTCGAATGCTTTCCTGCTTTGCTTCACTCTGTTCTGGAAGAAAGGTTGAAGAAGAATGCTCTGGAAAATCAAAGTCTCTGATGTATTCTCTCCTGTCTCTCTCCGATCCTTCTGATCATAAAAATTAGTCTATTTATAGACTAAAACACATCATGCGTAAAAAGCATCCAAATTGGAGTTTTACGCTAGCAACTGTCATTCATGAACTTTATGTGGGATGACACGTGTCCCAGTACTTCAACAAAATAAGAAGGGCACGTACACACGTCCCTCGATAAGTGTGGCATGAAAGCCACGTAAGCTAACCACGTTCTCATATAGCCAGAAACAATCGGGCGTAAAAAATGACCCAAAATACACTTCCAGCATAAAGTAGTAGACTAGGCGTAAAATAGCCAAAAAATAGACTTCTCGCGTAAAGTGGCTGATAAAACAGCCTTGAGCGTAAAAGGTAGCCCAAATAAACTTTACGCACACGTCAACTTTGAGCGTAAAAAGTTCATATAGTATTCATGCGTAAAAGAAGTCATCTTTTGAGCGTAAAGTAACCCAGTCTACACTCTAAACGACAATGTTGGTTTCTGTGTAAATCAAATCTCTTCAAATTCTGTGTTATACGCTGTCAGCAAATCATTATGTCAGATTTATTATTACTTGCATTAAATGCATGATCTGACAGCCTGTCCCCGGCGTAAAGTAGCTTGCGTAAAAATATCTCGCGTAAAGTAGCCTGCGTAGGATAGCCTACGTAGAATAGCCTGTTTGAGCGTAAAGCTCTATTTCTTTGACTTGGTCTATGAAGCATTTTTTTACGCTCCTACAAGACCCCCTTCAAAGTTTTCAAATATTTTCAAAATTTGAAACACTTTGAACAGAAGTGTAAAATTCGGGATTTGACCAGTCAGCGTAGAGTTCGGGATATTCAACGGTCATCCGCGTAAAAGTTGGGATATCCAACAGTCGGCGTAAAATTTGGAAATTTAAACCAATTCGAAATTTTCTATAAATAGGGCTTTTCGAAGAGAGATGAGACTTTACTTTGTCTTTCAAAATCTCAATCTTTCCTCACTCTTCTTCCTTCTTCTACTCTTGCTTTGATTCGATGGCCCCCAAGAAGTCGTCCACCGCCGGTAGCAAAGGTAAGAAACCCGTCGTCGATTCCTCGTCGGTCAGCGTAGAAATTAAGATAACAAAATACGCCCACGTTATACATGTCAGCGTAAAGTTAAGAATATACGCCCACGTTTATACGTGTTAGCGTAAAATTTTACTATACGCCCACGTCTATACGTGTCAGCATAAAATCTAAAATTACGCTCATATCTACACATGCCAGCGTAATTTTTAGAATACGCTCACATCAATATGTGCCAGCGTAAAATTCATAATATGCTCACATTAATATGTGCTAGCGTAAAGTTTAGAATACGCTCATGTCAATACATGCCAGCGTACAATTTCAAATACGCTCACATCAACATGTGCTAGCGTAAATTTTAGAATTCGCTCATGTCAATACATGCCAGCGTACATTTTCAAAATACGCTCACATCAACATGTGCTAGCGTAAAATTTTACCAAATGAAAGATTTTGTGTAAAACAAAAACTTTTATCAACTTTAATAAGCGTAAAAGGTCAAAGTTTTTACCCTTTGTATGTAAAACTTAGACCAATTTATCTGCGTAAAAATTCCAAATTAGATTTTCACTAACTTGATTTTTCCTTTTTCTTTTTGCAGTGGACTTGCAAGTTCATCCACTTGCAGAAGTCTTTGGCTCATCAGTTGGTATGGTGGGCTCGAACTATTTAGAGAATCTGTCTCATGTAACATTTTCTCAATCGAATCCGGACTGCCCCGTAGAGAGAGCACAATTGATAGCTGCCCAGGGGGATAGGATGCTGCTATCCGTTATTAATGGAGAATTATTGACTTAACTGAATGAACAACAATTTACAAAACCAGCCTTCTTATTTGGGGATGCAATAGACTGTAAATCACAAACACACCCCAAGAAGGAGTCTTGGGTGTTCAAGTCTGGAGATAGAGCAATGTATCTCCCTGACATGGACAGAGATTACCCCTTGTCAGCATTCATCCATGCCACCCACCCTCGACAAATGCTGTAGAATCTGACCCCTAGCAGTTATGGAAGGCCGGGTAGAATCGTATTCAAGAGGGATCATGCCAACGATATGGGGTATTACGTCAGTGTTCCCAATGGCGGTGTCACTTCTTTCTCTGGCCTCATGCCAGGATTTACTCCAAGTAAAGATTCAGCTTTAATCCAACCAGTGCAAACCCAGATGTTCGTCAACAAGTTCATAAGGGCTGCGGTATTATATCCCCAGACAAACCCCAGGCTACCGGGATGGTTGACTCCATTCAACCAGAACTGGATCCAGATTAGCATTTGGATGATGAAGAACTTTCAGACGGAGCTGAAAGATATTGGCCTATATGAAGCGGTGGCTTCTACTAGTCAGGGTATACCATCGAACGGTAACTTGTTCCTGGCCCTGATGGAGATATACATTAGTTCAACTGGAACTTTTGCGACCCCAAAAGGTGAAATGGGTCTCGCACTCCATGAGATGCAATTCATCTCGAAGCTACCAATAGAAGAAGCCCCATATGAAGAATACGTTCCCTCCAACCGAGAACTTGCTGAAATTAGGGAGAAAAACCCTCAGTTGGTTGAAGTGTATGAAGAATTGATGTGCCACTATATGATCTGCACTACTATGCATGAGAGTGGATCTTATCTAGCATATATCAACAAGTGGACAACATATCTCTTCTTCCATAAGGATAAAATATCCAAGGATGATAAAGAAAGATTCCAGGAAAACAAAGCTCTAGCTATCAATACAGATTCAACAATTCCTGTTAACAAAATTCGGGATATGATGACTGTCTACAAATTCCCGAACAAATATTTGTCCACCAAGACTGGGGAGTTCCCTGCTGGAACTGAAGCCTTAAGCTTCCTCAGATATGGCAGCCAGAAAATCTCCAGGAAAGCCTTGCTGGCAGGCTTCCTTTCTTTATGGTTGAGAAGATGGATCGTACCAGGAACTGGTACAGTTGATAGAATCCACCGTAACGTACTATGGCCAGCAGTGTGTTTGGTGTTTAAAGTCAGAATTAACCTGCTATCGGCAATGGTGTGTCGAGTAAATGCAGGTTTGAGGACATTTGGTGAGGAGTTAATCAACAATGCTCCTCATCGGAACGCATTCCCCAGGGTAGAAATGCCCTATACTTATTTAATGGGCTGGCTATTGCACCACAACTGCAGATTGTTGCCACTAGGCCCGGGTGATGATGCAGAGGTCTTCCTCCGAAAATTCAGCAAAGCTACATGGATTGCCACGACAGTGGCAGATACTCGGGCAGTTTTGAACTATTCTTATGGTTGGAACTTTTTCTGTACCCGGCCACAAGTTCCAGCCAACTTCTTCGGCGTTCAATTTGAAGATGAAGTTGAAGGAGGAGCTTTATTGCCACCATCAGTCTTCAAATGGCTACAGTGCATCAGACCCTCTCACCTGATGTACAGAAATGAAGATAATTGTACGTTCGAACCATATTTATCCAGTAGATTCGCTCGTCAATTTGGGTATGACCAACTTCATGTTGGTAATCCCTCTACCAGTTTTTGTCACTATGGGAAACTGCTTGATGGTGCAAGGGGTTGGAGATATTTTAGTACTGCCCGTCCTAGTACCAAATTCAGAGTCTCAACCGCTACCAGCACTACAGAGCTACGTATTCTTCATTCGTATGCTCACTTTTACGCTTCTATCAGTTCCTTTGCCCATGGCTACAATATGAGAGGTAGCCTAAGATGGCCCAAGGAAGGCAATATTGAAGAGCCAGTCAGGGTACCAACAGACATCCCTGACGATGCTGCTGTTCCAGATCCATATCTGGAAGTTATTGCTACAGGAGTTGGAGAAGAGGATGCAGAACCTATTATTATTGGCAAATCCCGTAAACGGAAACAAAGTGCAGCCATCACACTTCCAGAGAAAACCCCGGAGAAGAAGAAGAAGAAGGCTACCATAAAAAGACCTTCCAGATCAAGAGCCTCTACTCCTGAGAGTGACACTCAGGCGGATGAGCTGTAACATATAGGATCTTCTTCAGTTCACCCTGGAGAAGGATCTTCAGCACCTCAACCAGCAACATCTGCAGTGGTCTTATCTCCCGGACGTCTCAGCTCGGTACTTCATTTAACTCTGCCATAAAAGGCACAAGTTGCTGAAGACGTTGCCCCAGTACAAACTGTTGATTCGGTATTTATCCCATCCGATGAACCAGCCATTACTTTTGATGACGAAGACTGGGATGGAGATTATGATGCGTACTTGGAGCGTTCCACACATACTCTAGGTAAATATAATTTATACAAAATCCATATAAAACTATGACTTTTGTATATTAACTTATTTTGTTTAATTTTTTGTAGGTGTTATCATTTTCTCGAAGGTTGTGGCTCCTCCTCCGCAAGAAGATATTTATGAGGAAAACGAGGAATCTGAGGAGGAGGCTTCTTCTTCTTCTTCAGAAGATGCTCAAGAAGAGGTAGCACGAGAGCCCGAAGTAGAGTCTCAAGAAGAATGTCCTCCATCATTAGAGGTACAACATGAGCCAGAAATACAGGCTCAGCCAGAAGTGTCCTCTCCTGCTGAGGGCAAGGATAAGGAAGAAACTATAGTAGATCTTACTGTAGATGATGACGAGACTGCTGAAGAAGAACTAGATTTTAATGAAGATTCAGTTACTGAAACACTTGATGATCCTGCGAAGCCAATAGTTGAAGAAGGTAATGAAGGCATACTCAAATCATCAACTGAATCTGGGAAAATTGTAATAGCATCCTCCGCTATTACCACTGATCCAGTACAAGTCTCTGAAGAGTCAAATGCCAGAACCGGAGTCAGCTCCCACAACTGTCATTCCGCCCGCATCTATCACCGCCACCAAAATTCTAGTAGTTTCAGCTCCAGAAACGGCTGGAGTAACAAATATTGAAGACACTGTTCTTGAAGCTCCTGGTAACCAGTTGGCTATGGTAGCAGTAACAACAATAGCTTCATCTCAGCCTGCTATCACAGCAACAGCCTCTGTTCCCAGTCTTCAGAGAAGAGACTTAGTAGATATTGCCGCAACGCCGAGTTCAAGTATAGAAATGAACCTTCTAGTTAAGATTCACACTGAAACCTTTTATAAAACTCTGGCAACTTTAATCAAAATGGTCCTGAATAAGGGCCTCAATTATGAGAGCTTGAAGGCGGCAATGGCTCTTACCATAAGAAATGTTGCTATGTTCAATGACGCGGCGAGAGCAACAGCATTAGAGAAAATTATGGAGGGTCTTGAACAGCCTATCAGAGAGTATCTTAAGCTGTCAAGTGAAACCGTTGAAAGTCTCATCCAAGAAGAGTATGACGCCTTATCGGCTGATTACCTCGCTCGGGAGATGAGATATAATGAAGCCCTTCATGAATATAGCATAAAAGTCGCCAAAGAAAAAGATTTTTTGGCTGGCATAAAGCCTGAGCTGGATAGCCATAGAGCAGCCTATGACACCTCAAATATGGAAATTCAGCAACAAAATGATAAAATTCAAGAAGTTGAGGCTGAGCTGGCTCGCTTGAAGGCAGAGAGGGAGCAGATGATCTTGGCTCGGGATCAGCACCTTACTCAGAGCTCAATTTTAGAAGAACAGGCCTACGGAGCTGAATCTACTATCAGAACCCTTGATGAAGCCAAGGATGAGCTGATAGTCAGCTTCGCTGGACTTTCTCATATTTGCACTCCTGAAGCTCGACGTGCTGAAGCTACCAAGAAAGTATTGAGCTCTCGTGACAGGCGCCTGGCAGAGCTGCAGAAATTACTTCAAGATATCTCTGCTCCGCCTTAAGAAAAATAAAGAGCTTTTGTAATCTTTTATCTTATTCATTATGTAATGTTCACAAGAAATGAATAAAATATTTGTTTTGTGATCCTATCATTTATTTTGAATTTAAACAATAGGTATGAGATAGAAAACACTTATCAGAGGTAATATGGACATGACAAGTCTTCTAAACTTAATAAATTGTATCTATCCAGAGGTAATATGGACATGATAGATAATAAAGTCTTATTTTCTGTTTAGAGTATACAATACTATCAGAGGTAATATGGACATGACAGATCGTAACAACTCAAAGAAAAATAGATTAATATCTATTCAGAGGTCAAATGGACATGATAGATAGAAAAAACAAGCAGACTTAATATTTATTCAGAGGTCCTGAGAACATGATAAATAATAGATCCAATTTTTTAATCAACTGGTAAGATAAAAGATTAAAATTTCTCTCCAAGCTTAACCAAACATTGGTAGCTGGGGAATAAGGAAGAAATTTAAACATAATATTTCTTCAAAAATTTGCCATTGATCGACATCATGAGCAAATCTCCATTAGGTTTAGACAACCTATAGGCACCGTTGGAGAAAACTGTCTCGATGACATAAGGGCCTTCCCATTTTGCTTGGAATTTCCCTTTACTCTTATGAGTCATCACCATCGGTCTTCGAACAGCTAGTACTAGTTCACCGACTTTGAATACTCTCTTTAACCTTACGATTGAAGGTTCGAGATATGCGAGCTTGATATAGCTCAATGTGTTGTTGCGCTTGAAGACACTTCTCGTCCAATCCTTCAAGTTCTTGGAGTCGTAAGCGATCATTGTTCTCTGTAGTTAGCTCATTAGCAATGGCTATTCGAAGAGATAAAATCTGGATTTCCAGTGGAAGGACAGCTTCACATCTGTAAACCAGTAAAAATGGTGTAAAACCAGTAGGAGTTCGGATTGTCGTTCGATAAGCCCATAAATATTCTCCAAGTTTCTCATTCCAATCACCTTTATTAGAAGAGACGAACTTTTTGAGAAGTTTGATGATCGTCTTGTTGAAAGCTTCGGCTAAACCATTAGCAGCTGGATTATAAGCCGTAGAAGCCAGATTTTGAATTCGATTCTTATCACAGAATCTATAAAATGCCTGACTGGCGAATTATGGTCCATTGTCATGAATTATCCGTCGGGGAATCCCAGAACGATAAATGACATGATATTTAATGAAGCTAACCACATTAAGATATTTTTACTTCAGCAAGGGGAACTGCTTCCGCCCATTTAAAAAAGTAATCGGTTATAGCCAGTATAAACCGATGTTCCTTAACAGAAGGAGGGTTACTTGGACCAATAATGTCCATGCCCCAAGCTTCGAAGGGCCAAGAAGCTGCTGTAGGATGTAGGAATTCAGACGGTTGATGAATAAAATCAGCATGAATCTGACATGCTTTACACCTTCTGGCATAATCCACAGCATCTGCTATCATTGAAGGCCAATAATACCCCATTCTTCGAATGCGGTCTTATAATTTTGGACCTGGTTGATGAGCACCACAAACACCATCATGAGCTTCGCGGAGTGTTTGTTTAGCTTCATTTTCTGAAAGACAACGCAGCAAAAGTCCATCATATGAACGACGATATAACATATGTAGAGACGAATCATAATATAATCGAAATGATCGTCTCTTGATTGATGCAGCTTCTTTTGGATCCTCAGGTAAAATCCCATGAACCGCATAATCAATAAATGGACTTCTCCAATCTCTCTGTTGGGAACTTGATTCTGTAATATAACTCTGTTCAATATGTAGATTATTCTTAACACAGAATAAGTCTCGGTCTAACAAAGTAATGGTATTTTGTCTTCGAATTGGAATAGCTAAATCTGTAGCTAAGCTAGCAAGAGCATCCGCTTCCAAATTCTGAGAATGTGGTACAAATTCAATGAAGAATCCTTTAAATGAGATGACCAATTCGATTACCACTTGATGATAAGGGATGAGGTCAGGATTTCTGACTTCATATGTCCCTCTAACCTGATTAACAATCAGTTAAAAATCTCCATAAGCTTCCAGGAACTCGATGTCCAATTGTTTTGCTACTTGGAGACCAATGAGCAGAGCATTATATTCTGTCACGTTATTAGAGCATGGCTCATTGAGAGAATAAGCACTATATATGACCATTTTGTCAGGAGAAACCAAGACGATTCCTACCCCAGAGACAATATTGCCTTTAGGTCCAACTCGTGATGCTCCATCAAAGTATAATTGCCAAATGTCATCTTTTAAAGTCATGTTGCAATCCACAACTTCATCTGGAATGTCCTCATATAGTTTCGATGTTTCAGGTATAGGGTGAGATGCTAAGAAATCAGCTAATGCTTGACCCTTCAATGATTTTTTAGGTACATAGACCATGTTATAAGGAGTGAGCAACATCGCCCAGTTGGCTAACCTGGAGTTAAGAATGCTTGGTTTTCTCATCAATACCCGAATAGGATTTATTCTGGAGATGACATGAATAGTCTGTCCTGTCACATAATGTCGTATCTTTTGAACAGCAAAAACCAAAGCCAGACATTTCTTTTCTACAGGAGTATACCTATGTTCAGCTCTGACCATCATTCGGCTAAGATAGTAAATTGCTTGTTCATGACCCATATCACTTATCTGTGCAAGAAGAGCACCAAGTGAATGATCCAATGCTCGAACATATAGCAAAAATGGTCTTCCTACCACTGGTGGTACCAGAACAGGTGGATTTATAAGGTATTGCTTGATGTCATTGAAAGCTTTCTGACATGCTTTATCCCAAACAAATGATACACCTTTCTTTAATAGACGACAGAAAGGTTGACATCTCCCAGAGAGATTGGATATAAATCTCCTGATATAAGCAATGCGACCTTGGAAGCCTCGAAGTTCTTTTAGATTGCGTGGAGGATGCATTTCAAGAATTACTTTGATTTTATCAGGATCAACATCGATACCCTGAGAAGTAATGACAAATCCTAAAAACTTGCTACTGGAAACCCCTAAGAAAGACTTAGTAGGGTTTATTTTCAATTGATGCTGACGCATCAATTCAAATACTGTCTTCAAGTCTTGAATGTGATCATCTTTTGAACGAATTTTAACAGCAATGTCATCTACGTAACATTCAACTATCTTTCGTAGATGTTCTTGAAAGATGTTGCTTATGGCCCGTTGATACGTGGCACCGACATTTTTAAGACCAAACGGCATAACCGTATAACAGTAGACTCCAAGGGGTGTACGAAAAGCAGTATGCTTCTCATCTCCTGGATGCATCTTAATCTGATTGTATCCTGAGAACCCGTCCATGAAAGACATGCGTTCAAAATCGCATGTAATGTCTATCATGACATCAGTAATAGGAAGTGGAAATTCGTCCTCTGGACAAGCTGCATTAAGATCTTGAAAATCTATACAAACTCGGACTTTTCTGTTCTTCTTCATAACAGGAATAATATTGGCAACCCAGTCTGGGTGTTGTTCTTCACGAACAAAGCCACATGTAATCAGCTTTTTGACTTCTGCTTCGATTGCATCCATCAGGTCTGGTCGAAAACGTTGTTGCTGTTGTTTCACAGGCTTGGCATTAGGAAGAATATTGAGTTTATGAGTAGCAACTTTAGGATCTAGACCCGACATATCCTCATAACTCCATACAAAGATATCAATATATTCTTTAATTAGTTTTATCAGATCTTCCTTTTCATCTTTGGAAAGGTTCTTACTGATGAATATTAGCTTGGACGTAGTTCCGTCTCCAACATCAATCTGGAGAATCTCATCCTCCGTAGGTGGCTATCATTGTTCAAAACGAAGCTCCCATTGGGTGTCCATCTGTTGAGCCCAAGGGTTATTTTTAAATGGCTCAGATTCACCTTTAGTTTGAACCATGTTGACTGAGAATACACACTCAGATTTATCATAATAGTCTCCTCCAGCATATGAGGAGTGGGATGTATCAAATTCTATGAAATAGATTTCTTCCAAATCTGAGGATTGTGAAGAACTAGAAGAGAATTCTTCTTGTATATCGTCATTAAATATATGGGACGGATCATATCCCAATCCATGACGAGTATTCTGGTAAAACGGATCACCACATAATGGTAATCGTCTACCTTTACCTTGATTGAGACCTTGTATAGTCTTCAAATCATATCCCATTTTCTGGATAATCTTGAGAGATTGTTGACTATATTTGTCTATTCGGATTTTTCCTTTATCTTTATTTCTAAGATCATCTGTCTAAACAACAGGGATGTTTCTAGCCAGGCCAAACACAATTTGGTGCTTATTTTTCTTATCAGACGAAATCACGAAATAAGATTCTTCGTGACGTCTAAAAGTTACACAAGCTTGTGATAGCGAGACTACAGGAAGAAGATAGGAGGAAGATGCTAGGAACTTTTGAGCATAAGGTCCAACATCGACATGAGGAGAAAAGGAATTTTCCTTATGATCAATGTACAAGGTTTCCTCTGTATTTATGTCATCTTGATATTGATGACTTTGATCATCAGAAGATAAAGACATTCTTTCAACAAATTTGACAGCCATATACTCCAAAAAAAATTTTTCATTGATATTAGAAAGTGCAGAATGATCAATATTTACATCATTTATAAGTTGAGTACTACGCTTAGGATTTATCATTAATGGAATGTCATCCGTCTTCTGCGTAGACTTGCCAAGGTTGATGATCAATGGTGGTTCTGGATCATTCGTACGAGAAGTACGTCCCTTGACTTTGATCATAAGAGGTTGAACTTGGCTCTTGGCAGGAATACTCACTGATTCCTCAGATGAAGCTCGAGTTCTTCCTTTGACTTTGATAACCAGAGGTTGATCATTGACAGGTTGGGGTTGGATTCGACCTTTGACTTTGATCTTCAAAGGTTGCTCTTTCGGAGGAACTTCATTGACAGACTGATCTTCAATAGGTGATTGATCTTCAGCTATATCTGATATCTCCTTCACATGCTCTTGTTTGTAGAGTATTGAGTCAAAAAAATAGGCTTCAACACCCTTGAAGGGATTGATATCAGCAAATTCAGTCTTTACAACCCCTTGTGAATCCACGTACTTGAAGCATTGGTGGAGAGTTGAAGGTACAATGTTATGCTCATGTATCCACGGTCTTCCAAGAAGGATGTTGTAGGATACGTCTGAGTTGATAACATAGAAAGTAGCCATAGTTCGAAGATCACCAATCTAAATCTTTAGACGAATCTTCCCCAGTGGTTTACTCTTGCTGGAGTTGAAACCAACTATTGTGGTACTAGTGTAAATCAAATCACTAGTAGGAATCCTCAAAGGTCTTAGCATACTTTGAAGAATAATGCTAATAGAAGACCCAGGATCAATATAAATCCTGTCAATTTCAGTGGATTCAATATACCCAGTGTAGCACAAAGGCCTGTCGTGCTTGTTATACTTCAACAGCATGTCTTCTTGTGGGAAGGTAATATTAGGAATTGCCTCCATCACACTATGACATTGTGGACACGACACTGGTATATTATCAGGACTCTTGAGTTGAGCCAAGCATGAGTCTGCTTGTAGCAAAGCTTCACTCAAAGTCTTCCTGCTTTCTTTAAAAAGATGCAGTAGCTCGAATATAGAGAGTCTAGCCGGAGTATTGGCTAACTGAGCTAGAATATCAAATTTATAGGGCTTCATCACCACCCCTTGATTTGAAATAGATTTCAAGGGAATGTCAAAGCGTACTACTTTATGTTTTCCTTTCTCAACCACCGATGGTTTAGCAGGAACAAGAGATGGTTGAACTGGGATCGTTTCTACAATATCATCTGCTTCTTTGGAAGATCTCTCGTAATCTTTGTGGTATTCTTTCCCAGATCTTGTACCAGCAAAGCTTTCTTCTTTAGAATCATGAGAAGGAAGTACCATATTGCAGAATTTAGTCTTCTTTCCCTTAGCCTTCTTTTTGCGAGGATTTTTAAGAGGAAGCTCAGAACCCAATCCAACAGTGGATTTTTGACTTTGAATCTGTAAAGGAAGTCGCATTCCTTTATCATAATTCAAACCCTCTGCCTTTTGAAAGTCATAGCCCATATTTTTCATGAGATGGACTGATTGTTGACTGTACAAGTGAATGGGCAGTGGACTTTCAATGGATGGTTTAACAGAGGAGGAAGAGACAGAAACCTCTGTAACCACAGGAAAAGGAGTATTCGGGACACGAGGAAAAATCCCTGTAGGAACTTTTTCATAAGCAGCAAAAACTTGTTGTGCCCTGTATAAGGGGACACTATTCATAGCTAACCATTGCTGATGAAAAAGTTTGAGTTTAACAGGAGGAGCCAAACTTGGAGGACATATATTTAAACCTTTCAGTCTATCCTCCAAAGGAATGCCATCCCAAAGATGATCCAAATCATCAGGATCTGGAATAACATGAGAAATCATGTTGCAAGTTTTAACTTTTCTACCTTTCTTGGATTTTGAAGTTTTACCTTCATCCTCCATTTCAGGTACTAAGTCAGGATGTACCCACATGATTTCACCATTCTTTAATATGAGAGGCACCAATCCTTTATTTTCCTCTCTGGTAGGCGGGATATTCACAATCTTCATCGTCGCCTTCGGAATTGGGACAATCCCATCTGGGACTTGCTGTGGAGGAAAACCTCCAAATTGAAGAGAAACCATATTGGTTGTGACTGTATGCTCATCGTTAGTTAAAGCGATGGCATTGGTATTTATCAACTCTTAAATTTTCTTCTTTATGACATAACAAGCATTGGTGGGATGATTTATGTATCTGTGATAGATACAATATTTGGGATTGTCAGTCAGATTCACCTCATTAGGCCTTTTTGGCTCCGGAATCTGGAGTTTGCCACTCTTTACCAGATATTGGAATATCCCTGGGATATCACTCTCGTCAAAAGAGTATTCTTCTTTTGGCTTAGAAGACTCTTGATTATTCGGCGTTGTTTTGTTTTTGAAAAGATTAACCATAAGGGTATCCTTTTCTTTTCCGTTACGATTGCCAGATTTATTACCAGAAGAGCATTTCTTTCCTTTGCCCTCTGAGGCAAAAATCATCCCATGTTTACGAGCCAACCTACCATTGGTCTCGGCAGAAACTGCTGCTATAATAAATGAGGCCCAGTCTGTAAATTGGGAACCCGTGAAGACAGCAATAGATGGTCGCAGATTCATCTTGCATGTATCAATCAACGCTGAATCTGGCATACCAGGAGGCATTTTCAAAGTTGCTTGTCAAAAACGTTCAATGAACGTCCGAGTATCTTCCTTCTCCTTTTGTTTGATCTCTATTAAGGAGGACATATTCATATCCATACCTCCCTCATAGAAGCGGGAGAGAAACATTGCTTTAAATTCGTCAAAAGATGAAATGCAATTGTCGGGTAAACTACGATACCAGTCGTAAGCTGAACCCGTCAAGCACCCGATGAACACTCGAGTGAGAAGAGCATCATTTTTCTGCAGATGCACAGTCATAATATCAAAGTAATTGATATATTGACTAGGAGAAGCCTTTCCATCAAACAATACCATTGATTGTGGCTTGAATTTTGGAGGAAAGGGTACATCATTCCAATGAGGAGGATAAGGTTGCTTAATCCCTAACCTCTGAAGTTGATCTTTGTGCTTCAGAACTTCAAACTGTGCTTTTAGTTTACGCATTGCTTGAATAGCTTCACTGTTTGAGGAAGCACATTTGACTGAATAGTTGTTGGATGTACCGTGACCCCCACCGGAGGTGGTACATCTTCTGGAATGATAGGATCTGGAGAAGCAGAATTTTGATTGACAGCAGGCTCTTAATTATTCAAAGGTATGTCAACCCCTTGACTATCTTGAGTTTGTGCTGCTGCCTGCACCGGTGTTACTACTGCCGGCTGAGCAGTCTGCTGAGTCATTATTATCTGGTGTATGCTTTGCATCATAGTAAGCATGTCCTTTAATGATTGCTCAACGGCAGAGAGACGTTGTTCTGTATTAGCAGATGACGTCTCCGGTTCATCTCCAATAGCATAGGATTTAACCTCTCTTGAAGATACAGAGGGATTGGTATAGAGGTATGAATCGACACTATCAGTTTCAGACTCAAAAGATTGAGTACCTCCAGCTTCTGAATCAGAAGTCTGTAACTGTCTTTGTCTTCTTGATCGAGTATTCTGATATACTCCTTCAAAAGAATCAAGAAGTCTGTTGAATTATTGTTGACCTGGAGTCTGGGACGAGTTACGTCTTGGACGTTGTCCTTTGTTGGTGTGAGATGCTATGTTGACTGACACATATGACAACTCATGTTCTTGGTCATCAACTTGATGTTGAGGCGCATTGAAGCTTAACCGGTCAAAAACTGACCGTTTAGAAGCCGAACAACAACATTTGATTACAATCTGGTGACAATCACAATGATGATTCTCTTAGGGGAGTGTCACAGGAGATTGTCTATTTTTACGCTTTTGCATTAGCAACTCGTGTAAATCAGGAGTAGAGGGAGTAGATGGAGTAGATAGAGTAGTCTTCCTTATTACATTTGGGGTAGAAAAACGTTTAGTCCCTTGTGTATAAAGAAGATTACTGGCTGCATTCGCAGAACCAAACTGTACATTTCTACGTGCTTGGAGTTGCGTGCATAAATCCTGAGATTTTTGAGCACAAAGAACTCCATCAGCATTACGCGTAATTTGTAGGTTTGGTACCTTACATAAAGCAGTGTAAGAAGGCTGTTGGTGAAGAACCGAAGTTTTACCAACAATGTTTTTACGCTGGTTGCGTGCGGGTAAATTCACTTTAGATGTAAAGACATCATTGTGAATTTTATCTACACTGTCACAGACAAGAGATTTACCTTTACGCGTAGAGCGCAAAACTTGAGTATCTGCCACGTCACAGACGGGAGATTTTCCTTTACGCGTGGAACGTAAATTTTGTGTGTCTACCGCATCACAGACGGGAGACTTATTTTTACGCTTAGAACGTAAAGCATTGGAGTCTACCACGTCACAGACGGGAGACTTGTTCTTATGCACAGAGTGTAAATTTTGGTTTTTACGCGATGTACGTAAAACCTCACTTTTACGCGCTGGACGTAAAACTTGGCTTTTACGCGCTGGGCGTAAAATTTGGGAATCTTCCCCATCACAGACGGGAGATTGGTTTTTACGCTCAGGGCACAATACTGAAGTAAGGACTGCCTCGTTACAAACGGGAGCCCCTACAACAGGAGTAGGAAGGATTCCTTTGCCTTCAGAGACAGTAGGGAGATCCGAGGATGCTTTGGATTTGGGAATCCAAACTTTTTGTGCTTTTCGCGATTTCTGAACATTGGAGCAGCGAGTACTACCCCCAGTTCGGAGCATTTCTTCGTAGGCAGTCTGGTCAAAGTGTACAACCAGAGTTTTTTTTGTCGATCCGACCGACACATCATCATATTGAGCAATTGCCTTCTCGTCAGAGGAGAAGGTCGTCCCCAACAGAGTCGCCATTTTATTTCATTTAACAAAATGCCTAAAATTGGCTTTTGAAATAAAACAAAAAAAGTACAAGAAGTACAAATTGTTCTAGGAAGTATTGCTATGGAAGTCTGATCTGAAGGCGATCACTTTGTTCCTTGGACCATACGATGATGATGAAGGGTACTGCTGGAAGATGAACAGCCGGAAGAACTAAGTCACCAGAAAGGTATCGACGCGCTTGGGCACTGATGGCGAGGTCGAATTCTTTTCTGCTTTGCTTCACTCTGTTCTGGAAGAAAGGTTGAAGAAGAATGCTCTGGAAAATCAAAGTCTCTGATGTATTCTATCATGTCTCTCTCCGATCCTTCTGATCATAAAAATCAGTCTATTTATAGACTAAAACACATCATGCGTAAAAAGCATCCAAATTAGAGTTTTACGCTAGCAACTGTCATTCATGAACTTTACGTGGGATGACACGTGTCCCAGTACTTCAACAAAATAAGGAGGGCACGTACACACGTCCCTCGATAAGTGTGGCATGAAAGCCACGTTAGCAAACCACGTTCTCATATAGCCAGAAACAATTGGGCGTAAAAAATGACCCAAAATACACTTCCAGCGTAAAGTAGTAGACTAGGCGTAAAATAGCCCAAAAATAGACTTCTCGCGTAAAGTGGCTGATAAAACAGCCTTGAGCGTAAAAGGTAGCCCAAATAAACTTTACGCACACGTCAACTTTGAGCGTAAAAAGCTCATATAGTATACATGCGTAAAAGAAGTCATCTTTTGAGCGTAAAGTAACCCAGTCTACACACTAAACGACAATGTTGGTTTCTGTGTAAATCAAATCTCTTCGAATTCTGTGTTATACACTGTCAGCAAATCATTATGTCAGATTCATTATTACTTGCATTAAATGCATGATCTGACAGCCTGTCCCCGGCGTAAAGTAGCTTCCGTAAAAACATCTCGCGTAAAGTAGCCTGCGTAGGATAGCCTGCGTAGAATAGCCTGTTTGAGCGTAAAGCTATATTTCTTTGACTTGGTCTATGAAGCATTCTTTTACGCTCCTACAGCGGACACTTCCTACAATATTCTCCTGGGGCACCCTTGGATACACGATTACATGATCGTGCCTTCCATACTGCACCAGTGCTTCAAGTACGTCGACAAGCACGGCTTCGTGAGGACAGAATTTGCCGACATCGATCCCTTTAAAGGGGTCGAATCCTACTATCAGATTCATGCTTATACGAGAAGTCAAAAAAGCACCTGGCCGAAGGAAATACCCAAGCTCAAACTGAGGCAGCAGCTGGATCAGAAGAACCTCTGACAATCCACCTCCAAGCCCACAAACCTGGCAGAACTGCACCCCTTACGGCCACTCTACGTAAGGACGCAATCAGCCTCTCTGTACAGGAGGAGCAGATGATAATCCGACTACCAAGATCTGGCCAAGCACCAAGACCCACGATAGAGCCACAGACAATCAGGCTGCCTAGAGCTAGCCAGCAACAAATAGAGGAGCTCAATCCCTCGGTCAAACCAATGACGATTCGTCTGTCCAGAATGAATCGGCAGTCGAGCGCTAAGCCGGGGACTGCTAGCCAGCCAACAACTCCCCGCCCAGTACCGAGCACCAAACTCGGTGTGGCTAGTACGCCAACGACTCCACATTCTGCTCTACCCATGGAGCCCCTGATGATTAAGCTGCCCAAGTCATCCTCATAGTCTTTATTGACACAGGGGGTGATTGAAGAAGAGCTAGAACTGGCCAAGTATGTGGCTGCTCACACTGATGTTCCATCCGCAGATGATGTAATCCTACTGGAAAAGATACCTTATTTTATCAATAAAGGGTTATCTTCGAACTACCTCGAGCTTAATAAACTTTGTACAATGTATGCTATGGAACACGGTGTAGGCACCCACCTATACGTACAAGTGACAAATGTCTACACCGCAAACCAACTTACTCCAGTAGAAGACGCTTACCGCATAATCGAAGGAGAGGATCATCCAATCATCTTCGGTCGGAAGAATGATCCACAACCCTTCAGGATAGAAGAAGTTGATCTCGAACCCGACACCGAAAGACTGCCCCTTTATCTGTATAGTTCCCGATCCAAGTACCTCATACAAAAATAGGGGTATTATCTGGAAACTACACCAGGCTTGAACTACGGCACTGGACGGCGGTTACCCTTACAATTGCTGGTCCCGGCTGGGAAACCACGAGATTATTACAACAAAACCAGATGTGAGCTAGGTTATGTTATACCGGCAACGACCCTTGAAAGCTCAGACGAGGAATGCGACTGGCATTCACACTCAACCGAATTACCAACTTCCGATTCGGATGTCAGCATTGGAGACATGCTCAGGCAAGTCTGGTCCGTCAATATGGCATTTGCCGACGCCTACGAAGAAGATGAAGACATTCCTGAACTTCTTGAGTTAGAGCCGTGGGCACAACAGCTAGATGCGCAATGGGAGAAGCGGTTCAAACAAAGAGAGCCTCCCACCGAAGATGAGGTTGTGCAAGTTGATCTCGGTGATGAGTCCTCTCCAAAACCCATCTTCGTCAGCAAAAGTCTGACAGACGAAGAGCGGGAATTGCTACTACAACTCGTCAGAGAATACATCGACGTGTTCGCCTGGAGCTACGAAGACATGCCAGGACTGAACTCCGAGGTTGCACTTCACAAACTCAACATCAGGCCGGACGCAAAACCGGTCAAGCAACAGCAACGACGGTTCCGTCCCGACATCATGAATGCCATTGAAGCGGAGGTCAACAAACTAATAGCCAGCGGCTTCATCCGTGAGGAACAGCATCCAGACTGGGTCGCCAACATAGTACCAGTCCTCAAAAAGAATGGAAAGATTCGAATCTGCATCGACTTTCGCAATCTGAATGAGGCGTGTCCTAAGGATGAATTCCCTCTCCCTATCACAGACATCATGATTGACAACACCTGCGATTTCGAGCGTATGTCATTCATGGATGATTTCTCGGGGTACAACCAAATTAAGATGCTCCCTGATGATGAAAAGCATACATTATTCCGAACACCAATTGGCACATAATGCTACACAGTCATGCCTTTCGGTTTAAAAAATGTTGGCGCCACCTATCAAAGAGCTATGAGCATCATCTTTAGAGACCACTTGCGCAAGACAGTGGAATGCTACGTCGACGACATCGTCGTCAAGAGCCGCTCTAAGGAAGATCATCTGCATGATCTGAGGACAGTGTTCGACCTGATGCGAGCGCACAATTTGAAGATGAATCCCACAAAATCCTTCTTGGGCGTATCCAAAAGAAAGTTCTTGGGTTTCATTATTACTTCCCAAGGTATCCACATAGATCCCGAAAAGACAAAGACAATCATGGAGATGGGTCCCCCAAGAAATCTCCGTGAACTCAGAGGTCTTCAAGGAAGGCTAGCTTACATCAGGAGGTTTATCTCTAACCTCTCCGGACGATGTTAACCATTCACCCACCTCATGAAGAAGGGCGTTTAATTCGTATGGGATGAAGAATGCCAGCGCGCCTTCGACAGCATCAAAGAATATGTCGAACCCTCCAGTCTTGGTAGCCCCGGTTGCTGGAAAACCATTCCTGCTCTATGTGCGAGCAATGGAGCATTCTCTCGGTGCTTTACTTGCGCAAAACAATGATGCAGGCCATGAGCAAGCTATATATTACCTCAGCCGAATGATGATAGGGTCGGAGCATCGATACGCTGCCGTAGAGAAAGAGTACCTTGCTCTGGTCTTCACCATTCAGAAGATACGACACTACGTCACGGGACAAAACATCCATGTCGTATCAAGAGTCAACCCCCTCAGGGTCCTCATGACTAAGCCAGGTGCACTCAGCTCTCGCCTCGCTACCTGGGCGATATTACTGTCCCCCTACCACATGATCTTCGTCCCATAGAAGGCTGTTAAAGGTCAAGCTCTGGCAAACTTCTTAGCAGCTCATCCAGGTTCGGAGTCAACCAGAATAGACGAAGAGATTCCAGATGAGGTCGCCAATTCAAATGTGGCCTCTCATGATGCCGTATGGCGAATGTTCTTCTATGGCACTTCCAGAACTGGGCCCAAGGGCAACATCATCGCTGGAGTCGGAGTGGTGCTAATTTCTCCCTCCGGGCTGGTGATCAATCGGGCTTACTCCCTCACGGAGCCCTGTTCAAATAATGTGGTTAAGTACAACGCTTTGGTCATTGGCCTCCGACTTGCGAAGGAGCTGGGGGTAGAGTATCTTGAAGCATACGACGATTCGCAGCTAATCGTTAACCAGATCCGGGGCTCATACGAAGTTCGTCATGAAGACATGATCCCCTATCACCAAATAGGGATTGACATCATCTCGTCCTTGGTAGGGTTCTTCATAGAACACGTTCCCAGGCTCCAGAACATTGATACCGATGCCCTAGCAGGCCTTGCAGCTTCCTTAGCAGTGCCGAATCATGCTCACCACTTGGTTGACATAATAGGCCGTGAATTGGTCTGTCCCAAGAATAATGTTCAATGTGTGGAGAGTTACTCCGCTCTGACAGTCGACGAAGCACCAGACTGGAGACAACCATTCATCGACTTCGTTGTCTACGATATCCTGCCAAAAAATCCGAAGAAAGCCACTTCTATCAGAAGACGTTCCCTCAGATTCTTTTACGATACAGAGACAAAAATGCTGTATCGGCGATCATACGATGGATTACTGCTTCGATGTCTGTCAAATACAGAAGCCAAAGAAGCCGTACGTGAAGCTCATGATGGCATCTGTGGAGCCCATCAGCCTGGCCCAAAATTACAAGATCGCCTTCGCCGAATGGGCTATTACTGGCCCACGATGGTTGCCGATGCGATAGACTATGCAAAAAAGTGTAAAGCCTGTCAAGTCCCCGCAGATTTCATCCACCAGCCATCCGAATTTCTATATCCGACGGTGGCATCCTGGCTATTCGAAGCATAGGAAATGGACATCATTGGTCCGATCACTCCGACTTCGTTCCGAGGACATCGCTTCATACTCGCAGTCACAGATTACTTCTCCAAATGGGCGGAGGCTATTCCGCTGGCAGAAGTGAAAACTTCAAACGTGATGAGCTTCCTCAAATATTACGTTATCTACCGCTATGGACTGCCCCGAAGGATCATCCACGACAACGGTCCGTAGTTCGCAAGCCACGCCTTTTATCGGTTCTGCAACAAATACCGGATCCAGAATGTTGCTTCGACACCGTACAATCCGACAGCGAATGGGTTGGCAGAAGCATTCAATAAAACTATAATCAAGCTCCTCAAGAAGTTCGTGTCTTCCAACAAACGCGACTGGAATGAGAAGCTTGGCGAATGCTTGTGGGCATACCGTACTACAGTTCGGACGGCCACTGGGAACACACCATTCTCTTTGGTATACGGGAGTGAGGTAGTTCTCCCATTAGAGACTCAAATACCCTCACTCCGCGTTGCTCTTACCTATCGATTGACAACGGATGATAACCACCATCGTCGGTTACAAGAATTGGAGGCCCTAGATGAGAAGCGCATGTTAGCTCAACAACGAATCGAGCTGTACCAAGCACGTATCTCGGGAGCCTTCAACAAGAAAGTTAAAATCAGAACCTTCCAAGTTGGCGATCTCGTTCTGGCAGTTCGGAGGCCGATGGTTATGACTCACAAAACCGTCGACAAATTCTAGCCAAAGTGGGAAGGCCCGTTCATCATCGAGGCTGTATTCTCCAATGGTGCTTATCGCCTCGCAAAACAAAACGGAGACTTGCTCATATTGCCCATCAACGGCAAGTTCCTAAAAAAATATTATGTCTGAAATAACATCCTCCAAATTTCTCAGATTGTTGAGTTATGTACCCTCTGGTACCGCTGAACTTACATTCTGACTCCAAATCTCCCAGATTGTTGAGTTATGTACCCGCAGGTACCGCTGAACTTACACTCTGGTCACTCCAGATGAATCTATATCGCATCTTTCAGGTAGTAAGTCATGTATAATCATACCTCTGAACTTTCTTCCTAAAAGAGCTCCCTCCTCATGATCCAATACCCGTACTTTCAGTGCATAAAAAGGGTAACAGATCCACAAATTCCCCGAAACAACCACGTCGATGTTACCTCTGAGTTGTTTCCCTTCCATCAAAAACAAACCACCCCTCATATAGAACTTTCATGTCCTCATTACCTCTGAGTTGTTCTATGTACCCTTCATGGAGCCCACTCCTGCCATGTCCTCATTACCTCTGAGTAGGAAGGCTCCATCGAAGAAACCCTTATATTTACTATGTCCTCATTATCTATGAGTAAGTATGTTGGTTTTTCTATCGACTTATTATCCGTATCCTGAACCAGGGTACGCCAGGGATAATAGGTCCACAAAAAATCTCCTATTAGGGTAACTACTGCAAGCAAAGAGCGAATGTATTCTGTTCATTCAAAATCAGTTACACTCACATGACTACATCTCATGAGCAAGCCAAAAAAGTTCTCTATCGTTTCATTCAGACAAGAAGAAAAAAAAGATTAAATTGATGTCCAAAAGAAGCGAAACACAAACTACAGCTAAAGACAGACAGAAATATCAAGACGAAAGATGGACATTTATGGGAGCCCACGAATCCTAGTTGTGGGGGCGCATATACCATTCCCTCAACCATTTTTCATATGAAGGATCTATTTGAGCAAGAACCCCGTCCGGAATAGGAGGGTCAGAACTCCCAGTACTACCACCCTCAGACTGGGGCTCCTCCTTTACAGCAACTTCAATGTTGGGAGTGTTTCCCTCCCCTATAGGCGCCAGCTCTTCTTTTTGTTCCTCCATTTTTGGTATCACCTCCTCCTTAACGAGCGATGACTCTTGTTTGATGAAAGGAGGCAGCAGCTCCTCCTTCACAACGATCTCAGCCTTCGGCAGGGGTGCTGCAAGAATCAAAGATAAAAGAAACAAAGTTAGAAGTTGGCCAGGTGAAATCAACTTAGTGTTTCAGAGCTTATTCGGCACTAATTAGCGTAAGCTTATGCGGCTCTGTTTAGCGTGAGCCTATGCGGTTCTGATTTGACGGGGCCTCATGCGGCCCAGTCCAGATGAGCTTATGCGGTTCTGCTTAGCGAGGCCTTATGCGGCACAGTTCAAAGGAGGGCTTATGCGGTCATGTTTGATGGGGCTTCATGCGGCTCCATTCAGAGGGACTTATGCGACTCTGTTCGACGGGTCCTTATGCGGTTCAGTCTGCGAAGTGCTTATGCAGCCACTAGACGACTCTTATGCGGCTCGGACATGGGGTATACCCCCATACGACTCGGACAGGGGACGTCTATGCGGCACATACAATTTGAACAGTTCAAGGAAGACGAAGAAGGCCCGTGCATAAAATATACAACATAGCCATGAAGATTAAGTTCTGAGTTCATGCAATTTCTTCCAAAATCCTTACCAGCAATGGTGGGGTGAACGTCGAAATGAACTTCAGGCACCGCAGTCGACGTAGAAGCCACTCCCTTATCCTTCGTCGCAGCCTTGGAAGTCTTGGGAGCCATCGTTGATCGAAGAAGAAGAAGAAGAAGAAGACAGCCTAGGGCAAGAGAGGTTCGAATAAAAGAAGAAAGTAGAGAGTTTCTCTAAAAAGTTACTCTTATTTATAGGCGAACATGGGCTCATAAATCGACGAACGCTTCGATTCGTGTGCCGCCTAAAGAACAAAATTAATGCTTCGGTCATCGAAGCAAATCTGACCCTTGGGATCCTCCCCCAAAAGGTGGCTTCAAATCAAAACGAATCAAGTGCAATTAATGACGCCTACGTGGCAGAAAGGACAGTATGCGGCCAGAGCGATCCATGTGGCCAGAGCGGTCCATACGGCTAGGAAGTCCATACGGCCAGGCCGTCCATGCGGCCAGGCCGTCCATGCGGCCAGGCAGTCCATGCGACCACGAAGGCCATGCGGCTAGGAAGTCCATGCGGCCAGAATATCTTATGCGGCCAGGAGAGCTTATGTGAACATAGCCATACTTCTTATTCAAAGTATTTCAATTTTTCAAATTGAAAACTTTGAAGGGGGTCTTGTAGAAGTATGGAAATGAACAGGAAATCCTATACGGCTCAACACTAGGAGAGTTTCATGCGGCTCAAAAGCTCGTTAAAGTTTCATGCGGCTCAGAAGTTCCCAGCGAGCCACGTGGCCTTATGCGGTTCAAAAAGTCCTTCACCAACCGGCCGTAATTAATTTTATGCAGCTGGCTCATTTAATGCCCTGATGCGAAGCGACGGCTCTGACACGAAGGTTTGACAGCCCTGACATAAAAGTGAAATAATGACCCTGACATAGTGGCAGGCTCCTAGGAAAGACAAGAAAATCTTTATAGCTGGCACAGTCTACCAACCCCAAAAAGTTCCCTATGCGGCTACCTTCCTCATGCGGCAGCCACTCTCATGCGGCCGCCACCCCCATGCGGCTACCACTCTCATGCGGCCGCCACCCCCATGCGGCTGTTACTCCCATGCGGCTTAGATCATGGGGCCACCCCCATACGGTTGCTACTCCTATGCGGCTCGGATCATGGGGTCACCCTCATGCGGCTCAGACTTAAGGATTTCCATACGGCTCAGACTAAAGGATTTCCATACGGTTCAGATAAGGCCACCCTCATGCGACTCAGACTAAAGGATTTCCATGCGGTTCAGATAAGGCCATCCTTATGCGGTTCTGACATGAGGCCACACTCATGTGGCCCAACCATGACAGTCCTCCATGCAGCTCGCAGCAGTTGGGACAGGTGGCGGGAGCTGATCGAGTCTCAATAATTCATATTTATTGCAGTCAATGAGGGACACGTGGCAGGAGTCGATCAAATCTCAATAACTCAGATTTGCTACAATCAACATAACCGTCCAGATTTGGTCAAATCCTAAACAAGCCAGATTTATTGCAATCATCATAATCATCCAGATTTAATGCAATCATTACAATCCGGATTTATGGCAATCAACATAATTGCCTAGATATATTGCAATCGTAACAAACCAGATTTATGGCAATCAACATAATGGTCCGGGGCTCAGAATCTGCCACGTGGATATACACCTCCACCCATGATGCCTATAAATAGCAATATGCCATTCCCTTGTAAAAAAAGGAGAGCATACAGAGAAGGCTGGACACAAAGAGAGCACAGAGATATACGTACAGAGCCAGATACAGAGCGATCCACATTCGAGCAAGAGCATTTCTTTCCCGGAGCCGAAGCTGCGTCCGATCGTCCAAGGAGTAAGGCAGAGTTACCGTCGCTTTTCCGAGCCTCTACCGTCACCCCCCAGAATCAAAAATAAATAATTATACTTAGATTATTGTACCTAGATTTTCATTCCTAGGCTTTCTTTGTACGAGCGAGTTTGTATTGTGAGTCTAAGTTCAGTCCTCCCATAAAACTGTTCTGTACTTTTACAATCAATGGCAAACACTCTGCACAGTCGATTGTTGCATGACAAGCGTTGAGCCAGTCCATTCCCAAGATGATGTCGTACTCTTTGATGTCGAGTACAATAGCATCCAAGGATAAAGTCTTGCCTCTAATTTTAATATAGCCGTTCCTGCAAATCAAAGTTGCAGACATATCTACTCCCGAAGGAGTACTAACACATAAAGCTGTCTTTAGTAGAGTCACACAAATTTATTTTCCATTACAAAATCAGACGATATAAAGCAATGAGTAGCACTAGAATCGAATAGCACCCGGGCAGGTATGCCTTTGTACAGCAACATACATGTTATTACATTCTCTGTGGCCTGAGCCTCTACCTGAGTCAAGGCATAAACTCTTCCTTGCGCACCTTATTGTTGATTCGGTGCATTCCCAGTTGGGGCTGGTAAGGCTAGTGGCTCTTGGCCACGAATATGATTGTTATGTTGGCCCCGGTTTTGATTATTATACTGTCCACGATACTGATTATCATTCTGTCCATGATAATCATAATGCTAATCCCGTTGGGATTCTGATTCCTTTCCTTTCTGCATTCAGATGCCATGTGGCCCATGTTGCCACAATTGAAGCATCCAGCTCGACATTCCGCTTGCCGAAGTCCATACCGGTTGCACTTGAAGCAACGTGGTCCTTGATATTCACCCTTATTCTCACCAGTATTATTATCACGCCCCGACCCGAAAAATTGCTCGTTCTCGCATCGATTTATCCGAATTATCGTCCTCGCTGGGGCGTAATGCCGTACGAGTCTAGAGTTACACTCGTACAAGGCAAGATGACATGTTCTCAAACAATTATATTTGTAGTAACGGAAGAAAACAGAGTATACGAAACAATTCTCTTTATTGATAAATAAACTGAGATTACAAAGGCTTTCAATAGCCCAACTGAATTTGCCAGATTAGCTAAAACACTCAGGTTCTCTCTTGCCTATAAAGGATTTCACATTTCCATACATCATGCCTTCTATATCTCGGCCGCATTAATCCTGTTGCAAGTTCGACCATCAATGCGATCATACGCTTCAAACGCTACGATATTCCATGCCTCAGTACGATCAAGCGAAGCTCTACCGTGAGCAGACCATTCCCTGAACCTGCTAGCAAGCTAGTAGAGGATTAGTACTTTCGTCCTTGCTGTACTGATCAAAGATCCACTTAAATAAATTGATATTTGTTATGTAATTGATTCATGCAACATATAATTTAGTTATCTTTCTATGTTCTCCTTAGGATCTATTTCATGGCATATTCAAAAGTAGTAAGCATAATATCATGGCAAGTATGTTATTTCGATTCGTATAAGTAAGCAGGCAACCAATAGCAATCTCGTGTTGTTTCGTGACTTCTTACCAAACATTGACGCATTCGCCCTTGCACCGACGTAAGGTGAATACGCCTCATTCCTTCCCTGTCATGTTATAAGTACTCTGTGCAGGAGCTCTGTGTTCCTGCACTTTCGACCCGTCGTTCCTTAACTATATGAAGGATAGCTTCTCGGGCTAGAATGGACTTATATTTCTCAAATCGAATATGTAAGATGGTGATCGCTCTGTGCGGTTGCTAACCTAAACATCAGAGGACCCCCGAATTACTCGAGTAAGTGACTTATCACATCAATAACAGGTCGTAAACCGTCCTAATGAAGTGTACCAACAATACTGATAATCTTGCAGTCCCTCCTAGGCCGAACGGTCCCAGCGCCCTGGCGAACCATGTTCGAAGGAAAAAAACACCCGTGCATGGGCAATATATCTTTAAGTCTATTTAACCGTGGAACACATCTTATCTTTCATACAACCAAGCAAATTCGCCTATCTCTATTTCAATTGGCACAATGTCCCAACTCAATGTTCATCAATGAACACCCCAAAGGCCATAAACATTCGAGGATACCACTTCTGCCATATTCGTGCCACAACTGTTCCCTTTGCAACGAAGCCATCATTTGTAAGTCTCGAGCACGTAAGCATGCTTTGATATAGTTTTCCTTCATTCCTTTCGTTGTGCATTCGATGCACGCCTCAATTCAGTATTCTCGTATTCTACGCCTTAGTGTTCAATACATTAGACTTATGTTCCTTTCCTCCGATTCGTGCAACTGAGGCATACCTTGATGGGATATTCGATGTTCTATAGCTCGTGCACTGAGGCACTCGCGTCGATATAGTCTTTCAATGTTCTAGCATACTAACTCATGTACGGGGTACGAATGACTTGTGTACTGAGGCACTCGTCGATACAGTTATTCCATGTTCTTATGGCTTGCGTACCGAGGCGCTCGCCTTTGCGATATTCATTGTTCCATAGCGATTCGTACATTTGATGTACGTTTTATTTCAATTGTTCTATCTAGTGTTAGACACACACTATGTTCATCTCTCGATCAAGCCACGCCCGTGGTCTCGATAGGTTAACTCAGCATACAACAATATATTTTACTTAGGCCAAGTCAAAGTCCCCCCACCTTAAGCCGATACGCCTTGTCGTTTCGCTGAGCCGATGCGGCTCGATTTCATAACTTGTTGTGCGGCCAACTCTTCTGACTTAGCCATTCAAGCACTTCGTGCTTCATTAAATTATACGACCGATTTGGCTTACCGAGCCTATGCCTCAGTCCGTTGCGATACAGTGATTTGGTTTTTCGGACCCTGTTGTAAATAAGGCAAAATGTCAATATTTTATATTTTAGCGTAAACGTATAGCTTTCACACGAAACCAACTAAAATCAATATTTGTCTGAATCAGACTAATGCCTTGCGTCGATTCAATTTCTTAGAATCCTCGATCCGACTCAATGCTTTCTTTCGGGCCAACTTAACACTTGTATCGATCTTACTCGATGTGTTTCTCGGGTCTACGTTAATCTTTGCATCGATCTGACGATGCATTTTTCGGGACAAGGTAACTCTTGTATTGATTCACATCGATACTTAATTTGGTCAACGCGTCTCTTCGAGTCAACCATTCAGCATAATGCACCGTACGGAGCGGGGCATTACAGTTATAACACTTAGGAACGTCATTCTTTCCAGCAACTATCGTTTATGGTTGGTACTCTGGTTGCTCTGTGTTGTCCCACGACTAATTGGCAGATGGAATCTCTCTATCTCGAGATCTTTTTTGTGTGCCTAATTGCCCTGTAAGATGTACACTTTTGACTTAGCAAATCACGCTGTAGGCCATCATTCAAGCCTTGCGCGAATCTTTCCTGCTTCGCGTCATCATTCGGAACCATGTACCTAGCGAATGCAACTCTCTTCAGAAATTCGATCTCGTAGTCATCCACTCACATACTGCCCTGCTAGAGTGCTACGAACTCCTTCTTCTGTCGACGAATAGCTGGTGGAATGAATTGGAAAATAAAGGCCTGTTTGAAGGTCTCCCATGATATCTTCATATACGAACTATTTCTGCAAAGTGCCTTTCTCTGCGAAGTCCACCATTCCTGGGCCTTGAGATGAAGATGTACAATGGTACACTCCACCCTCTTACTGCCATGTATATCCAACATTCGAAAGTAGCCCTTAAGTGTGTTCAAGAAGCCCATCACTTCATCTGGCTCCGCCCATCCATTAAACTCATGCGGATCGCAGCTTTTGAATTCTGAGAACTTGAAGCTCATTCTCTTTCGTGTCGACATTTCAGATTTCTCTGTCGGTACTTCTACGGTCTCAGTTGCTGCTGTAGCTCCCCTTCCCAGAAATTTTGAAATATCTTTATTATTATTTTATTTGAATAGTGATTTTTAGTTTTTTATAAATAATTAATTAGTTAATTATTACGGTAGATGATTTTAGTCATGATTAGAAATTGGGGTACAAGGTGACTGAAAATCATGGCACGGATAGCACAGTGGCGTACTTTGACTAGTGTATTAGCCCTGGTAGGAAAGGTCGAGCCATAGTGATGTCCTAACTAGAAAAATTAGGCCAAGTTGCGACTTAACCTCTAAAGACATTTTAATTATTTATTAATTATATTATTGACTTGTAGGAGACCCGGTTATGCCAATTTAGTCCGGACTGGACCAAGCCCAAGCCCATGTGGGCATGTAGAAAGACCAAAGACGGCCATGTAGACATTTTATGTGTATACAAATATTTCTTATTTATTTTAGGACTTGACAAATATTTTCTAAATATTTAATAGTTTATTATTAATATTTAAATGGTGTTTTAGAATATTTGTACGAATTTCTAGGGCTAAATAAAGATGGGGCATGATATGTTCACCAAAAACTCTTATTGGTCATTTTAGTTGGTTATTATTATTATTATTATTATTATTATTATTATTATTATTATTATTATTATTATTATTGTTATTATTATTATTATTATTATTATTATTATTATTATTTTTATTATTATTATTAAATAATATCATTTGTAATTATTTATTCTGATAATTCATTATCAAATAAATTATATATACGTATGTGCATATTTTTTTATAAACTATATACAAGGATAATATTGATAGTTTATTTAGATTTATGGAAATTATTTTATATAGATATAAACGAGCATATATGGATACATATAGTTAGAGAGAGAGAGGGAGAGAGAGAGAGAGAGAGAGAGAGAGAGAGAGAGAGAGAGAGAGAGAGCTATATGTGTGTGTGTGTGTATGTGTGTGTTATATATATATATATATATATATATATATATATATATATATATATATATATATATATATATATATATATATATATATAAAGAATATAGGATTTATATAGAAAATAAAGAGGAAGTAAAAAAATATATATATAGAATATAGAATATAGGATTTATATATATATAGAAAAAAAATATAGAAAATAAAGAGGTAGTAATAGAAACAACCCAGCCCACCCCAGGCCGAGCCCGACCCCTGGTACACCACACAGCCGTATATATATACATACGAACGAGAGAAAGCGAGAAAGGAATGTAAAACCCTAAGGTAAATGTCACGACCCGCACCCGGTTTTCGGACGCGAGCTCGTGAGCAAGCCAGCTACGCATCAAGCGGACTCCAGCCCGACTCGAATACATATAAGCTGTCCAGAATATGGTATCATGTCTAATCTAAACTATATCTCAATCCACAATAAGACAATAAACATGAATGAATACTATGGGTCGTGGTCTACAGCCCACTAGCATATATGTCCGATAAGACTCTAAAGGAAATAACAAGATTCTAAACTGAATCAATAAACATGATAACTCATGATAAGGAATGTAGAGCACGAAAGGTAACAAACGTAATAATGATACCTGAATCCCACAAGAATCGCAAATCCTCCGCCATCCAGAATTACTAGCTAACTTTATGCCATCGCTAAACCTGAAGAGATCATCAGGTCCTCAGAGGATATAGCAAGATACATAAAAATGAGCCTTTCTAACAATTTATTATGCATGGAGAAAAATACAGAATAAACAAGTAAAACTGAGCAATGAATAAATACGAATCTGTACACTGTCTACACATAAATGAACTGCTGAACGAGGACGAGAGAACTCATGTCAAGATGTCAACAGATAACCAAAATGATACTCAAACCCTCGTCCTTAGTGTAGACTCGCAGGTTTGAACAACTACTAGCCCTCGTCCCTAGTGTGGACTCGCAGGCTAGCATCACCTTCGTCCCTAGTGTGGACTCGCAGGTGTGAACCATATACTACTAACCCTCGTCCCTAGCGTGGACTCGCAGGTTAGCATTACCCTCGCCCCTAGTGTGGGCTCGCAGGTGTGGACCAATAACTACTAACCCTCGTCTCTAGTGTGGACTCGTAGGTTAGCTTAAGACACAGATAACTACTAACCCTCGCCCCTAATATGGACTCGCAGGTTAGCTTCAAGATTTCAAGACAAGGAAGTTTAGCAGTTCAATGAACGACTTCTCGACCATGACACAACTCAATCAAGGCACAAGTGAACACGACCAATAAGATACAAAGCTAACTGTGAACACGGTCTATATAGCAATGATACAGATATACAGACAGGATATGAAAGATACATGGCAACAATATGAGAAAAACTGGATAATAATAAAAAGATAGTGCATGTAAATAAAGCTGTATAGAAAAGTAAGGTATACTTGCCTGAGGTCCTGAGCTGCGGGTTTGATCAAGTGTTGAGTCAAAATCCATCGAACCTAGATCATGTATCAAGTCTAAATCAACACATGGTACAACTACAATAAAGATACTTCTTACTAATTACTTCTTGTATTCTTCAATTGTTTGTCTACCCCTTCCTTTTTACTGTTTGTCCAACAAGGCTTGTTATTACTCTTCCTTCTTGGTCTACCTAAAGGCATCTAACTGTCCTTCATGCTCTCACATGCATTCTGGGTATTCCCTTGTATACACCATGTCATGCTTGCGACAAAAGCAATGGTACAATTAATTTATCTGGCCATATGACATTGGGTTGCCACCTGTTACGAAGTACAACTAACGTAGATGCAACTGCTATAAGGGAAACTAATACAATTACATTATTCTTAACAAAACCCAAATAATGACATTATGATCACATTGTCTAATTGGGTCTCTTCTAATAAAACAGAGCAAGGCTTACAGTATCAATCATCTTCGATACCTACTGGTATCAGGTCAGGGCTCGGTGTAGGGTTAGATGTAGTGCAGTGAACTAAGTAATGAAGGGCCGACACTTTGAGGGAATAAAATATTAATTGATCTTGGACTGAACAAATATGTGCCTCGAGCCATTCCTTAGAGTAAACTAATAGAGTTCACCCAATGTCTGAACATGATGATGTTAGGCATATCATGGTGATTGTTCAATTAGGAAGAACTGAATATTATATTCAGTGTAAAGACTAAATATCAATTATATTGTAAACACAGATAATTGATAAAGGTTACTAGCACAAGTAAGTTATTACAAGGAGGGGACCAGTACATAAGTCCAGGGGACTGGAATAATTAACTAACTGAGACTGAACATGATATTTGAACAAAAGTGGATGATATGTTTGAACATGACATCACCATGTGAAGACTGCATATTCTAAAACTGAACTTCACATTCTAAGTAGGACAACTTGCAATGACTGCATCATGAAGAGAACGGACTGAACATGGAATAAATAGTGACTGATCAATTTAGGGGGGATCTTAAACTAGAACAGGGACTGCATGCATCATGATACATGAACCTTTAAGGAATAGCTGGACAATGCAAATAAGGAATGGAAACTAAACAAAGCAGTAGGTAGACACATATAGCCGACCACACAATGCCATTTTGTAGTAGTATCAGGTTATAACATGCTCTACTAAATCAAACCAGTAGGTTTCTAGAGGAGGGATTTAATGCAGCGAATTTGAATCACTAGAACATGTTCAACTAAATCTACTAAAACAAACGAGATCAATTCGACACTTTTATTCCCATCAGGCTGAGGCAATATGGTCTTCCTAATTCTACAACTATCATAATCTGATCTACTTTTGTTCAGAAAATTAATTACCAAAAGATCTATTAGCATGGTATAAGAAAGGAACTGGCCATAAACATATTTTACTCACATCCTAAGCCCAATAAAATGAGCACTTAGTAGTAATAGCATTGCAAGTAAAAGAGGTGGGTTACTCTAAGGTACTCTCTACTGCCTATCTGGTTCATTGGCATCAAATTGATACCCCCAATTCTATATGAGTCTGATACTAAGTTTAAGTATCCAAGATTTGGATACTGAGGGCTCTGGTACTATTACTCTACTTGGTCATCGAGCCTACATCCTCCAATGTTGATGGCCAAGCACAGGGATAAGGTGTGCCCCAACATGAACAAGCATACATGCATGCTCGGGATTATGCAAGCCAGCATGAGATGTTGCAGATATGCATATATACACTTAGATATACCTGCCCGTGTTTGTAGACACCCATGGATTGTACTTTATTATCCTATGTTCTTACCACCGGCTATCAAGAACTCCTACTATGAAGTTTCAGGGATGCACCTACTGCTACTGTTGTATTTTCCATACTAATACACACTGAACCCCCTTACATTAGTATCTATTATAAATGCAGATATCTCCTGTTTCCTTGAGGTAATCTCCACATATTCCCATAAGTTCTTTGTTAAGCATTAAATCAAACACTTCCCAACTTCACACTATATTTTATAACTAACAGGACATTCAATCTAGAAGAGGAGGCTTACCTGTTTAGAATCAAGGTGAAC
The DNA here is from genome assembly GCA_029216955.1 of Iris pallida. Classification (NCBI taxonomy): domain Eukaryota; kingdom Viridiplantae; phylum Streptophyta; class Magnoliopsida; order Asparagales; family Iridaceae; genus Iris; species Iris pallida. The sequence goes on from JANAVB010030819.1 coordinate 1,447,297, forward strand.
TCGGCTGCTCCTCGGCTACTACTCTACTTATCTCTTGCTCGAAGGAAAGGAACTAGGTTTTGAAGGACTTGGAGTCGGCTGGTGCCTCCTTCATATATATAGGGTTTACTTTGGTCAGGAGGAGATAAGAGGGATTGGATTTAATTGATATTTGATCAATGAGATTCTGGAGGAATTTGAATTCTTGTTGAAATCGAACAGAGTATCTCATCCGAATTCAAATTCTTGGGGTTTGAAGACTTTTGTATTGAGGCCCCTAAGTGAAATCTGTTTGCAAAGGGACTCACTTCCCTTATTATTTACAAGAAGTAGTAATATAAGTATATATTACACATATACTATTAAATCACATATATGCATTAATTAATAATTCATCAATATTTAATAAATAAAAAATAGAATTGGGGATTTCGGGTCAAGGGCTCATAAACCTACCCACCTTAAAATAATTTCGTCCTCGAAATTCCAATTCATAACTATTCCTTAAAAATCAAAGTCTACTATTTCCTTAATCTCCTCAAAATATTTTATGGCCTTCTATAGTCATTTGGTATTTACGAAATATCGAGGACTTCTACCCACCTTAGGTTACACTACTTCCTCCGAACTGGGGGTAGTACTCGCTGCTCCAATGTTCAGAAATTGCGGAAGGCGCAAAAAGTTTGGATTCCTAAGTCCAAAGCATCCTCGGATCTCCTTGCTGTCACTAAAGGCAAAGGAATCCTTTCCCACTCCTGTTGTGGAGGCTCCCGTCTGTGACGAGGCAGTCTCTACTTTAGTGATACGCCTTGGGCGTAAAAATCAGTCTCCCGTCTGTGACGTGGCAGACTCTCAAGTTTTACGTTCTGCGCGTAAAAATCAATCTTTACGCTCTACGCGTAAAAATCAGTCTCCCGTCTGTGACGTGGTAGACACCCAAGTTTTACGCTCTACGCGTAAAAGAAAATCTCCCATCTGTGACGTGGCAGATATTTATATTTTGCGCTCTACGCGTAAAGGTAAATCTCCTATCAGTGACAGAGTAGATAAAATTCATAATGATGCTTCTGCATCTAAAGTGAATTTGCCTACACGTATGCAGCGTAGAAACAAGAATCCTATTATTGGTAAAACTTCAGTTTTCCACCAACAGCCTTCTTACACTGCTTTACGCAAGGTACCAAACCTTCAAATTATGCGTAATGCTGATGGAGTTCTTTGTGCACAAAAATCTCAAAATTTACGTACGAAACTCCAGGCGTATAAAAATGTACAGTTTGGTTCTGCTAATGCAGCCAGCAATCTTATTTATACACAAGGGACTAAACGTTTCTCTGTCCCAAATGTAATAAAGAAGACGACTCCTTCTACTTCTTCTAATTTACGCGAGTTGCTTGTACAAAAGCGTAAAGACAGAAAATCTCCTGTGACACTCCCCAAAGAAAATCATCATTGTGGGTGTCACCATATTGTAATCAAATGTTGCTGTTCGGCTTCTAAACGGTCAGTTTTTGACCGATTAAGTTATAATGTGCCTCAGCAATCAGTTGATGACCAAGAACAAGAGTTGTCATATGCTTCAGTTAATATGGCAACTCATACCAATAGAGGACGACGTCCAAGACACAACTCGTCCCAGAATCCTGGTCAACAACAGTTCAATCGACTTCTTGATAGTTTCGAAGGGGTATATCAGAATACTCGATCAAGAAGTCAAAGACACTTGCAGTCTTCTGATTCAGAAGCTGGGGGTACCCAGTCTTTGGAGTCCGAAACTGATAGCATTGATTCATACTTTTACACCAATCCCTCTGTATCTTCAAGGGAGGTTGAATCATATGCTATCAGAGATGAACCGGAGACGTCAACTGCTAATACAGAACAACGTCTCTCTACAGTTGAGCAGTCATTGAAGGACATGCTTGCTATGATGCAAAGTATGCATCAAATAATAATGACTCAGCAAACTGCTCAGCCAGCAGTAGTAACACCGGTGCAAGTAGCAGCACAAACTCAAGATAGTCAAGGGATTGATGTAGCTTTGAATAATCTTAGTCAAGAGCCTGCTGTCAATCAAAATTTTGTATCTCCAGATCCTCTCATTCCAGAAGATGTACCACCTCCGGTGGGGGTTACGGTACATCCAGCAACTATTTAATCGAATGTGCTTCCTCAAACTATTGAAGCTATTCAAGCAGTGCATGAGCTAAAAGCACAGTTTGAAGTTCTGAAGCACAAGGATCAGCTCCAGAGGTTAGGGATTAAGTAACCTTATCCTCCTCATTGGAATGATGTACCCTTTCTTCCAAAATTCAAGCCACAATCGATGGTCTTATTTGATGGAAAGGCTTCTCCTAGTCAATATATCAATTATTTTGATATTTATGACTGTGCATATATAGAAGAATGATGCTCTTCTCACCCGAGTTTTTATCGGGTGCCTGACGGGTTCAGCTTATGACTGGTATCGCAGTCTACCCGACAATTGCATATCGTCTTTTGACGAGTTTAAAGCAATATTCTCTCCCATTTCTATGAGGGAGGAATGGACATGAATATATCCTCCTTAATAGAAATCAAACAAAAAGAGAAGAAAGATACCCGAATGTTCATTGAACGTTTCCGACAGGCAACTTTGAAAATGCCTCCTGGTATGCCAGATTCAGTATTGATTGATACGTGTAAAATGAATCTGCGACCATCCATTGCTGTCTTTACGGGATCTCAATTCACAGATTGGGCCTCGTTTATTATAGCAGCAGTTTCAGCCGAGACCAATGGTATGTTGGCTCGTGAACATGGGATGATCTTTGCCTCAGAAGACAAAGGAAAGAAAGGCTCTTCTGGTAATAATTCCGGCAATCGTAATGGGAAGGGAAAGAAAACCCAAGTGGTTAATCTTTCAAAATCCAAAACGACGCCGAATAATCTAGAGTCTTCCAAACCAAAAGAAGAGTACTCTTTTGATAACAGTGATATCCCAGGGATATTCCAATGTCTCGTTAAGAGTGACAAACTCCATGTTCCGGAGCCAAAAAGGCCTAATGAGGTGAATCTGACTGACAATCCCAAATATTGTATCTATCATAGATACATAAATCATCCTACCAAGGCTTGCTACGTTTTAAAGAAAAAAATCCAAGAGTTGATAAATGCTAATGCCATCGCTTTAACCAATGATGAGCATACAGTTACAACTAATATAATTTTTTTTCAATTTGGAGGTTTTCCTCCACAGCAAGTTCCAGATGGGATTGTCCCAATTCCTAAGGCGATAATAAAAATTGTAAATCTCCCGCCTGCTAGAGAGCAAAATGAAGGATTATTGTCTCTCACATTAAAAAATGGTGAAATCATGTGGGTACATCCTGACTTAGTACCTGAAATGGAAGATGAAGGTAAAACTTCAAAATCTAAGAAAGGTAGAAAAGTCAAAACCTGCAATATGATTTCTCATGTTGTTACTCCAGATCATGATGATTTGAATCATCTTTGGGATGGCATTCCTTTGGAGGATAGACTGAGGGGTTTGAATATATGCCCTCCAAGTTTGGCTCCTCCTACCAAACTCAAACTTACTCATCACCAATGGTTAGTAATGAGTAGTGTCCCTTTATACAGGGCACAACAAGTCTTTGCTGCTTATGAGAAAGCTCCTGTGGGGATTTTTCCGCCTGTCTCGAGTATTCCTCCTTCTCCTATGGCTACAGAGGTTTCTATTCCTCCTTCTCATGTGGCTACAGAGATTTCTATTCCTCCTTCTCCTGTAGCTACAGAGGTTTCTATTCCTTTTTCTCATGTGGCTACAGAGATTTCTATTCCTCCTTCTCTTGTGGTTGCAGAGGTTTCTATTTCTTCTTCCTTTGTAAAACTATCCATTGAAAGTTCGTTACCTATTCACATGTACAATCAATAATCAGTCCATCTCATAAAAAAGATAGGCTATAACTTTCAGAAGACGGAAGGCTTGAACTATGATAAAGGAATGCGACTTTCTTTATAAATTCCAAGTCAAAAATCTACTGTTGGATTGGGTTTTGAGGTCCCTCATAAAAATCCTCGCAAGAAGAAGACTAAGGGAAAGAAGAATAGAACCTGTAATATGGTACTTCATTCTCCTGAGTCTGAAGAAGAAACATTTACTGGTACGAGATCTGGGAAAGAGTACCACAAAGATTATGAGGGAACTTCTAAAGAAGCGGAGAACGTTGCTGAAATTCTACCAGCTCAACCATCTCATGTTCCTGCTGATGCAAGACCTTCTAAACCATCTGTGGTTGAGAAAGAAAAACAGAAAGCAGTACGCTTTGACGTCCCACTGAAGTCCGCTTCAAATCAAGGGGTGGTGATGAAACCTTACAAATTTGATATTCTAGCCCAACTAGCTAATACTCCGGCTAGACTATCTATCTTTGAGTTGCTTCTCCTTTCTAAAGAAAGTCGTAAAACTTTGAGTGAAGCTTTGCTACAAGCTGATTCATGCTTAGCTCAACTCAAGAGTCCTGACAATATACCAGTATCATGTCCACAATGTCATAGTGTGATGGAAGCAATTCCTAATATTACCTTCACACAAGAAGATATGCTGTTGAAGCATAATAAACACGACAGACCTCTGTGTTATACAGGGATTGAATCTACTGAAATTGACCGGATTTATATTGATCCTGGGTCTTCTATTAGTATTATTCTTCAGAGTATGCTACGACCTTTGAGGATTCCTACTAGTGATTTGACTTACACTAGTACAACAATAGTTGGTTTCAACTCTGGCAAGAGTAAACCACTAGGGAAGATTCGTCTGAAGATTCAAATTGGTGATCTTCGAACTATGGCGACTTTTTATGTTATCAACTCAGATGTATCTTACAACATCCTTCTTGGAAGACCGTGGATACATGAGCATAACATTGTACCTTTAACTCTCCACCAATGCTTCAAGTACGTGGATTCTCAAGAGATTATGAAGACTGAATTCGTAGATATCAATCCTTTTAAGGGTGTTGAAGCCTATTTCTCTGATTCAATACTCTACAAACAGGAGCATGTGAAGGAGATATCAGATATAGCTGAAGATCGATCACTTGCAGAAGATTAAACTGTCAATGAGGATCCTCCGGAAGAGCAACCTTTGAAGATTAAAGTCAAAGGTCGAATCCAACCCCAACTGTCAATGACCAACCTCTGATGATCAAGGTTAAAGGAAGAACTCGAGCTTCGTCTGAGGAATCAGTGAGTATTCCAGTCAAGAGCCAAGTTCAACCTCTCATGATCAAAGTCAAGGGACGTACTTCTCGTACGAATGATCCAGAACCACTGATTATCAACCTTGGCAAGTCTACGCAGAAGACGGATGACAGTCCGTTAATGATCAATCCGAAGCATAGTAGTCAGTTTGTAAATGATGTAAATATTGATCATTTTGTACTTTCTAATATTAATGAATATTTCCTTTTGGAGTACATGGTTGTCAAATTTATTGAAAGAATAACTTTATCCGCTGATAATCAAAGTCATCAACATAAAAATGACATAAATACAGAGGAAACCTTATATATTAATCATAAGGAAAATTCTTTTCCTCCTCATGTCGATGTTGGACCTTATGCTCAAAGGTTCTTAACATCTTCTTCCTATCTTCTTCTTGTAACCTCATCATCACAAACTTGTGTAACTTATAGACGTCACGAAGAATCTTATTTTGTGATTCTGTATAATAAGAAAAACAAGCACCAAATTGTGTTTGGCCTGGCTAGAAATATTCCTGTTGCTCAGACAGATGATCTCAGAGAGAAAGATAAAAGAAGAATCCGAATTGACAAATATAGTCAACAATCTCTTAAGATTATCCAGAATATGGGATATGATTTGAAGACTATGCAAGGACTCAATCAAGGCAAAGGTAGACGGTTACCATTATGTGGTGATCTATTTTACCAGAAAACTCGTCATGGGTTGGGGTATGATCTATCCCGCATGTTTAACGAAGATATACGAGAAGAATTTTCTTCCAGTTCTTCACAATCCTCAGATTCTGAAGAAATCCAGTTCATCGAATCTGATACATCCCACATGTTTAACGAAGATATACAAGAAGAATTTTCTTCCAGTTCTTCACAATCCTCAGATTCTGAAGAAATCTAGTTCATTAAATCTGATACATCCCACATGTACAAAGAAGATATGGAAGAATGTTCTTCCAATTTTTTATAATCCTCATATTCTGGAGGAGACTATTATGATGAATCTGAGTGTGCCTTTTCAGTCAACATAGTTCAAACCGATGGTGAATCTGAGCCATTTGAAAATGACCCTTGGGCACAACAAATGGACACTCAATGGGAGCTTCGTTTTGAACAGCGACAGCCACCTACAGAAGATAAAATTGTCCAGATTGATATTGGAGACGAAACTTCGTCTAAGCCAATATTCATCAGTAAAAACCTTTCTGAAGATGAAAAGGAAGAGTTGGTACAACTGATTAAAGAATATATTGATATCTTTGCATGGAGTTATGAGGATATGCCGGGTCTAGATCCTAAAGTAGCTACTTATAAACTCAATATTCTTCCTAATACCAAACCTGTAAAACAACAGCAACGACGTTTTTGACCAGATATGATGGATGCAATTGAAGCAGAAGTCAAAAAGCTGATCACATGTGGCTTTGTTCGTGAAGAACAACACCCAGACTGGGTTACCAACATTGTTCCTATTATAAAAAAGAATGGAAAAGTCCGAGTTTGCATAGATTTTCGGTATCTTAATGCAGCTTGTCCAAAGGACGAATTTCTACTTCCGATTACCGATGTCATGATAGACAATACATGTGGTTTTGAACGCATGTCTTTCATGGACGGATTTTTAGGATACAATCAAATTAAGATGCATCCAGGAGATAAAAAGCATACTACTTTTCGTACACCCCTTGGAGTTTACTGCTATACGGTTATGCCGTTTGGTCAGAAAAATGCCGGTGCTACGTATCAACGGACTATGAGCAACATCTTTCAAGAACATCTACTGAAAACAGTTGAATGTTATTGTAGGCCTTTAAAAATGACAGTCATGCTGAGTTGATCAGGACAGAGTCAAAAGTCATGCTCAGTTGATCAGGACAATATTTACAAATCACGCTGAGGCCTTTAAAAATGACAGTCACGCTGAGTTGATCAGGACAGAGTCAAAAGTCACGCTCAGTTGATCAGGACAATATTTAAAAATCACACTGAGGAGACAACTCATCATTTGTCAGAGAGTAATTATGACTGACAGCACAACAATCGAAGAATGTCTCTTCGTATGCCACGTATGCACAGAATTCGAGAGATCACAGCCGTCTATTGCGTGATTTTTGAAATCTTCTTCAGCAAGACTCAACCTTCGTCAAGTTGGCGTACCAAAAGAGCTTCTTGTCATTTAATACGACTGACAAAAGCAATCACTGTCAGAGATTTTGTGTCAGTCGAGGCATGCCAAATCAAGACAGCTGGCAGTTCTATCCCAAGTCTGCGTGTATTTGTGAGATCTTCATCTCAAACGAGCATGGATTCTGAAGTTTTCTTCCTCAAGTTTGTGTGGATTCTGAAGTTTTCTTCACCAAGTCTGCGTGGATTCTGAAGCTTCCTGCCCCAAGTTTGCGTGGATTTTGAAGTTTTCTACCCCGAGTCTGCGTGGATTTCGTCTTCAACAAGTCTGCGTAGATTTTATCAAATTAGAGTACGTGGCAGCCATGCCACTGATCTCTCGCCTGCGTGTCCTGTAACTTGCACACGACTCATGCATGATCGCCATGTGTCTAACAGTTACAGGCCACGTCCAGTAACTGCTCACAGTCTTGCGTATGTTAAATCCTGCGTGATTTTCAACTAAGCACAGGCTGTAAAGACAGTTATCTTTTCAGTTATTATTTTTGACTCTATAAATAGAGTTATTTTTCTCATTCATTGTACAGATACATAGTTATCTACTGTCAAAATTTTGAGAGCTTTTCTTCTTCGCATAGTCCAAGGGATAAAGTGATCGTCTTCTAGATCAGATTCCCACAGTTATAATTTTCCCAGATACACAATAAATAAAAGAATTTATTTATAGAAAACAAATTGGCGACTCTGCTGGGGAAAACTATCTCCTCTTCTGAGATGGCAACAACTCAATGCGACACTTCGTCAATCGGCTCGACGAAGAAGGTGATGACGATCCAATTCGATCAACTCGCCTATGAAGAAATGCAGCGGGCTAAGAGTGGTAAGCCCACTACAGCCTCCATCATCACTGCCAAGTCGAAGGGACACTCTGTCTATGTCCCTAAGAATCAGTTGGCAGCCAATGGTGAAGTCTCTGCCACAGTGTCTACTCCTAACACTGGCAAGAACTCTACTGCAAGCATGCACACTCTTGTGCGCACGAAGATGACAGCAATCAAAGATCACGCTAACAGTACTGGCTCCTTAGCCAAATCTGTTCCAGTGTGTGTCTCCAAAATTAAAAGTCGCGCTGACAGTACTGGCTCCTTAGCCAAATCTGTTCCAGCGTGCAATTTCAACCTCAAAAGTCATGCTGACAGTAATGGTTCCTTAGCCAAGTCTGTTCCAGTGTGTAATTCTAAAATCAACAATCACGCTAACAATACTGGCTCCTTAGCCAAATCTGTTCCAGTGTGTATTTCCAAAGTCAAAAGTCACGCCAACAGCACTGGTTCTTTAACCAAGCCTGTTTCAGCGTGTATTTCATCTAAGAAGAATAGCTCTTTAGCTATCTCTTCTTCTTTGCCAAGTTCTACTAGAACTGGGGGTGGTCTTCCACACAAAGTCCCTTCGAAAAGGAATAACTCTTTAGTTGTTTCTTCTGCTCCTGTAGTTTTTACTTCAGGAACAGCTTTGACTGACAATTTTGTTAGTCAAAGAAAAGGAGATGGTCTTTTGACTACTCTTCCTTCTGGATATTCTATGTCTCAAAACTTGAATGAGTCTAAGAAGAAACATTCCTTAATGTCTTCTTCTATGACTTCTTCGAATTGGGCACAGAATTTGTCTAGAAAAGGTCTGTTACCAACTTCTAATCAAGGGGGTGGTTCAACTCTTCCTTCTCTGCAAATATCCAGATCAATGGAAGGAAAACTTCTTGTTTCCAAAACCAATGTGTTACCTCCAACTGATCTAAGAACAAAAAATAACACTTCTGGTGTTAAGAAACCATACCAGTTGGAAACAAGGATAAGAGATCCAGATGCAGAGTATGCAAGAAATTATGTGGCTCATATTAATCATTCTTTATATAATCAAGAGCCATCAAGACCCAAGAACAGGAAATATACTCCTCAATCTTCACAAACAGATTTACGAGAATATCTTCAACAGAAGAGAAGGAGTAATTCTGTGTCAAAGGACCATGCTGAATGTGACTTCTATCCAAGAGTCATAATTCAATACAAATGTCAATCAATGGCTCATGACCATGTTGATCATGAATGTGACTTCCAGCCAAGAGTCACAATGCAATGCAGATGTCAAACAAAACGACAATCTGTCTTCAATCGGATTCAGTGTGAACCTATGCCTGATGAAGATGAGCCTTTGTTTGCTTCTGTCAACATGACCTCTCGGGATGCTGGAGGTAAAGTTGATAGTCCAGATGGAGTATATAGAAACACCAGAGCAAGAGTCCTGGCCTCTAGTCAAAGAAATTTGATCTCTGAGGATGATTCTGAATTCCTTGGAGAATCTAACTTCCCACCTCTTCCTACTGGGAGTAGTTCTCCTCTAATTGACTTTGATGCATAAAGCAATGATTCAGAACAAACAACATCCACCAGTTCATCAATAATTCCTCGTACAGTCACAACTTATATGGTTGATGGGAATACTGATGAACCTTCTTCTTCCTTGACTCCTCAAGATCAAAGAATTGCTTCTTTGGAACAACAAATGAAGTCTATGGCTGATACTATGAAGTCGATGTATGAACTCATGACAGCTCAGTTGTAAAATCGATAGACTGTACCAGATGCCATATCAACTGACACTGATATGAGTCCAGTACAAGTTCCTCCAGCAGTACAATCCAATACTCCTGGACCAGCTCAACCAAATCCTAGTCTCTCTGGAGCTGGGGGTAGTGCTTACAATGCTGTTCCTCCTCCCAACAATTCTCTACAAGTTACAACTCCACAATCTTCCGGAGTTGTTAATAAAGAATTGAGGAATCTCAAAACTCAATTCGAGGCATTCAAACAGAAAGATGGTTTACAAAGGTTAGGCATCAAGCAACCTTATCCGATAGAATGGAAGCAAGTATCGTATCCTCCTAAATACAAGCCTCCTACTATCTCATTTTATGATGGAACCACTTCTCCAAGTCAGTTTATTAATCACTTTGAAGTGATGACTGATCAGCTGCAACCAAGCGACGCCCTCCTTACTCGGGTGTTTGTTGGATGTCTCAAGGGAACGGCTTATGAATGGTATAGAAGTCTCCCAGATGGGAGCATTACCTTATTTGCCGGTTTCAAACAGATGTTTCTTCAACGTTTCTATGAAGGGCTCAATGACATGACTATGTCTGCTCTTATTAGAATCAAGCAAAAAAATAATGAAACTACAGAGGATTATATTGAACGGTTTCGAAGAGAAGATCTGAAGATGCCTCTTGGAACTCCTGATGCTGTCACCATCGACACATACAAATCAAACTTGTTGCCAATCATCAGCATGTGGACAGGATCTACCCAATTCCAAGACTAGCCTTCTTTCATAGTCAGTACCAGGGCTGCAGAAATTAGTGCTGAAACCTTCAAAGGTTTAGGAGTGCAGATGACTCCCAAAGAAACAGGTCAAGGTACTAACAATAAAAACAATGCTCGCAAAGGAAAAGAAACTCTTGAAGTTAATCTTCAGAGCAAAGATGCATCAACTGTTCAAACTTCTCCTACCTCTACAACTCAACAACCAAGAACACCTCGCCCTAAAGAAGAATATTCTTTCGATGATGATGATGTCCTTGGTATCTTTGAATGTCTGCTGAAAGGTAATAAGATACAATTACCTGAGATCAAGAAACCTGATGAAGCTGGTAAGACAGATCATCCCAAATACTGCCCATATCACAGAATGTTGGGTCACACAATTCGTACATGTTATGTACTGAAAGGAAAGATCCAAGAAATGATTAAATCTGGAGCTATCTCCCTTACTCCAAAAGAGAAGACCGTCACCTCCAACGTCGTCTCTATGCAATTCGGAGATTTCCCTCCTCAACTCCTTGAAAGTGGGATCGTTCCTATTCCCAAGGCAACTCTTGAGATAGTGAATATTCCTCCTCCGCAATCTGAAGGATTAGTGCCAATTACTTTGGAAATAGGAGAAATCATGTGGATTCATCCTGATCTTGTGGCAGATTTTGAATCTCCTCAAAAGACTACTTCTCGAAAGTCCAAGAAGGCTGGAAAGATTAAGTCATGTCATATGACTTCTTTTGGGTCTACCTCTGACACAGAGCCAAAAGAGAAAGAAGAAGCACTTGCTGGTACTACTCGAACGGGGAAACCTTATCTAAAAGATTATTCCAAGAATCCTGAGGATACTCTTGATATCCCTCCAGCTGATAAAGATGCTCCTAATGTTCCTCCTGAAGAAGAATCGTCTACTGCACCTGTTCCTTCAACTACACCGGTTGAACCTGTTTCTCCCAAGCCTACAGCTCTGGAGAAAGACAAACAACAGGCTCGGTTTGATAAGCCAATCAAGAAGTCCTCTCCTATTGGACTTCAGAAGCCTTATAACTTCGACATTTTAGCTCAGCTTGCTAATACTCCAGCTATAATGTCCCTCTTTGAACTTCTACATCTTTCTAAAGAGACTCGGAAGACATTAAGTGAAGCACTTCTACAGGCTGACTCTTGTCTTGCACAATTGAAGAAGCCAGATGCAGAACCTGCCACTTGCTTATATTACAACAGTGTATTGGAGATTATCCCAAATATCACCTTTACACAAGATGACATGCCACTGGAGGATAATCGACATGATCGGCCTCTCTACTACACCGGTTATATCGATACGATGAAGATAGATCGTATCCTTATTGATCCAGGGTCTGCTATAAGCATCATGCCAAAGAGCCTATTGGATGAACTAAAAATCCCTCTTCACAAACTCTCTAAGACGGTTACTACTATCCTGGGATTCAATCAAAGCCGAAGCGAGCCTTTGGGAAAGATTCATCTGAAGCTTCAAATAGGTGATTTCAGATCCAAAGTCACTTTCTATGTGATCGAGATCGTCGGATCTTATAATCTTCTTCTGGGGAGGCCCTTTCTTCATGAAAATAATGTGGTGCCTTCTACTCTTCATCAGTGTTTTAAATACATTGATAGCAATGGAAGAGTACAAAAAGAAGTTGCTGATATAAATCCCTTCCATGGGGTTGAAGCTTATTTCAATGATTCCCGAATGTACAAAGAAGAGTATATAAGGGTTATACAAGCTATGGAGAAAGAGGATTCACAAAGTGAGACCTTAATAATTCCTGTTAAAGGTCGAACTACTCAGCAACAATCTCCCAAACTCTCTGAAGAAGGTTCTTTTATCATTCCGGTGAGTGGACGGATTTCTCCGTTACCTCAGTCGTTTGCTCAAGACACGATGATTATTCCTGTCAGTGGGCGTACTGCAATTTTTGCATCTCCACATGTGAAACAGGATACTCTGCTAATTCCAGTTGGAGGGCGGATTATTCTTCCATCTCAAGCTTCAAGGGAGCTCACCTCTTCTGAGCCATTTGTTATCGATCTTAATCGAAACAAAGCTTCTTCTCATTCTTCTTCTTCCCCTTTAGTCATTGACTTGGCTAAGATCTCTAAGGCTCAGCCTTCTCCCAATGTAAATATTGCTGCTTTTATATTTAATGAAAAGTCTCCATCTTTGCAGTACGCTGATGTGTGTAATTATGTTCATAGTTATTTATATTTATTAGATGACTTGAACACAATAACCATTGGAGTTGTACAGACTGTTCATACAGATGTATCCCTAGAACCTGTACAATCTTCATACTTTCTAATTCCCAGCAGAAAGCCAGGAGACATTCCAATATTCTTCTATAAAGGGCCTCAAAGTCCTTCTGATTTAGAAGATGAAGACAAAAATAATGATACTGGAAGATTACAACTACGTCGTTATAGTCAGCAATCTAAGACATCTTCAAAAATATGGGCCATGACTTCAGGACTGGCCTCAATAGTGGAAAGGGAAGAAAAATGCCTGTTCGTATTCCTCCTCTGAAATATGGAAGGACGAAATGCGGATTGGGCTATATAGCTCCTACTCATTTTATCAATATTATCCATGAAGATCCCGAGTCTGACGAAGATAAGAGATCTGATTCTTCTAGTACCACTTCTTGGGATTCGGATACGAGTATCGGTGACTTCTACTGCAACCTTCTGTCTTCCAATATGGTTTCTATTGACTGTTTTGAAAAAAAATGATTCATATTTGACGGTTCATCCGTTCATCTGACGGTTTGACCGTTCATTAATACCTGACGGTTCGTCCGTTCATCTATCCGACGGTTCGTCCGTTCATTATAATCTGACGGTTAACCCGTTCATTCATTTAGTCTTTTGATTTTCGAGTCTAAAGATCATGAAAAATTGAGTTCAAAGATATTTTTATGTCTGAATTCTATTTTTTCCAATCAGTATTAAACTAAGATTATTTCTGGTTTAATATTATTTGATAGAATTACAAAGTTCGTTTGTATATTCTATTCTACTGAAATATGACATATATTATTTACATCTGAACATATTTTCTATGAATCTATCATTATCAAAACAGAAAACCAAAAGTCAGATCAAGGATTTTCATTTACTTTCATTCCGAAATCAAAACATGAAATACAAGTGAAAGTAAAAATAAAAGAGGTTCACTCATTTGGAGTTATCAGCTCCCTAATACGATCTAGAACAGCAGTCAGTTTCTCTTCATGAGTTTTTTAACTCGTTCTGCTGCTACAATTGAAACATTCTGTTCATCAAAAGTAATGATGGTAGACTGGCGACGGCTGACTTCTTCAATCTGTTCCGCCTGCATCTGTTCTCGTTCCTTCTGAAGAGTCTCATAGCGTTCAACTTCAGAGATATAAGCAGTAGCAACCTCAGCTTGATCTGTTTCCATGACAGCAATGCGCTCTTGAAGACGAGCTAATTCCTCTTTCAATTTTTTCAGCTCTTCAGTCTTGGACGCTTTATCCTTCTCCAGAAGCTCTACTCTTTGACGAGTAGCTAATATTTCTTCGCCCTTTTCTACTAATTTCTCAGTAGAAGAGGCAAGAAATGCTTCAAGAGCTGCTTGTTGGGACTGTGCTTCATGCTCTAGTTGACTAATTTCAGTTGCAGTTAAAGATTGAAGATCTTCCTTCTTAGTCTCCCAGTATTTTTGGATAGTTACTTCCAACTCATCCAGGAGATGTTTGAAGAAGATGTACTGAGATTCACAACCAGCATGACGCAGCACCATGAGAGGGAACTTAACCATAGTTCAAAGATCAGAAAATGGCATAGCTTCATCCTTCAAGAAACGTCTGGAATATGTATCTAGATATGAGTAAATGATATCTGAATACATTCCTAGAGTTCTTGTTAACCCATTCTCAAATCCAGGAGTCGCTGTCATCATGGAAGAAGAAGCTTGAATATTCTCTATCCTCGGAACAGAAGTATGTGCCACCGAAGAAGTTAAGTGTGAATTCCCTTCATTGGCATCAGCCTGGATAAGCGGAGCATGAGTCGAACTCATTGCTGCAGCAGTTCCTACAGTTAAAGAAAAATGTAATCAGCATTTAAAGAAAAAAAGAAACAGCGGAAACAGAATTTGAAATAAAGTTCTACCTGGCTGAGGTTCATACTCGGTATGTGGAGGGAGTTTTGCTTCTTCTCGCAGCCGGTCCATGATTGTATCCGATACCTGCTTTATATGGCTGCTTCCAGCTCCAGAATTACTGGGTGCTAGAGTGTTGTTCGGTGATTGAGCAGGTTCAGGGCTAAGTTCTATTCTGTTCCCCTTGACTTTGTCTTCATCATAAGGAGTAGAGGTACCAGCATGCCAGTCTTCTCCTCCTTCAGCTTCTTCTTCTTCTTCATCTTTAGGATAAGCTTCTGATTCAGAGTCAATGATATTCACATCTTCATGAGTCTCAGGGACAACGACGATAGCAAGCTCAGTGTTGGCTGCCGCCAGTTCAGTCCTCTCTGGAACATCGGTTCGAAGAATGATGTCTTGACAAACATTCTTCCATAAATCATCAGCAGCTGATAGCTCAGACGCCGGCACGTCTTCATCACCTCTGGCCGAAGAAATATTTTCTTCAGCTTGAGTTTCAGGAACTTCTGACTGTTTTGTCACTTTTTCTGGAGCTGGTTCTTCTTCAGAGTAATTAATCTGGTCATCCAGTGCCTGAATGACACCCTCAGTCCCATGCTCAAATGGGATCATCCTCGTCTCCGAGGATTCAATAGCCACTCCACTTGCGGTTGGAGCAGTTATTTCCTGAGCTTGAGCAGATTCTACTTCAGTCTGTTCATCATCAGACTCGGTCTTCTCAGTAGAAGCTGCTTCGTTGATTTCTGGCAAAACTCCTCCACTCATGATTATCTCTAGGAGTTTATTGCCCTTAATTTTACTGACAGACTTCTTAACATATTTGCCTCTCGACCTCCTTATCAAAGGAGCGTCGTCTTCATCAGTCTCTTCGTCATTATCAGCGGCATCGTCTTCATCAACTGATATACCGCCCAAAGATGAAGTAGCAGTCACCGAGACCCCTTTCTTCTTATTCTTGGATGTTTGAGACCTAGTACTCCTCTTGGAGATGGTCTCAGATTCGTCACTTCTCTTCCTCTTAGAAAGAGATATAAATATAGGAGGAAGGACCTCATCAGGAAAATTTCCTTCCTGGAATAATTCATAGGGAGGCTCAACTTCTGTTGTCTCATCTTCGGGTTCTGAAGGAAAGTGCTGAATAACTATTTTCTTCTTTGACCTCTTCGATGGAGCTGGATCATCCTCTGTAACAAAGGTCTTCAGATTGAAACTCGGTCTGAAAGTGCTCGACGACACATAGAAACGTGCATACGTATAAAGCATCTTTGGCCCCGAGCTAGACAAAGGATTAGGCATAGAGAATACGACCTTTGTATCTCTAGCTGCAAAATATTTCCAAGCTCGAGCTCCGTCAATGAGTCCTCCGCGAGCAGATAAACAAGTAGTGGCATTCCCAACATGGAGTTGGTCATACCCGAATTGTCTGGCAAATCGGCTTGGTAAATATAGTTCCAGATATGCTATTTCTTCGTGACGATATACTAGATGAGAAGGCTGGATCCTCTGTAACCATTGGAAGGCTACATCATCTAGTCGGTTTCCCATATCTCCGTCCATCATATTTAAGGGCATACTCTCATAGCCCGATGGTGGAGGGACACATTGGATCGACCAATGTGATGCCCTATTCAATACATTTCTGTATTCTGGGAGGGTGTGAACCTTCCAGAACGTCTCTCCAGAGTACCTCTCCAGAAAAAGACTGCTACTCCCTCCTGTCCCTGGAGGTATCAGACCATCATGATGAAGGAGAAGCCAACCATATAAAAATGTGAAAGGCATCTCTATCCTTGGGAATTCTTTAGTCATCAGCCTCTGAGCAGACAGCATGGTAGTTACAAAATTCCGAAGACCTGCATTTAGTCTGCAGGTCATCGCTGATAATAAGTCCAGCCTGTAACCATACGCAAGGCGTACCGCTGCAAAGATAACACCTCTGTGTATCCTGTCCAAGGAACTGGAGCCGGGAACGATGAATCTCCTTAACCACAGAGATAAGAATTCGACCAAGTGACCGTTCCTTGACAGACTTTTGCCACTCTGCCGCACATAAGAGCTGAAAGTGGTTCCAGCTTTGAACTCGTACCAATCTTCAGTAATGGTGAAATCCTTGCAGTCGTATTTCTCCAGCAAATAAGTGATTTCACTTTCAGAAAGAGGTTTGAAGTTGCTAATCTGATACCACCTCTTCTCATTTATTTTCTTCTCATCCTTTTCACGGTTCATGAAAAGGTAGGACATCCACTTCTGAAAGTGGTTGCCAGCTTCATCCTTGGAACCCTTGTAATATAGAGTACATGTGCCAAAATGGCACATCATCTCTTCAAATAGATGGACCATCTCTGGGTTCTTCTCTGACAGAAAGTTCAGTTCCTCTGTCGTAGGAACATATTCCTCATACGACAGCGAGCCTGAAGGCAGGTGTGAGATGTATTCCATCTTATGAAGGACGAAGCCCATCTCTCCTTTCGGAGTCATAAAGGTCCCCGTCCTGTGATTGTATCTCTCAACCAAAGCCAAGAATAAGAAAGGGTTGGGCTTGAAGCCGTAGGATGAATTGACGACGGCATCATAGAGATTTATCTTCTTCAGCTCAGTCGCAAAATTCTCCAAAGCCCAGTTGACCAAAGTCTTCCATCTCACATTCTCCTAATTCATTAGGCCGTTCATCATCGGTGTCGAGTCGGTGGGATAGAATGCATTCTTGTTAGAAATGAATTCGTTTATGAAAATGGGCATCCTGAACGGCATTAATATGGCTGAGTCTTCTGGTGGTATGCATCCAGGCTTCAAACCCCGAAACACTGATACATGGTCTTCCGGGGCACTAAAGAATCCATCCTTCCTGTAAATAATGCGGCTTGCCTTCGCCTGCTGATATTCTGTCAAATACCAGGACATCTTTCTCGGATAGCTGGCATGCATAAGTCTCATGATTGACAAGCCCCGGGAAACCTTTGGCCAATACATGGGTTGTTTCACATCCCCCTCAAAGCAGAAGCATACCTTCTCTCTGATGCCCTTCGGCTGAGATTTTTGTGCTATAGCATCTCCGAACAAGAATGCTGGTTTCTTGTGGGATACCAGATCCAGACTCTGGAAAGGTTGTCCATTCATCAAGCAGAGTAAGGTTGTGTGGTCTTGATTGGCCAACAGTGATAGTCTTGCTTCAGGAAGATCAAATTGAGGGAATGTTATATGAGATAGATCATGCTTAAATGAGATACTCAAGCACCCTTCAAAATCTGCTTCTTCGCTTCGGATGTTCACTACAGGAAATGACAGAAGACAAAAGTCAGATATATCTATGTCTATGTGTGTATCACAGTATTTGAAGGAAAATTCAAAAGTCATGCAGACTCTATATGGGTATACTACTGTGACATGCTGAGTGATTTATTCACGCAGATGATTAATTCACGCAAAACTCAGACAGATTAGGACGAAAGTCATGTATCATTGCCAGAATTACATCTAAGTGAAAATGATAAAAATACTCTGACAGATCAAGACTAATCTATCCAAAAGATGACTCTCAGAAGTCTGCGTGAATAATTCAAAATTGACATCTCTGCCAATATATGAAAAATCATACAGAGTCGTCATGGAAGCTGCGTGATTATTTCAACATCGATATTTTCTGCCAAATTGAAAAGTCACGCATAGTCATGAGAGTCATGCTCCATTTTTGCGTGAAACACAGAGCTTCGTAAACACGAAGATATGAAGTATGGCTAACCCTAAAGAGGGGGCATACTTTGTTAATATCCTTCGCCCTAAAAAGGGGGGATATATTTCTAAAACTTCATTATTTATTTTAAAGATCCTAAAAATTCTATGTGGAGTTCATCTTCATCGTCTTCAATAGTTCGTGTTCTCCCATCACTTACGATGTATAGGAGCTTGCGGGACTTCCTGTCGAGGAAGTCTATCAACAGTAGCACGCGAAGAAGTTGCAGGGGCATTCTTCTTGGCTTGAGCATCGGCTTTCTTGGGAGCCATTGCTGTTGAAAAGAAGAGAAAGAAGTCGGAGAAGAAGGAGTTCGTCAGAAAGTTGAAGTTCTCTTCTACGGATTCTCTCTCTCAAATGCAAGTAAAGAAAGAAAGAGATCATATATGGCTTATTTATAAGCTCATGAAGAATTCCAAACGGCCCATCATGATTTGCCTCGATTTAGGAGCTTGATACGGGATCCTAACTACACAGAATCCTAACAGCCCAATCATTTTGGAGTAAAAATTTGAAGTCATCTCAGCGTGACTGATTTCATTTTATCATCTTATTTTCAAAGTATTTCAAAAATTTTGAAGTCTTTTCAATTTTTCGAAAACTTTGAAGGGGGTCTTGTAGGCCTTTAAAAATGACAGTCACGCTGAGTTGATCAGGACAGAGTCAAAAGTCACGCTCAGTTGATCAGGACAATATTTACAAATCACGCTGAGGAGACAACTCATTATTTGTCAGAGAGTAATTATGACTGACAACACAACAATCGAAGAATGTCTCTTCGTATGCCACGTATGCACAGAATTCGAGAGATCACAGCCGTCTATTGCGTGATTTTTGAAATCTTCTTCAGCAAGACTCAACCTTCGTCAAGTTGGCGTACCAAAAGAGCTTCTTGTCATTTAATACGACTGACAAAAGCAATCACTGTCAGAGATTTTGTGTCAGTCGAGGCACGCCAAATCAAGATAGCTGGCAGTTCTATCCCAAGTCTGCGTGTATTTGTGAGATCTTCATCTCAAACGTGCGTGGATTCTGAAGTTTTCTTCCTCAAGTTTGCGTGGATTTTGAAGTTTTCTTCACCAAGTCTGTATGGATTCTGAAGCTTCCTGCCCCAAGTTTGCGTGGATTTTGAAGCTTTCTACCCCGAGTCTGCGTGGATTTCGTCTTCAACAAGTCTGCGTGGATTTTATCAAATTGGAGTGCGTGGCAGCCATGCCACTGATCTCTCGCCTGCGTGTCCTGTAACTTGCACACGACTCATGCATGATCGTCATGTGTCCAACAGTTACAGGCCACGTCCAGTAACTGCTCACAGTCTTGCGTATGTTAAATCCTGCATGATTTTCAACTAAGCACAGGCTGTGAAGACAGTTATCTTTTCAGTTTTTATTTTTGACTCTATAAATAGAGTTCTTTTTCTCATTCATTGTACAGATACATAGTTATCTACTGTCAAAATTTTGAGAGCTTTTCTTTTTTGCATAGTCCAAGGGATAAAGTGATCGTCTTCTAGATCAGATTCCTACAGTTGTAATTTTCCCAGATACACAATAAATAAAGGAATTTATTTATGGAAAACAGTTATGTAGATGACATTGCTGTCAAAAGTCGATCAAAATATGATCACATTCAAGACTTGAAGACAGTATTTGAGTTGATGCGTCAACATCAATTGAAGATGAATCCCACTAAGTCTTTCTTAGGGATTTCTAGTGGCAAGTTTTTAGGATTTGTCATTACTTTTCAAGGTATCCATGTTGATCCTGATAAAATCAAAGCAATTCTTGAAATGCGTCCTCCGTGCAATCTAAAAGAATTCTGTGGCTTCCAAGGTCGCATTGCTTACATCAGGAGATTTATATCCAATCTTTCTGGGAGATGTCAACCTTTCTTCCGTCTATTAAAGAAAGGTGTATCATTTATTTAGGATGAAGCATGTCAAAAAGCCTTCAATGACATCAAATAATACCATACAAATTCACCTGTTCTTGTACCTCCAGTGGTGGGAAGACCATTTTTGCTCTATGTTCGAGCCTTAGATCATTCACTTGGTGCTCTTCTTGCACAGAAAAGTGATAAAGGTCATGAACAAGCAATTTATTATCTTAGCCGAATGATGGTCGGAGCTGAACACAGGTATACTCCTGTGGAAAAAGAATGTCTGGCTTTGGTTTTTGCCGTTCAAAAGACACGACATTATGTGTCAGGACAGACTATTTATGTCATCTCCAGAATAAACCCTATTCGGGTATTGATGAGAAAACCGAGCATTCTTAACTCCAGATTAGCCACCTGGGCGATGTTGTTTACTCCTTATGATATGGTCTATGTACCTCAAAAATCAGTGAAGGGTCAAGATTTAGCTGATTTCTTAGCAGCTCACCCTATACCTGAAACATCTAAGCTTTATGAGGATATTCCAGATGAAGTCGTGGATTGCAACATGACTTTGAAGGATGACATTTAGCAACTATATTTTGATGGAGCATCGCGGGTTGGACCTAAAGGCAATATTGTCTTCGGAGTAGGCATCGTCTTGGTCTCTCCTGATAAAATGGTCATATACCGTGCTTATTCTCTTAATGAACCATGTTCCAATAATGTGGCAGAATATAATGCTCTGCTAATTGGTCTTCAAGTGGTAAAACAATTGGACATTGAGTTCCTAGAAGCTTATGGAGACTCTCAACTAATTGTTAATCAGGTCAGAGGGACATATTAAGTCAAAAATCCAAACCTCATTCCCTATCATCAAGTGGTAATCGAATTGGTCCTTTCATTCAAAGGATTCTTCATCGAATTCGTACCATATTCTCAAAATTTGGAAGCTGATGCTCTTGCTAGTTTAGCTGCAGACTTAGTTGTTCCAATTAGAAGACAAAATACTATTACTTTGTTGGATCGAGACTTATTCCGTGTTAAAAAATAATTTGCATATTGAACAGAGTTATACTACAGAATCAAGTTTTCAACAAAGAGATTGGAGAAATCCATTCATTGATTATGCGGTTCATGGGATTTTACCTAAAGATCCAAAAAAAGCTGCATCAATCAAGAGACGATCATTTCGATTCTACTACGATTCTTCTTTGCATATGTTATATCGTCGTTCTTATGACGGACTTTTGTTGCGTTGTCTCTCAGAGAGTGAAGCTAAGTAAATACTCCGTGAAGCTCATGATGGTGTCTGCGGTGCCTATCAACCGGTCCAAAATTACAGGACCGTATCCGAAGAATGGGGTATTATTGGCCTTCCATGATAGCAGATGCTGTGGATTATGCCAGACGGTGTAAAGCGTGTCAGATTCATGCTGATTTTATTCATCAACCATCTGAATTCTTACATCCTACAGCAGCTTCTTGGTCCTTCGAAGCTTGGGGCATAGATATTATTGGTCCGATTAACCCTCCTTCTGTCATGGGAGATCGGTTTATACTGGCTATAACCGATTACTTTTCTAAATAGGCGGAAGCGGTTCCCCTTGTAGAAGTAAAAACATCTAATGTGGTTAGCTTCATCAAACACCATATCATTTATCGTTTCGGGATTCCCCGAAGGATAATTCATGATAATGGACCCTAATTTGTCAGTCAGGCATTTTATCGATTCTATGACAAGAATCGGATCCAAAATTTGGCTTCTACGGCTTATAATCCAGCTGCTAATGGTTTGGCCAAAGCTTTCAACAAGACAATCATTAAACTTCTCAAAAAGTTTGTCTCTTCTAATAAACGTGATTGGAATGAGAAACTTGGAGAATGTTTATGGGCTTACCGAATGACAGTCCGAACTCCGACTGGTTTTACACCATTCTCACTGGTTTACGGATGTGAAGCTGTTCTCCTATTGGAAATCCAGATTCCATCTCTTAGAATAGCCATTGCTAATGAGCTAACTACAGAAAATAATGATCGATTGAGACTTCAAGAACTTGAAGGATTAGATGAGAAGCGTCTTCAAGCGCAACAGCACATTGAGCTATATCAAGCCCGTATATCTCGAACTTTCAATCGTAAAGTTAAAGAGAGGGTATTTAAAGTCGGTGAGCTAGTTTTGGCTGTCCGAAGATCGATGGTGATGACTCATAAGAGCAAAGGGAAACTCCAAGCAAAATGGGAAGGTCCTTATGTAGTCGAGACCGTATTCTCCAATGGTGCCTATAGGTTGTCTAAACCTAATGGAGATTTGCTCATGATGCCAATTAATGGCAAATTCTTGAAAAAATATTATGTTTGAACTTCTTCTTTATTCTCCAGCTACCAATGTTTGGTTAAGCTGATTATTTGTCTTCCTAAATGAGACTTTTGATCTTCTGTCTTACCAGTTGATTAAAAAATTGGATTTATTATTTATCATGTTATTATGACCTCTGAATAAATATTAAGTCTACTTCTTTTCCTATCTATCATGTCCATATGGCCTCTGAATAGATATTAATCAATTTTTCTTTGAGTTGTTACGATCTGTCACGTTCATATTACCTCTGATAGTATCGTATACTCTAAATAGAAAATGAGATTCACTATCTATCATGTCCATATTACCTCTGGATAGATATAATTTATTGAGTTTAGAAGACTTGTCATGTCCATATTACTCTGATAAGTGTTTTCTATCTCATACCTATTGTTTAATTTCAAAATAAATGATAGGGTCACAAAACAAATATTTTATTCATTTCTTGTAAACATTACAGAATAAAAAAGATAGAAGATTACAAAAAATTCTTTATTTGCCTAAGGCGGAGCAGAGACATCTTCAAGCAATTTTTGTAGCTCTGCTAGACGTTTCTCGCGAGAGCTCAGCACAGTTGCAGTAGCCATAGTCCGTCGAGCTTCCGGAGTACAAATATGGGAGAAGTCGGCGAAAGTAGCTATCATCTTATCCTTGGCTTCGTCAAGGGTTTTGATAGTAGCTTCAGCACCGAAGACTTGTTCCTCCAAAATTGAGCTCTGTGTTAGATGTTGGTCTCGAGCTGTGATCAACTGCTCCCTCTTCGCCTTCAAGCGAGCCAATTCTTCCTCGACTTCACGAATTCTATTATTTTGTTCTTGAATTCTTATATTGGAAGTTTCATAGGCTTCTCTCTGGATATCCAGCTGGGGCTTAGCTTCAGCCAAAAAAGCTTTTTCTTTGGCAACCTTGCTGCTGTACTCTTGGAGAGATTCGTTGAAAGTAGTCTCCCGAGCGGTGTATTCAGCCGATAAAGCGTCATACTCGCTTTGGATAAGACTTTCAATAGTTTCGTTTGACAGCCTTAGATATTCTCTAATGGGCTGTTCAAGTTCCTCCACGACCTTCTCCAGCGCTGCTGCTCTCGCTGCATCATTGAACATGGCAACATTTCTGATTGTAAGAGCAATCGCAGCTTTCAGACTTTCATAGTTAAGGCCCTTCTTCAGGACCATCTTGATCAGAGCTGCCAACATTTTGTAGAACGTTTCAGTATGAATCTCAACTAAGAGATTCATTTCTGCGTTTGAGCTCGGCGTGGCAGCGATATCTACCAAGTCTCTTTTCTGAAGACTAGGGGCAGATGTTGTTGCTTTGGTAGCAGACAGAGATGGAGTCAATGTTGTCGCTGCTACCATAGCTAACTGATCCCTAGAAGCTTCAGGGACAATGTCTTCAGCACTTTTTACTCCAGCCGCTTCTGGAGTTGAAATTATTTGGGTTTCAGTGGCGGTGATGATTGTGGGAGGAATGGTAATCATCGTAGCTAACTCCGGTTCAGACACCGTCTTCTCAGGAACTTGTACTGGATCGGTAGCAATAACAGAGGATGTTATTACAACGTCTCTAATTTCAGTTGATGATTTGACCATGTCTTCATCACCTTCTTTGGCTACCGGCTCTACCAGCTCTTCAAGTAGTTCAGTTGTAGTGGGTCCTTCTACAACTGGTTCTTTGTTGAAGTCTGTTTCTTCTTCAGCAGCCGCTTCTTCATCTGCAGTTGGTTCTTCTGTAGTTTGTTCTTCTTCTCTGTTTTCAGTACGAGAAGACAATTCTGGCTGAGCCTCCACTTCGGGCTCTTGTTGTACTTCCTCTTGGATATTATCTTCGTCTGAAGAAGAATTCTCTTCCTCAGATTCTATGTTTTCTTCATGAATATCTTCTTGAGGAGGAGGAGGAGCCAAAAGCTTTGATGCAATGATAACACCTACAAAAATTAAACAAAATAAGTTAATATATAAAAATCATAATTTTGTATAGATTTTGTGTAAATTATATTTACCTGGAGTAGGTGTAGGACGTGCCAAGTACGAGTCATAGTCTCCATCCCAGTCATCATCATCGAAGGCCAGAGCTGGTTCATCTGATGGGATGAGCTCTCGATCAACAGTATTTGTAGTGGCAGCCTCCTCAGTAGCTTGTGCCTTTGGTGGCAAAGACAGATGAAGTGATGAGCTGAGGCGTCCAGGAGATAGGACCCCCACACCTTCTGTTGATGTTGCCGATTGAGATGCAGAGGATCCTTCTCCAGGATGAGTCCAAGAAGATACAATATGTTGCGGCTCCTCGACTGGAGTGTCGCTCTCTGGAGTAGCGGCTCTCTGTCTAGAAGGCCCTTTGACAGTAACCTTCTTCTTCTTCTCTGGGAGGGCTTTTTCTGGAAGGGTAGCAGCTGCACCTGATTTTCGTTTTCGGGTTTTTCCGATAATAATAGGTCCCGCGGCTATTTTCCCAACTCTCGTAGGGATTACTTCCAGATACTCATCTGGAACAGCAGCGTCGTCGGGTATGTCTGAAAGTACCCTGACTGGCTCTTCAATATTCCCTTTCTTGGGCCATCTAAGACTCCCCTTCATGTTGTAACCATGGGCGAAGGAGCGGATGGATGCATAAAAGCGAACATACGTATGAAGTATACGTAGCTCGATTGTACTGGTAGCAGTCGATACTCTAAATTTAGCACCGGTACAAGCTGTGCTAAAGTATCTCCAGGCTCTCGCACCATCAATTAGCTTTCTATAATGGTAGAAGCTGGTGGACGGATTACCAACATAAAGTTGGTCATATCCAAACTGGCGAGCGAACCGACTTGGTAGATATGGTTCGAACGCGCAGTTGTCTTCATTTCTGTATATCAGATGTGAGGGTCTGATGCACTCTAGCCATTTGAAAACTGGCACAGGCAATGAAGTCCTCCCTTCGCCTCTGTCTTCAAATTGTACACCGAGGCAATCGGCTGGAACTGGTGGCCTTGTGCAAAAGAAGTTCCAATCGTGAGAATAATTCAGTACTGCTCGGGTGTCTGCCACATTAGTTGCAGTCCATGTGGCTTTGTTAAATTTCTGCAGGAAGACCTCCGCATTATCTCATGGGCCCGGTGGTAACAAACTGCAGTTATGATGCAGTAGCCAACCCATCAGATAAGTGTAGGGCATCTCTACCCTAGGAAAATCCTTCCGGTAAGGAGCATTATTGATTAACTCATCACCAAAGGTTCTCAAACCTGCATTTATTCGGCACACCATTGCCGATAGCAGGTTGATTCTGACCTTGAACACCAAACGTACTGTCGGCCATAATACGTTTCGGTGAATTCTGTCTACTGTGCTGATCCCGGGCACAACCCATCTCCGCAGCCACAGCGATAGAAAGCATGCCAGCAAGGCTTCCCTGGAGATCTTTTGACTACCATGCCTCAGGTAGCTTAAAGTTTCAGTCCCCGCAGTAATGTCTCCAGTCTTAGTGGACAGATACTGGTCTGGAGACTTATGTGAGACCATCAAATTGTGGATTAGATCTGAAGGGATTATTGAACAAGGGTTGATGGTTCGAGCCTTGTTTTCTTGGAATCTCTCCTTCTTGTTCTTGGGTATCCTATTCTCATGGTAGAATAGATAGGTGGTCCATTTATTTGTATATGCCAAGTGCGACCCACTATCATACATAGAGGTGCAAATTAAGTAATGGCACATCAGTTCTTGGTAGACCTCAACTAATTGAGGATTTTTCTCTCTGGTTTCTGCTAGTTCTCGGTTGGAGGGAACATATTCTTCATAGGGCGCTTCACCCATCGGCAGCTTCGAGATGAATTGCATCTCGTGCAGAGCAAGACCCATCTCACCTAATGGGGTTGCAAAAGTTCCTGTTGAACTCATATACAACTCCATCAAAGCCAAGAACAGGTTGTTGTTCATCGGTATACCATAGCTTGTAGAGGCTACCGTTTCATAAAGGCCAATGGCTTCCAACTCCGTCTTGAAGTTCTTCATGATCCAGGCACTAAGCTGAATCCAATTCTGGTTATAAGGAGTCAACCACCCTGGTAGCCTAGGGTTGGCTTGAGGATATAGTACTGCAGCCCTTATGAACTTGTTAATGAATATTAGGGTCTGCACCTGCTGGATCAGAGCTGAATCCTCACTCGGGGTGAATCCAGGTAACATACCGAAAAAAGGGACAACACTACCACTAGGAGCACTGATGTGGTAGCCCATGTCATTGGCTCTATCCCTCTTGAAAATGATTCTGTCAGGCCTACCATGACTGCTGGGAGTCAGGTTCCATAGCATTTGTCGAGGATGGGTGGCATGGACAAATGCAGACAGGGGATAATCTCTGGCCATGTCGGGAAGATATATTGCTCTCTCTCCAAACTTGAACACCCAAGCCTCCTTCTTGGGATGTGTTTGTGATTGGAAATCTATCGCATCCTCGAACAAGAAGGCTGGCTTTGAAAATTGTTGGCCATCCAGCGATGTCAACAATTCTCTATTTATCAGGGACAACAGCATTCTGTCCCCTTGAGCAGATATCAGCTGTTGTCTCTCTTCAGGGTATTCCGGATTTGACTGAAGGAACTCCACATGAGACAAGTTCTCTAAGTAATTTGAGCCTACCATACCAGCTGATGTGCCAAATATTTCTGCAAGTGGGTGAATTTGCAAATCCACTGCCAAAAGAAAAAGAAAAATCAAGTTAGTAAAAATCTAATTTGAAATTTTTATGCAGATGACTTAGCCTAAATTTTACGCATAAAGATTAAAGACTCTGACTATGCACATTTTACGCTTATGCGCAAAAATTAAAGTTGATAAAAATTTTAAAGTGTAAAAGTTCTTTGTTTTTTACGCAAAGTCTTTTTTATTTGTGAAATTTTGCGCTGGCACGTATCGACGTGAGCGTATTTTGATTTTTACGCTGGCACGTATCGACGTGAGCGTATTTTGATTTTTACGCTGGCACGTATCGACGTGAGCGTATTTTGAATTTTATGCTGGCACATATTGATGTGAGCATATTTTGATTTTTATGCTGGCACGCATAGACGTGGGCGTATATTTCTATTTTTACGCTGACACGTATAACTTGTGCATATTTTCTTATTTGAAGTTTTATGCTGACACGTATAACGTGGGCATGGAGTTTAAAAGTTCGATTCTTCTTCTTTCCCGGCGAACTTACGGCCGAAGTTAGGTAGTGCTCTACCTTTCATGGCCGGAGCCACAGCGGGGTTGGACTGTCGGGGTGCCGCCGATGATGGGGTGTTGGTTTCTGCGCGATCGGCTGTCGACGAGGCGGCGGGCTTCTTGCCTTTGCTGCCGGCGGTGGTCTTGCTCTTGGGGGCCATCAAGTCGAAGTGAGAGTATGTAGGAGAAGAGAATAAAGAGAGATTGAAATTTCAAGAAAGAGTAAAGTTCTCTCTCTACTCGTAAAACTCTATTTATAGAGAATTTTGAAATCGGTTTAAATTTCCGAAATTTACGCTGGCGATTGGATATCTCGACTTTTACGCGGACCGTTGAATATCCCGGATTTTACGCTTTTGTTCAAAGTATTTCAAATTTTGAAAATATTTGAAAATATTTGAAAACTTTGAAGGGGGTTTTGTAGGAGCGTAAAAAGTACTTCATAAACCGAGTCAAAGAAGTTGAGAGCTTTTATGAAAGACAAACAGAGTAAAACTCTACGCGAGAGCCATCCTCAAAGCTTTTATGCGAGGGACAGGCTGTCAAATCATCGCATTTAATGCGCGTGATATTGTTCTGACGTAATGATTTTCTGACAGCGGACAGCACAGAAGTCGAGAAGATTTGATTTACACCAAATCCAACACTTGCCGTTTAGTATGCAGACGGGCTACTTTACGCTCAAGAAATTGCTTCTTTTACGCACGAAAGCTATTCGAGCTTTTACGCTCTAGGTTGTTATGCGCGTAAAGTTAATTTTAGTTAATTTTACGCTCAAGGCTATTTTTAGCCACTTTACGCAAAAAGTTTATTTTGGGCTATTTTACGCCCAGTCTGCTACTTTACGCAGGAAGTATATTTTGGGTCATTTTTACGTCCGATCTTTTCTGGCTACATGAGAACGTGGTCTGCTTACGTGGCTTTCATGCCACACTTATCGAAGAACGTGTGTACGTGCTCTCCCCATTTTATTGAAGTAGTGGGACTCGTGTCACTATACGTAGAGATCAAAACTCTACATGGGACACGTGTCATCACGCGTAGAGGTTAATTTTCATCATGGGTGACAGTTACTTGCATAAAGACCCAACTTTGTTATTTTTTACGTACAGTGGGTCTAGTCTATAAATAGACTTATTTTTAACACAGAAATCATCAAGAGAGATACAGGAGAGGAGATTCTGAGAAAACTCATACCTTCAGAGTGATATTCCCAGAAGCATTTTTTCAACTTTTTTTCAAGAACAGGGTGAAGCAAAGCAGGAAAGCATTCGACTGTGCCATCAGTGCCGTTGCTCGATACCTTTCTGGTGACTTAGTTCTTCGGATTGTTTGTCTTCTTCAAGCAGTTTTTTTCATCATCATCGTATGGTCCAAGGAACAAAGTGATCGCTCTCAGATCAGACTTCCATAGCAATACTTCCCAGAAATAATTTGTACTTTTGTACTTTTGTACTTTTTCTAGTTTTCTTTCATAAGCCAATTTTAGGCATTTTGTTAAGTGAAACGCGCATCACGTTGATGTCTCAGTATAGGCCATTCACTTCGTCTCAACCAAGTGCCTCGGCTAAAGGAATCAGTCCTTTGAACATAACGCGAGCGGGCGATCAACCCCACTCTAGCAGGAGGAAGAGCTCTCCAAAGCCCAAGAAAGATGGGAGCACCACAATTCCGATCGAGGCTCTTCCAGCATAACAAAGACGGGACACGAATGTCCCGATCTTTGGATGCAACAGGCACCTTCGGCCTGTGTCGGGACCCCACGATCCCGACTTTTGGATGTAACAGTCACCTTCACGAGTGCGTACGAAGGCAACTCGACGCATCTTCACCTTCGGGAGCATCTCGTCGACAGAATGTACTCGGGCAAAGAGGCTCATCTCTACACTGAGTAAACGGGAGAAAATGGAGAACAAAACCATCTCCTTACTGCTATTTATAGCTTGGACAAATCAGACCCATGCACCAAGTGGCAGGCTCTCCGAAGTCCGTGCAACGAATGTACATTTATGGAATGAATATGTCTTTTTGAAATCAGCCCAGTCAACATACACAATCAAAACATTGGGAACCCAACAGTCGGGCCTAGGTGGATGCGCCGTATGGCAAATCCCTGTGCCTCCTTCTGATGTGCCCAAAACAGAGATCGAGCCCATGCGCTCACGATCCGAGCATGTAATGCTGAGTGACATGCTGGACAGGAGCCCATGCGCTGTCACATCGAGCATTAAATACCGCATGACAGAGGCGGCAACACGTCCCCCGAAGAGTCTCCAACCCTTAGTAGAAGACGAGGGGTCGATGACATCAGCACATCATTTCGTTTGTTCGGTCGAACTGCCTTGCCACGTGGCCAACCAAAGCGCATGCACCACCACAGCCATGCACCTAAATCTTTGCGTGCGCCCCAAAGCCATGCACCCAAATCTTTGCGTGCGCCCCAAAGCTATGCACTTGGACTCGCTCTTGATCCCTAAAGACAACAGCTAAAGTCCTCTCCATGTGCCCAATCTTAGGGGCATCCTGTCAGAACACTCTCTACCAAATTTGAGATCTTTGAGCCACGGACATACGCCACGTGTCCTTTGACTCAGTTCAGTCCACGAAGGGGTATGTCACTCCCCGTTCCCAGAATGTGTATTTTAATACGTGTACGGCTTGAATGTATTTATTTAATTTTTATCCTGCATTTGCTTGTAGTCTTTAATTTCACGTTAATTATTTTTTTGTATTTTATTTTCTGCTTTTTCTTTGCTCTTGAGTTCGGCTTGGGCTGGTTTATTTCCGAATTTTGGTGGTTCATCATGAACCCGACCAACCCCCTACCTACCATCATTCCATTTAAAGCTCCAACCCCTTTCTCTCTCTTCATTACTTCTTCTTCTTATTTACTCTTCTTCTTTCTCATAACTCTCTCCACCTACCAAGAGCTTAGGCAAGTACATCTTGCTCCACATGAGAACCCATATTTTTATGGTTCATTTATCTTTCTTTCGTGATCCTAAGATAGTTTAGAACTTGGTATTTTGCATTTTGAAGTTTCATTTTTAGTAGATCTAGAAATTGCCATTTTTTGGATTTTGTGGGTTTTGATCTATCAAACTTCCTTATTTTCAAGTTTTGTTCGTTCCAGATTGTGAGATTTGTGTTATAACCCCTTTCGATCCGTGGAACTCCTATTTTTGGCTCAGATTGAAGTTCATGGAATTGGAGTTCCGAAGGTTCTCTACGCACACGTTTATACATGCCCGCGTAATATCAAGCTCTACTCCCACGTTCATTCGTGTCAGCGTGAATTCGGTTTACAGAAGTCTACTCTGGCTTGGTGTATTCTTTACGCGTACATTGTTTTATGCGTAACGATTCCTTTACGCGTATATTGTTTTACGCGTAACGATTCCTTTACGAGTACATTGTTTTACGCGTAACGATTCCTTTACGCGTACTTTATTTTACGCGTAACGATTCCTTTACGCATACATTATTTTACGCATAACGATTCCTTTACACGTACATTGTTTTACGCATAACGATTATTCTTTACGCATACAAGATTCATGCGTAAACTTGGACTCTTTACACATACAAGTTTTACGCGTAACTTTATTATTTACGCGTACTCTTCTGGCTTAGCGTAAGACGAGTTTTTATGCGCAACTTTGTTCCTTTATTGGAGCTTACTCCTTTACGTGCAAGCTTTATTCCTTCACGCGTAAACTTCCCTCACGCGTAAATCTCCTTTACGCGTATTTCATCGGGCGTACTCTTCTGGCTTGACATATTTTTATTAAACGTACTCCTTGGGCGTACATGGCATCTCTTATTTTACGCCTTTTTGCATGAACTCGATATAATCATGATATGCTAATATTTTAATACATATTGTGGTGTAGAATATGCCCTGTGTCCCGAATGGTTTATAGATACCCAGTATGACTGGAACTTAACCCTGAGAGTAATAGACTCGACCATACTAAATACTAGTTTGACTTTCATGCCTTGGACGAATTGACATTGATTGTTACCTTGACTAAATGATTGATCATGCATTCCTAGTTGGAACTAAGAGGCTGGCTAGTCGTCTTATTGAAATTGAATGAGACACGTTCATATTCACTATGAACCATTACAATCGACTAGCCGATCCCGAACATTGGTATATGGACATGTGCAGGCTTCAACTAATTTTCTACAAAAGCGGCATATGTACTTTACAGTCAAGGCATGATTATTTCGTGGCTAGGTTTGATTGTTGTATTACGTTATGTAAGTCCTACAACCTAACCGCACGGGCATTGTTATAGAGTTATGCATATCATACTCTGTATGAAAGTACTCATTCTGAATGACCATGATCCACGGCATGGGATTTCAATTAACATAGGGACTACTAAGTTAAATAAAATAATGATTGCATGGAGAGAATAGATTTCCGAGTTCTTACATGGCAGCCATCCTTGGGACAATTAGTGCCCCGACATGCCGGCTGGTTCCCACAGATACTGCAAATCTACCACACGGGTAGGGAGCGGTATCTGCTTATATTTATTTATTGTATACTAATGATAGGCGTCCCGCTGGGACTCGTCTAATTTATGATTGGCGTAATTGATTACTGGGTAGAATAGCCTTGCTTGTGCATAGTAAGAACTGAAGAATCCTTATTGCATATTTCCAAGACAACTTGGAACTTACAGTAGCAAGCTGTAGTAGTTGCATGACCATTTAATTGATTTGTTTGTGTACTGTACCTACTCTGTTAACTACTGAGATGATCAGAATGTCAGGACGTGACGGGTCAACTTCTGTCCTTATTTGGTTGGGAAGTTGGTTTGAAGTGTCGTGATGTTGTGTGAATCCCAGTAGCAAGCGGAGACTTATTATTATATTCTTAACTCTTATCACTGGTTTTAGTTCTCATATCGTGCTTCCTTGTGGTACTTGCTATTAGAGGTTTAATCTCTCTGGTTTTGCATGGCCATATTTAGAGCCAGTTCCCGAGGACTCGGCTTACTTCTACCTCCAAGATGGTCAATACTAGAGGGATGATCACAGGAGGACACGAGTGGGTTCTTTACTTCCCTGCTCATTTTGCTACTTACTTTAGATTTTGCCACTTGGTACCGACATATTAGTCGGACTGTCTTGCACTTACCTTTATATAATTGTAACTAAGTCAGACTGCAGCTGATAACAATTGTGTATACCTTGCTATATCATCTGGCTATATTTTGTACAGCCAGAACTCAAGAACATTTTGACTGAGAGTTCGGGACGCCTTACTGCTTTATCTTACATGTTCTCTATTATTGCTTCTTGTTTGAATGATTGAGACAATAGATATTGAGTGAACATAGTGAGACTTTCATGTAGTATGCACCCCCTCGTCTTTTAGACAACATTGATCGTATTATACGGTATTCATCTACCCGTAATACGTAGCTGGCTGAGTCACTCTCCCACTCTCCGGTATTCTGGTTCTGGGGCATGATAAGGTTTTAGTGGTGGCCTATACAGGTCTGATTTTAGACTTGTGGGGTGTTTTAATTTGTAGGATGTCTCAATCACACATGTTTCCTCTTGATCTCATGATTCGTTACTCTCGACCCTAGCTTGACATTCTGGTATCCTTTGACTTCATTGATCTTTTTCGTCCGGTCATTTGATTGTTCTCTTGTCCCTTTTCTTAGGGGGACCTCGTTCGCATCTGTCAGAGCTGGACAACAACAACAAGGGCAACATGAACAACATGACCATGCTGGTCAGCAACAAAGGCCAGTACTGCCTCAAGAGAACATCCAAGAAGAGGTGATAGTGGAACCAACAGCTGGACCGCAGTATCCGGAGGTTCCAACACCACCAACAGTTCCGTCTACCCCTATGGCAGTAGACACACCAGCCCTTTTGGAAATCATAAGAGGGATGATGGCTACTCAGCAACATCAGATGTTGGCTCAGCAACACATGCACACTCAGCTACAAGAGCAGAATGTATTACTCAACCAAGGATTGCAAACGGCTTTGGAAAGAGGGGTGAGGACATATTCAGGAGCATCAACCAGATTTTGTAAGTACAACCCTCGCCGTTTCGAGGGCACGAAAGATGCCATTTCAGCAGATGTATGGCTTAAGAATATTGAGGCT
Organism: Iris pallida; assembly: GCA_029216955.1. NCBI lineage: Eukaryota > Viridiplantae > Streptophyta > Magnoliopsida > Asparagales > Iridaceae > Iris > Iris pallida. The sequence continues at coordinate 1,481,452 of JANAVB010030819.1, forward strand.
ATTCTGACAGCAGCTAAGGTACTGACGGAAGAACGTGTGGATCTAGTGAAGCTGTTACTTCAGGACCTCGTACGTGATTAGTGGGAATCAAAAGAAGTGGACATTAGACGTCCTGTTGCTTGGGACAATTTTACTGCGAGATTCAAGACGAAGTACTATAGAGTTGTGTTGCAGTTCAAGCTACAACAGAAGTTTATCAACCTTAAGCAGGCTGGCAAGACAGTGGATGCTTATGCAGCAGAGTTCTGCAGACTGAGTAGGTTTGCCCCAGAGATGGTAGCAACAGAGAGCCAGAGGGCTATGAGGTTTCAGCAAGGGTTTCATCTTGAACTATTGCAATTGATAGAGGGGCATAACTACCAGACTTTCGATGAGGTGTTGACGGCAACCCGAAGGCATGAGATCACCATCCAGAGGATCACATCAAGGACTGGAGGTCAGAAGAGATCTCACAATCAGACTGAAGGAGGAGGGGGAGTAGCACCCCGAATAACAGCACTATCCCCTGGAATTCGTATTCACGATGTGGCCATGCGAGAGCCAGCACCATCAACAAGACAGCAGCAACAACAGTAGCAGCAGAGGAAGAACCAGTAATCTCCAGCGGGTTGCACCTATTGTGGGAAGGCAGGGCACACTAGAGGCGTGTGTCGGGCATTAAACGGACAGTGTTTGGTATGTGGAAGTCCAGATCATCGGGTTTCCACATGTCCCATGAATTTGAGGTCAGGAGGACCAGTGCAACAATTTCCTGCGCTGCCAGCACCAGGGGCAGGCCAGTATCAAGGACCAGCGGTACCAGTGAGGCCGTTGGCACAACGCCCGTTCAAGTCACAGGCTCAGATATTTCGACAACAGGGACCGCCGATGCAGTAGCAACAACAAAGACCACCCCAGCATCACCAAGGCAGGGTCCAACAGCAACACCAGGCTAGGCCACAGCATAGGAACCAACAAGGAGGCCTAGGGCATGCATTCAATCTTTCCTTGGAAGAGATATTGGCATCAGAAGATGTTGTGGCAGGTAACATTCTCGTCGCCTCATATCCCGCAGTAGCATTGTTTGATTCTTGAGCATCACACTCATTTATATCTGTACAATTTACGATACGACTAGGAATGGAATTTGAGGTATTGCTAGGGAGGTTGAATATACTCACCGGTAATGGGCTCGTGGGATTTAGTAGGGTTATTCTAGCGTGTAGAGTTATAGTTTACGGAAGATTAATAGAATTTCCTGTTGGAAATTTTGATGTTATCTAAGGCATGGACTGGCTGAAAGACAATCATGCGATAATAGATTATCGTAGAGGGAGTGTATCTTTTAATATTCCAGGCATGGAGCGATTTACCTTAGTCAGATTAGTGGCAACTCAACAAGAAGAAGGAATAGTAGCGGCAATGGAAGAAGTTCAAGTTCCGCAGATAGTTGAAGAGTTTCTAGATGTATTTCCCGAAGAACTTCCAGGTCTACCACCGGTTAGGGATATTGAGTTCAGTATAGAATTGGCACCTGGAATTAAACCGATATCAGATCGAGTTTACAGAGTGGCAAATTCAGAGCAGGCCAAGGTATATCAGCACATAGAGGAACTGAAGGAAAAAAAGTTCATTCGAGTTAGCGAATCACCATGGGCAGCACCAGTAGTACTTCTAGGGAAGAAGGATGGGTCATCAAGATTGTGCATTGACTACAGAAAGCTCAACGCGACAACAGTAAAGAATAAGTACCCACTACCAAGGATCGATGACTTGTTTGATCAGTTGAGCAGAGCAAGGGTTTTTTCCAAGCTAGATCTTCGATCAGGGTATCATCAAGTGAGAGTTTGGAAAGAGGATATTCCCAAGACGACATTCAGGTCCAAGTACGGGCACTACGAATTTTTAGTAATGTCGTTTGGTTTGACCAATGCTCCAGCAATATTTATGGATTTGATGAACCACATCTTTATGTCGTACTTAGATCAATTTGTCGTTGTGTTCCTCGACGACATTCTCATATACTCAGCTAGTGAAGAAGAGCATGAAGATCACCTCAAGAAAGTGTTACAGGTTCTGAGAGAGAACCAGTTGTACGCCAAGCTCAGCAAGTGTGAGTTTTGGATGGATCATATTTCATTCTTGGGGCACATCATATCAGGGGCTGGAGTAGCAGTGGATCCCAAGAAGGTAGAAGCAGTAGAGAGTTGGCCAATACCTAAGACCGTAGCAGATGTGCGTAGTTTCTTGGGATTGGCAGGATATTACAGAAGGTTCGTATCAGACTTTGCAAGACTCTCAGCACCCATGACCCGCTTAACACGGAAGGATGTGTAAACCCCCTAAAGTTCTACTTTTAAAATTTTTTATAAATTAAGTATTTAATTTTTTTTATTTTGGTATTTGTACGTCGCATAGTCGTATTACACGTCGCGTACGAATTCGCATTTTCGTATATGTCTCGTCGAGTGCGAATATGTGCGAGATACATTTTTGTAAAAACATTTTTATTAGAGATTTTATTTATATAGAAGAATTTTTAGTTTTCAAAACAATATGATAAATATTTTTATTTTGTAAGAAAGAGTTATTTTATTCGTCATTTAAAAATGGATAGTAATTTGGAAAAATTTGGTTATATAAAATATATTCTAGATATTTGCGGAATTTGAAATTTGCATAGTAACATATGTTGTTATTTATAAAAGGCTACTTTATGAATTAATATTTAAGGAATTACCTTGATTTTTGAAATTAATTAATATTATATTATGAAAGTGATATTTAGGGTTTTGTTTTATTTAATATTTGAAGTATTTTTGATAATTTAAATGGGAAAAGATTTTATTTAAATTAAAGGAAGTTTATCTAGATTCATTTGGATTTAAATCGATTTAAAGATGGAATTATCCATCGGGGTTTAAACGAATATTAATCCATATCCAACTGGGAATTCCCTCCTCCCATATAAGGAGAGGTACTCCTCCAGAAATTTTCCATCCACAACCAAACCGTGCATCGTGTCGGTGTCTCATCCACTATATTTCTATTATACAAATACATTGTTACTCCGTGTCCGACAATCCCGGACACACCAGCCCTGTGTCTCGCAGGACACGACATCGGCCTTTTTCCCCGTCATTCTTCCATCACCAGTGCCAGCACCACCTCCTCTTCTCATCGCCCAAACCGCGACATCCCCGCCTTCACCATACCCATCCCCGATCTCCCGTCGCTATCATCACACAACCACCACCACTATTAACCACCACTGCCATTAACCACCACAACCACCTCCGCGTCACCCCAAAAGTCCGTCCATCGCCGCTCAAACACCCCACCACCATCACTCATAGAAAAAGAAGGATAGAAAACCCTAACCTGAACCAGACTCCGGTCGTGGTCTCCTCCACCGCCAGCGTCTGCCCTCCGCCTCCGGTCAGGCGCCCGCCCAAACCTGGCCGCCAGATCTGCCGCCGCCGTGCTTCTCTACGGTCCCGGCCAGCCCCCGTCGGCTCCGCGACTGGCCGAGCTTCGGCATTCTCTACAGCCGGACGATCCGCCACCGGCAAAGCCCCGGACCTCCGTCGACCTCCGCTCGAGAAATCCGACCGCCGTGCCGCCGTTATTTCTCCTCCGCCCCGCGACCGCCGCTGGTAAGTTCCCGATTCCTCTCTCTCTCTCTCTCTCTTCACTTGTATTGAGATTGGGGGAGGAGTGATGAATAGTTGATTATAAAAGGGTCTGTTACTGTTATTATTATTATTAGATTTATTATTATTATTATTGTTATTATTATTATTATTTATTATTAGTACCATTATTATTATATTATTATTATTATTATTATTATTATTATTATTATTATTATTATTATTATTATACATATTATTAAGATTATTATTATTATTATGATTAAACAGTAGTATTATTATTAATACTTTATTAGTGTATATGGGTAGGGGTATTTTGCCATTGGTATTATTAGTGGCCATATTATTTTCAAAATTTTAATTGTATAAATAATTTGATCTTAAAAATATTTGTGGAAAATATAGATACTATTGCATACTATTTTATCTAAGGATTTTGAACTACAAAATTTTATCTTTGCAAATTAGTTTTAACCATACGAATAATTTTCTAGAATTGCAAAGTATTGCTTTAAAATATTTTGACTAATAAAAAGGATAGTTTCACATTATAATTTAAGATAATTGTTTAAAAATTATACGTAGTTTTTAAGTATCACAAATAATTTCAAAATAGGATACGTACGTAATCTCCATAATTTCTTCATGATTATCACCATTATCATGACTAATCATCATTCCCTATTTCTTCATGAATTCGAACTCTTCCCCATCGGATATGGCGATTAGGCAACTGGAACTTTACAGAACATCGCACCATACCCGGCGACACACCAGGCAAGATACCTTACCATTATACTGTTTATTTTCAGTTTGTATTTTATTACATATCACTGTTCATTTATTTTCAGTTCTTGATTTACTGCCTGCACAGTGATATTAGTTGTACTTTGTTATTTATCCTTTGATTGTATATGGACTTAAAGTTAAGGGACTACCACTAGTTTAGGATATTACATAAACCTTGACACTGTTGTGCCACAAGATGTGTGAGTTATGAGAGCATATAGCATACGAACTTGCGTGTTGGCTGATCACTGATGCGTACAGGACGTGCGTTAGGTCTAACTGTCAATAGTTGTGTGTTAGAAGACTTGACGGTTACTAGTGTTACATGGTCGTGGATGCGACATGATAGATACATTGGGTGGGGAGAACATTTTTTTGTCGTATGGGCTTCGATTGTACTTCCCTTATAACCCGGAAGCTCCGCTGGAGATACGGGTATGAGCCTCTCAGGTTGGCCACTGTCGTTTTTGAACGTCATGCGCTTAGGTCACTGGTGCCCAAGTGAGGACTATACCAGATCCCATTTACAGCCAGGGCTCATGCGATGAAAGATTTGTTCTCAACTGCATGTTCACTTTAGTATGGTTAGATTACCTTATTTATGTCTTGTCACTTTCTTTGATAGTGGCATATTTTATATTCAGTATTTATATGGCATGTTTATTGTATCTTGTTACGTCCCTCTGAGGACCTGGTTATCTCGCCAGGTGTGTGTGTGTGTTCTTGTCTTTTGCAGGTGTTCTAGCCGTGGCCATGGTTGTCACTATTTCTTCGAGGATGATTGCGCTTGATCGTCTTCGCTTCGCCTGCCAAACTTATTTTTATTTTCCATGTATTTTTCCTTACTTATTGGTAGTAGATTTTTCTCCGCCCAACGATTGTATACATGACAAATTCAAAGTTGCTTTTATATCATTATTTATCTTTGTAGATGAGATTTAGTACCTTGGTTACTGTATTTTACAGCTTATGTATACATACGACGGTCCATATACTTCGTATGTATACAGCTGGCATGATTACGTTTTAGTCCTACGTATTTTGGGACTGGGGCGTTACATATTTTTGTGGTGGCCCATGCAGGTCGAGTTTATCACTTTGGTTATGTAATTGTACCGATGTGAGCCTGCAACATAGGATTATAATCTAGGAATCTCATCCATACAGCTTGACCTCTTCCCTTGGCTTCAAATTCCGAACTCTCGTTCGACCTCCTTGAACTGCATCTTGCTTGATTCCTTTCTACCGTCGATTCTTATTTTCGTGCTTAGTATCAACTAGGAAGATGACTACACTAGTATAAGCTCGTAGGTCAAACACATGGCTAGAATGGTTATATTGGCAATTGGAATACATTTAAGACTAATTGAGTTAAAAGCATTTTAGAGTGTAAATTAATGATTAGTAATTTGTAAAGTAGGATACTACCAAGGAAGGTTTTATTCTTGAGATTTCTAATATAGTAAACACCATAGGATTGATACTGCAAAAAAAAGGATAAAATTTTTATACCATTGATTTAAGAAATTGATTGGATTTTTGAGATTTGATATTTATGATTTATTGGGTTATAGTTATAAATCTTTGCACAAGTATAAAATTGGATTGCTTTTCGAATTGTGATATTTATAATTTTTGGGTGATAGATATACATCTTGGAACAGATATAAAATTTATTCGAATTTCGAGTTTTTGATGATTTATTGGATTATAGTTATACACATTTGCACAATTATAAATTTGGTTTGAAAATGATCTTAGCTTTTAAAAAAAAAATGGCCATAGGAATTATTTAAATTTGCATTGTACAACTTGCGATTTTCGTGTTTAGTAAATTTTAAATTTTAAGTAGAAGTAATGATGGTGAATTTTGGTTTAAAATATTTGAAAGTTATGAAAACTATTTTTGACAAATTTTTATTTTAAATGGTGTCCTATGATTGAGGATTTACAAATCTATATAGATTTTTGGTAAAAAAAAAAAATTTGATAAGATTATTTGAAAATTTAGTTTAATGAGGGATTGCTAATATTAAAATTTTGGAAGAATTTCGAAGGATGTGATGGAAAGTTATTTTGATTGATTAAAGGAAGTTACCATGTAAAGGTTGTGATTTTGTTGGAATAACTTAGCATAAATAGAAGTTAAAATTGATGAGAGCATTGAGCTTAATTTTTTTTAGATTTCTTTTAATATGCTAAGAGTTTTATTATGAGTTATTTGAAAATTTTAGAGTGTTAAATTTTTGATTGATTGTAAAATTTTTATGGATTCGTAAATTATGAACTCTTGAGTTAAATAGTTGAATTTAAACGTTAGTTTTGGAAAAGGTTAGTAGTAACGTGATAAAATTTTGCTTTGAGATTTATGAAAGTGAATTAAATTTTTATGATGAATTTGAATGGCTTGGAGTGAATACAATTTGGTGGTTTATTATTTTTCATTTTTATTAAGGAACTTTTGGAGGAAACTCCAGTTAAAGATGTTAATTGTAGGCCACTAAGATAACTCTAATAAGTTAGGAGTATTCCATACTAATTGCCATATCCCTCATAACCATGGTAGTAGTATATACACAAGTGTTGTTAGTCATCTACCAAATTACGTGACTGTATTCCTAACTTATTTTACCTTGATCTACTAGAATCTGAATTATCTTTATTTCATGCTGTAACTTGGTCATTTATTTGTGCGTTAGTCTCATGAACTCCCACTTTCTATTTTAAATTCTTTTGCGTCCTTACCGTGACTTGGATATTTGGAGCACAACACTAGACTTTTCCTTCCAATAAATTTCACATGCAAGACCTATACGAGCCCACCTTCATGTAGGTATATCACGTGCCACTAAAACACGTCTCCTTGTACCCTAATTTTATGTTACGACTTTCGGATCAAAAAGACTGGACTCTAATCCCTACCGTGAAACCAATATACTTTTTAACTATAGATGAGACTCGACCTCGACTTAATTCTTTCGACCCGATATATAATTTTGTTCTACTTTCCTTACATGCTTAACCTTGCATTTTATCTTGATTACTGGACCTATCATCCCATGACACCATTAGTTTAACTCTTTTAAGTTGGGTAGAACATCTCACTACCTAACAAACCCTTTTTCCTAGTGAACCATATTGATAATTTCATTTGGACTATAACACTTAGAGGACCCTAACTTATCTAGTCAACCAAGCCGACTGCATAGGCCCAAATTTCGGACGGAACTGAGACTTTATAAGATCTTGGACTATTTGATTCTTTCATCATTAACCTTTACTTATAATTTTATCTACCTATGATGCTAAAATAGCTTAGTTTTGCAAGCTTATTCTTTATCAAGCTTGATCATGACATATGTTTAATGTGGACGCCCACTTATACATTGTCTAATCAGAACCGGTGCATGATGGTCTGATCAACTCAGTGCACTTTGGTTCGCTTTTCATATATTATTCCACGCGTATGGAGACATAGTCAAATTTGCCCTAGAGTCTCATCCGCGACTGCCTTGACAATTCTACTTGAAATTTTTCCATCATCTTTGAACCACGTATTCGTATTCGAAAATATCATCCTTGAACTCTATATTGCATTCGCCTTCACCTACTTTAGAAGAGCGAAGACGCTTGTACTTGAATTCCCTCTAGTCGATCCTATCGATTATGACCATTACCGTTCCATGTGAATATATCCACGTCTTAACTAATCGTCTATTTTTCTTGGCCTTATAGTTACTATCGTGACCTTCTAATCGCTTAAGATTAGGAGTGAACCTAATCACTCCCTTAATCAACCAGCTCTCATGAAACCCTATTTTAAGGCCTCTAATCTATTCCCTCTAGTTACCCCGCTAACCTTTACCCCATGTTCTAACTTTAAACCTTGCTCATTTTTTTCATTCCCGCGTTAACCCATGATTATTCTCGCCGTTATGGAAATCAAGACTTCCTAATGCATCTTTCGTTGAACGTTATGAATTTAATTGTCTTCTCACCCCTGTACTAATTCTTAATTTCGAGGACAAAATTCTTTTAAGTTGGGTAGGATGTAAACCCCCTAAAGTTCTACTTTTAAATTTTTTTATAAATTAAGTATTTAATTTTTTTTATTTTGGTATTTGTACGTCGCATAGTCGTATTACACGTCGTATACAAATTCGCATTTTCGTATGTCTCGTCGAGTGCGAATATGTGCGAGATACATTTTTGTAAAAATATTTTTATTAGAGATTTTATTTATATAGAAGAATTTTTAGTTTTCAAAATAATATGATAAATATTTTTATTTTGTAAGAAAGAGTTATTTTATTCGTCATTTAAAAATGGATAGTGATTTGGAAAATTTTGGTTATATAAAATATATTCTAGATATTTGCGGAATTTGAAATTTGTATAGTAACATATGTTGTTATTTATAAAAGGCTACTTTATGATTTAATATTTAAGGAATTACCTTGATTTTTGAAATTAATTAATATTATATTTTAATGTTTATGAAAGTGATATTTAGGGTTTTGTTTTATTTAATATTCGAAGTATTTTTGATAATTTAAATGGGAAAAGATTTTATTTAAATTAAAGGAAGTTTATATAGATTCATTTGGATTTAAATCGATTTAAAGATGGAATTATCCATCGGGGTTTAAACGAATATTAATCCATATCCAACTGGGAATTCCCACCTCCTATATAAGGAGAGGTACTCCTCCAGAAATTTTCCATCCACAACCAAACCGTGCATCGTGTTGGTGTCTCATCCACTATATTTCTATTATACAAATACATTGTTACTCCGTGTCCGACAATCCCGGACACACCAGCCCTGTGTCTCGCAGGACACGACATCGACCTTCTTTTCCGTCATTCTTCCATCACCAGTGCCAGCACCACCTCCTCTTCTTATCGCCCAAACCGCGGCAGCCCCGCCTTCACCATGCCCATCCCCGATCTCCCGTCGCCATCATCACACAACTACCACCGCCATTGACCACCACAACCACCACCGACATTAACCACCACAACCACCTCCGCGTCACCCCAAAAGTTCGGCCATTGCCGCTCAAACACCCCACCACCATCACTCATAGAAAAAGAAGGATAGAAAACCCTAACCTGAACCAGACTCCGGTCGCGCCCCCGTCGAGCGTCGAGTGCCGCCCCTCCGATGCCGAAGTCGCCGTCGAGCCTCGCAGTACCGGAGCTCCCTGCGTCGACGCCCAGAGCCGCGCGTCCACCACCACGAATCCGCCATGACGCCGCGGTCTCCTCCACCGCCGACGTCTGCCCTCCGCCTCCGGTCAGGCGCCCGCCCAAACCTGGCCGCGGGATCTGCCGCCGCCGTGCTTCTCCACGGTCCCGGCCAGCCCCCGTCGGCTCCGCGACTGGCCGAGCTCCGGCATTCTCTACAGCCGGACGATCCGCCACCGGCAAAGCCCCGGACCTCCGCCGACCTCCGCTCGAGAAATCCGACCGCCGCGCCGTCGTTATTTCTCCTCCGCCCCGCGACCGTCGCTGGTAAGTTCCCGATTCCTCTCTCTCTCTCTCTCTTCACTTGTATTGAGATTGGGGAAGGAGTGATGAATAGTTGATTATAAAAGGGTCTGTTACTGTTATTATTATTATTAGATTTATTATTATTGTTATTATTATTATTATTTATTATTAGTACCATTATTATTATTATTATTATTATTATTATTATATTATTATTATTATTATTATACATATTATTAAGATTATTATTATTATTATGATTAAACAGTAGTATTATTATTAATACTTTATTAGTGTATATGGGTAGGGGTATTTTGCCATTGGTATTATTAGTGGCCATATTATTTTCAAAATTTTAATTGTATAAATAATTTGATCTTAAAAATATTTGTGGAAAATATAGATACTATTGCATACTATTTTATCTAAGGATTTTGAACTACAAAATTTTATCTTTGCAAATTAGTTTTAACCAAACGAATAATTTTCTAGAATTGCAAAGTATTGCTTTAAAATATTTTGACTAATAAAAAGGGTAGTTTTACATTATAATTTAAGATAATTGTTTAAAAATTATACGTAGTTTTTAAGTATCACAAATAATTTCAAAATAGGATACGTACGTAATCTCCACAATTTCTCCATGATTATCACCATTATCATGACTAATCATCATTCCCTATTTCCTCGTGAATTCAGACTCTTCTCCATCGGATATGGCGATTAGGCAACTGGAACTTTACAGAACATCGCACCACACCCGGCGATACACCAAGCAAGATACCTTGCCATTATACTGTTTATTTTTAGTTTGCATTTTATTACATATCACTGTTCATTTATTTTCAGTTCTTGATTTACTGCCTGCACAGTGATATTAGCTGTACTTTGTTATTTATCCTTTGATTGCATATGGACTTAGAGTTAAGGGACTACCACTAGTTTAGGACATTACATAAATCTTGACACTGTTGTGCCACGAGATGTGTGAGTTATGAGAGCATATAGCATACGGACTTGCGTGTTGGCTGATCACTGATGCGTGCAGGACGTGCATTAGGTCTAACTGTCAATAGTTGTGTGTTAGAAGACTTGACGGTTACTAGTGTTACATGGTCGTGGATGCGACATGATAGATACATTGGGTGGAGAGAACATTTTCTTGTCGTATGGGCTTCGATTGCACTTCCCTTATAACCCGGAAGCTCCGCTGGAGATACGGGTATGAGCCTCTCAGGTTGGCCACTGTCGTTTTTGAACGTCATGCGCTTAGGTCACTGGTGCCCAAGTGGGGACTATACCAGATCCCATTTACAGCCAGGGCTCATGCGACAAAAGGTTTGTTCTCAACTGCATGTTCACTTTAGTATGGTTAGATTACCTTATTTATGTCTTGTCACTTTCTTTGATAGTGGCATATTTTATATTCAGTATTTATATGGCATGTTTATTGTATCTTGTTACGTCCCTCTGAGGACCTGGTTATCTCGTCAGGTGTGTGTGTGTTCTTGTCTTTCGCAGGTGTTCTAGCCGTGGCCATAGTTGTCACTATTTCTTCGAGGATAATTGCGCTTGATCGTCTTCGCTTCGTCTGCCAAACTTATTTTTATTTTCCATGTATTTTTCCTTACTTGTTGGTAGTGGATTTGTCTCCGTCCAACGATTGTATACATGACAAATTCAAAGTTGCTTTTATATTATTATTTATCTTTGTGGATGAGATTTAGTACCTTGGTTACTGTATTTTACAGCTCATGTATACATACGACGGTCCATACGACGTTCCTCATGACTTGGAGTTGGCAGCAGTAGTATTTGCTTTGAAGCTATGGAGGCATTACTTGTACGATGATCGAGTGTACATGTACACCGACCATAAGAGTCTGAAGTACATCTTTACTCAGAAGGAACTGAACATGAGGCAGAGAAGATGGTTAGAATTGATCAAGGATTACGACGTAGAGCTTCAGTATCATCCAGGCAAGGCTAATGTGGTAGCAGACGCTCTCAGCAGGAGAGACAGTATATTTATGTTGACATCACAAAAATATATTTTAGAAGATCTTCAGGAGATGGGCATCGAGGTTATACTTCCTAGCGATATAGGAATTCTGGCAGGTCTACGAGTTCAATCCGACTTGGTAGACAGAATTAAGACAGCCTGGGCACGGGACTCAAGGATTCAGAAGCTTAGGACAAAATGTGAGTCAGGACTCAGAAAGGAGATAAAAAATTCAAGATGGTACACTTAGATTTGGATCACGTCTATGTGTGCCAAGTGGAGATATCAGACAGGAGGTTATGACAGAAGCCCACAGTTCTCAGTATTCTATACACCCTGGAGGAACTAAAATGTACAAAGATATCAAGCAGCACTTCTGGTGGAACAGAATAAAGAAAGAGATAGCTAGATTTGTTTCTCGTTGCTTGATATGTCAGCAAGTGAAGGCAGAACAACAGAGGCCAGCTGGATTATTACAACCGCTTCTTATCCCGGAATAGAAGTGGGAACATATCACAATAGACTTTGTGACCGGTTTACCAAGATCACCAAGTGGTAAGGATGCTATTTGGGTGATAGTAGATCGGCTTACGAAGGCGGCACATTTTCTTCCTTTTAGAATTGGGCAATCTACAGAAAAGTTGGCAGAATTGTATATGCAGCAGATAGTCAGGCAGCATGGGGTCCCTGTCAGTATTGTATCAGATAGAGATACCCGTTTTATATCATATTTCTGGAAGAGTCTACATCATAGTCTGGGTACCAAGTTGAGATTTAGTACGACTTACCACCCACAGACGGACGGGCAATCAGAAAGAACAATTCAGACTTTAGAGCATCTCCAACCCTATTGTCTTGTTTTGTGTTGTGAATCCTATGTGGCATGAGGGACAAGACAATGTCTTATATATGTGGCAAGGTTATATTCACAAATGACAACGGGTTTAAAAAGTCATCTCCAATGCAAAAGTATTGAGAAGACAATATAAATATTTTTTTACAACTTCCAAGACAACTTTTACTCTTCTACTTCTTTTTTATAAATATTTTTATTCACAAATGATGATGTGGACATAAAGACATTGTGAAGTGCATTGTCTAGATCTAGACAACCAACTTCACATTGTCTTTGCTATGTCATTGCCATGTCAACTCCACACTTTATTTCATATTTGCATTGGAGAAGTACTTTTGAAAAAAATGGTTGTCATTCCTATGTGGCAACCATTTTTTTCAAACTCACAATAGGGTTGGAGATGCTCTTAGAAGATATGTTACGAGCTTGTACCCTAAATTTTGGAGGATCTTGGGAGAGTCACCTGCACTTAGTCGAATTTTTGTACAACAACAGTTATCAAGCCAATATCCAGATGGCGCCATTCGAAGCACTATATGGTAAGAAGTGTAGGTCGCCACTGGCATGGGATGATATCAGGAAGAGGAAGGTGTTAGGCCCAGAGATGATTGTTCAGACGATTAAAGTGGTTAAGGGGATTTGGGAGCGACTTCGAGTTGCGCAAGATCGACATTGTCATTGGGCAGACCAGCATCGTAGGCCGCTAGAATTTTCTGTTGGGGACCACGTGTTCTTGCGGATCTCACCTACTCGTGGGGTCATTAGATTTGGCATTCGTGGGAAGTTGAGTCCGCAATACGTAGGCCCATTTGCTATCCTCGATAGGGTAGGCGATGTTGCTTATCGTTTATCCCTTCCACCTTCGTTACGAGAGGTGCATGACGTGTTTCATGTATCTCAGTTGCGTAGATATCTATCAGACCCAAGCCATATCCTCGATCATTCTGAGCTGGTTGTTGGTACCAACCTGTCTTACGAGGAACAACCGGTGTCCATTTTGGACTGAAAGGAGAAGATACTGAAGAACCGAACAATTAGCCTTGTTCGTGTTGCTTGGGGTCATAACTCCTTAGGATAGTCAACGTGGGAACGTGAGGATGATATCCGATCATGGTATCCGCACCTATTTGACTCACAAGGTATATCTCTTTCTGTGTACCTTAATTATCTTGATTCCTCATGCTTATCACCCTATGAGTAGAAATTGCTTGATGTCGTCGATTGATAAATATAGATATATTACTTGCTAGTTGATATTGTAACATGACTGCTTGCTCGCTAAAATTGCTTGTACTTGGATTAGTCTAGCTCTGATGTTTCTATCCTACTTGGATTTAAAATTCCGATGACAGAATTTTTCTAAGGAGGGTAGAGATGTCACTCCCCGTTCCCAGAATGCGTATTTTAATACGTGTACGGCTTGAATATATTTATTTAATATTTATCCTGCATTTGCTTGTAGTTAATTCTTTAATTTCACGTTAATTATTTTTCTATATTTTATTTTCTGCTTTTGCTTTAATCTTGGGTTTGGCTTGGATTGGTTTATTTTCGAATTTTGGTGGTTCATCATGAACCCGACCAACCCCCTACCTACCATCATTCTATTTAAAGCTCCAACCCCTTTCTCTCTCTTCATTACTTCTCCTTCTCATTTACTCTTCTTCTTCCTCATAACTCTCTCTACCTACCAAGAGCTTAGGCAAGTACATCTTGCTCCACATGAGAACCCATATTTTTATGGTTCATTTATCTTCCTTTCGTGATCCTAAGATAGTTTAGAACTTGGCATTTTGCATTTTGAAGTTTCATTTTTAGTAGATCTAGAAATTACCATTTTTCGAATTTTGTGGGTTTTGATCTATCAAACTTCCTTATTTTCAAGTTTCGTTCGTTCCAGATTATGAGATTTGTGTTATAACGCCTTTCGATCCGTGGAACTCCTATTTTTGGCTCAGATTGAAGTTCATGGAATTGGAGTTCCGGAGGTTCTCTACGCACATGTTTATACATGCCCGCGTAATATCAAGCTCTACGCCCACGTTCATTCGTGTCAGCGTGAATTCGGTTTACGCAAGTCTACTCTGGCTTGGTATATTCTTTACGCGTACATTATTTTATGCGTAACGATTTTTTTACGCGTACATTGTTTTACGCGTAACGATTCCTTTACACGTACATTGTTTTACGCGTAACGATTCCTTTACGCGTACATTGTTTTACGCGTAACGATTATTCTTTACGCATACAAAATTCATGCGCAAACTTGGACTCTTTACGCATACAAGTTTTACGTGTAACTTTATTATTTACGCGTACTCTTCTGGCTTAGCGTAAGACGAGTTTTTACGCGTAACTTTGTTCCTTTATTGGAGCGTACTCCTTTACGCGCAAGCTTTATTCCTTCACGCGTAAACTTCCCTCACGCATAAATCTCCTTTATGCGTATTTCATCGGGCGTACTCTTCTGGCTTGACGTATTTTTATTGAACGTACTCCTTGGGCGTACATGGCATCTCTTATTTTATGCCTTTTTGCTTGAACTCGATATAATCATGATATGCTAATATTTTAATACATATTGTGGTGTGGAATGTGCCCTATGTCCCGATTGGTTTATAGATACCCAGTATGACTGGAACTTAACCCTGAGAGTTATAGACTCGACCATACTAAATACTAGTTTGAATTTTATGTCTTGGCACGAATTGACATTGATTGTTACCTTGACTAAATGATTGATCATGCGTTCCTAGTTGGAACTAAGAGGCTGGCTAGTCGTCTTATTGAAATTGAATGAGACACGTTCATATTAACTATGAACCATTGCAATCGACTAGCCGATCCCGAACATTGGCATATGGATACGTGCAGGCTTCAACTGATTTTCTACAAAAGCGGCATGTGTACTTTACAGTCAAGACATAATTATTCCGTGGCTAGGTTTGATTGTTGCATTACGCTATGTAAGACCTACAACCTAACCGCACGGGCATCGTTGTAGAGTTATGCATATCGTACTCTGTACGAAAGTACTCATTCTGAATGACCATGATCCACGGCATGGGATTTCAATTAACATAGGGACTACTAAGTTAAATAAAATAACGATTGCATGGAGAGAATGGATTTCCGAGTTCTTACGTGGCAGCCATCCTTGGGACAATTAGTGCCCCGACATGTCGGCTGGTTTCTACAGATACTGCAAATCTGCCACACGGGCAGGGAGCGGTATCTGCTTATATTTATTTACTGTATACTGATGATGGGCGTCCCGCTGGGACTCGTCTAATTCATGATTGGCACAATTGATTACTGGGTAGACTAGCCTTGCTTGTGCATAGTAATAACTGAGGAATCCTTATTGCATATTTCCAAGATAACTTGGAACTTACAGTAGCAAGCCGTAGTAGTTGCATGACCGTTTAATTGATTTGTTTGTGTACTGTACCTACTCTGTTAACTACTGAGATGATCAGAATGTCAGGACGTGAGGGGTCAACTTCTGTCCTTGTTTGGTTGGGAAGTTGGTTTGAAGTGTCGTGATGTTGTGTGAATCCCAGTAGCACGCAGAGACTTATTATTATATTCTTAACTCTTATCACTGGTTTTAGTTCTCATATCGTGCTTCCTTGTGGTACTTGCTATTACAGGTCTAACCTCTCTGGTTTTGCATGGCCAGATTTAGAGCCAGTTCCCGAGGACTCGGCTTACTTCAACCTCCAAGATGGTCAATACTAGAGGGATGATCGCAGGAGGACACGAGTGGGTTCTTTACTTCCCTGCTCGTTTTGTTACTTACTTTAGATTTTGCCACTTGGCACCGATATGTTAGTCGGACTGTCTTGCACTTACCTTTACATAATTGTAACTAAGTCAGACTGCAGCTGATAACAATTGTGTATACCTTGCTATATCATCTGGCTATGTTTTGTACAGCCAGAACTCAAGAACATTTTGACTGAACGTTCAGGATGCCTTACTGCTTTATCTTACATGTTCTCTATTATTGTTTCTTGTTTGAATGATTGAGACAATAGATGTTGAGTGACCATAGCGAGACTTTCATGTAGTATGCACCCCCTCGTCTTTTATTCAGTATCTATCGTATTATACGGTATTCATCTACCCGTAATACGTAGTTGGCTGAGTCACTCCCCCGCTCTCTGGTATTCTGGTTCTGGGGCGTGACAGGGTGCTAACCACCCAAGATCTCAGCAACCGAAGAATCCTCTCAGCTGCTACGTGTCGGCTCTTTTGCAGCCCACAGGCGCAACAGGAAGGATTCAATCCCCAAATCAGGGTGCATCAACCATGCACCCCAGCCAGCATCAGCTACGTGGCATTCCCACGTCCAGGCGCATCCGACATATGCGCGCATGAGCAGCCAGCCTACAATTTATAAATAGAAGGATCATTCCTTCATCAGACACACACAGACAAAGACAGACATACATACTCAGAGAGAAGCACCTCCACAGAGGCCAGAAGAGACGCTTAATGTTCGCTTCTCCTCGCAACGCTCCGGCATCCAGAGCAACCCAGACCTTCAGAGAATCTAAAATCGTCGTCAGATCGTCAACGGAGTCAACGCATCACCACTCGCTCCATCAACACAGTACCCAGATAAAAACAAAAGTGTACTCCTAGGACTACATCTGAGTCCTACATTGTAACACTGTTCTGTTTGTGATTAAAATTTCAATTCAAAGATTTTAATGGCAAACAAGCTGGCGACTCTGCTGGGGACTTCTTTTTCCTCCAATGAGAAAGTTGTGTCACAATCTGACGATGTGAAGGTGGCCTCCTCCAACAAGACATTAGTCGTACGCCTCAATCAACAGGCGTATGAGGAGTTCATCTCTGAAGGCAGAGCAAGTCCTTTGAAGCGGCTGTCGAAGCCGAAGAAGCCTTGCCAAGCCTGGGTACGCAAGGTCGAAGCCCCTGGCACCATCACTGAAGGGGATGCGCCGATGCAGCCTACCCTTCCCGCTTACGTCCTCAGCAGCCAGAAGGCGCCCACGGGTGCAGCACATCTCTCCGGGAAACGTGGGGCTGACCACATTCCCCAACTATCTCATTCTCAGTTAAGGAAGATGTGCCAACGGAGCAGGGACGCATCTAACGCCCTGCGCATTAACTCTGATGTGCCGCGGAAGGCTTCTGTCTTTGACAGACTCACTCGCTGTCATGGCGAGGATAAGTTGGACTCTGAGTACTATGCATCCCAGCGGGCTGGTACGAAGAAGTCCAAGGCAGCACGGGCCACACGCCTCAAACGTGCTATGCCGACAGTAAGTCAGAGGCATACGCTCACAAATCACGCGCGCTGCCGATGGTAAGCTGTACAAGGTTGACTCGGGTGCTTCTGCACCGCGAACGAGCCAACCTTCAAAGACCTCGTTTCACTTGGGCACATCCGCCGCGCTTTCAACCAAGCCGTTCGAGGCAAACTCTGTGGTCTTGAACCCCTGTGCCTACATTGGTTGTACGTCTGAGGCTGGTTCAAACCACCCTAAATGTTGTTCCCCCACTACTGATCTGGGCGCATCTTATGCGCTGGATCAGGGGGTGCAGCATTCACTTGATCACCCTGGCGCTTGGCCTTGCCATGCGCCTGATGGGGGTATAAAGTAGCACTCTCCTCTAACGATTTGCATAATATGATCATTCACAAACGTCGATCAGAAGATTCGACCGACAAGCACAATGTGCCCCTCACAGGGCACACCTGTGCTGTGGTCACCATCAACTATTGTTACAAGACAGCAGTCTCCCCACAAAGGCAGTCTGTGTTCCTGCGACTGCAATCGTCAACACCCCTCCGACGTCGCCTCGGGAAGAAGGTGTCGGTTGAAGAGGAGCCAGAACTAATGGTTGCTTCTTGCAACGTAGTCTCTAACCCCTCATCAATCCGAAAGGCGACTAGCAACTCCTCGACCTCGTCCTCATCCAAGAGCCAGCCGAGGAAGACCAAGGTGACTGTCCCGTCCTCAGGAGTATTTGAAGGCACCCGGGCGAGAAAGAAGATTTCAGAAGAAGTAATAGCTGGAGGTAGTCAAGCCCTTGTTGATCCTCATCCCGAAGACGAAGATATCCTCCAGAGCATGACTGGAGGTAGCCAGGATGAAACTCCAGGAGAAGTGACTCTTTTACAGGAGTGCGAGGCTGAAAGTGAAGCTTCAACCGATCCATCCATTTCCAGACATGTCATGACAGTATATATGACAGGAGGTGGTGATACGGAGTCAGATGCTCCGCCAGCAGACCTCGTTCAGTGCATGGATACTTTGGAGGGGGGACTCAAAACCCTCTCTGCCTCCATGCAAACACTGACTCAAGCAGTGTTTGAGATACGGTCAGCTTTGGCCAGGACACCTTCCACCAATCCTGATCCAGGAGCCAACGGGGAATCAAGTATGCCCCTTCAACGGGCATCCTAGAATATCGATTGCCGCGAAGTACCTCGGGTATCGGAACCTTTGAATATACAACTCCAGACCGTACCACCTTCTCCGACTCCCAGCTCCACGGAAGACGTGGTTGAGATGATCAGGGACTTGCATGAACGCTATCGATCAAGAGGTGGACAAACTCCTGAGCAGCGGGTTCATTCGTGAAGAGCAACATCCGAATTGGGTGGCCAATGTCGTCCCTGTCACCAAGAAGAATGGGAAGATACGAGTCTGCATGGACTTCAGAGATCTCAATACTGCTTGCCCGAAAGACGAATTCCCGCTTCCAATTACTAACGCGATAATCGACAATACATGTGGCTTCGAACGCATGTCTTTCATGGACGGGTATTCGGGCTACAACCAGATCAAAATGTTCTCCGATGACGCAAAACACACGTCATTCAGGACTCCGAAAGGGGTTTTCTGCTACACAATGATGCCCTTTAGTTTGAAGAACACTAGTGCTACGTACCAACAAGCTATGAGTACCATCTTCCGTCAACATCTACGCAAAACAGTTGAATTCTATGTTAATGATATCGTCGTTAAGAGCCGTCTCAAAGGTGATCACTTACAAGACCTAAAGACAGTCTTCGATCTCATGCGAGCGCATCAACTCAAGATGAACCCCGCTAAATCCTTCCTTGGGGTTTCTAGCGGAAAGTTCTTGGCTTCATTATCACGGCGAAAGGCATTCATGTCGACCCCGAGAAGACCAAAGTCATCCTTGACATGAACCCTCCGAAGAACCTCCGAGAACTTCGAGGCCTGCAAGGGCGTCTTGCATACATCTGAAGGTTTATAGCAAACCTTTCCGAAAAATGTCAACCCTTCACCCAGCTCATGAAAAAGGGAGTCTCCTACGTCTGGATAGAAGAATGCCAGAAAGCTTTCGATGATATCAAATCTTACCTGACGAGCCCGCCAGTCCTGTGGCACTTATCGCAGGCAAACCATTTCTCCTCTACGTCCATGCCATGGATCATTCCCTCGACGCTTTATTGGCTCAGAACAATGATGCAGGCTACAAGCAAGCTATCTCTTACCTTAGTAGGACAATGATCGGGACTGAACACCGGTACAACCCCATTGAAAAGGAATGTTTGGCTTTGGTGTTCGCCATCCAGAAGACTCGCCATTACATTTCGGGTCAGACAATTCATGTCATCTCCCGAGTCAGTCCACTCAGGGTTCTCATGACGAAGCCGGGATCATTGAACTCTCGACTAGCTACATGGGCAATCCTGTTGACACCGTATAACATGGTATTCGTCCCACAAAAAATTATCAAGGGCCAAGCTCTAGCCGACTTTTTAGCCGTGCACCCGATCCCAGAGTCCTTCAGACTCTATAAAGATATTCCGGATGAAGTCCAAGAATCAAACGTCGCCGAAGAAAACTCCGTCTAGCGGGTGTTTTTTGATGGTGCTTCGAGAACAGGCCCCAAAGGCCAAAACATCGCAGGAGTGGGGGTGGTCTTAGTCTCCTCCGATCAGCTGGTCATCCAGCGTGCTTACTCCCTTTCAAAGCCATGCTCCAACAATGTTGCCGAGTACAATGCTCTCATCATGGGACTCCAACTGGCACAACAACTGGGGGTGGATCATCTGAAAGCTTATGGCGACTCAAAACTCGTCGTTAATCATATCCGAGGGCAGTACGAAGTTTGCCATGAAGATGTGGTTCCTTACCATGAAGTTGCATTGAATATTATCTCAACCTTCACCAAGTTTTTCATAGAACACGTACCTCGACTACAAAATCTGGAGGCTGACGCTCTGGCTGGCCTCGCAGCTTCATTAGCAGCACCCCTCGGGACTCAACACTACGTCACAGTAGTTGGTCGAGAGTTGGTCTATCCTAAAAACAACCTATGCACACAAATGGCCCATGCCATGATGACAAGTGCCGGTGTTAATGTCTGAGACCGGAGGTTCCCATTCATCGACTTCGCTGTCTATGGAATTCTAGAATTCTTCCAGAAGAGCCGAAAGAAGCCATCTCGGTCAGAAGGCGTTCCCTTCGGTTTTATTATGATACAGCTACTAAAATGCTGTACCGACGTTCCTACGATGGACTTCTCCTTCGATGTCTATCCAACGAAGAAGCAGCCGATGCCCTTCGGGAAGCTCATGACAAAACTTGCGGGGCTCATCAACCCGGGCCTAAGTTACAGGATCGACTGCGATGCATCGGTTACTACTGGCCAACCATGGCAGTCGACGCCGTCGACTATGCTAAAAAGTGCCATGCTTGCCAGCTTCACGACGACTTTATCCATACACCATCGGAACCACTACATCCTACGGTCGCCTCCTGGCCCTTTTGTCACCCTCATTTCCCGTATTTTCCGTATTTCGTATTTATACTCATATCTGGATTTTGGCATGTATTTTTTTATTTTTCTCAACTTGTGGAATTTCAGTATTTCTCGTATTTTGGGTTTTGGCATGGCTCGGTTTTATTGGGTTGGTTCGGTTTGGTTTGGTTATGTGATGGATCACCTTAGCCTATGCTACCCCTCATCCCCACCACAACTCCCCCTCTTTATAACCCCCACCTACCACTCTCTCTCCTCATAACTTCCACCATTAATTTCCTTCTTCTTCTTCTTCTTCTTCTCCTTCCTCGACAACTCTCCTAACCCTAGGCAAGTGCACCTTGCCACTTCATGAGAGCCCTATTTTCTTGGTTCATTTGCTAGATTAGGACATGGTGATCAACATTAGAAATTGGTGTTTTGTGATTTGAAGTCTCCTTTGCTCTAGATCTAAGTTATTTCTATTTTTGGATTTTGTATGGTTCGATCTCTTTAAGTTGGATTTTTATGGGTTTTGGTGTTTTCAAGTGGAAGAGCATTCAATTATACCCAAATTAGAACTTTGGAAATCTGGATTTGGAGTTCGGATGGCCAAGTTGTGTTGCTCTGAAGTTTTGGATTCAACCATGGTGTTCTTGCTGTTTGGAGAAGACAGTGAGCAGTGTGCAGAGCTGTTTAGCTTACGCATACTGAGCTGCGCGTACTCTTTAGCGTGCGTACGCAGACTTAGGTACGCTTCCTGTTGGAAGCGTGTCCCTTCAGCGTGCGTGACTTTTCACCTACGCTGCTCTCTGTGGCGTGCGTGACTTTTCACCCACGCTGTTCTCTCAGCGTGCGTGACTTTTCACCTACGCTGCTCTCTCAGCGTGCGTGACTTTTCACCCACGCAGGTTCTCTGTAGCGTGCGTGACTTTTCACCTACGCTGTTCTCTGTAGCGTGCGTGACTTTTCACCTACGCTGCTCTCTCAGCGTGCGTGACTTTTCACCTACGCTGCTCTCTGTAGCATGCGTGACTTTTCACCTACGCTGCTCTCTCAGCGTGCGTGACTTTTCACTTACGCTGCTCTCTCAGCGTGCGTGACTTTTCACCCACGCTGCTCTCTGTAGCGTGCGTAACTTTTCACCTACGCAGCTCTCATGCGTGCGTGACTTTCGCGTACGCTGCTCCCCTGAACCCCTTGCTTAATCCATTGGCTCTTAGAGTTTTGGTTTTATATCTTTAAGCTTGGCTCTTCTATAATCCTGTACTTTGATATTTTATTAGATATTTTATGCCCATTTTATATCCTTACGCCTTTTGTCATGAACTTGATTTTACTTAATATGTTTGGAATGACTATTGTACATGGCTCGGTATGGCAAGAAACTTGCATAACACGACAGTGACCCGTAGTGGTGCACTCCTGACATGACCAACCTGACATGATAGTGGGCCGTCGTGGCGCACTCCTGACAAGTACCCTGACAAGATTTATCTTGATAACTTGATAGTGGCCCGTGGCGGCGTACTCCTGACTTGACATGACCTGATAACTTAGCTTGACCTGTCTTGACACCGTGGGTGGTTCTTTCTTGCTTGCTTGTTAAATCCACTTGTCCAGTCTCGCATCATGTCTAGGATGGGACTCCTGGGTACCACGGTCAAGAGTACCTACTAAAATGGATTAAGGCTAATAACTAGAATAATACAGTAGTCATGAAGAGATGACACAGCTACAGGCAATCCCGTTACCTGGGCGCTCTTGGGATCTGTAGCCTGCCGTCGAGTAGGGCACATTTCCAGCACACCGTCGAGTGTTGCACCCTCTAAGTCACCTAAGGGTACATGCGTCTCCTGGACGATGTACCCACCTGAATTCAACCCTAATCTTTCGTCCTGGGTAACCTGGATGGTCTGCAGGGCATGTGGCTGTGGAACAATCTCACTGCATCTTGTTAGTAATTAGGCCTGTGATAACCCTAGTTAGTTAAAGTAGTAAGCCGTAGGATCTGCTTGGCCGTGATTGATTGAATGAGGTATAACCAGTCTAGTCATGTCTTGATCCCATGCAAGATTGCTTTCTGTCTTGATTTCTTACATTACTTATCTTGCCGATAAATGGTGGGGAACCAAGTTCTGTTCAGATGAAGGGTTACAACCCCGGTCCTTGTTTGGTTTACGGGTTGTAACCTGGCTATCGGAATAGTCCCATGGTTATCTCGTCGTATATCATCCTGACATGTTTTTCGTAAATTCTAGTGTTAATATTAGATTTCTTATGTTCTGATATACTGGCTTTTGTTCTTATTTCGTGGCCCCCTTGTGGCACTTGCTCTTTCTGGGGTTGACCCAGCTGGTTTTGTGTGGCCAGATTTCGGAGCAGCTCCCGAGGATCTACCAAGCTTCCAGCCCGATGGTGGCGACTAGAAGGAACCCGGGCTACGAGTGGGTTTTCTATTTTGTTTCGCTCACTCTATTGTAAAACTATTCTTTTGAGGCGTTTAGCCGACGAGCACCTGTTAGCTCGATGCACTTTACTTACTGTCTGCCTACGGGCTGTAAACATGATTAACAAATCCTAGGGTTGATCATGTATGACTTAACTCTTGCTAGTCCTCGTATTTTGTACGACTAGCTTCATGATCAGCTGATATGTAATATTTGGGACGCCTTTTATTGTATATTTGGTGGTCAAACATCTTGTAATTATATTACTTGCTTGAGATTGAGACAATAGGCTTGACCTTAAGAGACTGTTGGCTTGTAGTAAACCCTCATATTTCTAGACAGTCGTGACCGTATATCGAGGTGGTTTCCATTTCAATATACGTAGCTGGCTATGTCTGCCCTCGCTCTCCAGTATTCTGGTTCTGGGGCGTGACATGGTTTAAGTGGTGGCCCATGCAGGTCTTATCAATCAAGAAATATGAGGGTTTACTGAATAGATGTCTCAATCAGTATTCGCCCTTGATCTTCGCCCGTATTTTTAAATCCCTGAAATTCTTGCCCTGATTACATGCTTGTATCGTTGATCTGTCCTGGTCCTTCCTTATTGTTTTCCTGTGTCGTCTTCCTCAGCGGCACTGTACCTGACCCTGCCGATCAGCCAGGAGGAGCACCTCCCGTGGACCAGCAGCAACCCGGAGATCAAGCCCAGCATTCCGGAGTAGCCTCCAGAGTTGTGCCTACTGGAGGAGAGTCACCAGTTCGGCCCGTCCAGCCCGCTGAGCCAGATGATGGTACCTTAGTAGGCCTCATCAGAACCTTGATAGCTTCTCAGGATCGTCGAAACGACGCCCTGCACCAGACAGTTCAAGATGCTTTGACCCGAGGAGGACATGCAGGGAACCAGGTGGTGAACAGCTTCAAGCGATTGAACCCTCCTTTCTTCGACGGCAGCGAGGATGCGATTGCCGCGGATGCATGGCTTCAGGATACCGAGGTGATTCTGGAAGCAGCTAGGACACCCGAGAATGAGAAGGTGGCGGTGGTACGCTTACAGTTGTTGGACTTGGCTCGCAGTTGGTGGGCGGCGCAAGCCATGGGATTAGTGGCATCCATTGCTTGGGCAGTGTTTAGAGAGAGATTCCAGACAAAGTATTTTGATGCTGTGGCTAGGTGCGACCTGCAGACCAGATTTACCAACTTGAAGCAAGGAGGCAGAACAGTCGACAGTTATGCATCGGAGTTTTCTAGACTCAGTAGGTTTGTCCCCACCTTGGTGGCGACCGAGTTTGATATGGCCCAGCGATTCCAGCAGGGACTGCATTTGGAGATCTTGTTGGCAGTTGAGCAGTTCGAGCACCAGACGTTCGATGCAGTCTTGAGAGCAGCTAGGAGGCATGAGTATACCTCCCAGAGGATCGTGGATAGGACCGGAGGTAGGAAGCGGTCCCACAGTCAGATGCATCAATCATCAGCTCCAGCCCCGGCAACTAGGGGATTGACCATTGGAACTCCGAGGCGGGCGGCCTCAGTAACGTCGGTTCAGCATTCGACCCCGACGTACCCGCAGCAGCAGAAGCAGAAGCAGACTTCCGCGATGGGATGTTCTCATTGCGGAAAGCCAGGCATGTGGTGGCAGACTGTCGCAGGGCACATGGATTGTGCCTGGCATGTGGAGCAGCAGATCATAGGATAGGGGCTTTCCCGAATAGGGGTGGTTCATCAGCATCCAACCCTTCTAGCTCTTCAGTGAGAGGACCGGCCCCAGCACCAGTTCAGCAGCAGCAGTATCAGTCTTCGAGGCCCTTGCCGCCTCAGTCTCAGGCATTCCAGCAACAACACCCCCAGCAGTATGCACAAGCCCAAGCTCAGACCCAGAATAGGCAGAGATGTTTCCAGCAGAGGGGACCAGCAGCCAGAGGACAAGATCAGGCCATGATGATGGCTATGGAAGAAGAAGTTGCACCAGGTGAGGTTGTCGCATGTACTATTCTCGTCAACTCCTTTCCAGCTTCGGTATTGTTTGATTCTGGTGTATCGCATTCATTCATGTCTGCACGATTCACGACACGGATAGGATTGGAGCCCGAGTCATTATCAGTGAGGCTCAATATACTTACTGGTAATGGCCTTGTGGGAGTAGATCGAGTGTTTTCCTCGTGTTGGATCGTAGTTAGCGGTAGGGAGTTCCCCTCTTGTCACGACCCGCACCCACTGTGAGGGTACGAGTACGTAACAGCGCCCAGCCTACACCGCAGTGTCGGCGGTAGAACGCTGTCTAAGTCTCTAACTAATCATCAACTCATGTAGTATATAATGTACTCATCATGATCAACTCCGAACGGAGGACAAGTATAAGATATGGTGTAACTCAATCACAGTCTAAGCACGATAAGATAACACCGAAATATAACTAAGAATTTGAAGACAACAAGACTACTAATAAAATAACAACAACTCAACAATCTCAAATCTCAAATCTCTATATACAACGCCAGTTCTAAACAGGAAAGCTAAAACAAGACAGACTGGCTAAACTCCCGATCACTCCTGAGTGTCGGGCCATAGGTAGCTAAGCTATCTCCTGCTCCAGGGCAAGTAGGGCAAATGTCCTCAGGGCAGTCATCTGTAATATTTTCAACAGGTCCAGTCAGGACAGGAACGAGTACAACTCATCAAGAAATCCCAATTAAATGACAGAGAACTATAAAGCAGTTATAGACAGTTTTATTGATGAATATGGCAGTTATATACAGGTGATGGTATGGAGAACAGATAAGATACAAGAAAAGTAAGTAACTAAAACAAGAGAATAATGATGGCAATGAAGACTGTAAAATAAATCTAGCTGAACTAAAGTAACATAATAAGTCCAGAATATAAATGTAAACAAGTGCAAAACCCAAATAAATCCAGACAACATGAATCTGATACCAGGTGGTTCCAGTACAAGATGAGTCCGATATAAGGTGAGTCCAATTGGTGATCAAAGGTTCCAGGGTGAGTCCAGCCTATACTCTAACAGTGTGTTTTAAAATACCGGGATCGACATGTGAACGGCTGTAGGTAATACGGCACACCGCACACTCGGCCAAGTGTGGGATGGCTATCGTTCCAGTATAATTCCAAGGGAGTGGTTCCAGTATTTGGGTATGTTCACATACCTATTCCAATATTTCCCCGCCCACAAGTACAAGTGAATCTAGAAAACGACACGAGAATCGAGATGAGTTCAGCCAAACATAATGATACCAGCAAAAGATTCTAGGGTGATTCCAGTAGGTGGTTCCAGTAGTGATTCCAATAGGTGATGCCAGTAGTGGTTCCAGAAGTGATGCCAGTAGTGGTTCCAGAAATAGAGGCCAGACAGATGGTATGTGTGTCGCATACATGAATCCAGAAATATCCATACGTGTTATAAGAATCACATAAAACTAACTAGAACTAAAGTATAGTAATTGACAAGTAAATGGAAGAACTATCAGAGAATGTACTCGCCTGCTACTCTGAGAAGAGTAGTGTAATATCAGATGCCTGCACCAGAGTCACAATATCCTAACTAGAGCAGTACAGGTTATAATATGTTTAAAATAAGATAAAAGGAGTTTATGATACAATCTACGTGATTTCTAGGTCAATCTAGGTCAAAGTCAACTCTAAGTCAACCCAAGTCAAACATAGACTATGAGGTCAAATCTTGGTCAAGGGTCAACTAGGCTACTTCTAGGGTTAACCATCTAGTCAATTTCTACATTAACTAGACTCAAACTCTAACTCAACTTTAACACATGTGCTAAGGTATAACACAAATACCTATATCCTATACATATAGGACATTACATACATTTACACAATCTAACATTAACCCTATATATATATATATTATGAGACCAAGCAATTCTATGGTATCTAGAGATATACTAGCTAAGCTCTAAACATCTATGTGAATAACCCCAAGTCAACTTAGCCTTAAACCAACATATATGTCAATCAACCATATAACCATGAGTATATACATACATTCACACAAGATGCAAAGGCACTTGTATACATTGCATTACATCACATCATTCTTGCATATATTCATTCATTCTACTCATAACATGCATTACCTACATTGCATATATCATGTCATACCTACCTTATTCATTCGTGTATTCATTTTACATATGTAGTTTACATATGGAAAGGTAGGGGTCATGCATATATGTGTGGGTGGTGGGACATTAGGAGAACAGGTACCCTGTTCTCAGCTTACAGTGTAGTGGTGTGTGTGTGTTATATAATGGTACATGTGAGGGTAGGTGGTGCAATATGTGTGTTAGGATATGGGACTGTCCAGTGTTCAGATTATGAAAAGGAAGGGGATTAGTTTCCTGTGTTCTCAGGAAATAGGCAATGTGGGTGTCTATTCAGTGTGTTTTAGGAATCCACTCTTCATAATTTTGATTCATGCATGCATTCATTCACATAATCACTTATTCATTATAAACTATACACTCAATTTCAAAACCTGAGAATCAAACCCCATACTCTCAGTCCTCGCAACTCTACCTATATGTCTAACTCTCACTCACTATCAAATTCCCACACACCCAACTCACTGTTATAAAAATTCCTAACATGGCCCCATGTCCCCTCTCCTCACATACACTCAACACAACCTCCATTACTGCCTACCATGCTACTCCTACTGCTGCTATGGCTACTGCTACTGTTCACCAAGTCAAGGCCAAATGTGTGTGGGATGTGTGAATTCTCAGTTTTTCAGAATCAGGAATTTATCACATGTGTATGGAAAGAAAAGAGAAAAAAAAACAGTAACAAACTCGGGTTTTGCACTGACAGCCCATACCTTAATCAATCCCATCTCTCAAGTGGAATCTCAGTTTACCATCAACCCCTTAAGATCAAAACCCAACTTAATACACATGAAATCTCAGTAATTTAGTGAGAACCATCAAGTTTAAACCAAAACTTAATCTCAGGTTTCCACTCTCAATTAACACATTCTATACAAATTTCCATTTTAGTTAAACTCAGATTTTTCATTTCATGTTTAACTCATTCCAAATTCACCAATATTTCACATTCCTAAACTCCCAGGTATTTCATTTCTAACAGTGAAATCAACCCATCAACCCTTAACCCCAGTTTAACATTTAACATTAGAGAATCTCAGTAATTTATTTAACAGTGAACCTCATATCAGTGTACACTGATTCATTCCAGGTTTTTTTTCATTTCAATCTCAGGAATTGGGAAAATGACAGTGTATTCAAAACTGTGTGGGTGTGTGCCAAATTGAAATTAATCACCTATAATCAGTGAAACACATGACAGTTCAGTTATCATCCTAAAAACAAGTTTGAAACCAAAACATAACCCACTGAAAACTCATTTGAACACAACATCATTCATATCTAACCACTCTAATATTCACACACACAACACAAACGAAACCTTGCTCGACCCAGTGTCAAATGTGTCCACACAAGTGTCCAGAGAGGTTGTCAGGGAGTGTCCAAGTGTCTAAACAGTAACCACAGGTGTCCTAAACAAGTGTCTAAATTAGGTATCAGACCTGTGCATTGGCAGGTCCTCCTAAAAGTGTGTCGGAAACCATAGGACACGTTGTGTCCAATACTTAGGTCGTGTAGGTGTGTCAACCTGTAGACTAGGTGTCCACGTGTCTAGGGGTGTGTTCGTGTCCACATAAGTGTCCAATTCACGAAATTATGAAGTATCAGTGAACAGTCCAGTTATTCCTCGTGTACGCGTGTCGATTGATCCAGGACACGACACGAAGCACGTGAGGTCTCGTGCACGTGTCCACAGATAGATCAGGGGTAGGGCTAGGAAATAGACACCCTGAATTGGGTCAAATCCGTGTCGTGTTCGAGTTTCAAACCCGTGTCAGTGGGCTTTTACACGCGTGTGTGTGTGTGCACGACCCGTGCAGTCGAGATATCTGCCAAAATACTCGATGGTTTTGCCTAAAATTTTGTGTGCTTAATGACAGTCATTGCCCGCACCCACACACAAATTTTCGTGCGTCGAGGTGCTGTGTCGTGTCTACTAGGACACCCGAGCAGCAGGACAGCCATACGGTGTCCTCGTGCACGCGTTCGTGTCCAAATTTGGACACGTAAACCAATCCAATTCGTGCTCAGACACAGACCAAAGTAATCTACACATAATAAGCTTTCGAAATATGTAATTTTTTTAAAAACATTAACATTCAATCCATTGAGGCATTTCATCGAACACCTAACATACACTATGACACGTGTCCGATACGGACACCAAACGGACACAAAATCCACCCAAATTCGGGGTACAGCTAGGGGACACCTAAATCTAGCCTAATATGCAGGGTTTTACCTATAGGTGCAAATTGCATAGAAAAGCTCCAAATGGAGGGTGTTCCTCTTGATGGCCAAATGCTCCAAATTGATCCAAAACTGAAATGGCTCTCCACCAACAGTCCATAAACTCAATTTAGAACCCAATGCAAAAGACTAGGATGAAAAAGGAGATCAAATGAATAAAATGGAAATTTTTGGAAGGGGGAAACTTACCTTTCTTTTCTCCAAGTGTAGGAATGATAAAAAAGAGGCAAGCCCTAATGAACAAGTATTTAAATAGGGTGGGGATCCCTATGTGGCTGCTCATAGGTTCAATAATTAGGGTTAGGGTTCACTAAATGGCCCATGGGCTTAAGTCATGATCAATTAAATAATTAAGCCATAAGTCATTTCATGAAACCATAAGCCATGACTTAAATTCACTAAACCACATCCCCTCATTCTAAAACTATTCTCTAATGACTAAAATAGGTTAACTCGAGTTAGGCTAGGGTCACCATGGTTAGGGTTAGCTTCTAGGCTAGTCTACTAGGTCTCAACAAATCAAAGTCAACTAGAATTTACCAATTCAACAATCACCAAATAATTCAAATAAGTCAAAATGACCAAATTACCCCTAGGCTAAAAATGATAATTAATCATTCTAATGACATGGTTAGGCTATAGGTCATGCAGTCTCTCAGGTTTTACTAGCAGCACATCAAAATCACAAGTCATGACTTAAACCAGTTTTAAAATAGTTTAAAAATTAATAAAAATCACCAAAAATCATAATGTGAATCAAATATTAATAATTAATAATTATAATCACAAAAATTTCAAAAATACCCTTATTTGAAAAACTGGGTGTTACACCGCTAGATTCATAGAGTTTCCTATGGCAGACTATGATGTAGTCCTAGGCATGGATTGGTTGAGGAACCAGTATGCTAGGATAGACTGCCATATTGGCAGAGTTGTCTTTAGTATCCCCGGCGAGCCAGAGTTTTCGTTCTCTAGAGGCACCGTGGAGCCATCTTCCCCAGCATTGCGGATGGCAGTAGCAGCAGTACAGTTACCCCGGATAGTTGAAGAATTTCCAGATGTCTTTCCAGAGGAGCTTCCAGGGATGCCGCCAGAGCAGGAGATTGAGTTCACTATAGACTTGATTCCCGGGACAGCACCAGTATCAGAGCGAGTCTACAGGATGGCGCCTTCAGAATTGGAGATTTTGTATAAGATGATTGAAGAACTGAGGACCAAGGGATTCATCCGTGCAAGTGGATCGCCTTGGGGAGCCCCGATACTTCTAGTGAAAAAGAAGGATGGTACGTCCAGGCTATGTGTTGATTATCGTACCTTGAATTCGGTGACAATTAAGAACAGATACCCTCTTCGGAGGATAGATGACTTGTTTGATCAGCTCAGAGGGGCTTCAGTATTTTTGAAGATCGACTTGCGGTCGGGATACCACCAGATCAGAGTCAGAGAGCAGTACATCCCGAAGACAGCATTCAGATCGAGGTATGGACATTGGGAGTTCCTTGTTATGCCCTTTGGAGCGACCAATGCGCCGGCCGTATTCATGGACCTTATGAACCGTATTTTTATGCCTTACTTGGATTCACAGTCACGGCTCCCATTCTCACCCTTCCAGATGGGACCGGAGGATTCACAGTTTATTGCGACGCTTCAGGCAGAGGATTGGGGTGTGTCTTGATGCAGCATGGGAAGGTAATATCTTATGCGTCACGTCAACTACGTGATCATGAAAAGAATTACCCGACCCACGACTTGGAATTGGCGGCGGTAGTGTTTGCTTTGAAGTTGTGGAGACACTACTTGTACGGAGATAGAGTGGAGATCTTTACTGATTATAAGAGCCTGAAGTATGTTTTCACCCAGAAGGACCTTAATATGCGGCAGAGAAGATGGCTCGAGCTATTGGTGGATTATGATGTGGATTTACAGTATCATCCCGGGAAGGCCAACGTTGTAGCAGATACATTGAGCAGGAGAGCCGAAGTTTATTTCCTGACGGCACAACCAGAATTATTGGCAGATCTTCAGAAGATGGGAATTGAAGTGGTTCTTCCTACCAGTGTGGCATTGATGGCCAGTCTACAGGTTCAGTCCAGCATAGTTGAGAGGATCCGGGTGGCGCAGTCAACAGATTCCAAGATCCAGCGACTCAGAGCAGAGTGTGAAGCAGAAAGAAGGCCAGAGTTATGTATCCATGAAGACGGTATACTTCGGCACGGTACTCGTCTTTGTGTACCCAGTGGAGATATCAGACGGAAAGTCATGGCAGAAGCCCACAGTTCATAATATTCTATTCATCCGGGTGGTACGAAGATGTACCGTGATATTCATCAGCATTTTTGGTGGAATGGCATGAAGAGGGAGATAGCCCGATTTGTCTCTCGGTGTTTGGTTTGCCAACAGGTTAAAGCTGAACATCAGAGGCCCGCTGGACTTCTTCAACCCTTACCGATCCCAGAATGGAAATGGGAACATATAACCATAGATTTTGTGACCGGATTGCCCAGATCTTCGGCCGGCAGAGATGCTATTTGAGTAATTGTGGACAGGCTTACCAAGGTGGCACACTTTCTTCCATTCAGAGTTGGACAGTCAACGGCGCAGTTAGCAGAGATGTATCTCAGGCAGATCGTCAGGCATCACGGTGTGCCAGTCAGCATCACCTCGAACAGGGATTCAAGATTCACATCACACTTTTGGCGCAGCTTGCAAAAGAGTTTGGAGACTCGCCTTCAGTTCAGCTCAGCTTATCATCCGCAGACGGATGGTCAATCAGAGCGCACAATCCAGACTCTTGAAGATATGTTGAGATCCTGTACCCTTGACTTCGGTGGTTCATAGGAGAATCATCTGCACCTGGTGGAATTCTCGTACAACAACAGTTATCAGGCCAGTATCCAGATGGCACCCTTCGAGGCTCTTTACGACAGGAAATGCAGATCCCCGCTAGCATGGGACGATGTCGGGGAGAGGCAGATGCTCGGACCCGAATTGATTTCCCAGACGGTTGAAGTGGTCAGGAAGGTCAGAGATCACCTCCGAGTTACCCAGGATCGCCAACGCCATTGGGCCGATGCTCATCGGCGTCCTTTAGAATTTGCTGTCGGCGACCATGTATTCCTTAGGATCGTGCCTAACCGCGGTATCATTCGCTTCGGTGTGCGGGAAAAGCTTAGTCCTAGGTATATAGGGCCGTTCGATATTCTAGAGCGAGTAGGAGATATATCATATCGTCTCGCTCTTCTGCCGTCGCTAAGTGAGGTGCATGATGTATTCCATGTATCCCAATTACGACGGTATATTTCGGACCCGAGCCACATCCTAGACCATTCGGAATTGGTTGTTGGTACCAACCTTTCGTATGAGGAGAGGCCCGTGTCTATATTGGATCGGAGGGAGAAGATACTCAAGAACAAGACTATTAAATTAGTCCGTGTTGCTTGGGGTCATCACTCTCTAGGTGAGTTAACGTGGGAGCGTGAGGACGACATCAGATCACGATATCCCTACCTGTTTAACTCGTGAGATATAATGTCTTTCTTATGCCTTACATTTTCTCTTCCTTGCTTGCATTGTATGATTGTATGATTGGACTGCTTAGTGTAGCTTGCCTGTGCTTAGTGTAGCTTGTCGTGGCAATCTCTAGCTCCTTGATTAAATTCCGAGGACGGAATTCTTTTAAGGTGGGTAGAGTTGTCACCCTCATTTCCCGTATTTCCCGTATTTCGTATTTATACTCGTATCTGGATTTTGGCATGTATTTTTTTATTTTTCTCAACTTGTGGAATTTCAGTATTTCTCGTATTTTAGGTTTTGGCATGGCTCGATTTTATTGGGTTGGTTCGGTTTGGTTTGGTTATGTGATGGATCACCTTAGCCTATGCTACCCCTCATCCCCACCACAACTCCCGCTCTTTATAACCCCCAACTACCACTCTCTCTCCTCATAACTTTCACCATTAATTTCCTTCTTCTTCTTCTTCTTCTTCCTCCACAACTCTCCTAACCCTAGGTAAGTGCACCTTGCCCCTTCATGAGAGCCCTATTTTCTTGGTTCATTTGCTAGATTAGGACATGGTGATCAACATTAGAACTTGGTGTTTTGTGATTTGAAGTCTCCTTTGCTCTAGATCTAAGTTATTTCTATTTTCAGATTTTGTATGGTTTGATCTCTTTAAGTTGGATTTTCATGGGTTTTGGTGTTTCCAAGTGGAAGAGCATTCAATTCTACCCAAATCGGAACTTTGGAAATCCGAATTTGGAGTTCGGATGGCCAAGTTGTGTTGCTCTGAAGTTTTGGGTTCAACCATGGTGTTCTTGCTGTTTGGAGAAGACAGTGAGCAGTGTGCAGAGCTGTTTAGCTTACGCACACTGAGCTGCGCGCGCTCTTTAGCATGCGTATGCAGACTTAGGTACGCTTTCTGTTGGAAGCGTGTCCCTTCAGCGTGCGTAACTTTTTACCTACGCTGCTCTCTGTGGCGTGCGTGACTTTTCACCCACGTTGTTCTCTCAGCGTGCGTGACTTTTCACCTACGCTGCTCTCTCAGCGTGCGTGACTTTTCACCCACGTTGTTCTCTGTAGCGTGCGTGACTTTTCATCTACGCTGTTCTCTGTAGCGTGCGTGACTTTTCACCTACGCTGCTCTCTCAGCATGCGTGACTTTTCACCCACGCTGCTCTCTGTAGCGTGCGTGACTTTTCACCTACGCAGCTCTCATGCGTGCGTGACTTTCGCGTACGCTGCTCCCCTGAACCCCTTGCTTAATCCATTAGCTCTTAGAGTTTTGGTTTTATATCTTTAAGCTTGGCTCTTCTATAATCCTGTACTTTGATATTTTATTAGATATTTTATGCCCATTTTATATCCTTACGCCTTTTGTCATGAACTTGATTTTACTTAATATGTTTGGAATGACTATTGTACATGGCTCGGTATGGCAAGAAACTTGCATAACACGACAGTGACCCGTAGTGGTGCACTCCTGACATGACCAACCTGACATGATAGTGGCCCATCGTGGTGCACTCCTGACAAGTACCCTGACATGATTTATCTTGATAACTTGATAGTGGCCCGTGGCGGCGCACTCCTGACTTGACATGACCTGATAACTTATCTTGACCTGTCTTGACACCGTGGGTGGTTCTTTCTTGCTTGCTTGTTAAATCCACTTGTTCAGTCTCGCATCATGTCTAGGATGGGACTCCTGGGTACCACGGTCAGGAGTACCTACTAAAATGGATTAAGGCTAATAACTAGAATAACACAGTAGTCATGAAGAGATGACACAGCTACAGGCAATCCCGTTACCTGGGCGCTCTTGGGATCTGTAGCCTGCCGTCGAGTATGGCACATTTCCAGCACACCGTCGAGTGTTGCACCCTCTAAGTCACCTAAGGGTACATGCATCTCCTGGACGATGTACCCACCTGAATTCAACCCTAATCTTTCGTCCTGGGTAACCTGGATGGTCTGTAGGGCTTGTGGCTGTGGAACAATCTCACTGCATCTTGTTAGTAATTAGGCCTGTGATAACCCTAGTTAGTTAAAGTAGTAAGCCGTAGGATCTGCTTGGCCGTGATTGATTGAATGAGGTATAACCAGTCTAGTCATGTCTTGATCCCATGCAAGATTGCTTTCTGTCTTGATTTCTTACATTACTTATCTTGCCGATAAATGGTGGGAAACCAAGTTCTATTCAGATGAAGGGTTACAACCCCGGTCCTTGTTTGGTTTACGGGTTGTAACCTGGCTATCGGAATAGTCCCATGGTTATCTCGTCGTATATCATCCTGACATGTTTTTCGTAAATTCTAGTGTTAATATTAGATTTCTTATGTTCTGATATGCTGGCTTTTGTTCTTATTTCGTGGCGCCCTTGTGGCACTTGCTCTTTCTGGGGTTGACCCAGCTGGTTTTGTGTGGCCAGATTTCAGAGCAGCTCCCGAGGATCTACCAAGCTTCCAGCCCGATGGTGGCGACTAGAAGGAACCCGGGCTACGAGTGGGTTTTCTATTTTGTTTCGCTCACTCTATTGTAAAACTATTCTTTTGAGGCGTTTAGCCGACGAGCACCTGTTAGCTCGATGCACTTTACTTACTGTCTGCCTACGGGCTGTAAACATGATTAACAAATCCTAGGGTTGATCATGTATGACTTAACTCTTGCTAGTCCTCGTATTTTGTACGACTAGCTTCATAATCAGCTGATATGTAATATTTGGGACGCCTTTTATTGTATATTTGGTGGTCAAACATCTTGTAATTATATTACTTGCTTGAGATTGAGACAATAGGCTTGACCTTAAGAGACTGTTGGCTTGTAGTAAACCCTCATATTTCTAGACAGCCGTGACCGTATATCGAGGTGGTTTTCATTTCAATATACGTAGCTGGCTATGTCTGCCCCCGCTCTCCAGTATTCTGGTTCTGGGGCGTGACACCTTTGAAGCTTGGGACATAGACATTGTGGGACCTATCACCCCTCCCTCATCGAGGGGACACCGCTTCATCCTAGCCATCACCGACTACTTCTCCAAATGGGCAGAAGCAGTTCCACTGACAGAAGTGAAAAGCTCTAGGGTGATCAGCTTCATCAAGCATCATGTCATCTACCGTTTCGGGGTACCCCATAGGATTATCCACGACAATGGTCCACAGTTCATCAGCCATGCTTTCAGCAGATTATGTGACAAGAATCGTATTCAGAACGTGGCATCAACCGCCTACAATCCGGCAGCGAACGAATTGGCCGAGACTTTTAACAAGACTATCGTCAGGTTACTCAAAAAGGTCGTGTCATCACAAATTCGATGAATGCCTGTGGGCCTACCGCACAATAGAACGGACTCCGACGGGCAACACACAGTTCTCTCTGGTTTACGGAAGTAAAACGGTACTGCCTCTCGAAATCCAGATACCCTCACTCCGTGTTGCAATCACAAACCAGTTGACAGAGGAAGACAATCAACGCCGTCGTCTGCGAGAGTTAGAAGCACTTGATGAGAAATGCCTCTTAGCTCAACAGCGCATTGAACTTTATCAAGCCCGTGTATCATAAGCTTTCAACAAGAAGGTCAAACAGAGGAATTCCAAATAGGCGACCTGGTTCTGGCAGTCAGGAGCCCGATGGTGTTGTCACACCCCAGAACAAGAATACCGGAGAGCGAGGGCAGACATAGCCAGCTACGCAATACCAAAGTACGTTAATACTCTGAAATCACGTATAAGCTGTCAAGATATGGGGGTTACTCTACAAGCCATCAGTCAATCCTATGGTTTAACAATCCTAGGTATCTCAATCACAGTCAATTATACAAGAGCAAGGAGTATGATCATCATACATACAATAGTAAGGCGTCCCGAACCATATATACATGATTGATCACGAAGCCAGTACCACAGAACTGTTGACTAGCTAGAGTATTAGTCGTACATGATAAGGACTAGCTATAGTCTAGAATACACATATCATGTTTATGCCCGTAGGCTACAATATCAAGAAAAATACCAAAACACGAGCTAAACACGTGATCGGGGCTAAACGTTACAAGAGGAGAATTTACATATCAGTGGAAGGATGAAGAAGAAACCCACTGAGGCACTCTGGTGCTCCGGCTGGTTACCGTCGAGTAGATGGTGCGGTAGATCCTTCGGGCTCTTCTATTAGAACCTGGCCATGCAAAACCAGTGGGGTCAGACCCCAAATAGTAAGTACCACAAAAGAGGCCGAATTATGAACTTAAAACCAGCAATCATAGGCAATCGACAGGGAGAGAAGCAATAAGTAAATGAGGATCAAGATTCGTGCAGTACCAATGCACTTATCCCGAACATAGGAAGACAGTAAGTAAATCGTCATTTGACATAAAGTAAACTGGAGAACATGTTAAATAAATAGAGCCAGGCAATATACGAAGAGAGGACGAAGGTATTGTTCTGGAAGCCAGGTTACAACCCTTAAACCAAACAAGGACCGGGATTGTAACCCTTCGCCTGAACAGAACTTGGTCTCTGATCATTTATTCCTAGAGGTGACAATCATTAAGTGACAATCAGAGAGTGACAATACAGAGTACAATACATTAGAGTGACAATCACTGCAACCTTTATCCTGGAACAATTAGGAACTGGATCTAGACAAGACTTAGACTGGGAAGGTGATATACGATGGGATAACCATGGGACTATTCAGATAACCAGGTTACAACCCGTAAACCAAACAAGGACTGGGGTTGTAACCCTTCGTCTGAATAAAACTTGGTTTCTCCCACCATTTATCGGCAAGATAAAATAAGAAATCAGGAAATGTAACAATCATGTACAAGATCAAGACAAGACTAGACAGATTGAACTCCATCCAACATTCACGGCCAAGCATTAAGTACGGCTTGATACTTTAACTAACTAGGGTTATCACAAGCCTTAGTTACTAGCAATATGCAATGAGATGTTCCTCCAGTCACAAGCCCTGCAGCTAATCCAGGTTATCCAGGCGACTTGGATTTATTAAGCAGTTATCAATATTAGGTAGCTTGGTGTGCACCACATGATAGTGTGCGTAAAAATTGTTTCATGAAGTGCCCCACATGACAGTGGGCTGGAAATGTGCCCTACTCGACGGCATGCTACAACTCCAAACGATTGTGGCCGGGATAACGGGATCGCCTGTAGCTGGAAAAATCTCTCATGACTACTGAATTATTCTAGTTATTAGCCTTAACCATTTACAGTGGGTACCCATGACCGTGGTACTCAGGGGTCCCAGTCCTAGACATGATGTAAGACAAGACTGGTTCATTTGTACAAGTACAATCGTCCACGGTGTCCAGGTCATTCAAACTGGTCATGTCAGGTTAGCCGTCGCAACAGCATTTCGAGAAGTATATCGTGTCAGGTTTATCATGTCAAGAGTGCACCACAGCGGGCCACTATCAAGAATTATCATGTCAAGTTATCATGTCAATTTATCATGTCAAGTCTATTGTCAGGAGTGCCCCACGGCAGGTCACTATCATGTCATGTCATTATCAAAAGTGTACCTCAACGGGTCACCATCGTGTCAGAGAACACATTTAAATTAATGGCACAAGCATACAAGTGGTAATTAAATAATAATATAATATATATTTTTGAAGCCAAGGAAAAACTCTACAATTTTCATGTTGGGAGTGGAAAGAAATTCTGACCACAATTCAGGCAAATAAAACATTTAAACAATCAAAGTGGACCACATGCGGTCCAAAAGTGGAAAAATATACATGCGGCCAAAGAGAGTGGGAGAGCCACCCATGCGGCCAGCCAAAGCTTATGCGGCCAGAAAATAACTGAAGGGGGCCATACGGCCAGCAAGAAATATTCATGCAATCAGAAAAGACAAAGAGAGTGGGACCCGCAATAAATGCAAGCTGCCACTCAAGCAAAAGAAAAGGGCACGTGGCCACTCAAGTACAGAGGCCATGTGGGACCCAACAATTAATGCAATAAGAAAAAGGTTCACGTGGCCAAGCAATGATGACAAGTATTATAATATATCATGCAAGTATATGCAGCTTAAGAAAACCATGCGGCCAATATTAAATGCAAGTCCAAAGTACAATATCCATGCGGCCAAAATATTACATGCGGCCAAAAAAACATCAATGCCATGCAAGCCAAGTTTGCAGCTAGCAATATATATGCGGCCAATACCAATATTTGGCCATGCGGCCAATACCAATATTTGTAATACCCATACGGCCAAATATTTGCTCCTAAGCATGTAACACATGCTGATGCATGCCTTTGCATGCATATCAATTTACTAATGCATGGAAGATTTATTACTAATGCATGCAAATCATTCTTTAATGGCTAGTGCATGCAGCCTATATTAAATACATGTAAGGCTTAATAGATTATTTCAATGCATGCAAGGCTATATTAAATACATGCAAGCAAATGCTAACATTCCAAGCAATATTTGCTTGCATGCGGCTACAACTATTTCATGCGGCTGAGTGCAAGCAAGCTTAAGGCAGGTATTGAATCCAAAAGCTCATACGGCTCAGCACAATTCCAATTAAAGCTAAGCCATAAATATTAATGCCATGCAATTAATTACTAAATGCATGTAGCTCACATTAGCAAAGGCCATGCAATTAATTACATGCATAAAATATACATGCATTAAATATTGAGCATGCCAGCATTTCAAAACCATGCGGCTCAACCGAATGGCCTATGCGGCCAAGAATAATAAATGCATGCAAGCTACAGCTTGCATAGGCCAAAGGAAATTAAATAATGAAATTAATAAAAGGCCAAGCAATAGTATTAATGGCCATGCAGAGAATTGACCTTATGCGGCCAACATTACTTGGCCCTGCAATTAATGCAAGTAAGCACGTGCTTGCAAATGCATGCAATCAGCGGGAGCAAAGAAATGCTCATGCGGCCAACCAATAAATGCTCATACGGCTGGATTTATCCATGCGGCAGGGAAGAACACTTGCCGCATGAAATAGTCATGCGGTCAAGTACTGTTCTTCTCCTCCAAATTTCGAGGAGAAAAACACCATAAAGTCATGTTTCCAAGCTCCATAATTCCATCCTCCAGAGTCCAAATCTGAACTTCCATAGGTCAAAATAGGGTAGAACGAAATTCTCTACAACATGGAACCATCAGTTGACAAAAATATGCAAGTTTGACAGATCAAAACCCATAAAAGCCAAAAATACCACAAGCTAGATCTACCACAATCCACCCGATAAAATCAAAAACTCCAAGTTCTAAACATGCTTAGAATTTAACAATAAAGAGAATGGAACGAACGAAATTAAAATCGTTCAACATTCGGCAAGGTGTACTTGCCTCTCTCTAATGGCTAGGATTTGGTGGAAAAGAAATGAATGATGGTGAATGAGAAGAGAGAGAGAAAAAGTGGCTTATATAACAAGCTCAAGTGATCTCCACCATTCATTTCTCTCCACTCAATCTAAGCCATACACCTCATCTCATGAGAAACCAAACTAAACCAAACCAAACCAAGTCAAAGTGGAACCGAACCAAATAAAACCAAGTCAAAGTTAAACCAAGTCATGAAATTCCTATATCTTGGAAAAATTTAAAATATCACACAAATCGAGAAATACAAAATACGGCTCAAATAAATACGTATCCATATAAAATATCGATACGGTGAGACGGGTCTCAAAGGTGTTGACTCATAAAATGCCAGGAAAGTTCAAACCCAAGTGGGAGGGACCTTTTATCATAGAGACGGTATACTCAAACGGTGCTTACCGCCTCGCCCGACCCAACGGAGACTTGTTCATGATGCCCATCAACGGCAAGTTCCTAAAGAAGTACTACTCTTAAGATAAACCCATATATGTACTTCCACCCTTACCCAGCAGGAGAGTCAGTGAACTTGATACTCAGAGTTCACACACTTCTCTTCTGCACAAATCCTGTGCTCCTGGAACCCAGCTGTTCTGTTGCATTATATCTCCAGTAGAAGAACAACCACGTCCACATTACCTCTGAGTTGCTCCTCTACGTCCTACAAAGCAGAATCTTACACTCCGTAAGATTATGCTAACTATCATGTTTACCACGTCTACATTACCTCTGTGTAAACATCCCGTACAAACAACCCCTGCGTTGCTGTACATCTATCGCAGAACTTCCATGTCCACATTACCTCTGAGAAGTTCCGTGTACCTCCCCCCAGAGTCATTCCTACCATGTCCATAATACCTCTGAGTAGAAAAACTCCACCAGAGGAACCCCATATTTGCCATGTACACATTACCTCTGAGCAAACATATCGGTCCGCTCAAACTTATTATCTGTACCTCAAAACCAGGATACACAAAAGATAATAGGTCCACACAAATCACAAACACACCAGAAAATTCTTTATTCTTATCAAGAAGTGAGGCGATCCCCAAACAGGAACTCAGGCTTCAAGAAAGTCACATTACCATATTTCAAGCTGCCATGCTCCATCATCCGTTGAAGGAACACATATTGTTGTTCCCAGATTTGGGTTATTCTCTCGGAAGGCTGATCCAGCATGATGGCAGCTCGGACAGGATTTATCACCTCCTCGTTATAGTCAACTCCTATCTGACAAAGAGCAGCATCTAGAAGTACTTCGTTCAAAAGCGGGACGGTCATCGAAACTGGCGATCAGGGAAATATGACAAAGATTCAGATATGTTAAAACAACAAAATATCTGAGCCGTATTCTCGTTAGAAGCGCACACACTGAACCAAGGCTCAGGCGCATCTGAAAAGAAGCTTCAGCGCATCATCAGGACTCGAAGTCCATGCGCATCAGCAAGAAGCTTCAGCACACCATCAGGACTCGAAGTCCATGCGCATAAGCAAGAAGCTTCAGCGCATCATCAGGACTCGAAGTCCATGCGCGTCAGCAAGAAGCTTCAGCGCACCATCAGGACTCATAGTCCATGCGCATCAGCAAGAAGTTTTAGCACATCATCAGGACTTGAAGTCTATGTACGTCAGCAAGAAGCTTCAGCGCATCATCAGGACACGAGGTCCATGCGCGTCGGCGTATGTGAGTTCTAAAAAAAATACTCAAGTACAGAAAGGTATGGCAAAGAATGACAAACCCACCAATCACCGCCGGCCGAACGACGGCGGGCGCCCTGGGGACATCGTCAACATCGACCTCCGCAGGCTCTTTTCCTTTGCTTCGCCCTCGGCCAGCACCACCGCGAGGAGTCTTAGGGGCCATTCTTCAAAGTTTGAATTTCTTAAAGACACAAAGAAGAAGAAGAAAACAAAGAAGAAAGACTCTCTCTCCATTAGACGCCTATTTATAGGCTTGGTCACACGCGTGAACCGATGAAGGGTGACGTCAGCCGCCGCATGGAGTTCTGCAAAATGATAACTGCGAGTATTCCAAAGATCATCATTAATAAACTGAGGCGTTATCATTTGCATTTAAAGGAAGCATGCGCCTCATCATATCATTCGCGGAGCAGTCATGAGCCCTGAACAGTCATGCGCTCCATCGAAGACATGCGTCCACCATGCTTCTTATTCAAAGTATTCCAAAACTTGATGAAAAGTTTTGAAAACTTTGAAGAGGGTCTTATAGAAGCATAGAATTTCTGGCGCATCTACTATGCGCCCTAAAACAAACATGCGCCGAGAGTTCAATACATCAGAAAACAGCAAGGGATAGTCAAGGCTCTTGACTAGAGACTATTTTTTTTACATAAAAGACCCTTTACAGAAAGTGAAAGAAAGTCTAAAAATAGCAAGGCACATTGAAAAAGCTGCTGCACAGGTGCATTAGCTAGGCGCATCAAGACAGCAGCTACGTAGGCGCATCACTCCAGCGTCTCAATCAGGCGCGTCGTCTCAGCATCTCATTCAGGCGCATCACGTTGATGTCTCAGTATAGGCGATTCACTTCTTCTCAACCAAGTGCCTCGGCTAA
Organism: Iris pallida; assembly: GCA_029216955.1. Classification (NCBI taxonomy): domain Eukaryota; kingdom Viridiplantae; phylum Streptophyta; class Magnoliopsida; order Asparagales; family Iridaceae; genus Iris; species Iris pallida. The sequence goes on from JANAVB010030819.1 coordinate 1,525,277, forward strand.
AGGAAGCAGTCCTTTGAATATAACGCGAGCGGGCGATCAACCCCACTCTAGTAGGAGGAAGAGCTCTCCAAAGCCCAAGGAAGATAGGAGCACCATAATTCCGATCTGGGCTCTTCCAGCATAACAAAGATGGGACACGAATGTACCGATCTTTGGATGCAACAGGCACCTTCGGCCTGCGTCGGGACCCCACGATCCCGACTTTTGGATGTAACAGTCACCTTCACGAGTGCGTACGAAGACAACTCGACGCATCTTCACCTTCGGGAGCATTTTGTCGACAGAATGTACTCGGGCAAAGAGGCGCATCTCTACACTGAGTAAACGGGAGAAAATGGGGAACAAAACCCTCTCCTTGCTGCTATTTATAGCTTGGACAAATCAAACCCATGTGCCAAGTGGCAGGCTCTCCGAAGTCCGTGTAACGAATGTATATTTATGGAATGAATCTGTCTTTTTGAAATCAGCCCAGTCAACATGCACAATCAAAATATTGGGAACCCAACAGTCGGGCCTAGGTAGATGCGCCGTGTGGCAAATCCCTAAGCCTCCTTCTGATGTGCCCAAAACAGTTATCGAGCCCATGCGCTCACGATCCAAGCATTTAATGCTGAGTGACAGGCTGGACAGAAGCCCATGCGCCTATCATATCGAGCATTTAATGCCGCATGACAGAGGCGGCAACATGTCCCCCGAAGAGTCTCCAACTCTTAGTAGAAGACGAGGGGTCGATGACATCAGCACATCATTTCGTTTGTTCGATCGAACTGTCTTGCCACGTGGCCAACCAAAGCGCATAAACCACCACAGCCATGCGCCTAAATCTTTGCGTGCACCCCAAAGCCATGCGCTTGGACTCGCTCTTGATCCCTAAAGACAACAGCTAAAGTCCTCTTCGTGCGTCCAATCCTAGGCGTATCCTGTCAGAACACTCTCCACCAAATCCGAGATCTTTGAGCCACGGACATACGCCACGTGTCCTTTGACTCAGTTCAGTCCACGAAGGGGTGCTAACCACCCAAGATCTCAACAATCGAAGAATCCTTTCAGCTGCCACGTGTCGGCTCTTCCGCAGTCCACAGGCGCAACAGAAAGGATTTAATCCCCAAATCAGGGAGCATCAACCATGCGCCTCCGCCAGCATCAGCCATGCGGCGTTCCCACGTCCAAGCACATCCGACATATGTGCGCATGAGCAGCCAGCCTGCAATTTATAAATAGAAGGATCATTCCTTCATCAGATACACACAGACAAAGACAGACATACATACTCAGAGGGAACCACCTCCATAGTGGCCAGAAGAGACACTTAACGTCCGCTTCTTCTCGCAACGCTCCGGCATCCAGAGCAACCCAGACCTTCAGAGAATCTAAAATCGTCGTCAGATCGTCAATGGAGTCAACGTATTACCACTCGCACCATCGACACAGTACCCAGATAAAAACAAAAGTGTACTTCTAGGACTACATCTGAGTCCTACATTGTAACACTGTTCTGTTTGTGATTGAAATTTTAATTCAAAGATTTTAATGGCAAACATGCACGGCCTGCCGGAATCCAACTTTGGACATACGGTTGGGTTCGTATCAAAAAACCGGACTTGTTGACATATAGTTTGACGACTTTAGAGACCATAGACTTTGGCACACTTTTCGGTGCAAAGTGGGTCCAATGGCGGATACCATTTTGATCCAAAATTATTGTTTTGCCCCTGTATCCAGAATTGGACTTAAGGACAGGCAATTCTAGCTAATTTGACAATTCTAAAAATGTTGGTAATATTTATTTCAGCATCCGAAGACTTATGCATTTGTTAACTGTTGTGGCTCACTGAGTGATATAGTATTATCGGTTTCACCAGCGCAGGACCTCAGGCGAGTACATTTCTGATATTTTTCATATTTGATTATCTCTATACTTCCTGTATTTAATAATATTTTACATTGATATCACGCTGATTCTTGACACGCTTGTCACACGAGATAGTAGTTATGGATTCTTGCATGTTGTTCGTGACCAATATTTTTTTGTGTTCGTGACCTGTTTGAATCCATGGGTACTAGCCGGGCGGGGGAGTACATTAGTAGACATGTAAACATATCTAGAAATATCCCAAAATGTCTATTCTTGTCTGATAGCAGTCGCACAATTCACGTACGGGGTGCCGGATTTACCCCTTAGCCGTTTACATATCGAAAGTATATTTCAAATCACTTGTTAGATATAGTCTTACTACATTACAGTTTCTTGTCATTGCTTGTCTTGTGTACCCTGTCTTCCTGCTTTTACTCGTATGATTCCTACCATGATTCCTTGTTTATCTACCTATCATGTATCTCAGTATTATTACAGATTTATGAAATTCGTCATTTATTGATTCTGTTGTGAGATTGTACTCGTTCCATTCTTGACTGGAAACCAATATTTTTCAGGTTAGCTGTGGCTTCACTTAGCATTGGAAGATACGGGTGTACTTGCAGACCAAAACCTAGAAATTAGATAGATGTGATATCAATTTCATTATTTGTAAGAACTTTGTACTTTTCTTTAAATGTAAATCTTGTAATAATTATAGATTTGATTTAATAACGTGAATTAGCAATAAATATTATATTTTGTGATTTTGAGCAATCTTGACCGTGACAGCGTTCTACCGCCGAATCTGCGGCGTAGGCTAGCTTGGACACGTCTCGTATCCGAAAAAGTGGGTGTGGGTCGTGACAGCTGCGGCCTTTGCAGAAACATTGTGATCGGCCGCCAGCTTGTGACAATCTGACAGATTATCCACTTGCTTTTGTTGAGCATCCAGCTGCTCCTGAAACTGATACTGAAGCTGCTCCTGAAGCGCACGATGTTGAGCTTCGCTCTGCTTTCTCTGAGCTTCCATTAGCTTTATCAGTTTCTCTATTGGGTCAGACGATGAATTCGTCTTCGAGCTATCACCTTTGGTCATTCTACAACAAAAATAATTCTTAGCACTCAAAAATATTTATTGGCTTATTGTATGGAACATTATTTCATACTAGCGCTATCGATACCATCAACCGAGAAAATTTGCATCAAGACTTCCATTTGAAAACATTTTTGAAATTCGAGGAATTAAAATCGTGCTTTGATACCAACTTATCACACCCCGATTCGGGGAATCGTTCGCTTTACTTCGATTCACGCCGAATCGTTCGTCCTCGCTAAGGCATGATGTCGTACAAGTCTGGAGTTGCACTTGTACAAGGCAAGAACGTGCACGATTGTATCGTTTTAAAAGATTGAAAATATAGCCACATTTACAGAAACATTGAGTACGCAGTATAGGAAGAAATAATACTCATTTATTGATAATTGTAGTCAAAATACAACTTTTTTCGATACTCTTTGAAATGCCTTTCAGGCTACATTGATTCGTAAAAAAAAATTACAACTGATAGGCTGCCATGAAATAACTTCTCGTTCCATACATCATGCCCCTTTAGTACTTTGAAATCTAAGCAACAATCTTTGAAAGCTCCGCAATACTTTGTGCATCTTTATTGAAAGGAAATAGCAGCAACTCAAAGCCTTAGTTCAGACGTGCGCCCGAGCCTTCTCCAGTACCTGTGGAGGAGGGGTCAGCACATTATAACAATGCGCTGGTAAGCCCCGTTGGTCCACTCAGCTAAACCAATATTTTGAATTAATGACAAGCATTTTAAAAAGATCATGAGATTATTAGGGATAAGCAATTCACAGTGATTCATAATTGAGGCAATATTATATTATATAAAACAACTGTTTATTTTACCGTTGGCCGAATCCAGCTTCCTGCATAAGATACATGATAATAATAATACTTACCGCTCCTGCACAAGACAATCATTAGCATGCATTCGGACTGGGTCGTTGATACAACTGCACTATAAAGGATTTTCCAACGGGTATTACGGTGTACCATTCCAGAGTAGGTTCAAGCATAGTCGAATGTTCCGCAATACCTTGTGCCACCATAGCACGACCAAATATTTTCCCTAAGGTCGATCCGGTCCCCGGTGCCCCGAGTACCGTCTCGAGGAAACTACTCAAACCTTGTGCACAAAGACGTCCATGACCATGCGAATGCATAACCGACTCAACAGTACACAATTGCATGGTATTAGTAAGCCAACATTCGGAACGCAACATTATCATATTCAACATCTCAGGCATCAATTTTTTTCATATCAATGTTCATTTTATCTAAGCATTTTAATGTTCATAGGGACAAGCACCATTCATTCATTTTTGTTAACAGTGTAATCGATTCAATGTTCATTCTCTAGCTTCTTAGTGGTATTGACTTGTGACATTAGCATCACTATCGATTAACAGATGTAGCAAGACAATTTATTTAGTTGGCATAAAGGAGTAGCGAGAGGGACAAAACCACCACAGAGATCCACACTCACAAGCTAGAGAATTGCCGAGAGGAAGAGGAACACTTGCGCGCTTAGCCTTCCGTCACGATGCCGACGATAAGTTTCCCCAATACTCGGTTCCAACCGAGTTGATCAAGCCACAAGCCTTACATAGTGAACCGCTAGGAGAGGGGCACTACACAATGGAGTCAAAAACCCCAGGAGGGAACACCCTCTCAAGCTTGCACAGTGTTACCGTAATGTCCTTCTCTTGCTTTTCTAGACGATCGACAAGCAACTTAGTAGAACAAAGATCTCTGAAGAATATGCTCAGCTCTGTCAACGGATCTTAAACGACCAACGGTAATAATTTCTGAAATACGATCGGAATTAATCTCTTCATAAATGCGTGACAGTCGTGGCTCTTCATACCCGTCAGTTTGTTCTCCTTCGGGTCGATTCATCTTCTTAAACTCGACACATACCCGTCAGAAAATTTTAGGCCCTGAATCCACCTACAAAGTCTCCCTTTATCCTCCCCTGTCTAGAGAGAAAATTGCCTTAGGCTGCTTATACTTCTTATTGCCTTCTTTTATCAAATACAACTTAGGACGTCTGCATATATCTTCCAAGTCCAACCTGGCCTTGGAATTGTCTTCCGTCTTTCCCTTTACGTCCATCACAGTATTAATTATGTTGTCAAACACATTTTTCTCGATATGTATGACATCAAGGTTATGTCTGATCAGATTGATGCTCCAATATGGCAGGTCCCAGAATATACTTCTTTTCATCCAATTATGAGTACGGCCAAATTCATTACACTTGTATCCCTTTGTAGGCTCTTCGATAGTACTTGAAAAATCCTTGACCTCCTTCCATATCGTGTAACTGTTCCACCTTGGCTGTGGATTGGCCTTCTCCATAACGTCGGCACGAAAAGCATTCATGTTCCTCCGGAACGGATGGTCCTTCGATAGGACCTGTCAATGACAATTGAAGAAGTACGATTTTCCTCCATATTTTAAACGGAAAGTCTTTGTGTCCATCCAATACAGACATGAGAGACGACCATGAGTGCTCCATCCAGATAAATTCCATAGGCCAAAAAGTCGTTGATGGTCCACATCAGTGTGGCCCTCATCTGAAAGTTTTACTTTCTGAAAATATCATACGTGTTGGCGCCTACTTCCCACAGCTAATTCAATTCATCTATCTACGGCTGTAAGCACACATCGATATTATTCTTCGGATTGTTCGAACCCGGAATGATAACGGTTAGGGACATGTAAGGAGTCTTCATACACATCCACGACGGTAGGTTGTACGGAGTGACAATCACTGGCCAATACGAATATTGGGAACCCGAAAGTCCGAACGGGGTAAAACCGTCAGAGGATAGCCCCAATCTTACATTACATGGATCAGAAGCAAAATCTGGATACTCTCGATCAAAGTGCTTCCATGCTTCTCCATCGGATGGATGATCCAAAACTCCATTGATCTGTTTCCGCCTGTGCTAACTCATGTTCTCGGCAGTCTCCTTCACTATAAATAACCTCTGCAATCGCGACGTCAAAGACAAGTAGTGCATCGAATCGGTCGGCTTCCTTGTACCAGGAGTCCTACTTAAACTTGTTGCCTTGTAGCGATCAACACCACAAAATCTGTACGCATTTTCATCCTTGTCGTCTTTCTAGTACAATATGCACCCGTTGTGACATGCATCGATTTTCTCGTATCCCATCCAGAGAGATCTCACCATTCTCTTAGACCGGTAGAAGTCTGTAGGTAACTTTGCACCCTCTAGCAAGATCTCTATAATCAACTCGATGATTCGGTTGTAGCATTCTTGAAACATGTTAAAATCGGACTTGATGCTCAACAGTCTTGTAACCACCTCTAATGGTGAATGATTCTCACAACCAGGATACAAAGGAGTCCTTGCATTCTCCAGCAACACCATGAACTTCGCAGCATCGGCATTCGGTGTCTCCTCAACCGCATCATGATTGTCAGGATCGAAACTAGGCCCCGTAGTGTCAAAAATGTCACGACCCGCTCCCGAATAATCGGATACGAGTCGGACACGCCCAGCCTTCGTCGATGGACACGACGAAGTAAGCTGTACAATACTAAGGAAACTCCAAGTCACAATGTAATGTAAACAACACAGCTTTTATAACGTTCCCAAAAATGATCACCAATATCCATCAAGTCTTTTTAATACAAAATCAGCCGGAGACAAATCCGGTCAAATAAAATAAATATACAATAATGAATATCCAAAATACAATCTCCAGAAAATAAAATAAAATGAAAGCTGCAATATCCAATGCAATCGCATGCTCCATGTGGCCTCCCACTCACCTGCAACGTATCCTGTCAGGAAAAGAGCAAAGTACAACCCTGACAAGAGCAATATACAATGTAATCTGTAGTACAGAATACAAGGTGAAACCAGAATACCAAAAATGGAGATAAAACTGCGGTACCAGAAATGAAATATAAAACTACAGGCAATGGACGACAATCAATATGCTAGACAATAAATACGGCTATCAATGTACAAGACAATGATCACGACAATCAATATGCAAGTGTGACAATTTGAAATATTAAACTAATGTGTGATCGGTTTAGGAGCACAATCAAACAATGAGTCAATGAGTCAATCAATTCTACAAGGTACGACTTTATCGTACGTGAAGTATACGATTAAGCTATCCACAATACCTATGTTGGGTGTGGTCACACAAAAGCTAATATTTCTCCCAATCCCGTAATAAACAATGACACACAAGCAATGAACAATGGTACAAGACAATCGTGTGTATCTCGTGTCCGATATGAGAACATGGCACATAAATGTAAGACAAAAAATAAAGTACAAGTCGAGTCAGTGTACTTACCTCGGTTTGGAAGCACGGGAGTAATACTGCATAATGGTAAATCACCTGGTAATATTTTGTACAAGTTATTAGGGTTTTGAAATTATGACAATATCTAACTATATATTGTCCAAATTTAGCTAATAATAATTTTAACAAATAATACTAGAATCATTTACTAAATCATTTGTGTTAGAAAATATATATACATAAATGTTTTTAGAAGACAATTGCTAGTTAAACTATTTCTAACCATATTTTAGCAAAGGAACTATTTTAGAAAATACTATAACATTTGCTATCAAGATATTTGATATTAACAAATTAAACCAACTATTTACTAACAAAATACTAATTATTATTAATGCTAACAAGATAACTATTTTTAGAAATATGAAAACATTTTGCTAGCAAAATTATAACTATATAAACCTTTTTAAATAGCTTAAAATATCAATTATATTTAGTAGAAAATCATTTGTTTAGCCTTGATAATTATTTATTAGAAAATACTTACTAACTTACAAAATATTGATAATATGATTTATCTAATATTTTGCATATAATACTTGTAACAAAATATATTTGTTAGCTAACTAGAAGCTTAGCAAATAATATGTATAATAAAATATTACATTATAACAAAACCTATACTTTATTAAGAACATTAAAATATCAAATGACAATTTAATAATGAAAGCAATTTATTAATGATATTAACAATACTATTATTCTAAATATTGCTAAGGTCAATACAATTATCATTAACTTAATATACAAGAAAATTGTTTATCTAAAATTTAACTAAGCAACATTAATTAAATAGATACTAGTTAACTAAATTATTAATTTGATTTCTAACAACAATAGTAATATAAATTAACTAGAGAATTTAAAGTTAGTAAGTCCAAACCTATTGCTCCCTAGGCTCAGCCTAAAAACATACTGCAGTCCCAAGCCCAGCCCAATTCTACTTCTTTCAAACCCGGCCCATACTATTTGTCACGCCCCAGTACCGAAATACGGAGACGGACTAGGCCAGCTACTCCATATGAGGTACGTAACGTCATACGGCGATCGTGGCTGTCGAGAGACGAGGGGGTACATGCTACAATCAAGTCTCCTATGGTCCCACAGAGTTCTGTCTCAATCACTCAAATCACATCAGCAATTAAATGAACATTAAAGATAAAGCAGTAAGGCGTCCCCGACGCTTCATCAAAATGGTCATGAGAGACTAGCTTTATAATTTAGCTATCTCAGAGAGTCAGGAGTACAAAATTATACACAACTGCAGTCTGTTTAATTACAATGATATACTGACACAAAATATCAAGTAATCCGGCTAACAGGTGCCGGTGGCTAAACGCCGCAAAAGTATAAGCATGAGTGGTGGAGAAGAAACCCACTCGAGTTCCCGAACCGCCATGCTCCTAGTATGCACCATGGATGTCAGGGAGGAAGATCATGTCCTCAGGCTCTGCTACGAGATCTGGCCAAACAAAACCAGCGGGGTCAGCCCCGAATAGCAAGTACCGCCAAAGAGGCACAAGAGTTAAGATTAAAAACCCAGTTAATAGAATGATTGATAATAGTAATACTTATGCTACTATTATAGGGTAGCGCAACATCTTCGAACCCATATGGCACCCTTACAACCAAACAAGGACAAAAGGTGCCGCATGGAGTCGGGACGCGTCGTACTCTATAACATTCACATAAGTTAAAAGGTATAAACAATAAAATCTCCTGATTGTGACTTCGGTCGATAGCCTATCGCAGCACAATAACCAACCCAACAATCAAATAAGAACATGGGTTGGATCATGCACCATGATAGACCATGTTCCTCAGTCATTCACAGAAGTAGTACTTCACAACCAGAATATATCTTCCGTTCATAACTTCGGTCCACAGCCCATCATAGTACGATAACCAACCCAACAATCAAACAAGAACATGGGTTGGATCACGTACCATGACAGTCCGCTTTCCTCAGTTATTCACGGAAGGTAATAGGATACAAGCAAGTCATTTTCACGGTCAATCAAGTCTACGAGTTTCTAGTGGGACGAGGTTATCCTCGCGTCATGTTATTTAGAAAATCCTCAGATCGTATCTTTCCAGCAAGGCTAGCCAACCCGGGGGTTCGCGTAGACAGGTATAATTGAGCACAGGTCCCTCGTAAGGCCACCTTGCCAAAACATATATTATATAGCAGGAATTAATCGGATACAGTCATCCACTCGTTGCAGATGACACAGTATCCGTGGAGACTAGCCGGCACGTCAAGACAATATCTCAAGGCGGCTGGTGTAACACGATCTCGGGCTTCTGCCCTCCCCATGCATCTAGTATATTTAGTTGCCTAGTTTAACCCTAGGTGAAATCTTGGACTCTCATGCTGTGGCATGCATGATTATCTTCCTAAAGTCGTACTTTAGTACGAGTACCCCAAAGAGGATCCATGTCAATCAGTATGTCAACATGTGCTACCCTCCTTAGTGTAATGCATCATTGCAAATACGCCACGTGGAGTTACGAGTCATTTGTCGAGCATGAACAAGAACTGGGACATTCAGGTACATGTATCAGGTTGGAACACTTTGTTCTCCGGGGTCACATTAGTGCTCATATCATGCTCGGGACAAAAGGCGTAAGGATATAAAATGGGCACATAATATCTAATAAAATATCAAAAGCGTACGGACAAAAGCACGCACGCTCAAGGGGTAAAAGTCACGCAGGCTCACTTAAGCTCACTCAAGGCAGCGTGCGTGAAAAGTCACGCAGACTCAAGGGAAGAGCTGCGTGAGAAGTCACGCAAGCTCAAGGAGAGAGCTGCGTGAAAAGTCACGCAAGCTCAAGGAGAGAACTGCGTGAAAAGTCACGCAAGCTCAAGGAGAGAGCTGCGTGAAAAGTCACGCAAGCCCAAGGGGAGAGCTGCGTGAAAAGTCACGCAAGCCCAAGGAGAGAGCTGCGTGAAAAGTCACGCAAGCTCAAGGAGAGAGCTGCATGAAAAGTCACGCAAGCTCAAGGAGAGAACTGCGTGAAAAGTCACGCAAGCTCAAGGAGAGAACTGCGTAAAAAGTCACGCAAGCTCAAGGAGAGACACGCTTCCAACAGGAAGCGTGCTCAAACAGAAGCACACTGCTCACTGTCTTCTCCAAACAGCAAGAACACCATGGTTGAACCCAAAGCTTCAAAGCATCATAACTTGGCCTTCCGAACTCCAAATCCAGATTTCCAAAGTTCCAACTTGGGTGAAACGGAATGCTCTTCCACATAGAAGCATCAAAAACCCATAAAATCCAACAAAAGTAGATCAAACCATACAAAAACCGAAAATGATTAAAACCTAGATCTACAAAAATTAAAGCTTCAAAATGGAAATTTCCAAGTTCTAAACTAGTATAGATTGAGGAGAAGAACATGTTTTGGCAAATAGTTTTGTAAGAAATCTTTAACAAAATTTATGGATCCTTCTCTTGAGCAAGTTGGTACTTGTCTTGGTTGGTGGAGGAAATAAATGAGAGGAAGGAGAAGGAGATGGGTTATATATATAAAGATCTTGGACCCATGGGTTCATGATGAACCCAAGGGTTCAAGATGAACCATTGGTGAACCAAGAATAGGTTACCCAAATGAGCCAAAACTGTAGGCCCAAATGCAGGAAATAAATTAGAAAATAATATTTTATCGAATATTTTTAGAAAATGCATGAAGAGATACAGCATAATAAATATAGTATAAATACAAGGTAAATACAATTTATCGGTTTACGTATTAAAATACGTATTCCAGGATCGGGGAGTGACATCTCTACCCTTCTTAGAAAAATTCCGTCCTCGGAATTCCAGCCAAGACAGAATAGTGAAATCAGGGCAAGCAAGGCTCAATCATATACAAGTTAACTATCATAGCAGTTATTATCGTACATCACAAAGTACAAAATAAGCAGGTGCAGATAAGCATGGAATCGTGTCAATAAGGTACAAAAATATACCTTATCAGTCAAACAAATGCGGATATCGAGATCTAATCTCGTCCTCGCGCTCCCAGGTTGACTCTCCCGGAGAGTGATGGTTCCAAGAAACACGGACAAGGCTTATCGTCCGATTCTTGAGTACCTTCTCTCGCCGGTCTAAAATAGATACGGGTTGTTCCTCGTAAGGTAGGTCGGTACCAACGACTAACTCTGAATGATCGAGGACATGACTCGGATCCGGGACATATCCACGTAATTGGGACACATGAAACACATCATGTATGCCAGTTAACGAAGGCGGAAGGGCAAGTCGATAAGCCATATCACCTATCCGAGCGAGAATCTTAAAAGGACCAACGTATCTTGGACTAAGCTTTCCTCGGGTTCCAATTCTGATGATACCCTGAGTAGGCGAAATCCGCAGAAACACTTGGTCGCCAACTCTGAACTCCAGAGGCCTACGATGCTGATCTGCCCAATGACGATGTCGGTCCTGTGCAACTCGAAGGCGCTCTCTGACCAACTTAACTATCTCTACAGTCTGCGTGATCATCTCTGGCCCCAACAGCTTCCGTTCTCCGACGTCGTCCCATGCCAAAGGGGACCTGCACTTTCTTCCGTACAATGCTTCGAACGGGGCCATCTGAATGCTAGCCTGATAGCTGTTGTTATAGGAGAACTCCACTAGATGAAGGTGGTCCTCCCAAGGTCCGCCAAAATCTAAGGTACACGCCCGTAGCATATCTTCTAACGTCTGAATGGTTCTTTCTGATTGCCCGTCGGTTTGTGGATGATAAGCAGTACTGAATCTTAACTTGGTTCCCAAACTTTGGTGTAAGCTCCGCCAAAAATGGGAAGTAAACCGCGTATCCCAATCTGATACTATACTAACTGGAATACCGTGCTGCCTTACTATCTGCTTCATGTACATTTCTGCTAGCTGTTCAGTAGTCTGTCCAACTCGGAAGGGAAAGAAATGAGCGACCTTCGTGAGTCGATCTACTATTACCCAGACTGCATTCTTACCAGTCGGGGATCTAGGTAAACCGGTCACAAAATCCATCATGATGTGCTCCCATTTCCATTCTGGGATAGGAAGCGGCTGTAGCAACCCTGCTGGTCTCTGCTGCTCGGCTTTCACCTGCTGACATACCAGACACTTGGATACAAATCTCGCTATCTCTCTTTTCATGCCATTCCACCAAAAGTACTGTCTGATATCTCGATACATCTTCGTTCCTCCTGGATGAATGGAGTAAATAGAACTATGAGCTTCGGACATAACTTCTTGCCGAAGGTCTCCACTCGGTACACAGAGTCTGTTTCCAAACCTGAGCGTACCATCTTCATGGATCACTAACTCCTTCCTACGGCCTGATTCACACTCCAACCGCAACTTCTGAATCTGTGGATCTCCTGCTTGTGCTGCCCTTATCCTCTCTACTAAGGTTGACTGAATCTGCATACTGGTCATTCTTCCTATATTCCTTGGCAAAACTACTTCGATTCCCATACTCTGAAGGTCATCTAAAATATGCTTCTGCGAGGTCAAGATAAAGGCACTGTCTCTCCTACTCAGTGCATCTGCAACTATATTCGCCTTGCCTGGATGATACTGAAGATCTAAGTCGAAATCCTTCAGTAGTTCTAACCATCTTCTTTGCCTTATGTTCAAATCCCGCTGTGTGAATACGTATTTCAAACTCTTATGATCAGTATAGATCTCTACCCGATCTCCGTATAAATAATGCCTCCACAACTTGAGTGAAAACACCACAGCTGCTAACTCCAAATCGTGAGTCGGGTAATTCTTCTCATGGTCTCGAAGCTGCCGAGACGCATATGCTATTACCTTTCCGTGCTGCATCAATACACATCCAAGACCCTTTCCAGATGCGTCACAATATACTGTAAAGCCTCCCGCCCCTACCGGAAGCGTCAAGATCGGGGCTGAGATCAACCTCTTCTTCAATTCTTCAAATGATGCCTGACAGCTAGCTGACCAAACAAACTCTACATCCTTGTGCGTCAAACGCGTTAAGGGCGCAGAGATCTTGGCAAAGTCCGCCACGAACCTTCTGTAGTAACCAGCTAATCCTAAGAAACTTCGTACTTCTGCAACCGTTCTCGGGACCGGCCAATGCTCCACGGCCTCAATCTTCTTCGGATCCACTGACACTCCTGTCCCAGAAATTACATGCCCCAGGAACGAAATATGATCTAACCAGAATTCACACTTGTCAAGCTTCGCATAAAGTTGATGCTCCCTCAATGTCTGTAAGACAGTCCTAAGATGTTTCTCATGCTCCTCTTCACTGCTGGAATAGACAAGAATGTCATCTATGAACACCACCACAAATTTATCCAAATACGGCAGAAAGATGCGGTTCATTAAACCCATGAATACTGCGGGGGCGTTGGTTAGTCCAAAGGGCATTACTAAAAACTCATAATGCCCGTATCTAGATCTGAATGTTGTCTTCGGTATGTCTTGCTCCCGGACTCTTACTTGATAGTATCCCGACCGAAGATCGATCTTGGAAAAGACACTGGCCTTGCTCAACTGGTCAAACAGGTCATCAATCCTTGGTAGTGGGTACTTATTCTTCACTGTTACTGCATTCAGCTTGCGGTAGTCGATGCACATCCTCGTCGACCCATCCTTCTTGGGAACTAGAATCACTGGCACGGCCCAGGGCGATTTACTGTCTCGGATGAATCCCTTAGACTTCAACTCTTCTTCATGTTGATACAACTTATCCTGTTCTGACGACGACATTCTGTAAACTCTGTCTGCAATAGGCCTCGTTCCAGGGTTCAACTCAATGCTAAATTCTACCTCTCTGACTGGGGGTATCCCTGGGAGCTCATCAGGGAAGACGTCAAGAAAATCTTCGACCACTCTCGAAATCTGTCCTGGCGCTGACACTGCTGCTGAGATGACGCCTCCGGCCTGATTCTTCAAGGTTCGAGTAAAGATGAACTACTCCATCCCAGGAATGCTGAACATGACCCTACCTCCTCTACAATCAATTGTCGCATGACTGTCTCTCAACCAGTCCATGCCAAGAACAACATCAAAATTCCCCATAGGGAATTCAATCAATGATACGGGCAGTAAATGCCCATACACCTCCACCGGACATGAAAAGCGCACTCTGCTAACTTCTACGAGCCCATTATCGGTGAGTATATCCATCCTCTCCGGCAATGCCTCAAACTCTAATCCAATCCGTGTAGCATATTGTGCAGAGATGAATGAATGAGTAGCGCCTGAATCAAATAATGCTACAGCAGGAAATGAGGTGACGAGAATTTTACCTGCCACCACGTCACTAGACGCTAGAGCCTCTTCCAAGGTCAATGTGAGAGCCTGGCCCCGCGGAGCCCCTTGTTGCGGCCTTTCTCGACCATGCTGTTGCTACCTCTAAGGGCCTTCGGCTTCCTGTGCCTGGCGAAACATCTGAGCCTGCGTTGGTAGACGCTGGGCTAGGGGCCTTACAGCTAATACTGGCCCTCCACTCGGGGTTGCCACCGGAGTTGGCAACGTTGGAAACTGCTGAGCTGGCCCTCCTGGCCTCTGCATCATAGGACAAGTGAAAATACGGTGGTCTGAACTACCACACCTCAAGCATAAGCCATTCGCTGACCGGCACACCTCCCTCGTGTGCCCTGCCTTCCTACAGAATGTACAGCCCTGGGGTGCTCCCTGACGCTGTTACTGGTTTCTCGGCTGCTGATGCCGAACTGGCGCTGTATTAGTTGACACGGCCGTCCTCCGTGGCGCTCCTGCATCATAAATACGTACACCGAGTGCTGGTACCGATGTTCGCTGCATTGCTCCTCCTCCAACCTGGGAATGAGATCTCTTCTGACCTCCTGTCCTCGATGCCAACCTCTGCTGGGTAAGCTCGTGCCTCCGAGCGGCCGTCAAAAAAGCGTCAAATGTCTGGTAGTCGTGTCCTTCCACAAGCTGTAATAGTTCCAAATGAAGTCCCTACTGGAACCTCATAGCTTTCTCTGGCTCCGTTGCCACCATTGCTAGTGCGAAACGGCACAATCTACAGAACTCTGCTGCATACCCATCTACGGTCTTGCCTGCTTGCTTGAGACTGATGAACTTCTGCTGGAGCTCATATCGAGCTACTACGCCAAAATACTTGGCCTTGAATCTGTCACTGAAGGTGGTCCAACGAACAGGGCGTCTTATACCAACTTCTTCTGATGCCCACCAGTCGCGGGCAAGATCCTGAAGTACCAGTTTGACCTGATCAACCTTCTCATCATCTGGAACCTTGGCTGCCACAAGAATGGCTTCGATGTCTTGAATCCAGGCATCCGCAGTGATGGCATCCTTCGTGCCATCAAAATACCTCGGGTTCAAGCGACGAAACCTTCCTGATGCTCCCGAGTCAGCCCCGACACTCCTCTTAAGAGCTAACTGAATCCCTTGGTTCAGCAACACGTTCTGCTCCTGCTGCCGAGTCTGTTGCTGTTGGTTAGTGACAAGAAACCCCCGGATGATCTCCAGGAGTGCTACGGCGTCTGGTATTGCCGTCGCTGCTGGTGCTGCAGGGGTTTCAATAACCTGCGGCTGTACTGCCTCTAGTTCCATTTCTGCTCGTGCATGCACTGGAGAAGGTTCTCTCCCCTGTTGCTGCCCAGTCGAGCCATGCTCTTGCTGCTCTTCCTCATGGGCCTCACCCGCGACTGAGAATGAAGCACCCCTATAGAGAAGAATATAAGATTATCAAGTCCGGACGAGGAAGATTTCGAGGATGCAAGTCAGGTTAGAGATCAAGGCAAGGACAGAGAATTCGAAACGGAATTTCAAGGGGAACAAGTTTTGATTGAGACTCCTAATAATTCGCAATACCCCACAAGTCTGAAAATCAGACCTGCATGGGCCACCACTAAAACCTTGTCACGCTCCAGTACCGAAATACGGAGACGGACTAGGCCAGCTACTCCATATGAGGTACGTAACGTCATACGGCGATCGTGGCTGTCGAGAGACGAGGGGGTACATGCTACAATCAAGTCTCCTATGGTCCCACAGAGTTCTATGTCTCAATCACTCAAATCACATCAGCAATTAAATGAACATTAAAGATAAAGCAGTAAGGCGTCCCCGACGCTTCATCAAAATGGTCATGAGAGACTAGTTTTATAATTTAGCTATCTCAGAGAGTCAGGAGTACAAAATTATACACAGCTGTAGTCTGTTTAATTACAATGATGTACTGACACAAAATATCAAGTAATCCGGCTAACAGGTGCCGGTGGCTAAACGCCGCAAAAGTATAAGCAGGAGTGGTGGAGAAGAAACCCACTCGAGTCCCCGAACCGCCATGCTCCTAGTATGCACCATGGATGTCAGGGAGGAAGATCGTGTCCTCAGGCTCTGCTACGAGATCTGGCCAAACAAAACCAGCGGGGTCAGCCCCGAATAGCAAGTACCGCCAAAGAGGCACAAGAGTTAAGATTAAAAACCCAGTTAATAGAATGATTGATAATAGTAATACTTATGCTACTATTATAGGGTAGCGCAACATCTCGAACCCATATGGCACCCTTACAACCAAACAAGGACAAAAGGTGCCGCATGGAGTCGAGACGCGTCGTACTCTATAACATTCACATAAGTTAAAAGGTATAAACAATAAAATCTCCTGATCGTGACTTCGATCGATAGCCTATCGCAGCACAATAACCAACCCAACAATCAAACAAGAACATGGGTTGGATCATGCACCATGATAGACCATGTTCCTTAGTCATTCACAGAAGTAGCACTTCACAACCAGAATATATCTTCCGTTCATAACTTCGGTCCACAGCCCATCATAGTACGATAACCAACCCAACAATCAAACAAGAACATGGGTTGGATCACGTACCATGACAGTCCGCTTCCCTCAGTTATTCACGGAAGGTAATAGGATACAAGTAAGTCGTTTTCACGGCCAATCAAGTCTACGAGTTTCTAGTGGGACGAGGTTATCCTCGCGTCATGTTATTTAGAAAATCCTCAGATCGTATCTTTCCAGCAAGGCTAGCCAACCCGGGGGTTCGCATAGACAGGTATGATTGAGCACAAGTCCCTCGTAAGGCCACCTTGCCAAAACATATATTATATAGCAGGAATTAATCGGATACAGTCATCCACTCGTTGCAGATGACACAGTATCCTTGGAGACCAGCCGGCGCGTCAAGACAATATCTCAAGGCGGCTGGTGTAACACGATCTCGGGATTCTGCCCTCCCCATGCATCTAGTATATTTAGTTGCCTAGTTTAACCCTAGGTAAAATCTTGGACTCTCATGCTGTGGCCTGCATGATTATCTTCCTAAAGTCGTACTTTAGTACGAGTACCCCAAAGAGGATCCATGTCAATCAGTATGTCAACATGTGCTACCCTCCTTAGTGTAATGCATCATTGCAAATACGACACGTGGAGTTACGAGTCATTTGTCGAGCATGAACAAGAACTGGGACATTCAGGTACATGTATCAGGTTGGAACACTTTGTTCTCCGGGGTCACATTAGTGCTCATATCATGCTCGGGACAAAAGGCGTAAGGATATAAAATGGGTACATAATATCTAATAAAATATCAAAAGCGTACGCACAAAAGTACGCACGCTCAAGGGGTAAAAGTCACGCAGGCTCACTTAGGCTGACTCAAGGCAGCGTGTGTGAAAAGTCACGCAGACTCAAGGGAAGAGCTGCGTGAGAAGTCACGCAAGCTCAAGGAGAGAGCTGCGTGAAAAGTCACGCAAGCTCAAGGAGAGAACTGCGTGAAAAGTCACGCAAGCTCAAGGAGAGAGCTGCGTGAAAAGTCACGCAAGCCCAAGGGGAGAGCTGCGTGAAAAGTCACGCAAGCCTAAGGAGAGAGCTGCGTGAAAAGTCACGCAAGCTCAAGGAGAGAGCTGCGTGAAAAGTCACGCAAGCTCAAGGAGAGAACTGCGTGAAAAGTCACGCAAGCTCAAGGAGAGAACTGCGTGAAAAGTCACGCAAGCTCAAGGAGAGACACGCTTCCAACAGGAAGCGTGCTCAAACAGAAGCACACTGCTCACTGTCTTCTCCAAACAGCAAGAACACCATGGTTGAACCCAAAGCTTCAAAGCATCATAACTTGGCCATCCGAACTCCAAATCCAGATTTCCAAAGTTCCAACTTGGGTGAAACGGAATGCTCTTCCACATGGAAGCATCAAAAACCCACAAAATCCAACTAAAGTAGATCAAACCATACAAAATTCGAAAATGATTAAAACCTAGATCTACAAAAATTAAAGCTTCAAAATGGAAATTTCCAAGTTCTAAACTAGTATAGATTGAGGAGAAGAACATGTTTTGGCAAATAGTTTTGTAAGAAATCTTTAACAAAATTTATGGATCCTTCTCTTGAGCAAGTTGGAACTTGCCTTGGTTGGTGGAGGAAATAAATGAGAGGAATGAGAAGGAGATGGGTTATATATATAAAGATCTTGGACCCATGGGTTCATGATGAACCCAAGGGTTCAAGATGAACCATTGGTGAACCAAGAATAGGTTACCCAAATGAGCCAAAACTGTAGGCCCAAATATAGGAAATAAATTAGGAAATAATATTTTATCGAATATTTTTGGGAAATGCATGAAGAGATATAGCATAATAAATATAGTATAAATACAAGGTAAATACAATTTATCGGTTTACGTATTAAAATACGTATTCCAGGATCGGGGAGTGACACTATTCCCATACATAATTCTTAAACTATTTATTCCTTCATCAGAGCCCAAGACTATACACAGCCCACAGTCGACAGTACTGTTACTGCTGCTAATTCTTATTTCTCCTAGTATGGCTTTAAGCCGGTTTAGCCTGACCCAAACTTCCTATCCCAACTCGGCCCACATAACAACCCGAGCCCAACACTATCTTCCCTAATATAATCCCCTTCCCATTCTTATACTGCTTAAAACCAAACAATTTTAACAATTTTAACTAAATCCAACCCATTCCTTCCAACCCGGCCCAACCATTAACCCTAAGAATATAAACCTTTGCACACTCTCTCTCCTCCCATTTCATCACTCCCAGCCGACAGAACACAATCCCCAGTTCACTCCTTCGAAACCAGTCTCCCCCTTCCCATCGTCTTCTTCCTCCAGCCTACTCTCAAACCCTAACCCTAAATAGATCCCTCCATGGCCGCACTTCATCTTCCTCAGAGAACCAACCCTAACCCTAGCCGAAAACTCAGTGACAGAACTCAGCCAACCTTAGGTCTAGGTATTCTCCTTCACAACCGGCCACAAACCCTAAGTTCTAGATCTTCTTCCTCAATACTTCCTTCTTCCACCTGTTCGAACAGGAACCCAGCTACAATTTCTTCTCCATACTCCTAGCCAAAGAAACCCTAAGTTCGAGCTCCTCTTCCCGTCACCACAAAACCCTAGCCCCCAATTTCTAGGTCAGAAACCCTAGATTTAGGTATTTTTCCCAAAACAAACCCTAAATTTCTAGGTCTTCTCTTCCCCAACCGAACCCTAAATCTCAGATCAACTTCCCTAGATAGAATCCCGAGAACACATGGAGAAGAAAAATAAGAAGATGAAGAAGGAGGTGCAGGAGATCGATGAGAAATCTCACCAGCCTGGAGGGGACGTCGATCCACGGTGCGGCAGCGAGGTACAACTCCGACGGCGAGATCCAAGTACTGACGGCTGGATCCGATCGTCCACAGCTTCTCGGCGGTTCGGGAACCTCAGATCCAGACCGGATCTAAAAGAGACGGCGGCATGGCTGAGACGGTGGCGCTCCGGCGACTGATCGTGACGGCGAGCTCAACAAAAACTCCTCGAGGCTCGGGGCTCGGATGATGTCAGCGGCTACTCGAGCAGCGAAGGGCGGCTCAGATCTCAAGGGACGGCGACGACGGCGAAGAACTGCAGTCGATGCGGCGACGAGGTCTCCTCGAAAACCGAAGGGCAGCTCAGTCTACGAGGCTGGCGCGATCCACGGGGCCGACGGCTCGACAGTCGAGGAGCTCGCCAGTCGAAGCTCTGTTGTTCGCTGGAGTGGCGGTGGCACGATCTCCTAGATGGTGCAGTCTTCGAGACTGCACTGCAGTCTAGGCGACGGCGGATCTGGACGGATGGTGGCTCTGGCTCCAGGCGGGCGGTGAGGATCAACTCCGATGAACGGTGGTGCTCAGCCAGAAAAGGTTACAGAGGAGAGAGAGTGAAGAGAAATAGTGACGTGTCAGAGAGAGAGTAGAGAGTGTGTCAGCACATTGGAAACTGTGCTGTATATTTATAATAAAATATTTGAATGTCCGTGTGTGTGTGTCCAGTAGGGAGTGGCAGTGCTGTAAATTAGTGTAGATCTGGGGTGTAATATACAATGGCAGTTTGGTAATATAAAATAGATCTGGGGGCAGGAATTAGAATTTGTAACAGATTTGAAACTAATTCGTTAATTGTCAACTAATTGTAGAAATGAGCTAACTGCCAATTACTTAATAATCATAACTTATCCACTAAGTTATAACCAATTCCCTCCCTAGGATCTAGTAAGCCAAGGCCCACAACCCAGATCATTGGGCTTTGGTAGGTATTAGAGACCCAATAGTAAATAATTATCATCAATAACTTAGTAAGTAAAATCAGTAATTTAGTTGAGAAGAATAGCCAGCTACTCTTATTCCAACAATAACCAAATTAGAAAGTTAATACACCAGAACAGATTAATCAGTACCCAAGAGTGATTAGAAAATTTTAATCTTAAAGATTTAAAGAAAAATTAGTTATCAATAATAATAGTTATTTGATTAATAATAAGAGGGGATTGATCTTTAATTACTAAAACCAGGAATAATCACTAGGTAAAATAAAAATTCATTAATTAACAACTATAAAAATTAGGTTTTATACAAGAAAATAATATCATACCTTAAAAGGTATTTAGAAAATTTCTAAAATTCACCAAAAATGGTTCAAGGGAGTTACAAATCTACCCCTTTTACAAAAATTTCGTCCTCAAAATTTTAAGGGTTTTGTAGAGTACAAAATCAAGCAAAATTTATTAAAGACAACAAAAAAACTAAATAATTTATTTTAAGGCGTAAAATAACAAGGACTACCAAGTAGTCACTAGACAATACAAAAATAGTAAATGCAAGAAAACTCAGAGATAAGCCTCAAAATAGGCAATACAAAAATCTAGCTACTACAAGCAAGTAAGGAAGATAACAGTCCATGTGACTGTGCTCCTGCGACTACTACTGATCCTCAAAGACTGGGTCCTCCTGCTGCTGTTCTGGTGCTGGCTCCTGACGAGTAAAAGCTGCGGGGCAATCTCTCACTTGGTGAGTGGCAGATCCACAAACCAAGCACTGCCCTAACTTCTTGCGGCATTCCTCGCCACGGTGTCTCGGTCTCTTGCAGTATGCGTAAGAAAAGTATATCGGGGTCTGGATCTGTCTATGCTGCCTCGGCGATGTCGGTGCTCGAACATGATGCTGATGCTGAAGTGGCCTTTGCTGAGTGTCGGTCCACTTCGGTGGACTCTGGGAACTGCTGGCGCCAATATCTCGGTCCCGCTTAAGCTTCGGGTCCATCTCCTTCTCCACTCCCTGAGCAACTTTAAGGATGCTCGCATAGGTAGTGACCTGACTGATAGCTACTGCATGTCGCAACTCCCTGGAGAGGCCCTTCTTGAACTTCCAAGCCCTCTCCTTCGGCGTACTGACTAGGTTCTCTGCGAACCTACTGAGTCGGGTGAACTCTGATGTATACTGGGCCACTGTCATACTCCCCTGCTGTAATGCTTCAAACTGCATCCGAAGCTCGTCCCGCTCCACATCCGGGAAGAACTTCTCCTGGAATAGCAGTTTGAAATCCTTTCAGGAAACTTCGGGCTCTGCTAACTGGGGCTCCTTCCGGTACCAAGCCCTAGCAATGTTGAAAAGTCACATGCTCGCAACTTCGACCTTCAAATCATCCGGGATCCTCGTCATCTTCAATGATCGCTCAGTATTCTCCAGCCACTCGTCTGTGTAGACTATTCCCTCATTGCCCTAAAAATCTATCGGACGGAGGTACTGATAGTCCTTGGCAGTCCCTGGCCTCGGCGCTGCTGGTGCCGGCGGTGCTAGCGGAGCTGGTGGAGCTGGCTCTCTGGTCCTGAGTGCGTCGACGACGGTCGCTCTGAACTGTGCGGCCTGCTGACTCTGAGCCTCTCTGAACTGTACAGCCTGTTGATTCTGGGCCTCCATGAATTGCTGAAACATGGCCATCATCTGCGTGCCGTCGAACGTCATCGTCAAAGGAAGCGGCTGAGGCGGAGGCGGTGGAATCTGTTCCTGCGCACTGGGTGCAGGCTGCTCACTAGTCCCAGCGTTCGTCGTGGCGATCGTCCTGTAATAGAAAAATAAACTGTTGATTGCTATATCCTAGAAAAATCATAAACTATCCTAAAAATCATAAGTAAATCAAATTTCAAAAGTATCAATAACCATAAACCATAAACCATTTCCCACGGTTCCTATGCTGCGATGAGTTTTCCTTAGCTTTCGCTGGTCCCCCAATAACACTTTATTGCCTAAGTGTCATTAGGATAGACCTGCATGGGCCACCACTAAAAATATGTCACGACCCGCTTCCGAATAATCGGATACGAGTCGGACACGCCCAGCCTTCGTCGATGGACACGACGAAGTAAGCTGTACAATACTAAAGAAACTCCAAATCACAATGTAATGTAAACAACACAGCTTTTATAACGTTCCCAAAAATGATCACCAATATCCATCAAATCTTTTTAATACAAAATCAGCCGGAGACAAATTCGGTCAAATAAAATAAATATACAATAATGAATATCCAAAATACAATCTCCAGAAAATAAAATAAAATAAAAGCTGCAATATCCAATGCAATCACATGCTCCATGTGGCCTCCCACTCACCTGCAACATATCCTGTCAGGAAAAGAGCAAAGTACAACCCTGACAAGAGCAATATACAATGTAATCTGTAGTACAGAATACAAGGTGAAACTAGAATACCAGAAATAGAAATAAAATTGCGGTACCAGAAATGAAATGTAAAACTGCAGGCAATGGACGACAATCAATATGCTAGACAATGAACACGGCTATCAATGTATAAGGCAATGATCACGACAATCAATATGCAAGTGTGACAATTTGAAATATTAAACTAATGTGTGACCGGTTTAGGAGCACAATCAATCAATGAGTCAATGAGTCAATCAATTCTACAAGGTACGGCTTCATCGTACGTGAAGTGTACGATTAAGCTATCCACAATACCTATGTTGGGTGTGGTCACACAAAAGCTAATATTTCTCCCAATCCCGTAATAAACAATGACTCACAAGCAATGAACAATGGTACAAGACAATCGTGTGTATCTCGTGTCCGATATGAGAACATGGCACATGAATGTAAGACAGAAAACAAAGTACAAGTCGAGTCAGTGTACTTACCTCGGTTTGGAAGCACGGGAGTAATACTGCATGGTTGTAAATCACCTGGTAATATTTTGTACAAGTTATTAGGGTTTTGAAATTAATGACAATATCTAACTATATATTGTCCAAATTTAGCTAATAATAATTTTAACAAATAATACTAGAATCATTTACTAAATCATTTGTGTTAGAAAATATATATACATAAATGTTTTTAGAAGACAATTGCTAGTTAAACTATTTCTAACCATATTTTAGCAAAGGAACTATTTTAGAAAATACTATAACATTTGCTATCAAGATATTTGATATTAACAAATTAAACCAACTATTTACTAACTAAATACTAATTATTATTAATGCTAACAAGATAACTATTTTTAGAAATATGAAAACATTTTGCTAGCAAAATTATAACTATATAAACCTTTTTAAATAGATTAAAATATCAATTATATTTAGTAGAAAATTATTTGTTTGGCCTTGATAATTATTTATTAGAAAATACTTACTAACTTACAAAATATTGATAATATGATTTATCTAATATTTTGGAGATAATACTTGTAACAAAATATATTTGTTAGCTAACTAGAAGCTTAGCAAATAATATGTATAATAAAATATTACATTATAACAAAACCTATACTTTATTAAGAACATTAAAATATCAAATGACAATTTAATAATAAAAGCAATTTATTAATGATATTAACAATACTATTATTCTAAATATTGCTAAGGTCAATACAATTATCATTAACTTAATATACAAGAAAATTGTTTATCTAAAATTTAACTAAGCAACATTAATTAAATAGATACTAGTTAACTAAATTTTTAATTTGATTTCTAACAACAATAGTAATATAAATTAACTAGAGAATTTAAAGTTAGCAAGTCCAAACCTATTGCTCCCTAGGCTCAGCCCAAAAACATACTGCAGTCCCAAGCCCAGCCCAATTCTACTTCTTTCAAACCCGGCCCATATTATTCCCATACATAATTCTTAAACTATTTATTCCTTCATCAGAGCCCAAGACTATACACAGCCCACAGTCGACAGTACTGTTACTGCTGCTAATTCTTATTTCTCCTACTCTGGCTTTAAGCCGGTTTAGCCTGACCCAAACTTCCTATCCCAACTCGGCCCACATAACAACCCGAGCCCAACACTACCTTCCCTAATATAATCCTCTTCCCATTCTTACACTGCTTAAAACCAAACAATTTTAACTAAATCCAACCCATTTCTTCCAACCCGGCCCAACCATTAACCCTAAGAATATAAACCTTTGCACACTCTCTCTCCTCCCATTTCATCACTCCCAGCCGACAGAACACAATCCCCAGTTCACTCTTCGAAACTAATCTCCCCCTCCCCATCGTCTTCTTCCTCCAGCCTACTCTCAAACCGTAACCCTAAATAGATCCCTCCATGGCCGCACTTCATCTTCCTCAGATAACCAACCCTAACCCTAGCCGAAAACTCAGTGACAGAACTCAGCCAACCTTAGGTCTAGGTATTCTCCTTCACAACCGGCCACAAACCCTAAGTTCTAGATCTTCTTCCTCAATACTTCCTTCTTCCTCCTGTTCGAACAGGAACCCAGCTACAATTTCTTCTCCATACTCCTAGCCAAAGAAACCCTAAGTTCGAGCTCCTCTTCCCGTCACCACAAAACCCTAGCCCCCAATTTCTAGGTCAGAAACCCTAGATTTAGGTATTTCTCCTAAAACAAACCCTAAATTTCTAGGTCTTCTCTTCCCCAACCGAACCCTAAATCTCAGATCAACTTCCCTAGATAGAATCCCGAGAACACATGGAGAAGAAGAACAAGAAGATGAAAAAGGAGGTGCAGGAGATCGATGAGAAATCTCACCAGCCTGGAGGGGACGTCGATCCACAGCACGACGGCGATGTATAACTCCGACGACGAGATCCAAGCACTGACGGCTGGATCCGATCGTCCACAGCTTCTCGACGGTTCGGGAACCTCAGATCCAGACCGGATCTGAAAGAAACGGCGGTACGGCTGAGACGGTGGCGCTCCGGCGACTGATCGTGACGGCGAGCTCAATGAAAACTCCTCGGGGCTCGGGGCTCGGATGATGTCAGCGGCTACTCGAGCTGCGAAGGGCGGCTCAGATCTAAAGGGACGGTGACGACGGCGAGGAACTGCAGTCGATGCGGCAACGAAGTCTCCTCGGAAACCGAAGGGCAGCTCAATCTACGAGGCTGGCACGATCCACGGGGCCGACGGCTCGACAGTCGAGGAGCTCGCCAGTCGAAGCTCTGCTGTTCACTGGAGTGGCAGTGGTGCGGTCTCCTAGATGGTGCAGTCTTCAAGACTGCACTGCAGTCTAGGTGACGGCGGATCTGGACGGATGGTGGCTCTGGCTCCAGGCGGGCGGTAAGGATCAACTCCGGTGAGCGTTGGTGCTCAGCCGGGAAAGGCTAGAGAGGAGAGAGAATGAAGAGAAATTGTGACGTGTCAGAGAGAGAGAGTAGAGAGTGTGTCAGTACATTAGAAACTGTGCTGTATATTTATAATAAAATATTTGAATGTGCGTATGTGTGTGTCCAGTGGGGAGTGGCAGTGCTGTAAATTAGTGTAGATCTGGGGTGTAATATATAATGGCAGTTTGGTAATATAAAATAGATCTGGGGGAAGGAATTAGAATTTGTAACAGATTTGAAACAAATTCCTTAATTGTCAACTAATTGTAGAAATGAGCTAACTGTCAATTACTTAATAATCATAACTAATCCACCAAGTTATAACCAATTCCCTCCCTAGGATCTAGTAAGCTAAGGCCCACAACCCAGATCATTGGGCTTTGGTAGGTATTAGAGACCCAATAGTAAATAATTATCATCAATAACTTAGTAAGTAAAATCAGTAATTTAGTTGAGAAGAATAGCCAGTTACTCTTATTCCAACAGTAACCAAATTAGAAAGTTAATATACCAGAACAGATTAATCAGTACCCAAGAGTGATTAAAGATTTAAAGAAAAATTAGTTATCAATAATAATAGTTATTTGATTAATAATAAGAGGGGATTGATCTTTAATTACTAAAACCAGGAATAATCACTAGGTAAAATAAAAATTCATTAATTAACAACTATAAAAATTAGGTTTTATACAAGAAAATAATATCATACCTTAAAAGGTATTTAGAAAATTTCTAAAATTCACCAAAAATGGTTCAAGGGAGTTACAAAAAATTATGTTCACCCACCCTTCATCGTAACCAGCGTGGTCATGGACATCCATATACGATAAATTAGGCTCTAGCTGCGATGCTAAAGGCACAAGTTCTCCGTGTGAGGTCCACTGATAGTAATTCGGCATGAAATCTCTCGAGTACAAATGATATGTCACGTCCACTTCTGGATGATATTTCATGTTGTGATATCTCACACATAGACACTTAATTTTGGTACGGTTCATGTACTGAAGGAACGCCTTGGCGAACTGCAGGAACTGCTCTACTCTCTGTATAAATTTATCTCGCACACCACATATGTCATCAGGATGACAATTGTACATCCACGAATGATGCTGCAGATAGTAATTTATATCCATTTGACAATAATTTTGCAAAAATAGATACACATTATTCGAGTATATTCCAAATGGATGCATAGACACATGAGTATTAAATGAGTATCGCCACATGTTCAACAAGAAGGCCCCCTCTCTAGCCTCCCTTTACTTTACTCTTTCTCATTCGACTCTGTCAACCTCCTATTCCGCATCATATGATATCCACCTCAACCAAAGCCTAGAGAAGTTTGAAAATATTAATATTAACCAAGGTTCATAGTATCGGTATCGGTATCAGAAGTAAAAAGTTTTCGATTGGTGGCAGGACGAGCCAGAATCCTTTGACGGAGGATTCTCCGTCAAAGGATTGGTGGTAGGGCGAGCCAGTATTCTCCGTCAAAGGATTCTGGCTCGTCCCACCACCAATCAAAATCTTTTTACTTCTGATGTTTTGAATATAAAACTCTGTTTCACGTTTGGTTTTATATTTTGCTCTGGTAGAGAAAGCCATGAGATTCATGGTATCAATTGTAAATGATACCGATTCCGATACCGATACTGTGAATCTTGGTTAATATTAATATTTTCACACTTCTCTAGGCTTTGGTTGAGGTGGATATCATATAATGCAGAATAGGAGGCCACACGACCCGAATGAGAAGAAGGAAAGTAGGGAGGATACACTCTAGATACTTTCAATTAAACCCCAAACTTACCTTGACAATTACCCAATTTCTAAAATATCTTATATACTACTAGGATACTCACTCTATACACTCTAGGTACTACGATATACACTCTAGGTACTCACTCTATATACTCTAGGATACTCACTCTATGCACTCTAGGTACTACGATATACTACTAGGATACTCACTCTATACACTCTTACTTATGCAAGCCTTTTGAGACAATCAGCGTTATACTATATTTTCGAAAAAATCTAGAACTCTGATAGCCCCAAAATGCTTGTATAAGTAAATTTAATTTCCAGGTAAGGGCTAACATGGACACTTGATTTCAGGCTAACACGGACACTTAACATAAGAGATAATGATATCCCTGTCGTCATGTGTTCCTTGTGAGCCCACAAGAAAAACTTGACATCGGAGTATCCAAGCTAGCACTTACCATGAAATACTTGGCGATACCTAGCTAGCACTTACCTACATATCTAGTATCTTGATATATGTCTTGACAGTACACTCTAGGTACTATAATATACACTTAGGTGTTGTCACGTGTACTTATGTATTCTAGGACTGATACAAAGATAGAGAGATACACAGTGTGCAGGTAGCCTATGGCCTTCCCCTGCCCCTTCCTTTTTTTCATTTCACTCTTCATATTTTCTCCTCTCAACTGATCCACTCACAATAACCTAAGGCCAAGGCCACACTCCCACTTCACTTCACCATAGTTAGTTACCAACTTAATATGGCCCTACACTTCTCCCCTTCTTCAGTTACCTATACAATGCCCTTCATGCCCGAGACGATCTCCTCTAATCTACTGTCAGATTAATTAGGGACAGAAAAGCTCTAATTCATGATCCCCTCATATCTCATGGCACACATAGGCTAATGGCTCGAACTTCCCATCAGTCCAGCCTAAGTGCAGGCCATCATGGCCCTCACTCTCCCTGGCCATGCTGTCCATCACCCATTGGCCTAAAACAACATCCCTAAGCCAAGCCAAGCTATATATTGGCAAGTGGCATTCCTTAAGTTATTTTACTGATACACATAGATGGCCCATATATAGTAGATACAAATTTATGTCCTATATAGGGTTGATATATGTATGAGAGTGTGTCGTGTCGTGTCAGCAAGAGGAGTGTCGGTGTCAGTGACAGTGACAATGTCGTGACCATGTTAGTGTCCAACCTACACATGATGAGTGTCAGTGTCAGTGTCGTGATCGTATCAGTGTCAACAAGAGGAGTGTCAGCAAGAGGAGTGTGTCAGTGTCGTGTCAGCAAGAGGGAGTTAGGGTTAGGATTAGGGTTACCTGAGCCTGCGGGGAAGGAGACGAGAGGGACGAGGAAGAAGGTGGTCGTTGGGTGAAGGGGGTCGTCGGGTGAAGGGGGCCGCCGGAGTCGAGAGCAGCGCAGGAGGCAGGGGATCGCAGGAAGACGAAGTCGAGAGCGCACAGGAGGAAGGAGACGCACGAGAGGGTTCGAGGGGGAAGGGGGTCGCCGGAGGGAGGGGGTCGCCGGAGTCGAAAGGGGGAGGGGGAGGGGGAGAGAAATTTTGGGAAGAGGCACGAAATTGAAACTTTTGGGGGAGAGAAAATGAAAAGTCGATCGGCCAGCAAACCCTATATGAAATAATTTAGCAACGTCAACTAGTGACGTCGCTAAACGTTAATGTCTACTAAAATTTTGGCAACATTTTTTGTTATGCGTCGCTAAACGTCACTGTTTTAAAAAAATAGTGACGTTCTCCGACTGAGCCGTGACTTTTGCTTTTCAAATAATAACGCACGTAGCTAACTGTCGCTGATAATGATGTTCAGCGACATCTTTTCATTTTGTTGCTAAATGCAACATAATTAGCGACATGTTTTAATGTCGTCACTAATCTCGTCGCCAAGATAACTTATTTTGGTAGTAGATCTGTCAGGAGTGAGTTAGTATCCTAGTGTGTTAGCGTTTAGTATAGGATTAAATGTCAGTTAGTAGTCTTGAGTGTATCAGAGTGCAGTGGCTTTGGCCATCTCATATGGAGAGAATGTGTGAGTATCTTGAGTTATGAGTGAGTGACAGTTGAGTGTTGTCCTAGTGTCTTGTGTCTTGTAGTGGTGAGTGAGGGTGTGGGCTGTCATTGAGTATCAATATTGTAGAGGTTAGTAAGTTAGTAACAGTTAGGATTTAGAGAGTGAGTGAGAGAGAGGTTGGAGTGGTATCACTCCTATATGAGCTTCCACTGTGACAGAGTTATGAGTGTATAGGTAAGGAGATGTTCAGTTCAGTTATAGACTGAATATATAGGAAGAGGGAATGGATTTGACCATTGTTCAGTTAGTAACAAGAAATTCTTGTATAGGAAAGGTTAGGCAGCAGATGGGGTTAGTTATTTGGCCAAAGGCCTATGAATCAAGTGCAGGACAATTCAGTTAGTATCAATTGAGGTTAAGTTTGTGTGGAGTGTCTTTTGTATATATACTTTGTGAATGTTCTGAGAGCAGATAAGGGGAGTGGTGCCCTGATCATGAGGGAGGAAGCCATCAGTAGCAGCAGCCCTGCACAGGCAGGCATTGCTCTGCACAGAGACATTGGCTTAGGCCCTGTTGATCCCTGCAGATCAGGTAAAGGCCAGGGTTGGCCATTCCAATGGAGGCTTGTGGCTTGGCCACTTGGGCATTTAGCCTATGTCACACCCCAGAACCAGAATGCTGGTAGGTGGGGACGGATAAGGCCAGCTACGTGATACCAAAGTACGCCAGTACTCTGAAATCACGTATAAGTTGTCAAGACATGGGGGTTATTTCTACAAGCCAACAGTCGATCCTAGGTCAAGCAATCCTAGGTATCTCAATCACAGGCAATTATACAAAGTACAAGAAGTATGATCATCAGACATACAATAGTAAAGCATCCCAAACCATTTATACATGGATGATCATGAAGCTAGTCATACCAAAATAGAGAACTAGCAAGAGTAATAGTCATACATGATAAGATCTAGCTATAGTCTAAAATACGCACACCATGTTTAGGCCCGTAGGCTAAATATCAAGAACCAAAACACGAGATAAACATGTGCTCAGAGGCTAAACGTCACAAAAGAATAATGTACATATCAAGTGGGAGAATGAAACATAAAACCCACTCACGTACTCTGGTGCCCCAGATGGTCACCTTCGAGTAGATGGTACGGAAGATCCCTTGGGCTCCTCTATCAGATCTGTCCAAACAAAACCAGTGGGGTCAGACCCCTAATA
This sequence comes from Iris pallida, assembly GCA_029216955.1. Taxonomy (NCBI): domain Eukaryota; kingdom Viridiplantae; phylum Streptophyta; class Magnoliopsida; order Asparagales; family Iridaceae; genus Iris; species Iris pallida. Next base: position 1,556,514 of record JANAVB010030819.1, read on the forward strand.
GCAAGTACCACAAAGGAAGCCAAACTTATGAACTAAAACCAGCAATAACTAACATATCAACGGTTAGAGATACAAATAAGTAGATGTGGATCGAGACTCGTGCACTACCAATGCACTTATCTCGAGAATAGAAAAGATAATAAGTAAAGCATCATGTGACATAAAATAATTAACATGTGACATAATGTACAGTGTAGTCATGTTAAGTAAACAGAAGCTTGAGAATATATAAAATCAATTGATCATGTAAGCATGTGAGCCAGCCAGGTCATAAGAGCATGTTGACTTAGCATAGGGATCACATAAATCTTATGAGGTAACTGAACATGTGAGCATGTGATAACCATATAGAACGACAATGATAGGATGACTTAGGAACTATTTTGGAAGTTACAACCCGTAAACCAAACAAGGACCGGGGTTGTAACCTTCTCCTGAACAAAACTTAGTTTCGAATCATTGTAAAACATAAGATCATGTAGAACATGTGAGTACTAAATAGGACAACAAATGATAAGATAACTTGGAATATATTCCGGAAGCCAAGTTACAACCCGTAAACCAAACAAGGAATGGGGTTGTAACCCTTCTCCTGAACAGAACTTAGCCTCCGATCATTCATCGACAAAAGTCAAACATAAACAATAATGTACTGAAATAAACATACGTACACTGCCTAGAACTAAACTGAACTGGACTACATCCATCAATTACGGCCAAGCAATGAGTACGACTTGATACTTTAACTAACTAGGGTCATCACAAGCCTAGTTACTACAAGATGTAATGAGATGTTCCAGCAGTCACAAGCCCTGCAGACTATCTAGTTATCCTTCCGCAGGTTGAGAGAGTTGATTAGGTGACTTGGGGGTGCAATACATGACAGCGTGCTGAAAATGCGCCCTACTCGTCGGCAGGCTACAAGTCCAATTAAAATGCTCACATAACGGGATTGCATGTGACTGGGAAAATCTCTTTATGAGCTACTTGATCAATCTAGTCGTTATCCTAGTCAGATTCAGTATGAATCCCTGACCGTGGTAATCAAGGATCCATATCCTAGACATGATGCAAGACGAGACATGTAGCTTGTGCACGCATACATAAAGAATTTAACCACGGTGTCCAAAAGAGTTACATTAGCAAGGGAAAATAGCTGACGCAACAACATCTTGATTAAGCATGTCATGTTTGGGTTTACTTGTTATGTAAAGAGTACTTGTCAAGAGTGCGCCTCTACGGGCCACTATCATGTAAGCAGGAAAAGATATGTTCAAGAGTGCACCACGACGGATCACTATCATGTATAAGCAAAGAAGTAACGTGTAACATAAGTGCACCACGACGGGTCACTATCATGTAAAGTAAAGAAAAGACATAAATCATGAGTGCACCCCGACGGGCCACAATCATGCTAAGCAAGAAAAGCATGTTCAAGAGTGCACCACGACGGGTCACTATCTAGTATAAGTAGAGAAGTAATGTGTAACATAGTGCACCACAACGGGTCACTATCTAGTAAAGTAAGGAAAAGACATAAATCATGAGTGTATCCCGACGGACCACTATCTAAGAAAAGAAAACATGGTAATAAAGATCGTGGCAATAAAGATCGTATGTAAGAAAGATTTAGATAAAAGACGTATCATGGCATGTGAGAAGGAATAAATAAAAGTAACTACTTGGCATAAAACAACAATTGAATCTGTGCTAGTGTTAAGAATATAAGGGGGTAAAATTATTCTCTAACTGTACAAAATCATCTAATCATGCTAAGAAAATTCATTATCGTTAAAGGAAATATCATATTCGGCCAAGTACAGAAAACATGCCAGAAGATCAAAACTAAGATTTAAATTAACAGCCGCATACGAACTCCAATAAGGTGAACTGAGAAAATTCTGAAGCCAAGACAAATGTCTATAATCTTCGTGTCTGAGTATTTTTTAAGACTAACAGCTGAATAGCTCAAATGGACAAAACAGTCAAAATAGTTATTCGTGCTAGGGCCAGCCAGCACGGGCCAAGGTGGCACCATGGCCAAGAAGGTGCCTAGGCCAGGAAGGGTGCCAAGGTCAGAATGGTGTGTCGTGGATAGCATGCACCCAAGGTCGATATGCTCCAAGGAGAGCATGTGCCAAGGATAGCATGCACTGGAAATGGCATGCGTCTAAAGGCTATGCGCCCAAGGGCATGCGCCTAGGACTAAACGTATTATGGAAAGCATGTACTAGGGAAGGCATGCGCTCAGGGGTGCATGCGCCCACATAAAGGAGTGGCTATGCGCCCACAGGGACACTATGCGCCCAAAGGAAAGCATGCGCCCACATGCTAGGGACAAAGTGCACTGGAAGGAGAGCAAAGAGACTAACCTTCATGACTAAGTGGGCGCATATCTAGAGCTATGCGCCCAAGCAGAATGAAATATAATGCCTCAGACACATATTGTCACGCCCCAGTACCGGAATACTGAGACGGACTAGGCCAGCTACACCGTATGAGATATATAAACGTCACACGGCGATCGTGGCTGTCAAGAGACAAGGGAGTGCATGCTACAATCAGGTCTCCTATGGTCCCACAGAGCATCTATGTCTCAATCAATCAAAACAAGACGCAGTAAATAATGATCATATAAGACAAAGCAGTAAGGCGTCTCCGATGCTTCATCAAAATGATTCATGGGCCTAGCTTTACAAAATAATGAGCTAGTACCGAGAGTTAATAGTACATAACTATAGTCAGCTGCAGTCTGATTTAATTACAATTATGCAAAGGAAACTAGTGTCCAGAACTGCCGGCTAAACAAGTGCCGGTGGCTAAACGCCAAGTACAAAATAGAAGATATCAGAGCGGTGAAGAAGAAACCCACTCATGGTCCCTGGCGCCCATACTCCTGGTGTGCACCATTGTTCGGGTAGAAAGCTAGATCCTCTGGAGCTGCTACGAGATCTGGCCAAACAAAACCAGCGGGGTCAGGCGCCGAATAGCAAGTACCACAAGGGAGCACAAAAGAGTGAGATAAACCCGATGAGTAAAATAAGACCTGATTCACAAGTTATAGGCTTATACCATATCATCGAGACAATACGACACCCTTACAACCAAACAAGGACAAACGGTGCCAATATCGTGCCGAGATAAGATATATCCTATAACCATGGGCAGGTAAAAGGGCTTCTGATCGCGACTTCGGTCCATAGCCTATCGCAGCACAATAGCCCAACCCAACAACCAAACAAGGACATGGGTTGGACCGCGCACCACGATAGTCCATGTTCCTCAGTTGCTAATAAAAGATAACATATCACAAACAAGTCGGCTTACAAGCAGCCAATCAAATTCTACGGCTTTTTACTATTTGCCTGAATTATTCCAGTAATGCAATATAGGAATCCTCAGATCGTGTCAACCCAGCAGGGCTAGCCAATGCCGTATCATATATATATACATATAGCACTTTAATTATGCACCGGTCCCTCGTAAGGCCACCGTGCTAAAACATATAACACATAGCATGCAGGAGTCGGATATAGTCATTCACTATAGGCAGATGAAACTGTATCCGTGGCGGCCAACCCGACACGTCAGGACGGGACCCGGGGGTGGCTAGTATGGCACGATCTCGGGATTCTGTTCCCTCTTAATGCTTCTACCGATTTAAGTTGCTAGATTAACCCTATCTTGATATTGGAATTGCATGTCGTGGTCACATGGTCATCCTCCTGTATGTTGTACCATAGTACGTGTACCCTAAGTACGAATCCACGTCGGCTCAAGGAGTCCCAAATCTAGATCCATGCTTAGTGTAATGCTTCAAACAACAATCAACATACCACGACACTAATACTGACCAATTACCATGACTGTCCTAGAAGGTACACATGTATTGACATATAACACGAACGATCACTTGGCATGTAGAGTCACACCTCAGTGTACTCATTAAATAGCACCGCAGTGCATACTAATATTGCATCTCAATACACACTTATTATAGGTACCAGCACGTATACAGATAATCAGGTCAGGAACACGGTCAAGTCAGGAAGTCACGTGGACCCCTCGTGACATAAATGTCATATATGAATTCTGGTTAAAGTGAGACATGAAGGTCCTTAGAGCCAACACAAGGATCTACCACTTCTATGTTAGAAGTTGAGAGAAATTCTAGCCATAATACAATCAATAGGACAAAAATACACAAAACAGCCAAAGTAGGCCCTATGCGGCCAAGGGTGGATGGGCTCATGCGGCTCAGGAAAGCTGGGCCATGCGGCTCAAAATAAACGGGTGTATGCGGCTCAGGAATGCGGGTATTCATGCGACTGAAGGGACGCGCGCTCACGCGGCTGGGAGTAAGTAAGCTCATGCGGCTGGAAATGGACGGGCGCATATGCGGCTGGGAGCATGTGGGTCATATGCGGCTGCGGCACGAAAATCTCATTCGGCACGGTTGAAGCAGGCTCATGCGGCTGAGATATGCGGGGAGCATGCGGCTCAAGAAACCAGAGTTCATGCGGCAGTGGGGGCTGGATCTTATGCGGCTGGGGAAGCACTCATGCGGCTGCAATGGCTCATGCGGCTGAGAATACTCATGCGGCTGCGAATGCTCATGCGGCTGAAACTGCTTAGTACTATGCGGCTAAGACTGCTTATGCGGCTGAAACTGCTTACGCGGCCAGACTGCTTATACGGCCAGACTGGTACAAGCCATGCGGCCAGGGGAAAACTTGCCGCATGAAGGTTCATGCGATCAAGCACTGTTCTTCTTCTCCATTTTCCGAGAAGAAGAACTAAGGAAAAGCCATGACTTCAAAGCTTCATAACTCCTTCATCCAAGGTCAGAATCCAGACTTCCATAGGTCAAAATGGGACAGAAAGAAATTCTCTACAACATGGAACCATCAAAACTTAAAAATAATAAGGTTTACTAGATCAAACCCAAGAAATCCGAAAATAACATAAACTTAGATCTACAAGAATTTATCCATGGAAATCAAAAATGCTAAGTACTAAACTTGTAGAGGATAATGAGAAGAACAATATAGATAAATCATATCAAAGAAAAATCAAGAAATGAAATGTACAAGAATCTATCCATTTGGTGCAAGATGTACTTGCCTAAACGTTGGGAGGAAAAGAAATAAAAAGAGTGAATGAATGAGGAGAGAGAGTTAGGAAGAGAATATATATAGGGGTTGGGTTGACTCAAAGAAAACCCTAATCTCAAGCATGCTCCTAACCATGTGACTAATGACAGGTTAAAGGCTACATGATACAACTAATTAAATTAAATAATTAAAATCCTAACCACAACACGGTTCAGAAATCCTATCATCGAAATAGTGAACCACGCCTACAACCAAACAAGGACAAAGGTAGCACACTAATCCGCGACTAGATACTGTCCCATGCCATGGCTAGTTACAAATACATGATACATACATTCAAGATACAGGTGCCAGATACCATATACATGAAAAATCAAAAATTTACGTATTTCGAGAATAGGGAGTGACACATATCAGAGAATATGCGCCCAGGCAGAAGAAAGCATGGTGCCTTGGGAGCATATATAGGGCTATACGCCCAAGCTGAAGAGCCATGGGCGCATGTAAATGGCCATGCGCCCAAGCTGAAGGAAGTAGGGTGCTTTGGGTGCATATATAGGGCTATGCGCCCAAGGAAAGGCTGTTGTGGGCGCATAAAAAGAGCTGTACACCCAGCACTGTTCTTCTTCTCCAGGCCGAGAGCATGATTTCATGGAACCCATGAACTAAAAGTGGCCTAACTTGCTTAAAACAAGTCAAAATCCGGATTTTTAAGGGTCTAAATTGGGTAGAACGAATTTCTCTACAACATGGAACAATCAAATATGAAAATAATGAAGTTTGATAAATCAAAACCCAAGAAAACCAAGATTTGAGTAAACTTAGATCTACAAGATTTTATCCACCAAAACAAAAAATACTAAGTACTAAAGAGTCATAAAACTATATAAGAAAGAGTTTAGAACAAACAAAATAATATTTGTCCAACATTTGGCAAGATGTACTTGCCTTAGGTTGGAGGAGAAAATGAAAAGGAAGAAGATGAAGAGAAATAAAATAATGGAGGAGAGAAAGAGAGAGAAGTTTGGGTTTTATACAAAACTATCTCATCTCAAACCAACTAAACCAAACCAAGCCAAACCAAGTTGAACCAAACCAAATTAAACCAAGTCAAACCAAAGCAAGGCTAAGAAAGACAAATCAAAACACGAGTCACCTGACAAAGGCCAAAATTCTGTATACGTACACTAAAAATACGTATAACAAAAAACAAGAGTGACAGGCATGCCGTCGACATACAATGGTATACTGGCGATATGCCGATCAAGAAGAAAATCTATAAGTTGGGAAAAAATTTAAAATATTCCAAAAACCAAAAAAATACGAAATACAGTACAAAAGTACATATCAGTATATAAATACCGATACTTTGAGACGAGTCTCACAGCCTATGAGTGAGTAAATTTGGAGTGTGGCATTGGGCACACATGGTGAGCCATGTGAGAGTTTGAGTTTCTGTTTTGAGTGTCCCTTAGTGTTGTGAGAACATTTTGGTTCAGGAAATGAGAAGGTTTAGTGATTAGAAAGGGGCTCGGGTTGGCCTTGGTTAGAATGTTTCAATTCACTTACCATTGTATTGGTCAGTCCCGGTACATCTAGATTTTCCCTTTATATCTATCCAGTCTCGACTGATACTCTTAGAGTATCAATCCATGTTATAATGATGAGTTTTCTGCCTTATATTAGCAAGTGAATGTATTAGTAAGTTAATATTTTGGGTCAGTTAGATAAGAGCATTTTGAGTTAGAAATATTGTTAGTATCCTAGTTAGGCTTGAGTGTATCAGAGAATGGTGAGGTTTTGAGTTAAGTTAGTTGGCTATCCTAGTGTTTGTAACAATCAAGTAGGATTTAGGTATGTGTTCTAGTATTGTGTAAGTTAGGATAACCTATAGTGTAACCTTAGAGTTAGAGCCATGGGTGGTTAGTATCAGTTAAGATTATCTAGGAGTGTCAACTAGGATTTAAGAGGATTCAGATTTGTATCAGGAATGTGTTTGTGGCAGGGCCCTTGCTGTGGTTTTACATTTGATGTTGCTTTGCTTTGCTTTGCATTGCAAGCCACAACAGCAGCAGTTGCTTTGGCAGCATGTGCAGGGCATTGTATGGCCTGCAGTAGCCTTGCAGTAGCTTGGCAAAGCAAGCAGCAGCAAGGTTTTGCTGCAGGCAAATGCAAGCAGCAGCCATGTTTGGCATTGCCTATTGGCAGTTGGTAGTGGCAGGGCAGTTTGCTGCTGCCCTGGCATTGCATTTTTCAGCAAGGGCACGAGGCAGCAGGGGATTTACCCCTTGGACAGTGTTGGCTTGGCCTTAGGCCATTGAGAGCCTCTTTAATGTGAAACATTGATTCACATTTGGGTTTTTGGTAGGGGTATTAGTGAGGGATATGTATATATATATATATATATATATATATATATATATAAATATATATATATATATATATACTTATCCTAAGTTGTCACGCCCCGATTCTGTGGAATCGATAGTTGTCCCCCGGGCGCGATGCCGTGCGAACCTAAGTTGCGATCACACAAGACATAGTCATAAGGTTATCCGAAACACAACATCAAGTAGAGTACGCAGAGAAATTGAATAAACACATTTGAAAACAGAAGGAACTTTTGTTTCATTTATAATAAACATCATTTACATGACTCTTGTTACATTCATTTGCCTTGCGGGCTACAACATGACTCGATTACAAAATGAATGCTGATGAGATAGTCGTTCCATACATTATATCTCCATTTACAACAAAATATTTCCCAAGGACCTGGAATCATGGGGAGTCGAGACGTCATTTCTTTTGGACTGAATGTGGATTCTTTAAAAGGATCAAAACAAGCCTTCAACATATGGACGAGGCTTTAAATGTACTAGCGTCGCCTTGAGCTTAAGTGGCACACCCTTCTTAGTTCGGGGTACCTGTGGAGAGCGAGGATCAGTATATTACACTTTGTACTAGCGAGTAGCTAATTTATATACCACACTTTTATTTGGTTCAAGAAATGTTATGACTTAATTTTTGTGATCTTTCTAGCCATCCTAATAAATTTTAGACAAGCAATGATCGGCATAATATAAATTATGCTAGAACTTACCCACGGTAGAGCATATCGTGCAATGTGAGACTTACCATGTTCTTCCCTGTCAATTGTTATCAATTTACGTGTGCAGTTTGTATATGTGAAGGTCACTGGCACCACAAGCCATTTTGGACTATAGCTAGGTTAGACGACGACCCTTTCAGCACGGGTAGCGAGCCCCGCTACAAGTTCTCCGAATAACCATGTTTTTGCTTTCGTCGTGCTCAGCTATCTTTTGCTTCCTCCTTGGCCGAAATGATCCCGTGTCTCAGGGTATCGCTCGAGGAAGCCGTTTCTCGTGCACGAGTTGTCCAATGATCGTACAAGGTTAGATTAGTTATTCAAGTAAATGTTCAATTCGTGAGTAACATAACCATTGCTATCGTTGCTTTGCCGGGTTATGGCGATAGTTATTCAATGATTCAAAACTTTGTTTATCTCGGTTTTATAACAGGCATTAGGTATTAGGCATGCGATATTTTCTTGGCATAATAGTTCTATAGCGTGCGTACGTGATGAATCGTGCAACGGTTCATTGAAATCTAAGCTTTCGTGCACTTACATAACCAACTAGCATTCTATTGATTGATTTGAGATTGAAGAAGGTCAAGGAAAAGAAGGGTCCAGCCACTCACTTTGATTGTTTGTTTAAGGCAAAAGACCCATTGGTTGCGCTAGACGGCACCTACGCGATCACCTGAAATCGTATAAGCAATTGGTTAGAACACTGCACAATTCAAGGAGTTCGATATGTAAATGCGAGTTCGAAAATCCAAGACATGAAAACCATCGAAAATATTCACGAAAACGCATTCAGAAAAACCAAATTCGAAGGACAAGTGCGGCATGAAAAGCAGAGCAATGGGAGGTCTCTCCCGACTCAGCCGCAGAGTCTATACTTGAGACGCAACCCGCTGAATATGGGACTTAATTCCGAAGAAGCCTTTCCATAACGAGAAAATGATCTTAATTCAATCATTCCCGTTCGATCGATTCAACCGATCCCGATCTATCGATTCTGATTCAATCGGTAGCGACAGTGTTCCTTTCTCGCGTACCCCGTGAACGAAAACGGGGACGATGTAGGGACGAGGCACTACATAAGTAAGTATAGGGACTTGCCTATTAGCCTAAAGGATTTGAATTACCTACTCTAGGTAATTAGGATTCCTAGTTTTGGGTATGGTTTTGGGGATGCCAATAAAGATAGGGTAAGGGTTTACCTATCTAACCTAGGTAAAGGGTTATCTAGTTTAGGGTAATATATTTTCCTAGGAAGTAGGTAATAGGAATTACCTAGCTTATCTAAGGTAATATACTTTCTAGGATAGATAAGGGGTGTATCTATATATGTAGATATGTACATGTATAGGGTAATATTAGGCATGAGAATATCTAGATCGGGGTATTTAGGTAGGTAATGACTTGTGGGTGGATAACTTGACCATGGTTGACCAATTTGATTGAAGGTCAACCTTGAGTCAATATTTAACCTAGATTTGACCAAGGTTGGACCAGGGTTGACCAGTTGACCAAAAGTCAACTGTGAGTCAAACTCGACCTAGTTTTGACCTAGATTGCATATTACGCACTAGAAAACCATGTCTAACACTATTAAACCCAATTTAATATATGTATATCTCATCTATAGGTCTTATGACTCCACTTTGAGTCTCAATTCACATTCATTGCTCTGGACGACAGGTGAGTATATTCTTTGATAGATTTCATTATTGATTACCACTATAACTCAAGTATTTATAAATATTACTTATGATTTTTGACACGATGGCACACTGATTGGTATTGTCAGTAGATCTTCAGTCATGAGATGTTATCTTAATTCATCGCAATGGTATCGGATATTGTCCTCGTTGGTATTGGATAATATTGGATAACACTGGAATACATTGGCTAGTAACCTGTCATGGTTGGATCCATCGTATCAGTCGGGGCGGAAGAAATACTAGTAGATGTGTGATCAAGAACTATCGACAAGTAGTGTAAATCATTGGCTACTAGCTATCATACATTGCACGTATGGTTGAGCTAGTCTTCCTTAGTGTAAATCATTGAATCTCCCAAGCCGATCACATATCTAATTGGTATTCCAAAACATATTGTCTATTATAGTTTCATACTTAGTTCACCAATTACATTGCTCCATCCTTGATATGACAGTTCCTCATTCCATTACATGCTCACACAGATTACATTTTTAGTTTATATTGCTTGTCTATTTCCATTATACTATTGCCTAAGACATGTTTTCTTCATCGTATATAGCATTCTCTTTATCACTATTTTATAGTATTTGTCAATTAATGAAACTGCTGTTGGCGTTTGTACTTTGCTCAAATCCTGACTGGATAATATTTTTCAGAGTATCTAGAGGACTGACGACCATGTCCAGGAGGTTTCCTTGGAGTCGATGCTTGCTGAGAGTGCACCTTTAGTAGTATTTTAGCTAGCAGCTAGGGTTACTTGTCACGCCCCAGAACCAGAATACTGGAGAGCGGGGGCAGACATAGCCAGCTACGTATATTGAAATAGAATACATCTCAACTATACGGTCACGGCTGTCTAGATATGAGGGTTTACTACAAGCCAACAGTCTCTTAAGGTCAAGCCTATTGTCTCAATCTCAAGCAAGTAATATAATTACAAGATATATGATCATTAAATATACAATAAAAGGCGTCCCAAATATTACATATCAGCTGATCATGAAGCTAGTCGTACAAAATGCTAGGACTAGCAAGAGTTAAGTCATACATGATCAACCCTAGGATTTGTTAATCATGTTTACAGCCCGTAGGCAGACAGTAAGTAAAAGTGCATCGAGCTAACAGGTGCTCGTCGGCTAAACGCCTCAAAAGAATAAATTTACAATAGAGTGAGCGAAACAAAATAGAAAACCCACTCGTAGCCCGGGTTCCTTCTAGTCGCCACCATTGGGCTGGAAGCTTGGTAGATCCTCGGAAGCTGCTCCGAAATCTGGCCACACAAAACCAGCTGGGTCAACCCCAGAAAGAGCAAGTGCCACAAGGGGGCCACGAAATAAGAACAAAAGCCAGCAAATAGCACAAGAAAATCCAGTATTAAACTAAAATTACGAAAACATGTCAGGATGATATACGACGAGATAACCATGGAACTATTCTGATAGCCAGGTTACAATCCGTAAACCAAACAAGGACCGGGGTTGTAACCCTTCATCTGAACAGAGCTTGGTTTCCCACCATTTATCGGCAAGATAAGTAATGTAAGTAATCAAGACAGGAAGCAATCTTGCATGGGATCAAGACATGACTAGACTGGTTATACCTCATTCAATCAATCACGGCCAAGCAGATCCTACGGCTTACTACTTTAACTAACTAGGGTTATCACAGGCCTAATTACTAACAAGATGCAGTGAGATTGTTCCACAGCCACAAGCCCTGCAGACCATCCAGGCTACCCAGGACGAAAGATTAGGGTTGAATTCAGGTGGGTACATCGTCCAGGAGACAAATGTACCCTTAGGTGACTTAGAGGGTGCAACACTCGACGGTGCGCTGGAAATGTGCCCTACTCGACGGCAGGCTACAGATCCCAAGAGCGCCCAGGTAACGGGATTGCCTGTAGCTGTGTCATCTCTTCATGACTACTGAGTTATTCTAGTTATTAACCTTAATCCATTTTAGTAGGTACTCCTGACCGTGGTACTCAGGAGTCCCATCCTAGACATGATGCAAGACAGGACAAGTAGATTTAACAAGCAAGCACGAAGAACCACCCACGGTGTCAAGGTAAGTCAAGTTAAGTTATCAAGATAAATCATGCCAGGGTACTTGTCGGGAGTGCGCCACGACGGGCTACTATTATGTCAGGTTGGGCATGTCAGGAGTGCACCACTACGGGTCACTGTCGTGTTATGCTAGTTCCTTGTCATACCAGGCCATGTACAATAGTCATTCCAAACATGTTAAGTAAAATCAAGTTCAGGACAAAAGGTGTAAGGATATAAAATGGGCGTAAAATATCTAATAAAATATCAAAATACGGGTCAGGGGATGCGTACGCACAAAAGCACGCACGCAGGGGGAATGCATACGCAATATAACACGCACGCAGGAGGGCAGCGTATGTGAAAGTCACACACGCTCAAGGGGGCAGCGTATGTGAAAAGTCACGCACGCTCAAGGGGCAGCGTGGGTGAAAAGTCACGCACGCTCAGGGGCAGCGTACATGAAAAGTCACGCACGCTACAGGGAGCAGTGTGTGAAAGTCACGCACGCTACAGGGAGCAGTGTGTGAAAGTCACGTACGCTACAGGAGAGCAGTGTGTGAAAGTCACGCACGCTACAGAGAGCAGTGTGTGAAAGTCACGCACGCTACAGGAGAGCAGTGTGTGAAAGTCACGCACGCTACAGGGAGCAGTGTGTGAAAGTCACGCACGCTCAAGGAGACACGCTTCCAACAGGAAGCGTACTCAAGCCTGCGTACGCAGCGCTAAAGAGCGCGCGTAGCTCAGGGTACGTGAGCTAAACAGCTCTGCACACTGCTCACTGTCTTCCCCAAACAGCAAGAACACCATGGCAGAACCCAAAACTTCAAAATAACATAACTTGGTCATCCGAACTCCAAATCCGGATTTCTAAGTTCTAGCTGGAGTGAAACTGAATGCTCTTCCACATGAAAGCATCAAAACCCATGAAAATCCAACCCAAGTAGATCAAACCATGCAAAATCCGAAAATAGCTAAACTTAGATCTAGAACAAAGGAAGCTCCAAATCATAAAATAGCAAGTTCTAATGTTGATCCCCATGTCCTAATCTAGCAAATGGACCAAAAAATATGGTTCTCATGAAGTGGCAAGATGCACTTGCCTAAGGGTTGGGGAGTTGTGTGGAGGAAAAAGAAAAAGAAGAAGAAGAAATTAATGGTGGTTATGAAGAGAGAGAAGAGGTTGGTGGAGTTATAAGAGGGTGTTGTGGTGTTCTTGAGGGTGGAGCTTAGGGCTAAGGTGATCTAATGCACATAAAACCGAACCAAACCGAACCATCCCCAATAAAACCGAGCCAAGCCAAAAACCCAAATACAAGAAATACCGAAATTCTACAAGCTGAAAAAAATAAAAATACATGCCAAAATCCAGATATGAGTATAAATATAAAATACGAAAAAATACGGGAAATACAGGAAATGAGGGTGACAACTCTACCCACCTTAAAAGAATTCCGTCCTCGAAATTTAATCAAGGAGCTAGAGATTGTCACGACAAGCTATATTAAGCACAGGTAAGTTACACTAAGCAGTTCAATCATGCAGTCATACAATACAAACAAGGAAGGGAAAATGTAAGGCATAAGAAAGATATTATACCTCACGAGTCAAACAGGTAGGGATATCGCGATCGGATGTCGTCCTCACGCTCCCACGTTGACTCACCCTGAGAGTGATGACCCCAAGCAACACGAACTAATTTAATAGTCTTGTTCTTGAGTATCTTTTCCCTCCGGTCCAAAATAGACACGGGCCTTTCCTCATACGAAAGGTTGGTACCAACAACCAATTCCGAATGGTCTAGGATGTGGCTCGGGTCCGGAATATACCGTCGTAATTGGGACACATGGAATACATCATGCACCTCACTTAGCGACGGCGGAAGAGCGAGACGATAGGATACATCTCCTACTCGCTCTAGAATATCGAAAGGCCCTATATACCTAGGACTAAGCTTTCCCCGCACGCCGAAGCGAATGATGCCGCGGTTAGGCGAGATCCTAAGGAATACATGGTCGCCGACAGCAAATTCTAAGGGACGCCGATGAGCATCGGCCCAATGGCGCTGACGGTCCTGGGCAACCCGGAGGTGATCTCTGACCTTTCTGACCACTTCAACCGTCTGGGAAATCAATTCGGGTCCGAGCATCTGCCTCTCTCCGACATCGTCCCATGCTAGCGGGGATCTGTACTTCCTGCCATAAAGAGCCTCGAAGGGTGCCATCTGGATACTGGCCTGATAACTGTTGTTGTACGAGAATTCTACCAGGTGCAGATGATTCTCCCATGAACCACCGAAGTCAAGGGTACAGGATCTCAACATATCTTCAAGGGTCTGGATTGTGCGCTCTGATTGACCATCTGTCTGCGGGTGATAAGCTGAGCTGAATTGAAGGCGAGTCCCCAAACTCTTCTGCAAGCTGCGCCAAAAGTGTGATATGAATCTTGAATCCCTGTCCGAGGTGATGCTGACTGGCACACCGTGAAGCCTGACGATCTGCCTGAGGTACATCTCTGCTAGCTGTGCCGTTGACTGCCCAACTCTAAATAGGAGAAAGTGTGCCACCTTGGTAAGCCTGTCCACAATTACCCAAATAGCATCTCTGCCGGCCGGAGATCTGGGCAATCCGGTCACGAAATCCATGGTTATATGCTCCCATTTCCATTCTGGGATCGGTAAGGGTTGAAGAAGTCCAGCGGGCCTCTGATGTTCAGCTTTAACCTGTTGGCAAACCAAACACCGAGAGACAAACCGGGCTATCTCCCTCTTCATGCCATTCCACCAGAAGTGCTGACGGATATCACGGTACATCTTCGTACCACCCGGATGAATAGAATACTGTGAACTGTGGGCTTCTGCCATGACTTTCTGTCTGATATCTCCACTAGGTACACAAAGACGAGTGTCATGCCGAAGGGTACCGTCTTCATGGATACATAACTCTGGCCTTCTTCCTGCTTCACACTCTGCTCTGAGTCGCTGAAGCTTGGAATCTGCTGATTGCGCCATCCGGATCCTCTCAACTATGCTGGACTGAACCTGTAGACTGGCCATCAATGCCACACTGGTAGGAAGAACCACTTCAATTCCTATCTTCTGAAGATCTGCCAATAATTCTGGTTGCGTCGTCAGGAAATAAACTCCGGCTCTCCTGCTCAATGTATCTGCTACAACGTTGGCCTTCCCGGGATGATACTGCAAATCCATATCATAGTCCACTAGTAGCTCGAGCCATCTTCTCTGCCGTATATTAAGATCCTTCTGGGTGAAAACATACTTCAGGCTCTTATGATCAGTAAAGATCTCCATTCTATCTCCGTACAAGTAGTGTCTCCACAACTTCAAAGCAAACACTACCGCCGCCAATTCCAAGTCGTGGGATGGGTAATTCTTCTCATGATCACGTAGTTGACGTGACGCATAAGATATTACCTTCCCATGCTGCATCAAGACACACCCCAATCTTCTGCCTGAAGCGTCGCAATAAACTGTGAATCCTCCGGTCCCATCTGAAAGGGTGAGAATGGGAGCCGTTATCAAACCTCGCTTCAACTTCTTAAATGATTCCTGACACTCTGCTGTCCAAACAAACGGCACATCTTTGCGTGTCAACTGGGTCATCGACACTGAAATCCTTGCGAAATCTGAAACGAACCGCCGGTAGTAGCCGGCCAATCCAAGAAAGCTGCGAACCTCTGCCACTGAGCTGGGTACCGGCCATGACTCGATAGCCACAATCTTCTGGAGATCCACTTCCACTCCTCCTCGGGTAATGATGTGACCCAAGTACAAAATGTGATCGAGCCAGAACTCGTATTTACTGAACTTGGCGTACAACTGATGCTCCCTAAGCGTCTGAAGGACGACTCTGAGATGCTGCTTATGCTCTGCTTCAGTCTTGCTGTAGACCAGGATGTCATCTAGGAACACGATCACAAATTGGTCCAAGTAAGGCATGAAAATATGATTCATGAGGTCCATGAATATGGCCGGCACATTGGTCACTCCAAAGGGCATAACAAGGAACTTCCAATGCCCATACCTCGATCTGAATGCTGTCTTCGGGATGTCCTGCTCTCTGACTCTGATCTGGTGGTAACCTGAGCGCAAGTCGATCTTCGAGAACACTGAAGCCCCTCTGAGCTGATCAAACAAGTCATCTATCCTCGAAAGAGGGTATCTGTTCTTGATTGTCACCGAATTTAAGGTACGATAATCAACACATAGCCTAGACGTACCATCCTTCTTTTTCACAAGAAGCATCGGGGCTCCCCAAGGCGATCCACTTGCACAGATGAATCCCTTGGTCCTCAGTTCCTCAATCATCTTGTATAAAATCTCCAACTCTGAAGGTGCCATCCTGTAGACTCGCTCTGACACTGGTGCTGTCCCGGGAATCAAGTCTATAGTGAACTCAATCTCCCGTTCCGGCGACATCCCTGGAAGCTCCTCTGGAAAGACATCTGGAAACTCTTCAACTATCCGGGGTAACTGCACTGCTGCTACTGCCATCCGCAATGCTGGAGAAGATGGCTCCACTGCGCCTCTGGAAAACGAAAACTCTGGCTCGCCGGGGATACTAAAGACAACTCTGCCAATATGGCAGTCTATCCTAGCATACTGATTCCTCAACCAATCCATGCCTAGGACTACATCATAGTCTGTCATAGGAAACTCTATGAATCTAGCGGGGAACTCCTTACCGCTAACTATGATCCGACACGAGGAAAACACTCGATCTACTCCCACAAGACCATTACCAGTAAGTATATTGAGCCTCACTGATAATGACTCAGGCTCCAATCCTATCCGTGTCGCGAATCGTGCAGACATGAACGAATACGATGCACCAGAATCAAACAATACCGAAGCTGGAAAGGAGTTGACGAGAATAGTACCTGCCACAACCTCACCTGGTGCAACTTCTTCTTCCATAGCCATCATCATGGCCTGACCTTGTCCTCTGGCTACTGGTCCCCTCTGTTGGAAACCTCTCTGCCTATTCTGGGTCTGAGCTTGGGCTTGTGCATACTGCTGGGGGTGTTGTTGCTGGAATGCCTGAGACTGAGGCGACAAGGGCCTCGAAGACTGATACTGCTGCTGCTGAACTGGTGCTGGGGCCGATCCTCTCACCGAAGAGCTAGAAGGGTTGGATGCAGATGAACTACCCTTATTCGGGCAAGCCCCTATCCTATGATCTGCTGCTCCACAAGTCAGGCATAATTCTTGCGCCCTGCGACAATCTGCCAGCACATGCCCTGGCTTTCCGCAATGAGAACATCCCATCGCGGAAGTCTGCTTCTGCTTCTGCTGCTGCGGGTACGTCGGGGTCGAATGCTGAACCGACGTTACTGAGGCCGCCCGCCTCGGAGTTCCAATGGTCAATCCCCTAACTGTCGGGCTGGAGCTGATGATTGGTGCATCTAACTATAGGACCGCTTCCTACCTCCGGTCCTATCCACGATCCTCTGGGAGGTGTACTCATGCCTCCTAGCTGATCTCAAGACTGCATCGAACGTCTGGTGCTCGAACTGCTTAACCGCCAACAAGATCTCCAAATATAGCCCCTGCTGGAACCGCTGGGCCCTATCAAACTCGGTCGCCACCAAGGTGGAGGCAAACCTACTCAGCCTAGAAAACTTCGATGCATAACTGTCGACTGATCTGCCTCCTTGCTTCAAGTTGGTAAATCTGGTCTGCAGGTCGTACCGAGCCACAGCATCGAAGTACTTCGTCTGGAATATCTCCCTAAATACTGCCCAAGCAATGGGTGCCACTAATCCCATGGCCTGCGCCGCCCACCAATTGCGAGCTAAATCCAACAACTGCAGGCGTACCACCGCCACCTTCTCATTCTCAGGTGTCCTGACTGCTTCCAGAATCACCTCGATATCCTGAAGCTATGCATCCGTGGCAATCGCATCCTCGGTGCCGTCGAAGAAAGGAGGGTTCAATCGCTTGAAGCTGTTCGCCGCCTGGTTCCCTGGATGTCCGCCTCTGGTCAAAGCATCTTGAACTGTCTAGTGCAGGGCGTCGCTTCGACGATCCTGGGAAGCTATCAAGGTTATGATGAGGCCTACTAAGGTACCATCATCTGGCTCTGCGGGCTGGACGGGCCGAACTGGTGACTCTTCTCCAGTAGGTATTACTCTGGAGGCTACCCCGGAATGTTGGACTTGATCTCCAGGTTGCTGCTAGTCCACAGAAGGTGCTCCACCTCGCTGATCGGCAGGGTCAGGTACAGTACCGCTGAGGAAGACGACACAGGGAAACAATAAGGAAGGACCAGGACAGATCAACGATACAAGCATGTAATCAGGGCAAGAATTTCAGGGGTTTGAAAATACGGGCGGAGATCAAGGGCGAATACTGATTGAGATATCTATTCGGTAAACCCTCACATTTCTTGATTGACAAGACCTGCATGGGCCACCACTTAAACCATGTCACGCCCCAGAACCAGAATACTGGAGAGCGGGGACAGACATAGCCAGCTACGTATATTGAAATAGAATACATCTCAACTATACGGTCACGGCTGTCTAGATATGAGGGTTTACTACAAGCCAACAGTCTCTTAAGGTCAAGCCTATTGTCTCAATCTCAAGCAAGTAATATAATTGCAAGATGTATGATCATTAAATATACAATAAAAGGTGTCAAATATTACATATCAGCTGATCATGAAGCTAGTCGTACAAAATGCTAGGACTAGCAAGAGTTAAGTCATACATGATCAACCCTAGGATTTGTTAATCATGTTTACAGCCCGTAGGCAGACAGTAAGTAAAAGTGCGTCGAGCTAACAGGTGCTCGTCGGCTAAACGCCTCAAAAGAATAAATTTAAATAGAGTGAGCGAAACAAAATAGAAAACCCACTCGTAGCCCGGGTTCCTTCTAGTCGCCACCATTGGGCTGGAAGCTTGGTAGATCCTCGGAAGCTGCTCCGAAATCTGGCCACACAAAACCAGCTGGGTCAACCCCAGAAAGAGCAAGTGCCACAAGGGGGCCACGAAATAAGAACAAAAGCCAGCAAATAGCACAAGAAAATCCAGTATTAAACTAAAATTACGAAAACATGTCAGGATGATATACGACGAGATAACCATGGAACTATTCTGATAGCCAGGTTACAATCCGTAAACCAAACAAGGACCGGGGTTGTAACCCTTCATCTGAACAGAGCTTGGTTTCCCACCATTTATCGGCAAGATAAGTAATGTAAGTAATCAAGACAGGAAGCAATCTTGCATGGGATCAAGACATGACTAGACTGGTTATACCTCATTCAATCAATCACGGCCAAGCAGATCCTACGGCTTACTACTTTAACTAACTAGGGTTATCACAGGCCTAATTACTAACAAGATGCAGTGAGATTGTTCCACAGCCACAAGCCCTGCAGACCATCCAGGCTACCCAGGACGAAAGATTAGGGTTGAATTCAGGTGGGTACATCGTCCAGGAGACAAATGTACCCTTAGGTGACTTAGAGGGTGCAACACTCGACGGTGCGCTGGAAATGTGCCCTACTCGACGGCAGGCTACAGATCCCAAGAGCGCCCAGGTAACGGGATTGCCTGTAGCTGTGTCATCTCTTCATGACTACTGAGTTATTCTAGTTATTAACCTTAATCCATTTTAGTAGGTACTCCTGACCGTGGTACTCAGGAGTCCCATCCTAGACATGATGCAAGACAGGACAAGTAGATTTAACAAGCAAGCACGAAGAACCACCCACGGTGTCAAGGTAAGTCAAGTTAAGTTATCAAGATAAATTATGCCAGGGTACTTGTCGGGAGTGCGCCACGACGGGCCACTATTATGTCAGGTTGGGCATGTCAGGAGTGCACCACTACAGGTCACTGTCGTGTTATGCTAGTTCCTTGTCATACCAGGTCATGTACAATAGTCATTCTAAACATGTTAAGTAAAATCAAGTTCAGGACAAAAGGCGTAAGGATTTAAAATAGGCGTAAAATATCTAATAAAATATCAAAATACGGGTCAGGGGATGCGTACGCACAAAAGCACGCACGCAGGGGGAATGCATACGCAATATAACACGCACGCAGGAGGGCAGCGTATGTGAAAGTCACACACGCTCAAGGGAGCAGCGTATGTGAAAAGTCACGCACGCTCAAGGGGCAGCGTGGGTGAAAAGTCACGCACGCTCAGGGGCAGCGTACATGAAAAGTCACGCACGCTACAGGAAGCAGTGTGTGAAAGTCACGCACGCTACAGGGAGCAGTGTGTGAAAGTCACGCACGCTACAGAAGAGCAGTGTGTGAAAGTCACGCACGCTACAGGAGAGCAGTGTGTGAAAGTCACGCACGCTACAGGGAGCAGTGTGTGAAAGTCACGCACGCTACAGGAGAGCAGTGTGTGAAAGTCACGCACGCTACAGGGAGCAGTATGTGAAAGTCACGCACGCTCAAGGAGACACGCTTTCAACAGGAAGCGTACTCAAGCCTGCGTACGCAGCGCTAAAGAGCGCGCGTAGCTCAGGGTACGTGAGCTAAACAGCTCTGCACACTGCTCACTGTCTTCCCCAAACAGCAAGAACACCATGGCAGAACCCAAAACTTCAAAATAACATAACTTGGTCATCCGAACTCCAAATCCGGATTTCCAAGTTCTAGCTGGAGTGAAACTGAATGCTCTTCCACATGGAAGCATCAAAACCCATAAAAATCCAACCCAAGTAGATCAAACCATGCAAAATCCGAAAATAGCTAAACTTAGATCTAGAACAAAGGAAGATCCAAATCATAAAATAGCAAGTTCTAATGTTGATCCCCATGTCCTAATCTAGCAAATGGACCAAGAAAATATGGTTCTCATGAAGTGGCAAGATGCACTTGCCTAAGGGTTGGGGAGTTGTGTGGAGGAAGAAGAAGAAGAAGAAGAAGAAATTAATGGTGGTTATGAAGAGAGAGAAGAGGTTGGTGGAGTTATAAGAGGGTGTTGTGGTGTTCTTGAGGGTGGAGCTTAGGGCTAAGGTGATCCAATGCACATAAAACCGAACCAAACTGAACCATCCCCAATAAAACCGAGCCACGCCAAAAACCCAAATACAAGAAATACCGAAATCCTACAAGCTGAGAAAAATAAAAATACATGCCAAAATCCAGATACGAGTATAAATACGAAATACGAAAAAATACAAGAAATACAGGAAATGAGGGTGACATTACTGGACCTTGTCTCTAGGTTTTTGGGATTGAGATGTTATAATTATTTCAGGATATGTATTATGTTAACTTAGACTTCTAAACTTGTGTGGTTGTGACTTTGCTTCTATTTCAGACTATCTATTTCATCTTATCTTCTATCATATTCGTGCTTATCTTCCTTTAGATTCATGTGATTGAGTATGTCACACACACACATATATATATATATATATATATATATATATATATATATATATATATATATATATATATATATATCAATCACATGAATATATATATATATATATATATATATATATATATATATATATATATATATATATTCATGTGATTGAGTATGTCACACACACACAAAAAAAAAAAAAAAAAAAATATATATATATATATATATATATATATATATATATATATATATATATATATATATATATATATATATATATATATATATATATTCCTTCGTGCGGAGATGATAGGTTATATTCTATATTATAGATGTTAGATGTTATAGACGACCTATACAGCATTCTACCACCGACACTGCGACGTAGGCTGGACGTACCCACGTCCTCGTGCCCTAAACATGGTGTGGGTCGTGACAGTTTTAGACCGAAAATCAAACCGAACAAAACCGAATAAGAGATTCGGTTCGGTTTTAAAAAAAATTCAATTCGGTTTCGGTTTTGAAAATACTAATTTTTTTTATTCGGTTAGGTATATACTAAATAAATTTAGGTGTATTTAGTGACTACATATTAACAAATAAAATCACAAATAAACCAAAAAATCGAATAAACCGAACCGATTTAATTTGGTTCAGTTTAACTCGGTTATGGGCCAATTCGGTTCGGTTTTGCTTATTCGGTTTTCGATTCATTCGGTTTTCGGTTATTCGGTTCGGTTTGAACCGAATTAACCGAATGCTCACCCCTAGAGAGAAGGATTTAAAAGTAAAGAAAAGAGGAGGTTGATTTGGAACATATATGATACGGAGATCCCCCACCATAGATGCTCTCACAACTCTAGAATGAGAGCTTTACAAACAAATATCTACAACTTCACATATTATGGAAAAGTGTGACGATTAAATTTTGATCAGCCTACAATCATTTTGTTCCATTGGTGATACGAACCAACATGTGCTTCTTGTCGATGATGAATAGTTCTTCTCGAATGCTTCAGAATTTAAAGTCATCGAATGCGTAGAAGCTATGGTATATAGTCAACGATGCTTGAGAGAGAGATCGAGGTCGAGAGATCGAGGTCGCTTGCGACCGATATCTTGTTGAAGTAGAATGGCTAAGAGCCGAGAGGAATAGATGGATGGCCACAAGTGAGTGGTAGCATTATATATTTGATAGTCATGGGGGAAAAAACAAAATGATAACGTACCAATTGTCCTTTTTGTCATCTTGATCGAATCCATATTCAAGTTGGGTGTTCTCTTATATGTGGATGGCCACAAGGGAGTGATCTAGTGGTTGGAGCAGATAAGGTATCTTTGGAGAAGTCATGGATTCAAGCCTCTAAATCACAAAAGAAAAACTTATATGTTGTATTCATATTTGATGAAGATATCTCTTTGAAGTTGAAGTTAATAACAAGCCATCATAAGCATCATAGGACTTTGTCTTCTCAAATATCTTTGCCACTAGCTATATAGGGTTAAATGAGGTATTTCTGTTAATAGGCAAACCCTAACCAAATGCATTAGATTTAAATAGATAAGGTTCCATTTGAAATATCAATTGCCAAATGGTACTCGAGCATCCTTAGTAAGGGTCATCTTCGGATCTAATTTCTACATTCAAAATTTTGAAGCTTATTTTATAGAATACTAAGTCTTATTTCTATTTTCAATTTCTACAATTTTGGTCCCATCTCACCATATGTACTAAAGGTTATGTCTTCCAATTTATAGATTGTAGAAACTCATTTAGAATAGTATGTCCCAATTTGGAACTCAATTTTCTTTTTTATATATTTTACTTTTTTTTTCCACATTAATTTTTGACTACACAATCTTTAGAACTGAAGTTCACTTTATCATTTCCTACTATTATCATACAAATCCAAATCATTCTACATTCACCTTCTTCTTTTTTTCCGAAATTTTGGACTCCAAATTAGATTGGAGAGCCCCACTACTAATGATCCTCTTAGAGTGAAAATGACCAACATTAGGAACCAAATAAAGTTTTCTGTTGTCGTTTTAAGGTTTGTCCCCGTTCAATAAAATACAAAATTTTTACGAAAACCTACGAGCTCTTAATTTTCCAAACTCGACCATTAAAGGTCTGATATTTTTAACCCGCTAAAAAACACTATGCTTTCAATGTTAAGTAAAATTTACGTGTCGCGTCTATATTATAAGTTTCTATTACTAATTTTTATTTGAGTAAATTACAAAAAATTTCTCGTAAAATGTGCACCTTTTGAGTAGAAAGACCTTTTAGTCAAATTTAGCAAATAAAGACCCCCGCAATTTATGACTTGCTCGGCCACCCCCTACCTTCTGTTGACCGTTAGGTTTGACCATTAAGTGACATTTTTTTATATAAAAAAATACCTAAACTACCCCCCCTCCTCCCTCCTCCCTCCGGCCAGCCACCCCCCTCCTCCTTCCCTCCCCCCTCAGCCCCCCTCCTTACTCCGGCGAGCACCCCCCTCCCCCCCTCTTTCCGCCCCGGCCATCCCGGCCCCCCTCCTCCTCCTCCCCGCCCCCTCAGCCCCCCTCATTACTCCAACGAGCACCACCCCCCCTCCCCCGCCCCGGCCAGTCCAGCCCCCCTCCTCCTCCTCCTCTCCGCCCCGAGCAGTCCCCCCCTCCTTCCCGCCTCCCTCGTTACTCCGGCGAGCACCCCCCTTCCTTCCCGCCCCGGCTTGCCCAGTCCCTCTCCTCCCCGCCTCACTCCTCCTCCTCCTCGCCCCGGCCAGCCCCGCCCCTCCTTCTCCTCCCCGCACCATCGGAGAGAGAGGGGGGGAGAAAGTGGAGGGATAAAATGGTCATTACATATCCTACTTAACATCAGTTAACAGAAAGGGGACAAAATGAACATATTTTATACTTTTAGAAATTTTATTAACATGGAATCTTTTAGTGCAAAAAGTGAAAATCTAACGAGGGATTTTTTACACTTTACCTTTTTTTTGGTTAGTTATGAAGGCACTTCAGTTTTTTATCAGGGCTAGTCCGGATTGGAGCTAGCCCAATTATTTTTGGGTTTTACTCAGGACAGCCCATTTATTTGATCTGAGGCTGTCCCAAAGTAATCCCGCCCCCCCCCCCCAACACAAATTTTGTCTCATTTGGCAACACACTAAACCCTAACTTCTCTCTTCTTCTTCCTCCTAAGCCCTAAACACTAACTCCATTCTCCACCACTAGCCGAGCATCTTCATCATCTTCCTCTTCTTCTCTACGTCCTCTTCTCTCTTTCAAGGAGAACGATGGCCCCCAAACGTTCCTCGCAAACAAGGTACGAAATCTTTGTTAAACTTTCTCCATTTTTTTCGAAAATCGTAGAAATTCTCTGAAAAAATTGAAGGATGAATTACATTATTTATTTCAATTGCAATTATTGTAATGTGAATGAAACTATATTCGGATGAGGGAAGTAAACCGTAGCATACGTGATTGCCAAAATTTGGCGTCATCCAGGACTGCCCATTCTTCTGGCAGTCCTGACTGTATGTTGGACTGCCAGAAAATGAGCAGTCCATTGGCATAACATGTGTAGCAAAGGACTGTCCATTCTTCTGGCAGTCCTGACTGTATGTTGGACTGCCAGAAAAATGAGCAGTCCATTGGCATAACATGTGTAACAATGGACTGCCCACTTTTCTGGTAATCATGACTCTATGTTGGACTGCCAGGAAAATGAGCAGTCCATTGGCATAACATGTGTAACAATGGACTGTCCAAATTTTTGGCAGTCCAACATAAAGTTAGGACTGCCAGAAAAGTGGGCAGTCCTTTCTTACACATGATGTGAGTTAGGACTGCCCTCTTTTCTGACAGTCCTAACTGTATGTTGGACTGCCACAAATTTGGGCAGTCCATTGTTACACATGTCCTGAGCCAGGGCTGCCCATTCAAACTGGCAGTCCATTATACAGTCAGGACTGCTAGAATATTGGGCAGTCCAATGTCTGCACTAGTGGAACAGCAACATTTGTGGGCATGCCATACATTTTAATATGTAATTAATATTCAATAATAGTCATGAAAAGAAGAGAAAGGAGAAGGATGTTGAGGCCAGGCCCGAAAGAAAACATTCTACCGCATCGGATCGCAAGGCGCGTGAAGCTGGTAGAGTTCTCAAGAAAGGGCTAGCAATCAGAGAACCCGAACCAGCCTCACAAATAAGAACGCGTGGAATGAAACATGTTGCAAGGCGTTCGAAGAAAGCGACGACTCGTTGTGATGATTCCTCCGATGATGATGATGTACCCATTGTTCGAATGAGAGATGACGCTGGATCAGATCCTTCTCAAGTAGCCGAGGAGGAGGAAGAGGAAGATGCGGGCCCAAATGGTTGCTCTATTTTGATGTCAATCGAGAACCATATTTCTTATGAAATATGGAAGGATCCGGTTAGTTACTTACCTTGAATATAGATTAACTATTCGAAATAATAGTTATATGTAATATTGAATCTTTGTTTTTTTTATTTGCAGAAAAGCTCGCGCCTTTTGAGGGTAATAAACCATATGAAGATGTGTAGTACGTAGGAATTTGATGAGTTGAAAGAGAGTGTGAAGAAAAAAATCACCCCCACCGGATTGCAGTATTTGGCAAAATACTCGTATCAGATATTGGACCATGCACTGATTTCTGCATTTATGGAGCGCTGGCATCCAGAAACTAACAGCTTCCATCTCGCAGAAGGAGAGTTGACAATCACCATTGATGATGTCCACCATATTTTAGGGCTTAGAGTTGATGGTCGTCAAATGTCGATGGATTATTCCGAGGGCGACTTCGACCTGTATGATGAGATGGTGGATTTGGTTGCCAATTATCTCGGTATTGAGTCCCAGACTTTTGTTATAATCCCAAAATTTAAGAAGTCTTATGGAGTTCCTTTAAGTTTTTTGAGGAATACATTCAATAATGACGACGCCGACGTCGACGACAACAATGCTAATGACGACCCCGTGGCCCGTGGATACATGCAGTTCATTCTAGGGGCCGTCGGCATTACAGACAAGTCCGGGACCGTGATACATGCAAAATATCTAAACAATTTTAGGGACTTGAACGCTGTGGATCAAATATCATTTGGAAGTGGTATACTAGCACACCTCTACCGCGAACTTGGTGCTGTATCTCGAGTCGAGTCGAAGACAATTGCTGGTTGTCAAACACTGCTCCATGTAAGCAAACCCTAGTATACTGTGTCTATAGAACCCGATAAAATTATGTCGATAACAATAACATTATTATATTTTTAAATTTCAGGCGTGGATATATGAGCATTTTTCGACGCTCAATAGGGCTACTCTTAATCGAAATTATGATGAGTAGATGCCCAGGATGTGTAGGTGGAGGCCGGCAAAGATAGATACCAGATATCCACATACGTTGGCTATCCTACGTGTTGCTCTAGAAGATCTGAGGGCAAAGGAGGTGAAACAATAGTAACTTGAACTAGCATTTACTTACCACTCTAGTATTCCACACTAATTAGTAACTCCTTAAGTAATGAATGCATCTTGTAGATTATTTGGCATCCATATCAGGATCTGCGAAATAGCACTCGTCCTGTGCAACCAGTTGCACTATTTAGAGGTTCGATATTTTGTCATGAAACTGAGGAGCCTCACATCCCAGATAGAGTGCTTCGTCAGTTTGGTTACGTACAGACTATCCCGAGCACGTTGAAATTGAGGACCGCTGCAAAAGGGAAGAAACCGTCGACCTACGTCCCGCCGTACTACCCTTGGAGGTCGTACTTATTCACTGAGTGGCAACAACATGTTGTCGGTGCAACCATACGAACTCCGGCGGTGGAGATGTGGGATTGTAGTGAGGACTATATGGAATACTATGTGAATGTCGGACATGGTATGATGTTGAATCCTGATAAGAGAAGTACGAAAGTGCCGGTAGCAGCACCCTTACCATCCAAGTCAGCACTATATGATGCATTGCAGAAGATGGTTAGTATAGTTTGTTTAATTAACCCATGTACTGGTAAAGTGTTGGTTCCTAAATTTATGATATGCATTCATGCAGGCTTCGAAAGTAAAAAAAATTGGGGAAAAGTCTAATCATGTACAAGGGGGAGAATTACGAAGATGTGGGTACCCAGATGCAGAACATCGCAGATGAATACCCATTTATCGAATATGAGCGACGCACGAAGATGCGTCATGAAAATGAATGACTATGTAGTTTGTATATGGTTGAACCATTTGGTAGTTGGGTAAACGACGCAGGAAGTTGCGTATTATATGAATGACTATGTAGCTTGTAAAACTTTTCTAATTGGTTGAACCATTTGGTAGTTGCGTATTATATGAATGTCAACTTGCTGTGAATTAGTATGAAATTGGTTTGCATATTAAATTAGTTTGCGTATTAAATTGGTTTGCATATTGGTCTGCCCAGTCCTTGCTCACAGCAAGTCCTGTTTATATGTGGACTGTCCAGTTCCTGGGCAGTCCATGCTCACAGCAAGTTCTGTGATGGACTGCCCGGTTTCCTAGCAGTCCACATATGTAAGTGGACTGCCCAGTTTCCTGGCAGTCCACATATGTATGTGGACTGCCAGGGAACTGGGCAGTCCATCACAGAACTTGCTGTGAGAATGGACTGCCTAGGAACTGGACAGTCCACATACAAACAGCAAGTTCTGTGATGGACTGCCCAGTTCCCTGGCAGTCCACATACATATGTGGACTGCCAGAAAACTGGGCAGTGATGTATGTGGACTGCCAGGGAACTGGGCAGTCCATCACAGAACTTGTTGTGAGCATGGACTGCCTAGGAACTGGGCAGTCCACATACAAACAGCAAGTTCTAAGATGGACTGCACAGTTTTCTGGCAGTCCACATACATATGTGGACTACCAAGAAACTGGGCAGTCCATCAAAGAACTTGCTGTGAGCATGGACTGCCCAGGAACTGGACAGTCCACATACAAACAGCAAGTTCTAAGATGGACTGCCCAGTTTCCTGGCAGTCCACATACAAACAGCAAGTTCTAAGATGGACTGCCCAGTTTTCTGGCAGTCTACATACAAACAGCAAGTTCTAAGATGGACTGCCCAGTTTCCTGGCAGTCCACATATGTATGTGGACTGCCAATAAACTGGACAGTCCATATTAGAACTTGATGTGAGCATGGACTGCCCAGGAACTGGGCAGTCCACATACAAACAGCAAGTTCTAAGATACAAAATACTCATAGATACTCAATACGATAGAAAACTCGCTGGTAATCAGTAGGATACAAAATACTCATAGATACTCAGTAAGATACAAAATGTCAACTATACATCTGTCTATGCAAAATGCTACGCTTTGTCAACTATAGATGAGTCTATGCAAAATGTTACGCTTCGTCAACTATACATCAGTCTATGCAAAATGTTACGCTTCGTCAACTATACATCATTCTATGCAAAATGTTACGCTGAGTCAACTATACATCATTCTATGCAAAATGTTACGCTGAGTCAACTATACATCATTCTATGCAAAATGTTACGCTTCGTCAACTATACATCAGTCAATTAATACATCATAGTGTCCCTCTGGCCTTGGTATAGGTTCCACTGAGTTCATAATTTTCTTGTAAACATTTATTGCATTTGTGTAGGGTGTTACCCAAGCGAGGGATTCTTCCGGTGCATGTTTCCACCAAACTGACGCAGGGGGAGGAATAGGAGAGTGCCCAATCAACCGCGGGATAACAAAGTGATTTCCGACGAGTCCAATTGTATTTAGATTGGATATACTGTAGTCCTTCGGAGGAGCGCACATTAGAAAAAACGTGTTGTTGTGCTCGGAAAGAACGATAATTGGGATCTTGTACTTGTTAGCGAATAGATATGCAACAGAAGGTATGTCCATGTAATGTTCTGGTCCAGTAGTCTGGGTGTCGTATGGAATGCTTGTCAACAGTTCTCCAATATCTACTTGCCCAAGTATTTTGCTGTAGAATGGAAGACGAGACTCCAACTCAAAATATAGCTTAGCTCTAACTTGTCTCCATCCATCTTTAGCGGGTTAGCCTAGATGTCGCGCAAGCACATGATATCCACAATGTCCGTCTTTGGGCACATCATCAATAGACCAAATATATTCCCGCATGCCGGGCACAAAAGCACCAATGTACGCATCGAGTGTGTTTGCAGCACTCGTATTCTGTTTCTTTCTACGAGTAGGGAGCTTGTTCTTCCTCTTTGGAACGGCTAGCATTTCCACGCTTCTTTCAACATGCTCAAAGAGAGAGGCTTCTCGCTTAGTAGATTCGAGCTTCTTCTTTTGTGTTCTTGTTAGTCTTGTTGGCGGTCTACCTTTCGGAGCAATGATAGCAGATGGCTCCTGTAGACGACTACTTGCCGGGTTGGCAAGTTCTTGGATCGCAAGCTCAATGGACTTCCTCTCAGGTCCTAGTACGGCACACCATCTGGCATGAAGAAGTTTCATCTGTGGCATGGAAAAGAAATCATGTGGACTGTCCACCGTAGGCATGATCGACAGCTGTCTCCAACGCTGATCAACGACCACTACTGGAATAGGTCTACATTGATGTCGATATTCGTTGATCTCGTGTGCACAAGGGAGCCCGAGAGAATGTCGATGTGTACAACCACATACTTCGATATCTAAACCGACAGAATTCGCACGACCAATCTCATGAAGTAGTAATGTCAATGCATCGTGGGATACCACATGGATTAAATCGGACAAGAGATGTTCTTTTTTATGTTGGTGCTTTACAATATTCAGGCTCATCTCAAATGAAGCCTTTATCTCGTTCACGACCGAATTGGTCATTAGATTGATTGCTTGCCAAACGGACACAAAACCACCGGCCGATGAGCACAGATATTTTTTTAGTCTTGAATGTGAGCCTTCGGCACGGTTGCTAGTGGTCGTGCCGTAGTGTTTCACCATATTCGTCCATGCCAAGACAAAATTTTCTTTATGTTCATCAAGCCAGGTGTCTTTGATATAAGATATACACGCCGGGTTGCTCTTGTCCCATTGCTCTTTGAACATGTACCATGCTACGTCAAAAGTTTCCTCAGTACTTGCTCGCCATACAAGGGTCCAACCGTTGTAGAAATCTTGGAAGCGGTCCATGTCGACTTTGCCGTCTACTTTCTCGAACTTCAGCTTGCATTGTGCTTGAATATTTCTGTTTATATGCCAAGTACATAGTAATCTACGAGCATGAGGAAATACTGTGTCAATAGCATTCATCAATGCGTATTCCCGATCGGTGACAAAAACAGACGGTTCTTTATGTCCACTGTAAAGTGTTTTCAGCTTTTCCAAAGCCCATGTATAGTCCTCTAATGTTTCGTTCTTCAAAAAATAAAAGGCAACTGAAAATGTCATTCCGGTTGAAGTGAACCCAACAATGTGAAGAAGAGGCATCTTGAATTTATTAGTCTTGTACGTGCAATCAACAACCAAAACATCGGCGAAGGACCGTGCCAACTGTGTGCAATCCGGATGGGACCAAAACAGAGAAATGACTTCATTGCTCACCGGAAGTCTTCTATGGTATTCCACATAATGATTTTCGGCGAGTAACTTCATCACTTGTTGCATCGCCATTCTTCCTTTTAGAGTACTCGTTCTAGACCTCGCTAGTGCATTATAAATTGTCCTCATAGTGGACTTGTTCCTATCATTCTTCTGAAGCAGCGCAGAATAAATTTCTTTTGGACCAACTCCGGAAGCTGACAATTCAGTAACTAACTTTTTCTCATCATCTTTCAATCTTTCGGCGTAGGCATGACCAGTTAGCGTCTCCGGAAGAGTATGATTGTGCATCCCATTACGTACCACAACTGTCCACTTATTGCCAGTCTTGCACCCCAACACTAACTTGAATGGACAACCACATTTCCTTGAGCCTGACTCTTTCTTCCCAGATATTATTGGAAGAAGTTTACTTTTTTTACGATGCACCCTAAACGTCCCACCTCTTTCACAGCCAATCTCTGCAGTTTGACGCTTCGGCCGACACCGTAGCGACCTTGAAATTACAAGGCTTGTGTTGGTTTGCCTTCCAACTTCTCTGCACCATTCTAATGCTTCGGCGTAAGTTTCAAAGACAATATCTGTCGAGAATTTATTGCTCAAATCTGTGCACATAGGAGATGGGGTGCCCTACAATAAATTTATAATTTTTTAAAAAACCTAAATCAACGACAAAACCAAATACAATATCCAATTCAGCCTGTTAATCTAGACTGCCACAAAATCTGGCAGTCCTGAGTACTTCATGGACTGCCAGAAAGTGTGGCAGTCCAGTTGAAACGACTATCAACTTCAGGACTGCCACACTTCTGGGCAGTCCTTGAAGTATCTAGGACTGCCAGAAAGTTAGGCAGTCCTTAAGTTCATACGCATTTTACTCGACTGCCATACTTTCTGGCAGTCCTAAGTACTTTGTGGACTGCCATGAGATGTGGCAGTCCAGTTGAAGAGTATATGAATTTGTAGACTGCCTTACTATAGGGCAGTCCATCAAGTACTTTGGACTGCCTGAGTGTGTTGCAGTCCAATTGTCGACTACGAAAAAAATAAAAGTACGTCGGGGACCAACCACGGGTTCTTCGGAGAGAATGTTGTGTTCTTCGGAAGGACCGGACTGATCGATTGCTACATTTGATGTCCCAATTTCTTCCATATTTTCTACATTATGACAAAACATTCAAAAATTAGGAATGAACCGATTATTTAACAAACTTTGCAATATAGTAGTCGAAAACATACCGACTACTACGAATATTCGTTGATAATTACTCTAGGGTTACAAAACAAGAAGATTTTATTAGGTGTAGAGTGGGGGGACAAGAGGAATCTCCAACTGGGATTTGGACAAAAATTGGAGAGGAAGAAGACAAAGGAAAAAATAACAAATGACTTTTATACCACCTATTGGGATAGTCCTAATAAATTTTTTCAATGGCAAACTTGTAAATAATACAAACTTATAAATGGGCTAGCCCTGATAAAAATGTAAAGTGCCTTTATAACTAACCTTTTTTTTTAATATCTGTAGTGGAGTAGAATTGATATAAATATTACTCCGACACGATTTAATCGGGTTCGGAGGCTAAAATTAGAACCGGAGTGAAATCCGGGTCGGGTTTCTGGTACAAATTTGGTAAGCGAGTAGTACCAAATGTCAAAAATCCCGAAAACCTATTTTCCAGAACCCCTTCTCTATCGACAGTACACTTTTTCTTAAACCCTAACCCTAGAGTTCTCTTCTGGCAATGGCGTCTTCTCTGTCGGTGGACTTCTCTTATTCTTCGTATTCTTCCACGTCTCGTCTTCTTCCTTTCCAGTGGCAGAAAACCCTAACCCTAACTCGCCGCCGGTCCGCCACCGTCCGCCCGCCCCCCCGGAGCTCGTTCGCATGTTCTCCAGGTAAAAATGGTCGATCCCCAATCCAAATTTACTAACAATAAACAGCAGCAGCATCGAAATTATTCCATTATGAGCTTGTATAGAGTTGCACTTTCTATTCAGGTTTCCAATTAAACTATAATAAATGAGTTAATAATAAGGCTAGAATTTATCAGTACATGTTCTAAGAAGTTGTCGAATGGAAGTGTTATCCCCATGGAGTCGAGGACTATCAGGAATACGAGGAAACGAATATGAGATGGCAGAAAAAAAAAGGCCTCAATTTGTTGGTCCGTAATGCTAGAATAGAATCTTAAGTTGTACAATACTATAGACCTGTTTTTATTTAGTGTGGAAGACTATAGATTACATAACTATGATGTGTAAAGCTTTAGCCTTGGCTAGGAGATGGCAGTGACTTGCACCGTTGCATGTATCGTGAAATAATGGTCCATCTCCTTAATGCACGGGTAGTTGTGACGGCAGAGAGCAAGGGTCGTTGTTGAGGTGGAACGACAATTATCAGACCCAGAACACTATTAACTTTGGGTTTTACACTGCTTTCCACTTGAACGCGTTATCCCAAAATTACATGCCAGATGGGTTGTGATTAAAGGTGTCAAGTCTTATCATTATTGAAGTATGATAAGTAATTATATTTTGCGATGTTACACTGAATGACGGCTGTTGGTGGGGGCTTGAGGGAGAAAGGAAACATTTTGGTAAAATATGCTTGCTTTTTATAAATTTTAGAAGCCACGATAACCTATTAACGAGTCAACGTTATGTGTTTCCCCACCAAAATATTTTGAATAGCATCATTAAGGCCTTTAATATATATGAAAAAAAAAAATCAAGAATAATTACCAAAATGTTCCTAACACTAAGGAATCAATACGACTATCGACTATCCAGTGGAAGTTATTTTTGTGTACAATGCTAACCTCTCTCTCTCTCTCTCTCTCACACACACACACACACACTACTGCCCGGCAACGAAGATTGGGAGAGGAGTGGGTATTATACTCATCATTCCGTGATCACCATTTTATCCGTGCTCGAGAAGAAAACGAAGAAAAAGATCTTATCGAGCTCACGTGTTTGTCCCGATGTTCATTCTTTAGATTGGCCTCTTATTTTCCTATAGTTACTTACTGCACCATCGACACAGACAGATCCAATTGGTAGGAATAGCATCACAGATGGTATTGGTAATTACTGTGAATTTTAGTGACATTTTCTGGTCTGGAGCATGAGATATAAAATGATCTGATATATTTACCGATTACTTTTTGATTTGATTCTCCAAAAATTTCAAACTCGAACAAAAAACTTAAACCAATCTTTTCTTCCTTAAATCTTGAGTAGTTTAGCCTAACCTTAGGCTTGGATATCACATCTCCTCTGCTCGTGGAGTTGACTTCTTCTACGGCTCATATTCTTCTTTTCCCATGGAAGAAAGCCGAAGGACTACTGTTTTGGACCAACGGAGTTTATCCTCTGTCTTTCCAAGTAGAAATGGCGATCTCCAAGTAAAACACACCAATTGGTATGAGAGCTACATTATTTTAGTTCTTGTTGTTAATTTTAGTTGAGTAGAACATGAACCCTATCATGTTTTTATGGACAACCTTTGTCTGAAATGTTGGTCAACAATGCCAAAATATCGCAATGCCAAAATATCGCTGGACATGTTAGGAGCAACATAAAAACTATACCACTATGATCTAAAGTCCTTTGTGTTGGTTTAAGGTCAATACCGATGATTTATCAGGCCAAACCTGATATATTCTTTCATATCCAATATGCATATAGATATGGTAAATATCAGATTATTTGGATCTGGGATGACTTAATGGGTGGCAAAGACCCTAAATCACTCTATTAACCAGTTTTTGAATCAAAAGAACCTAAATGATTAAACTTTGGCAATAGATTGAAAATAGGATAATAATGGGCGTATTCGTGAGAAGTTAGAGGGTCTTAGGTGGTTTGGACGTGTGCATCCGAGACAAATAGATTCTCCCGTAAGGACTAAGGAGTAGCATAATATAGTAGTTAATGGTGCCGCTAGGACTAGAGGAGTAGAGGTAGTGTAGAGAATAATTGTTTACTCCACTATTTATAAGGAGTCTAGCTCCTCTTCATACTACATTTTTCAATGTGGGACTAAAGTCCCTTATTAGTTCTCAACACTCCCCCTCAAGATGGACGATAGATATTAATCATTTCCATCTTGTTACATAGCTTCGACAGACTTAATGAACTAAAACCCTTAGTCAGACAGTCTGCCACTTGTTCTTCTGAGCGAACATGATCAATCTTCAGTATCCCTTGTTCCAGCTTCTCTTTGATGAAGAATCGATCGATCTCGATGTGCTTCGTTCTGTCGTGCTGAACTGGATTGTTAGCAATACTTATTGCAGCTTGACTATCGCTCAGAAGACGTAACGTTGCTCCCTTGTCCAGCTTCAACTCTGTCAGCAACGTTTTCACCCACAGCAACTCCGACACTCCCAAAGCCATTGCTCTGTATTCTGCTTCAGCTGTAGACCGTGCTACCACGACTGTTTCTTGCTTCTCCATGAGACCAAGTTTCCTCCTACAAAGACACAATATCCCGTGGTAGACCTTATATCGTCTATACAGCTCGCCCAGTCTGCATCGCAGTATCCCTCAACTTCTATACTTCTATTCTTCTTGAACTATAGCCCTTTCCCCGGCGTTCCTTTCAGATATCTCAAGATCTGAAACACTGCATCCATATGACCCGTTCTTGGATAATGCATGTAGCGACTTACTACACTCACCGCAAATGAGATATCAGGGCGAGTGTGCCCCAGATAAATCAATCTCCCTACAAGTCGTTGATATCTTTCACGATCAACTGGCTCTCCTGCTTCTGCTCCCAACTTGCACTTTTGGTCAATTGGAGTGACTGCTGCTTTGCATCCCAGCATCCCTGTCTCCTTCAGCAGATCTAGTGCATATTTTCTCTGTGAGAGAACAATTCTTTGTTCGCCTTCACACACCTCGATACCTAGAAAGTACCTCATTGCTCCTAAATCCTTCACCTCAAACTCCTTCGCGAGTTTTGACTTCAGCTTAGCGATCTCGACTTCATCATTACCTGTGATTACTATATCATCCACGTATACAGCAAGTATAGTGATGTGGCCTCTTGCATGCTGAAGAAAGACCGTATGATCTGCATTTGCTTGATGGTATCCCATGCCTGTAACAGCCTTTCTGAATCTGTCAAACCAGGCTCGAGGAGATTGCTTGAGTCCATATAACGACTTCTTTAGTTTGCACACTTTTCCATGCGACGTCCCTCCGTCTGATTCTGTAGCGTAGCACCCTGGCGGGAGTTCCATGTACACTTCTTCTTGTAGGTCTCCATAAAGAAAGGCATTCTTCACATCTAACTGGTATAGCTTCCACCCATAGTTTGCTGTAATGGAAACCAGAGTTCTTACGGTGCTCATTTTCGCTACTGGAGCAAACGTCTCATCATAGTCGATGCCATATGATTGTGTGTATCCTTTTGCAACCAACCTCGCCTTGTATCGTTCCACCTTTCCTTCTGACGTCTCTTTTACTGTGTACACCCATTTGCATCCCACAATTTTCTTCCCTTTGGGTAATGGAACCAGCTCCCACGTCTTATTTTTCTCCAGTGCTCCAAGTTCTTCCATCATTGCAGCCTTCCACCTTGGATCTTTCTTTGCTTCCTGCCAACACTTGGGCAACGAAGTAGAGTCTAATGATGCAATGAAGGCTCGATAATTCGAAGAAATGTTAGAATAAGACAGGTAGTTGACAATATCATTATCATGTTCATAATCATCAAAACGACTAGGAGCCTTACCCGCATTGATGCGAGAAGATCTCCTTAAGGGAGCAATAGGTGGTGGAGAGATCATACCATCAGAGTCAGAGAGATCCGCATCAGAATCAGATTGATTCAGTGCGGGGGCAACATCTTCAAGAGTTGGAGCAGGAGTAGACGAGGGACTTGGTACAGTAGGCACAGGGCACGGTACAGGCATAGTACTGGACTTCTGCTGTCTCCTTCTGTAGACTTGGAGCTCCTTTTCCATTGTCTGCTGCTCCCCCTGTTTAACATATGTATTTTCTTCATCTTCTGTATCGGAGTCACTGCTTTCTCCCCCTTTCGTCCAGTTTTCTACGACCGGACATGGGACCGATCTGACTACCACAGATGGGCTTAATTTCTCCCCCTCACATCTAACACCCTCTATGTTAGGTGTGTCACCAAACGCCGAACCATCATCCGAACCATTATATGGTTCCAGTTCTCGGAATGTAACGTCCATGCATACAAACATTTTTCGTTCAACTGGGCTCCAACATGCGTATTCCTTCTGAGTTGCCGTGTACCCGACAAAGACACATTTAACCGCTCTAGGATCCAGTTTGCCAACTCCTGGCCTATTATCTTGGACAAAACATACACACCCAAATACTTTCGGTGGAACAGTGTACGTGGTTGCACCAGTAAGCATCTCCAGCGGTGTCTTCCAGTCCAATACCTGAGATGGCATTCGGTTGATGAGATAAGATACCGTTAATACTGCCTGCCCCCATAAGTGTTTCGGAACATTCATAGCCAGCATCATCGTCCGTGCGACCTCCAGCAGGTGTCTGTTCTTCCGTTCGGCCACACCATTTTGTGCCGGTGTATAGGCACAGGAAGTTTGGTGTAGTATACCATGAGTGGATAAATACTCAGCAACCTTCCTATTTGTATACTCCGTCCCATTGTCAGACCGTAAGCACTTAATTTTAGTGCCATATTGAGTTTCTATCCGGCGATGAAAGTCTCGAAACGCCTCAAAGACGTTACTTTTATTCTTCATAAGGTACACCCATGTCACGCGAGTATAACAATCAATAAAAGTGACGAACCATCGAAAACCGTTAATACCGGTTGTAGGATAAGGGTCCCATACGTCTGAATGTATCATATCAAAAGCAGCCGAACTCCTACTACCTGAACTCACATACGTGCTTCTGGTATGTTTACCCAACTCACCAGCATGACAAAATAACTTCTCTTTATTAGCCCTTTCGTATAAGGACGGATACATTCGACTAATAATTTTAAAAGAAGAATGACCGACACGCCGGTGGTGGAGTAGCAAGTCATCTTCGACACTGCGCCGTGAATCTTCTGGTGGTGTGTCTGCTACCAGAGATGCCAAAGCTTTGTCCAGTCCAGTCCTGTCCAAGTACCACAGCCCCTTATGCCATGTGCCAGTCCCTAGTCGTCGTCCTGTCCCCTTCTCCTGAAAAGTCACCGTAGGAATGTCAAAGAAAACAGTACAGTTAAGATCAAGGATAATGGCACTAATAGAAAGAAGATTGACAGGAAAAGACGGAGCATGTAAGACATTGGTGAGAGTGAGAGAAGGGATGCATGCGACAGTGCCTTTATACCATGTAGAGAATAATTGTTGTGTGTTTTATTGATTGGTTACTCCACTATTTATAGGGAGTCTAGCTCCTCTTCATACTACATTTTTCAATGTGGGACTAAAGTCCCTTATTAGTTCTCAACAGGTAGGCCTAGAAGAGCATGTTTGAAAATTTAAAGAATGATGTGGCTTTTTTTTAGTGTTGCAGAGATCCTTGGTAGAGAGCCGAATGGAAAAAGGGGATTCAAATAGTCGACCCCAAAAATTTGGAAGAAGATTCAAGCCATGAACATGGTATGTCCGTGACTTGTTTCACCACTCTTTTTTGTCGGTCCTAATCCCGGGTTTAGAAGTTCGACTTTCTTTCCTTTTATACCCAGCTTGAAGTAAGGGCATATCCATTAGTCTGATGTGATGAAAGACTAACAGAATGCCAAAATCTGGGAAGGAGTAATGTTTCAAGCCCATAGCCAGTACTTGATTTGTCCGATTGAAGGTCTGATACTAGTAGATGGTTTCTGTAAGAGTAAGGATAAGGGTAGGGCAATAAGCCTAATCGAATCCCTAATTGTATTGGCTTAGTATGTTCATGCTTCCTAGGCGTTCTTCAGTGCAGCAGGGAAAATCCTTGTTGGGATCTCATCTAAGAGCAGCTTATAACTGTTGGCACCAAGGGTGTTGGAGGCACCCATTCTTCTCTTGTGACAAGTTTTTCTTGTATCAGATACCGAGTTAATAAAGTATCCTAATCTCCTTTCCTTTCTCCTTCTTTTGCTATATGTTGGAGAGGAGTGCGAGTTGAGAGATCAGATCATAATTTGGGATTATCCTCAGAAATTATTCGAACTTGATTATATTGTAGAAAAGGTTCTGGCTTCAAACCAGCTTTATGCTGTTAATAAATTTCTCTCATGATTCCCACAATTTGAGCACGTCATCTCTTCTTGTTTGAGTAATGGGGAAGATGGGGTCAAGGTTCCAGCATCTCGAACATGGTATTCCCCCGTCATCAAGCGATTCTGAATCCAACATGCTTCTAGAAAACATATCTTGCTGAACTTATTGTATCATCAATTTGAAGTTTAGGACAATTGTCTTGATTCCTTTTACGAGTTCTGTTTTCTTTTATTGGTGTCCAAATTATTCTGTAGTTAAAACTGTGATTATCCAATGGATGTTTGTGCTTGACACAGTTTTCTTTATAGAGGGAGCTAATGAAATGTCTAGTATAACTTCCATATTGTAGCTATTTTTAAATTGTTTTTCAAGAGACTTTTAAATCAGCTAACTCAATTGCATATGCAGCTTTGTTCCTCTACACATGCTCTATGAGCATTTTTCTCACAGTTATGTTGATTTGCTGTTACAGTGGCAATGTCAGCCAACACATCTGCTAAGATTATAGACGGAAAGTTGATTGCTAAGCAAATAAGAGAAGAAATTGCTGGTGAAGTAGCAAGTATGATGAATGAGATTGGTATTGTTCCAGGATTGGCAGTCATTCTAGTAGGTTCAAGGAAAGATTCTCAAACATATGTTCGCAACAAGAAGAAGGCTTGTGAAGCTGTGGGTATTATGTCATATGAAGTTAATTTGCCTGGAGACAGCACAGAGGAAGAAGTGCTCAAGCATATCTCAGGCTTTAATAGTGACCCATCTGTTCACGGGATCTTGGTTCAGCTGCCTCTTCCTCGAGTATGTTCTATTTAACTATCCCATGGTCAAACTTGTTCTTAATATTACCCTATACTTGTTTTTCATGAATTTCTTAGTGGCTTGAAACCCTAACTTACTTGGATTTTTTTTTCTTTCATAAATTCCTTTGTATATTTTCTGGAAAGATACATTACCACCTTGGTGGGTCTCTATAGGTTGTCTTAATTCATTTGTCATCCACAAGAAACTGTCAACTGAATTCAAATTCCCTTACGCTGAAGCCACTGTCTAGTAAAACATAAAATATTTTTTCTTAAGGCTATTCAGCTTTATTGTCTAGAAACCACTAGTCACAGGACAAGTTAATGTATGGCATGGTCTAGTGTAACTATGCTTGTAATGTAGTGTTGAATTCACCTCATACTGTTGGCACTTACGAAAGTTTTGATCTTTTTCTGGCAGCATATGAACGAGGAAAACATCCTTAATTCAATTAGTATTGAGAAAGATGTAGATGGTTTTCATCCATTGAATATTGGTCGTCTTGCCATGCAAGGAAGAGATCCCTTGTTCATTCCCTGTACTCCCAAAGGATGCATGGAGTTGTTGCATAGGTATGGCGTTGAGATCAAGGGAAAGAGAGCTGTTGTAATTGGGCGGAGCAATATCGTTGGGATGCCTGCTGCATTGTTGTTACAGGTATAATACCTTATAGTTTATTCATCATGCATCCATTATGTCTCACTTTGAATAAAACTTTATTGTTAGTCATCATCATCTTCCTGCATGAAGTCTACCCTCTGAGATAACACCAAACTCCTTGGTGAAATAACGAGGGCGTGTTAGAGGGCTTCCGTACAATCTATAAGACCAGTTGGAGGATAAGGAACTTACTTCTGTGGCCTAAGGCCTTGCAGTATAAGCTCATGGTAGAAACCCTAATTTTTGCTACTAGAGGGTGGGGGCAGGGAATGACTAGTTGGTTTTCACTGGGTGTTGTCAGATTCATCTTGTTTTGTTACTATAAAAGGACTGCAAATATTGATCTATTTTTGTTCACGGTACTGTTGTATGGACATTCTGCTATTATCTATATATTGAATATCAATGCTAATGACAGGCTTGGATACTTTTGACAGAGAGAGAATGCTACCATCAGCATGGTACACTCGTATACTAAGAATCCTGAGGAAATAACAAGGCAAGCAGATATTGTCATCTCAGCGGTCGGAGTTGCAAACTTAGTGAGAGGCAGCTGGCTAAAGCCTGGTGCAGTTGTGATTGATGTTGGCATCAATCCAATTAATGTAAGATCTCTCCTCGTGAATTCCTTTCGAAACTTCTCTTTTAAAATTGACATGTGTTTATGAAGTTGCACATATATAGGGAAAATGGTTTCTTATGTGTCCTCTAGGGAGATTTGCTAAGAGGAGTTATTCAGAACCCACATTTCAGAACAATAGCTATTTAAAATCCCTTGGCAAGTATTCCATGAGATGTCACACTTGAGAAACTCTGCTCCTTTGTTACTAAAATATCCGGCATTATTCTCTGACCAAAAAATTGGGCTCCACCTCTCCTACCCAGAGCAAGAGATTGTCCCCAATCAGAAATACGGAATAAGCAAGCATAGTTTGGTTGCAAGGATATGCTGTAAAAGAATTAAAGGAAGAGGCGGCACCAGGAGGATGGACCCAAAGTTAACTGTGATATCTGTTGCTTAAAACAGATAGATTTCCACCCTGAATAAACCAATATGGCAACAGTACGAGTTGTTTAGAAGTATTTTGATAGATCAAATTATACATGTTAATGGCTATACGATTCAACTTCTATGCTGTTAAAACATCCTTTAGAGAGGAATGTGAATTGCAATCAAGTAATTTTCAAAAGACTTCACCTATCTTGGAGGGAGAAAATCCTAATTGGTTTTTGGGAACTGACTCAATTCGTTGAAAATGTAGCAAAGTTGTCTCTTATTTTTCTAGTTTATGGATTAGGAAAGTCCTCTCGTGCTTTTACATACCCTTTTAATATCGCCTAGTCTTGTGTTAGTGTTATTTGGTGTTTCACTATGACAAGGCTATTTCACACCTTGTGTTAGTGTTAGTGATATGCCTCTTGTCCCCCCCAAATCTGGATATATTTCACAGCCTATTTTTGGATCATTGTGTCACCAGAAGAATAATATTTGGTTGCGAGAAAATTGTTGTCCAATTTACTTTTCTCAATATAATTTATTAACTTAAAAGTTGATGGCTTCATGTTCCAGGATGCGAAAAAAACATTTAACAGCTATTAAGGTCTTGTTCCTTTTGTTCTCTCTCTCTCTCTCCCCCTATATATATATATATATATATATATATATATATATATATATATATATATATTCCCGTGCCTCCGGCACTCCTTGATAATTTGGTTTTTGAAATTGCTCATCATTTATATCCATTTGATATAGACGTGACATATTCGTAGCCGTTTGAAACACCACTTCACTTTATACATATATATTCTTATATGGTTACAGAGAAAATCATGGTGTACATTTCACTTTGTTGAATGTGTGCTGTTAACTTAAAAAAAAGTAATATCTGTATGTTCCAGGATGCTGAAGACCCACGCGGCTATCGGCTAGTTGGTGATGTCTGCTATGAGGAGGCATGCGAGGTTGCTTCTGCTGTAACACCAGTTCCTGGTGGAGTTGGGCCAATGACCATAGCCATGCTATTATCCAACACTCTCAGCTCAGCCAAAAGGATACACAAAGTCGAGTGACAAACTTGAAACCGAAAAGGGGAAATTGAGACGCACTAATTTTATTTACTGCAGCTTTACTAACTACTTTTGAGTAGGCTTGCGCAAACCTCCCAAAAAATATGGGATAAAGGCTTTTTTTTTTTTGGCTCAAACCTTGTGATCCTGAGCCCTGCTGCCAGGATCTCTGAGATAAATATTGCAAGAATGAGATAAAGTTGCTTCCATGTGAGATAAAAGCAAATAATTTTGACTAAATTGCATATTTACTTATTTATTTATATATAAGAAAATGCCGGTACATGTACACTGATTTGTAACCATATTTGAGAAAGCAATTCCATGGATATATATTTGTGCTATACCAATAATGTTGTTACTTTGCAGTGCTCCAGAAATTCTGCACGAGTATAACAAGGCTCATCCAATCCATGTTAGGTAACAGAGCTTAAAATCCTGTTTCTTAAGTGATATACAAAGCCCTTTGTTTCATGTGAGAATGTTTTTTTTTTTTTCATCATTACAGGTTTTTTTTTCCTGCGTGTTAAAAGCTGATGTGCTGTTGTGCAAATCATTGTACCTCGAACTCTTGTTTAGGCATAGCGAACGAGTCATTTGAACTGTTTAATGACATTTTTGAGCTAATAAACTCTTAATTTTGTACATAGCTTTGCATGAACTAGGTTCCGTTTGGTACTTTTGGATGAAAATTGTTAAAAGTAGATATGTAATGGTCATGTTTCTTATTTTTTAAAGTTATTTCTGTCTGTTATAGGAAAATGGTATATGCCACCGTTATAAGCTAATGTTAAATAGATATTTCAGCTAAATTAGATGTGTAAGATCAATTCATTTCTCAGCTTAACATGGATTGCATGAGCCTATTTTGCATAGCAGTTGCGTCGCTAAATATGGATAATCATCCAGTGGGGATCACTGAAGTAGAGATTCCCTGGTCTGTGTTAATTTTGGTGGAAAATGAAACAATTACGGGTGCGTAGTGGAAAAGATATAAGAAATAAATTAATTCCACGGAATTATTTTATTAGAAATTTTTTTTTTCCTACAATCAATTTTTTTATTTATGGAAAACTTAATTTGGTGTTTGATTCCCATTATTTTTTCACGAAAAATAGTTATTTTTCATGAAAAATGTGATTTTCCTATGGATTGGACCAGTTTTATTTTCCACAATTTTAGAAGAAAATATGAAAAATGGTATTTTTTGGGGGAAAATATAAGCTATCAAACACTACAATTAGGGTGTGTTTGATTGCAAGGTGGAAAATATGTGAAAAAGAAATCGAGTGTTCGATTATCATTATTTTTCACGGAAAATAGTTATTTTCCATGAAAAATGATATTTTCCTTTGGATCGGATAAGTTTCATTTTCCACCATTTTAGAAGAAAATGTAGAAAATGATATGTTTTTGGAAAATAAAAATATAAGCTATCAAACACTACAATTGGTGAAAATTTTGTGATGGAAATATTTTTCATGGAAAAAAAAAAGCCCAATCAAACACAACCTTAGTGGAAATATGCGATGGAAATATTTTCCATGGAAAAAAAAACGGCCCAATCAAACACAGCCTACATGTACAAATGGAACTAGAGGATGGATTGCCAGTGGACGATGAGGATTCCACACACTCTCTAAAGACAGATGATCAACTACTAAGATGATCAATGATTGAA
Source organism: Iris pallida (assembly GCA_029216955.1). Taxonomy (NCBI): domain Eukaryota; kingdom Viridiplantae; phylum Streptophyta; class Magnoliopsida; order Asparagales; family Iridaceae; genus Iris; species Iris pallida. The sequence goes on from JANAVB010030819.1 coordinate 1,600,848, forward strand.
TCATGCTTGAAAATCAATGATTGAATCATGCTAGAAAGGTTGAAGGCAAAACATCGATATAGAAGGGAAGCTTGACAATGGCTAAGTCCCCGATACTGGTAACTGGGAATGATCTTACCAGGGTTTTCATCAACAGTGTTAAATCTGTGGGTTCTTGTAATTCAACTGGGCATGTGCTACACTGTGACAGTCGAGAATGTGGTTGTAATAAATTCAAGAATTAATTGTCCAAATGGTGTATGGAGAATGTCATGGTCGCCGGTTTTGCTGTGAACTTTTTTTGGTTAATTTTGTACATAAATTTCACATTTTGGTTTAAAAAGTATCAACTAGGTTTCTTTGATATTTTTGGATAAAAATCGTTAAAATGGATAAGTAATGCTCACGTGCCTTATTTTTCAATTTTTTTGACTTAAACAGCTACATCAGCTATAATTGATTGCGGACAAAAATAACCCTAAAAATATAAGACACATTATCAATATCACATGTACGGTTTTCATCCAAAAGTACCGGAACCTAGTCGAGACACTAACAAAAATACAAAACTTAGATATCAGATTAACCCCAAAAAAGTTCAAGCACCAAAACGGCCACCACGACATTCCTCGAGCACTATTTAGACAATTAACTCTAAGTTCAAAAGAGGAACAAATATTTATACTGTGAACTAAATATATTTATACCATGCATCATTTGCACAGATAGTAGTCCAGACCAAGTCAAAACCCAAACTGTATTCTCCATCACTGACTAACAAGTGCTCAAGAAAACTTCCGCACATGACAATAACCTGCTTTCCTAAGATGGCAGGCCATGGTACAAAATCACGAAGAATGCCCAAGTTTAACAGGTCCAAGTGGATTTGCGTTTTACATGTCGTAAGGCACTGCATATCCAGATTATTAACATATGTTCAGCTACTGGATCATCAAGAATACAGTTCAACAAAGTGAAATGGTTGCAGAATAGGGGGGAAAGTACAAATAATTACTTGGTACAATAGTCTTAGCAAGTTTTGTGGAAGGTAGACGAGGCATACTCACACAAATAACATGTACAACATGCCATTCTCTCTTTTAAATCTTATGAAGACGAACATGATTTTGCATCCTGGTTCCCCATCTGCTGCACATCCTCTGGAGAAAGTATCTTAATGTACCACACATTATTCACAAAGGCCCTGCATTAATATCCATACAAAAAAAATTTGTCACTTTTAACCAGAAGATGCATAAGCAAAAAAAAAAAAAATTCAGTAACAAAAACTGGTATCTTCACAGATTTCATTTGATCCGTGAAGACTTTAGCATCATGGCAAGCTTCCAAGTTTAATCACATTCAACACCAGCATAAAACATTGTATGTAAAGAATACATGACAGTTAGAAAGCTTGATGCCATGACTAAACAAGCATAAAACATTTGACTTGACGAACATTACAGTTAGAAAGCATAGTGTCATGAATAATTTTCAGTTAGAATATGCATCATGCATCTATATGAAGAAACATGGATCTCAAGTAGAATGGAACACCTAAAAGACATCCTAGCAGTTGACCTCTCTTTATAAAGGGGAATAGGAGAATCAAACTCAATAGTAACTCAATTAATGTCTTTTTTGATACATTATGTTTACCGCACTCGACCCCTTTACACAGGCTTACATGAGAGACTCCAGGATTAGGATAACTATGCTATGTTCATAGAAATCCTAACTAACAATCATTGCTAAAAATATTCATATCCATCTAATACATTCCTAAGAGTCTAAGACTACAAGATTCCCTGAACCTTTCAAATAGTAACTAATTAGGACTCTGCCAAATACTAACTTTGCAGTTATTCTTTCCATAGTAGGGTTGGATTATTATTTCGTCATGGGTTACCTATGTCAGAGTGTGTAAATGTCATCTACATTGCTGGAGGATAGACATTATGCCTTACGATGTCCTTCTGCAATGACATTCATCTAATTATGGCCAGGAGGATTAAATATAAATTCCAATCTCATTTGAGATGCATCATATGGTTGTTCGCAATTGAGCTGCAGGGAATCCCAAAATGAGTCATTTTTGGTTTCCTAAATGTTCTTAGGGGCTGTTTGAATAGGTGTAATTGGCAGGAAGTGCGAAAATGACTTCTCTGCTGAAAGTGAAATGTGTATGCTTTTGAATTTCATGCTAGTTCCACTGTTTGGATACATAATATTGATTTTGTCTATGGAATTAGCCAAATTCACACTTCGTGCTTGGATTTTAAATATGGGGATGAGAAAGAAAAAGTTTGCATCATAATAATAATAAAAAATTATTAATTATATAACTAAATTGTTAATCATTTATTAAAAGTAATAATTTAGCTTTTTTTATTTAAGTATTACAATTTATATCGCCAATATTTTTATTAAGTAATATAATATATTAATTAAAATTACTATTGTACACTATTGTTACTTATTTTAATTATTTCATATTAGCTAAAAAAATGAATACTAATTATTTTAATAATATTATTAAATAAATAAATTAGTATTAATTATTTCGCAATAATTAGTATCATTTAGTTAAATAAATAGTTAATTTTTTATTAATACTAAGTTAAAAAAATCAATTAGTTGGTTAAATAATTAGTATTAATTATTTAATAATAATTAGTACCAAGTAGTATTAATAATAATTAGTACTTATTATTTTATTCAATATTAGTATCAGAATTTTTTTAAAAAGATAATAAAAGATCGTAAAATAATGGAAAAGGTAAGTTGGAAAAATTGTGAAGAAAGTATCAGGTTGCCAACAGTGTTGGCGAGATGAGTGCATGCACTCATGTCGCCAACTGTCTTGGCGGGGCATGGCTGCATTATATTTTTTCCCGGAGTTTTTCTAGGAAAAAACAAAAATCCAAATTGCTGCTCTCTCCTTGCCAAATATGTTGGCGACATATTAAAAAAAAGGTAAACACAAATATTTACCAACAACTACACGCCCACTTCCTACCGGTCCCTATTTGTGTTTACTTCTTTTTTTTAAGTATGCTGCCAACCTACTTGGCGAGGAGCGAGCAGATTGTGCTCAGATCGCCAACCAAGCTGGCCATTTGTTTTTTTTTCCTTTTCCATCCGTCACTAAAGCTCCTCCAGAAAAACTTCGAGAATATATATATATATATATATATATATATATATATATATATATATATATATAATGCAGCCATGCCGCCAAGTTAGTTGGCGACATGTTACTTTCTTCACAAATTCTCCAACTTCTTACCTTTTTCATTATTTCACCATATTTTATTATCCTTTAAAAAAAATTCTGATTAGTATTATTTTTTTATCAATACAAAATAAAAAATCAATTAGTTAGTTAAATAATTAGTATTAAATATTTAATTTATATTAGTATGATTTATTAATTAGTTATATAATTAATAGTAATTATATTCAATTAATAGTATATTATGACTAGTTATTTATTAATTATTTTGTTTCAAATTAGTACTAATTATTTGACTAATATTAAATTAGTACAAAAATGCAACTTTTGTGTACTTTTACTAAAAAAATGGTTTAATGTAGGGAGGTCTCTTTTTCATATAAGACGAGAGAACCAGATCTAGAAGGTAACGATGACTCCAACTTCCCCCTTTCATATTTAACCAAATATTGAAAGTGTAAAAGTGACTCAAAATTCATCCAATTTCACACCCCACTTGCAGTCATCCAAGCAGCCCCTTAACGTATTATCAACTTCGTCTTGTAATCTTCCTGTCAATTTTATGACAAACTGACCAATCTCACTTGAGATACATCATATTTTTCTTAACGTCTGAGTTGGCAGGGAATCCCATAATAAGTCGTTTTGGTATCCTAAATGTTCGTAATGTATTATCAAACTTCATCTTGTGTTGAGAACTAATAAGGGATTTAGTCCCACATTGGAAAATGTAATATGAAGAGGAGCTAGACTCCCTATAAGTAGTGGAGTAGCCAATCAATAAAACACACAACTATTATTCTCTACATGGTATCAGAGCCATAACCACAATAAAAAAATTTCATCCTTTCCCCAACCCGACGCCCCCCCTGCCGCCGAAACCCCCCCCCCCTCCTTGCTACCCCCAACAGCTCCCCCCTAACCCCCCGATGCCCCCCCCCCCCCCGCGAAAAGCCCCCCACCTGCCCCGCCAGACGCCCCCCCCCTTGCCCTGCCGACGCCCCCCCCCCCCCCCCGCCCCACCCGATGAACCCCCCCCCCCCCGGCAAAACCCTCCCCCCCCCCCCCACCTGCCTCGCCCGACGCCCCCCTACCCACCTGACGCCCCCCTGCCCCCCGACCCCCCCTGCTGCCGCCCTGCTGCTGCCCCCCCCCCCCACCCGACGCCCCCCCCTCTTCTGATCCAATCTGCTGCTGACCCCCCCTCCTCCTTTTTTCAAAGCAAAAAAAAAAACCCTAATTTGAGAGAGATTATGTGGACGGTTATTCGAAGACGGATGGCTGTCAAATGCTTTATTTGCACCTTCTGTTCCTAAATTACGCCCTCCGGAATTACAAATGTTTTATTTGTTTTTCGTTCTCGATCTGCAAATTAGGGTCTACATGCGCGCGCCGGTGTTGGCCACGTTATCAGCGCATTCGTAATGTCTCTGTTGAAGACTTTACATAAAGACGACGACAACGAAGACGACGACGACAAAGCCGCCGAAGACGACGACGACGATTCACAGTTGAAGACGCTATGGATTCGATCAGTGGTAAACTGACAGCAGAAGAGATAAATGCCTTGGTTGATGATATTTTATCAAAAAGATTAACCGAGGCATCCCCACGTGTGATCCATACTGATGTGGATCCGTCACCCTACAAAATGGGAAAGCTGGACAAGCTGGAGACAAAGTTGGAAGGAACGTCCAACTACTTGAAATGGTCAAGGCAGACATTGCGGACGCTGAAGGGACGAGGCTTGGTTGGCTACGTCAATGGCCAAACCAAGGCGCCAGATGATCCCTCCTCAAAGGAGTTTGCTATTTGGGACATTGTCAACAATGTTGTGGCTGGATGGTTGACTGCCTCCTTGACCGACCAAGTGTCGGACAATGTAGAGGCGATGGAGGCTGCTGCTGACATATGACGGACTTTGAAGGATATGTACTCAGGCTCCGGCAATCCTATGCGGGTCTTCCAACTGCAGGATGAACTTGATAGGGTGGCCCAGGACGACCGTACCATCTCTGAGTATGCGGCACTGTTGAAGAAGTACTGGTCTGATCTGGATCACTATGATCCTCTTGGGATGGAAGATGCACAAGTTGAACCGACATTTGCGAAACATTTCCAAAAATTCTTGGATTATATTTCGCGACAACGGATGATAAAATTCTTTAAGGGTCTTAACCCTGTGTTTGAGCATAGACGGAATGTACTCCTAGCACAGCCCATGCTTCCAACCTTAGAAGAAGTCATAGCTGCCATGGCACATGAAGAGGCTCGATTGAAGTTCATGCCCAACAAGGGCTATTTTCAGAGGGAGCCGGCCGCTGTTGACAAATCTGCCCTTGCCACCTTCAATCAGCCTCCCTCTGTAGCCGGTGTTTGCCACAACTGTGGTAACTCAGGACATTTCATCAGATTTTGTCCAAAACCCCTGCAAAAGTCAGTCGGGTGATTGTGGACGGGGCCGCGGAGGACGTCGAGGTGGTCGAGGCGGTTATGCTGGTAGAAGGGAAAATTATTCTGGAGGACACAAAGCTAATCTGGCGGAAGAAGGGGGCGAAAATCACCTGGCTGAGTTAACCTCTCTTGAGAAAGAGTTCCTCGCGAGGTTACGCAGCACGAAGCTGGGTTCGGACGGCGGTCATGGGACATCATCTCCCTCGGGGGATCACATCACTTTGCCCAAACCAGCACAGGTATTCCTGCGCGTGCTCTTGCAGTAGCTGTCCACCATCCAGGTTGGATTATGGACTCTGGGGCATCTAGCCATGTCACGGGGTCCCGCGGTAAGTTCCAGGACTATACTCACCTACCGACGCCGGAGAGCATTCAGACTGCTGATGGTAACTCCAGCCCTGTCATGGGTAAAGGCACTGTCGCATGCACCCCCTCTCTCTCTCACACTAATGTCTTACATGCTCCGTCTTTTCCTGTCAATCTTCTTTCTATTAGTGCCATTATTCTTGATCTTAACTGTACTGTCTCCTTTGACATTCCTACGGTGACTTTTCAGGAGAAGGGGACAGGACGACGACTAGGGACTGGCACATGGCATAAGGGACTGTGGTACTTGGACAGGACTGGACTGGACAAAACATTGGCATCTCTGGTAGCAGACACACCGCCGGCAGATTCACGGCGCAGTGTAGAAGACGAATTGCTCCTCCACCACCAGCGTGTTGGTCATTCTTCTTTTAAAATTCTTAGTCGAATGTATTCGTCCTTATACCAAAGGGCTAATAAAGAGAAGTTATTTTGTAATACATGTGAGTTGGGTAAACATACCAGAAGCACGTATGTGAGTTCAGGAAGTAGAAGTTCAGCTGCATTTGATATGATACATTCGGACGTATAGGGCCCTTGTCCTACAACCGGTATTAACGGTTTTCGATGGTTCGTCACTTTTATTGATTGTTATACTCGCGTGACATGGGTCTACCTTATGAAGAATAAAAGTGACGTCTTTGAGACGTTTCGAGACTTTCATCGCCGGGTAGAAACACAATATGGCACTAATATTAAGTGCTTACGGTCTGACAATGAGACAGAGTATACAAATAAGAAGGTTGCTGAGTATTTATCCACTCATGGAATACTATACCAAACTTCATGTGCCTATACACCGGCACAAAATGGTGTGGCCGAACGGAAAAACAGACACCTGCTGGAGGTCGCACGGACGATGATGCTGGCTATGAATGTCCCGAAACACTTATGGGGGGCAGGCGATTTTAACGGCCTCTTATCTCATCAACAGAATGTCATCTCAGGTATTGGGCTGGAAGACACCGTTGGAGATGCTTACTGGTGCAACCACGTACACTGTTCCACCGAAAGTATTTAGGTGTGTATGTTTTGTCCAAGATAATAGGCCAGGAATTGGCAAACTGGATCCTAGAGCGGTTAAATGTGTTTTTGTCGGGTACACGACAACTCAGAAGGGATACGCATGTTGGAGCCCCGTTGAGCGGAAGCTGTTTGTAAGCATGGACGTTACATTCAGAGAACTGGAACCAAATTATGGTTCAGATGACGGTTCAGCGTTTGGTGACACACCTAACACAGAGGGTGTTAGATGTGAGGGAAAGAAAATAAGCCCATCTGTGGTGGTCGGATCGGTCCCATGTCCGGTCGTAGAAAACTTGACGAAAGGGGGAGAAAAACTGGACGAAAGGGGGAGAAAGCAGTGAATCCGATACAGAAGATGAAGAAGATACATATGTTAAACAGGGGGAGCAGCAGACAATAGAAAAGGAGCTTCATGTCTACAGAAGGAGACAGCAGAAGTCCAGTACTGTGCCTGTACCATGCTCCGTGCCTACTGTACCAAGTCCCTCGTCTACTCCTGCTCCAACTCTTGAAGATGTTGCCCCCGCACTGAATCAATCTGATTCTGATGCGGATCTCTCTGACTCTGATGGTATGATCTCTCTACCACCTATTGCTCCCTTAAGGAGATCTTCTCGCATCAATGCGGGTAAGGCTCCTAGTCATTTTGATGATTATGAACATGATATTGCCAACTACCTGTCTTATTCTAACATTTCTTCGAATTATCGAGCCTTCATTACATCATTAGACTCTACTTCGTTGCCCAAAAGTTGGCAGGAAGCAAAGAAAGATCCAAGGTGGAAAGCTCCAATGATGGAAGAACTTGGGACACTGGAGAAAAATAAGACGTGGGAGCTGGTTCCACTACCCAAAGGGAAGAAAACTGTAGGATGCAAATGGGTGTACACAGTAAAGGAGACGTCAGAAGGAAAAGTGGAACGATACAAGGCAAGGTTGGTTGCAAAAGGATACACACAATCATATGGCATCGACTATGATGAGACGTTTGCTCCAGTAGCCAAAATGAGCACCGTAAGAACTCTGGTCTCCATTGCAGCAAACTATGGGTGGAAGCTATACCAGTTAGATGTGAAGAATGCCCTTCTCCATGGGGACCTACAAGAAGAAGTGTACATGGAACTCCCGCCAGGGTACTACGCTATAGAATCAGACGGAGGGACATCGCATGAAAAAGTGTACAAACTGAAGAAGTCGCTATATGGACTCAAGCAATCTCCTCGAGCCTGGTTTGACAGATTCAGAAAAGCTGTTACAGGCATGGGATACCATCAAGCAAATGCAGATCATACGGTCTTTCTTCAGCATGCAAGAGGCCACATCACTATACTTGCTGTATACGTGGATGATATAGTAATCACCGGTAATGATGAAGTCGAGATCGCTAAGCTGAAGTCAAAACTCGCGAAGGAGTTTGAGGTAAAGGATTTAGGAGCGATGAGGTACTTTCTAGGTATCGAGATGTGTGAAGGCGAACAAGGAATTGTTCTCTCACAGAGAAAATACGCACTAGATCTGCTGAAGGAGACAGGGATGCTGGAATGCAAAGCAACAGCCACTCCAATTGACCAGAAGTGCAAGTTAGGAGCAGAAGCAGGAGAGCCAGTTGATCGTGAAAGATATCAACGACTTGTAGGGAGATTGATTTATCAGGGGCATACTCGCCCTGATATCTCATTTGCGGTGAGTGTAGTAAGTCGCTACATGCATGATCCAAGAACGGGTCATATAGATGCAGTGTTTCAGACCTTGAGATATCTGAAAGGGACGCCGGGGAAAGGACTATGGTTCAAGAAGAATGGATGTATAGAAGTTGAGGGATACTGCGATGCAGACTGGGCGAGCTGCATAGACGATAGAAGGTCTACCACGGAATATTGTGTCTTTGTAGGAGGAAACTTGGTCTCATGGAGAAGCAAGAAACAGTCTGTGGTAGCACGGTCTACAACTAAAGCAGAATACAGAGCAATGGCTTTAGGAGTGTCGGAGTTGCTGTGGGTGAAAGTTGCTGACAGAATTGAAGCTGGACAAGGGAGCACCGTTACGTCTTCTGAGCGATAGTTAAGCTGCAATAAGTATAGCTAACAATCCAGTTCAGCACGACAGAACGAAGCACATCGAGATCGATCGATTCTTCATCAAAGAGAAGCTGGAACAAGGGATACTGAAGATTGATCATGTTCGCTCAGAAGAACAAGTGGCAGACTGTCAGACTAAGGGTCTTAGTTCATTAAGTCTGTCGAAGCTATGTAACAAGATGGGAATGATTAATATCTATCGCCCATCTTGAGGGGGAGTGTTAAGAACTAATAAGGGATTTAGTCCCACATTGGAAAATGTAATATGAAGAGGAGCTAGACTCCCTATAAGTAGTGGAGTAGCCAATCAATAAAACACACAACTATTATTCTCTACATCTTGTTTAATGGTCCTGTCAATGTGAGGACAAACTGCCCAATCTCACTTGAGATACATCATAGTTGTTAACGTTAGAGTTGCAGGGAATCCTATAAAGTGCCGTTTTTGGTATCCTAAATGTTTGTAGTATATTATCAACTTCCTCTTGTTTAATGTTCCTTTCAATTTTATGACAAAGTGTCCAATCTCACTTGAGATACATTATATGTTTGTTCACGTTTTGAGTTGCATGAATCCCATAATGAGTCATTTTTGGTATCCTAAATGTTCTTAATGTATTATAAACTTCGCCTTGTTTAATGTTCCTGTCAATTTTATGACAAAATGAGAAACATGTGATCAGTGCAATATAAATTCATAATACTATTGATGGAGAAAACTTGGATTTTCGGTTATTTTGGATTTCTTTAGTATGTTTGTTAGGAAAAATCAAAATAAAGAGAATTTTAACTTGAGTTGGTTGGGGTTAGTTAGGGATTGACTTATCTTATGGATAAGAACTTAGAGATTTAGTTTATCTTCTTTTGATTGGTTTCTAGCTTATAAATATTTTTTAATTGCATAATTTATGAATTGAGAATGAGAAATCTATTTTGAGTTTATATGCGCGATGCCAAAACTTTAAAGTGAATCTCTCTATCAAAGTTGCTTCTCCGCTTTCGATGTTGTCGTTTTCAACGCTGCTTCTTCGCTTTCAACGTTAACGTCTTCAATGGTAATCATATTATTATTTTGCATTTCTATTTTAATTTTTAAGGCAAATTTATAATAGTTGTTGCTCACTTTTCAATTAAAACTTCCGCACTCAAATCTTCTCAAATTCCTAATTTCGTACTAATAATTTATTTTAGGTCTTCGTCGTGCGTCAACTATTCTAACTATTCTCTAAATCCTGTCACTTTTGAAACTAAACAAATCCTAGTAAGACTCTATTTTGGTTCACCTTTAATTTCAAAAGAACTACTATGAAAAAACCATGAACTTCTAAAAATATCTAGATATAAAATTTTGTTAAATCAATTTAATTATTAGACAATTATATTAAATTAAATGTAATTTTGTTTGTTAGTAACGTTGAGATTATTATTATTAATTCATTTTTTTCTAAAAATTTGAATCCAAATTTTATTGCTTAGCAGCCCCCTAATTAGTTTCTAATTAATTTCCTATTTAATTATTTTTTTTTTTTTTTTGAAATCTCACACACACAATTGGAGGACTCGAACCTTGCCGGTTCCTCCGGGTGTCCGCTCTAATACCACTAGGCTAGAGAGCTCGGACAAATTACTATTTAATTATTATTAATTACTATACTTACATTTTCCCTCTGCAGGTCACGTCCTCCCTGTGTTCACTCCCGAGTCCCCCAAGTCCTCCACAACCATCCATCCATCCATCCAACCAGCCTCTTCGATGAAACCGCGAGAGGCTTCACATTCCCGCATCTGCACCATCACCATTCCTTACTTCACCTCCTCCAATCTCTTCTCCTTCCCCATCGATTCCACCACCACCATTAATTCAGCCTCACCATCTTCGCCCCAAGCCCCTCCCTCCCTCCACCCCCCCTAGCCCACGCGCGGACCAGAGCACCCCGAGCTCCTGGCCGTATCCTCGAGCAACCAGACCACTCCTCGTCACTGCCGACAGGCTATGGCCATGTCCTCGAGCAGTTCGACAACCCCTTTCCACCGCCGGCAAACCACTACACCCATGCAGGTCTCCTCTATGATGATCGCGAAAGAGCCCAACAGTCCACAACCCTCCCCCGTCGTCACCGACAGCTTCGGCACCCTTCTATGTTTAACGGTTGATTCCCTCGCCTCAACAGTGTAAACCCCCTCCTCTCCATGCTCCTCTAATCGAGTTTTGTGTGTGACCAGAGATGGGCTTGGCCGTCCACACGTCACAAGCAGTAACCCACCGCATGCCGACTGGTCGTCGCACCTAGCTTTGGTCTTCATAACTCCAATAGTGGCTTGCGTGCGAACCCGATACTACTCGTTGATTATTTGAGAATTTTTTTGGCCGCATTGGTACCTTCATATTGGTTTTTGGGTATCGATATTCTTTTGTGCTCGTGCCCGACACAACCGTGCCTGACATGTCGACTTTTTCCAAATGAATCAAACAAGTACTTTATTTCACAAATAATGTTATCTTTATTAATAATTGTGATTGTAACTCGTGGTTCGATACTCATCTGAGTCAGACTTGGGTGCAATCAACCGTCGGTGTCCATTTGAGTTCGATACTAGTTGTAGATAGTGTTTGCTTATAGAATCTAAAATAGTATTTATGACATCTTGTCGGTGTAGTCAAAGGCGTGCCTGCTTCTCGGTGCAGGGACAGTGCCTCAGTGTAGTCCAAGCGAGGCGTATTTTGTAAGGCGAGCATTTTCCTGAGGCACATGAAGGTTAAGGCGCGCCTAGGCGCGCTCGGAGAATTTTTATTAGAGAAATTTTGAGTTACCCCCCACTTTGATTACCCAAATTAAGGGTGCACCCCACAGTTTTGCATTAATGAAGAAATGCCCCCACTTTGGACGGAAACCGTCTAGGGCTAACGGTCAAAAGCTTTGACCCAAAATATTTGACGAAAATACCCTTCTTTCCTGTGTGTTGTCTCCCTCCTCCACCCCACCGCCACTGCCCCCTCCTCCCCGTCGTCACCGCCTCTCCCCGCTGCCACCTCCCCCCTCCCCACCGCCTCTCCCCGCTGCCACCTCCCCTCTCCCCGCTGCCACCTCCCCCCTGCCCACCGTCGGCCACTGCGACCCCCCTGCCCACCGCTGCGACCCCCCTCACCACCGCCGCCCGCTGCGACCCCCCTGCCCACCGCTGGCCGCTGCGACCCCTCCTCCCCGTCGTCACCCCCCTGCCCCCTGCCGCTGCGCTCCCCCCTTCGCCGGCCGACATCGTCCCTCCATCTGGGTCAACATCGTTGGCAGCAATAGTCTCGCAGCAACAATAGCGCGAATGGGAGGGGGCAGCGGCCGGGGGGACGGGGCGGGAGCGGGGGCGGAGGGCGGCGGGGAGGGAAGGGGGGGCGGGGAGGGGGAGCGGCGGGGAGGGAAGGGGGGCGACCGGCGACGTGAAGGAGGAGGGGGGGGAAGCAGCAGCAGTGGCGGGGAAGAGGGCGGCGGCCGGCGGGGAGGGAGGTGGGGGGCAGTGGCGGCGGGGAGGAGGAGGGGGGCAGTGGCGGCGAGGAGGAGAAGAGGGGAGAGGAAGAAGACAATGTGAAGGGTATTTTCGTCAAATTTTTTGGGTCAAAGCTTTTGACCGTTAGTCCTAGACGGTTTCCGTCCAAAGTGGGGGCATTTCTTCATTAATGCAAAACTGTGGGGTGCACCCTTAATTTGGGTAATCAAAGTGGGGGGTAACTCAAAATTTCTCTTTTTATTATTGTTTCTTTAATACTTTATTTTATATACTTTTTTCTGTTATTTATATTGTTTTATATAGTATTTTTTTATACTATTTTTTAAATTACTTTTTTACTGTTTTTGTATAATGTTTATTTTCTATACTGTGTTTTTTATATTGTTCGTGCAAACAAAATTATCACTATTTGTTTGTTTTATTTCTTACATTAGTAATTTAGTTCATATATATCATTTCCATCTTTTGATGTGTTGAGAGTCAATAAGGGACTTTTAGTCCCACATCGGAATATGTAGTATGTAGAGGAGCTAGACTCCCTATAAGTAGTGAAGTAGTCCATCAATAAAATCAACTCAACTATTATTTTCTACATGGTATCAGAGCCATAACTCTCTCTCTCTCTCTCTCCACAAAACAAAATTTTCCTCTCCCCAGCCGCCGACCCACTCCAGCCCCACCAACCCTACGCTGCCCCCTCCCATCCCACCGGCCGCTGCCCCAGCCCTCCCGCCCCCCTGCAGCAAATCCCTCCCGACCCCCCCCTGCAGCAAATCCCTCCCGACCCCCCCCTACAGCCCCCCCCCCCCCTCCAGGACCTCCCGCTCTCCCCCCCTCCAGGTAACTTCCGCCGCCCCCTACCCTCCAGGACCTCCCGCCCCCCCCCCCCCCCCCCTTCCATCCAGAAACCCTACCGCCCCCCCCCCCCTCCATCCAGGACCTCCCGCCTCCCTACAGCCCCCCCCCCTCCATCCAGGACCTCCTATTCCCCAGGAACCTCCCGAACCCCCCATCCAGAAAACCCTAGCCGCCAGGGACTCCCGCCCCCCCTTCCTAACCCTAGCACTCTCTTGCCATGATAACCCTAACCCTAGCCCTAGCAGCCCCATCCAAACCCTAACCCTAACCCTAGCCGTCCACACAAAAAAGAAAACACAAAAAAAGGCGTCTTTCGAAGACAAGTCGAGATGTCAAATTCTTTATTTGCACCGACTATGTTCCTAGATTGCGCCGTTTGGAACTAACACATGTTTATGTTGTTATTCCTCCTTCACATCGGGATCTATACAGAGAATGATCATGTCTTCTCTGGTGTCCTGACGTGTTCACTTTACATGCGCACGCCGGTGCTGGCCAAGTTAGTAGCGCATTCGTAAAGTCTGTGACGTCGAAGAAGACGACGAAGTTGGAGAAGTTGCCGACTCAAACGTCCAAGAAGACGACGAAGACGACGAATCGGGTTCACAGTTGACGAAGCCATGGATTCGATCAGTGGCAAACTGACGGCCGACGAGATGAAGGCCTTGGTTGATGATACCTTGTCAAAAAGATTAACCGAGGTAACCCCACGTGTGATCCATACTGATGTGGATCCGTCCCCTTACAAAATGGGAAAATTGGAGAAGCTGGAGACGAAGTTGGAAGGAACGTCCAACTACTTGAAGTGGTCGCGGCAGGCGATGCGGACACTGAAGGGACGTGACTTGGTTGGTTATGTCACTGGCCAGGCCAAGGCGCCAGCCGATCACTCCGCCAAGGAGTTTGCTGTGTGGGAGATTGTCAACAACGTCGTGGCTGGGTGGTTGACTGCCTCTTTAACCGACCAGGTGTCGGACAATGTCGAGGCAATGGAGGCTGCTGCTGATATATGGCAAACTCTAAAAGATATGTACTCCGGCTCCGGCAACCCTATGCGAGTCTTTCAACTGCAAGATGAACTCGATAGGGTAGCCCAAGAAGAACGTACCATCTCTGAGTACGCGGCCCTGTTGAAGAAGTACTGGTCTGATCTGGATCATTATGATCCTCTTGGGATGGAAGATGCACAAGTCGAACCGGCATTCGCGAAGTACTTTCAGACGTTCCTGGCTTATATTTCCCGGCAACGTATGATGAAATTTTTGAAGGGACTACACCCTGTATTTGAGCAGAGACGGAATATCCTCCTATCCCAACCCACACTTCCGACCTTGGAAGAAGCTATCACTGTTATGACACAGGAAGAAGCTCGACTGAAGTTGATGCCCAACAAGGGATCCTACCAGGGGGAGTAATCCTCAGTTGACAAGTCTGCCCTTGCTGCCTTCAATCAACCTTCATCTATGGGTGGTGTTTGCCACAATTGTGGTGACTCCGGACATTACATCCGCTTTTGTCCAAAACCCTTACGCAATCAGTCTAATGATCGAGGACGGGGTCGTGGAGGCCGACGTGATGGGAGAGGAGGATATGCTGGTAGAAGGGGCGAACACAAAGCAAATCTGGCGGAAGAAGGGGGAGAGCATCACCTGGCTGAAATACCCCCGCTTGAGCGGGAGTTCCTTGAGAGGTTGCGAGGCACAAAGCTGGGTTCGGCCGACAGTCCTGGGGCGTCTTCAACCTCGGGAGATCACTTCACTTTCTTTGCCCAAACCAGCACCGATGATTCTGCACGTGCTCTTGCATCTATACATCAGCCAGGATGGATTATGGATTCTGGGGCATCTCGCCATGTCACGGGGTCCCGTGGTGCGTTTCGGGAATATACTCCCCTACCATTGCCGGAGAGTATTCAGACCGCTGATGGTACATCCAGCCCTGTAATGGGTAAAGGCACTGTCGCATGCACCCCTTCCATCACTCTAACCAATATCCTTCATGCTCCGTCTTTTCCTGTCAATCTTCTATCCATTAGTGCCATTATACTTGATCTTAACTGTACTGTTTCCTTTGACATTCCTCAGGTGACTTTTCAGGAGAAAGGGACAGGACGACGACTTGGGACTGGCACATGGCATAAGGGGCTGTGGTATTTAGACAGGACTGGACTGGACAACGCATTGGCATCCTTGGTAGCAGACGCACCACCAGAAGCTTCCTGTCGCAGTGTTGAAGCCGACTTGCTACTCCACCACCAGCGTGTCGGTCATTCCTCTTTTCCAGTTATTGGTCGAATGTATCCGTCCTTATATCAAAGGGCTAATAAAGAGAAGTTATTTTGTAATGCATGTGCTTTGGAAAAACATACCAGAAGCTCGTATGTGAGCACGGGGAATAGGAGTTCAGCTGCTTTTGACATGATACATTCGGACGTATGGGGCCCTTGTCCTACGACCGGGATTAACGGCTTTCGATGGTTCGTCACCTTTATTGATTGTTATACCCGCGTGACATGGGTCTACCTTCTGAAGAATAAAAGTGACGTCCTTGAGGCCTTTCAGGACTTTCATCGACGAGTGGAAACACAATATGGCGCTAAAATTAAGTGTTTCCGATCCGACAATGGGACGGAATATACTAATAAGCGGGTTGCTGAGTATTTTTCCACTCATGGAATACTTCATCAAACTTCATGTGCTTATACTCCGGCTCAAAATGGTGTGGCGGAACGAAAGAACAGACACTTGCTGGAAGTTGCACGGACGATGATGCTGGCTATGAATGTCCCGAAACACTTATGGGGGCAGGCTATATTGACGGCCTCTTATCTCATCAACAGAATGCCATCTCAGGTATTGGACTGGAAGACACCATTGGAGATGCTTACTGGAGCAACTGCATACACTATTCCACCAAAAGTTTTTGGATGTGTATGCTTTGTCCAGGATAATCGGCCAGGCGTTGGCAAACTGGATCCTCGGACAGTTAAATGTGTCTTTGTCGGTTACACGGCGACTCAGAAGGGATATGCCTGTTGGAGTCCAGTAGAGCGGAAGATGTTTGTCAGCATGGACGTTACATTCAGAGAACTCGAACCATACTATGGTTCGGATGAAGGTTCAGCATTTGGTGACACACCTAACACAGATGGTGTTCGATGTGAAGGGGAGATAATAAGCCCAAATGTGGTCGTCGGATCGGTTCCGTGTCCGGTTGTAGAAAACTGGACGAAAGAGGGAGAGCACAGTGACTCAGATACAGAGAATGAAGAAGACGATACATATGTTACGCAGGGGGAGCAGCAGACAAGAAAAAAGGAGCTCCAAGTCTACAGAAGGAGACAACAGAAGTCCAGTACTGTGCCTATACCGTGCCCTGTGCCTACTGTACCAAGTCCCTCGTCTACTCCTGCTCCAACTCCTGAAGATGTTGCCCCCGCACTGAATCACTCGGATTCTGATGCGGATCTCTCCGACTCGGATGGTATGATCTCTCCACCACCTATTGCTCCCTTAAGGAGATCCTCTCGCATCAATGCGGGTAAGGCTCCTGCTCGTTTTGATGACTACGAACATGACATTGCCAACTTCTTGTCTTATTCTAACATTTCTTCGAATTATCGAGCCTTGATTGCATCGTTAGACTCTACTTCGTTGCCCAAGTGTTGGCAGGAAGCAAAGAAAGATCCAAGGTGGAAAGCTGCAATGATGGAAGAACTTGGGATACTGGAGAAAAATAAGACATGGGAGCTAGTTCCATTACCCAAAGGGAAGAAAGCTGTGGGATGCAAATGGGTGTACACGGTGAAAGAGACGCCAGAAGGAAAGGTCGAGCGATACAAGGCGAGGTTGGTTGCAAAAGGATTCACACAGTCATATGGCATAGACTATGATGAGACGTTTGCCCCAGTAGCAAAAATGAGCACCGTGAGAACTCTGGTCTCCATTGTAGCGAACTATGGGTGGAAGCTGTACCAGCTGGATGTGAAGAATGCCTTTCTTCATGGAGACCTGCAAGAAGAAGTATACATGGAGCTCCCGCCAGGGTGCTACGCGACGGAATCAAACGGAGGGACGTCTCAAGGAAAGGTGTGTAAACTGAAGAAGTCGCTATACGGGCTAAAGCAATCTCCTCGAGCCTGGTTTGACAGATTCAGAAAGGCTGTTACAGGCATGGGATACCGTCAAACAAATGCAGATCATACGGTTTTCCTTCAGCATGCAAGAGGCCACATCACTATACTTGCTGTATATGTGGATGATATAGTGATCACAGGTGATGATGAAGTCGAGATCACTAAACTGAAGTCAAAACTTGCGAAGGAGTTTGAAGTGAAGGATTTAGGAGCGATGAGGTACTTTCTAGGTATCGAGGTGTGTGAAGGCGAACAAGGAATTGTTCTCTCACAGAAAAAATACACACTAGATCTGCTGAAGGAGACAGGAATGCTGGGATGCAAAGCAGCGATCACTCCAATTGACCAGAAGTGCAAGTTGGGAGCAGAAGCAGGAGAGCCCATTGATCGTGAAAGATATCAACGACTTGTAGGGAGATTGATTTATCTGGGACACACTCGCCCTGATATCTCATTTGCGGTGAGTGTAGTGAGTCGCTACATGCATGATCCAAGAAAGGGTCATATGGAAGCAGTATTTCAGATCTTGAGGTATCTGAAAGGAACGCCGGGAAAGGGGCTATGGTTCAAGAAGAATGGACGCATAGAAGTTGAGGGGTACTGTGATGCAGACTAGGCGAGCTGCATAGACGACAGAAGATCTACCACGGGATACTGTGTTTTTGTAGGAGGAAATCTGGTCTCATGGAGAAGCAAGAAACAGTCTGTGGTAGCACGGTCAACAGCTGAAGCAGAATACAGAGCAATGGCTCTGGGAGTGTCAGAATTGCTGTGGGTGAAAGCGTTGCTGGCAGAGTTAAAGCTAGACAAAGGAGCACCATTACGTCTTCTGAGCGATAGTCAAGCTGCAATAAGTATAGCTAACAATCCCGTTCAGCACGACAGAACGAAGCACATCGAGATTGATCGATTCTTCATCAAGGAGAAGCTGGAACAAGGGATACTGAAGATTGACCATGTCCGCTCAGAAGAACAAGTTGCAGACTGTCTGACTAAGGGTCTTAGTTCATTAAGTCTGTCGAAGCTATGTAACAAGATGGGGATGATCAATATCTATCGCCCATCTTGAGGGGGAGTGTTGAGAGTCAATAAGGGACTTTTAGTCCCACATCGGAATATGTAGTATGTAGAGGAGCTAGACTCCCTATAAGTAGTGAAGTAGTCCATCAATAAAATCAACTCAACTATTATTTTCTACATGATGAAATCAAATCCTATTAATTGGAATTATCCTTACAAAGAACTTGGAGAATATCTTAAAACTTCAATTCAAAGAGTACTCCTGCTGTGCATATTATATATACTAGTTACTTTCACGTGCGTTGCACGTTTTAAAAAAGAAAAACTACAATATGATTGAAATATAAAAATTTAAATTGTGTTAGAATATTAGATATAATTTGAATATATTTTAGTTATGATTTATTATAAATATATTTTTGAACTTTTCGATGTGTGTTTAGTTAGACAATATCATGTAGTTAGTTTAAATATAATTTAAATTCTAAATATTTTAATTTTAGTATTTATACATATCTATGCAGTTAGGAGGATTTTAGGTTTTAATTTTATTTTAAACTACGTAAGAAAATAAATACGGGATTTTTTTTTTAAACGAAATGATTGATTAAATACACACGGCTTAGATAGCTCAATCTTGAGCCGTTTTGAAGCCCCCTTATATTAGTGTGTGTGTGTATATATATATTGTGTCACAAATGACCTCTAGCCTAGTGGTTAGGAGAGATGCATGTGGCCCAAGTGGTCAGGAGTTCGAGCCCCAGTGGAGGCGAGTTAACCACAATTATCCATTGCTTCAAAATATATATATGTATTGTGTCTCGTATCGCTCGGACGCGCACCTTAAGTGCACCTTGCGCCTTTGACTACCTTGCATCTTGTTGTATCCCTTGGATATGAAGGGAACCCATGACACGATTTTACATTTGCATTAATGCTAGGGTACTAATCTTATATACGACTCATCGTCGGGCCGATCAGAACGTGTATTAGTGATATTGTTTTGGTGCAGTTGAATTTAGTAGGATTCTCGACTTAAGACTTCATTATCATAGAGTCATTGATTACTCATAGACTACTTATGGATTTTATAGACAGTAGATCTTGACTCGACGATACGTAGAGACGACTCGCACAATCTGATTGGGTGGAGTGGACACTGACTAAGTGTCTGAGCTACTTGTACACTTGCCATTATTTGTGGTTGATAGTGTCTCGATATCATTGCTATATGTTTGTCTATCACCCTCTCACCTTGTGGCCGCTAGCGTCTCAATTACGACCGTTACACGATGTTAATTTACCCTAATTGATAGCTCATGCACGCAAAAGTTGTCCTTAAATGCATATTACTTAGATGGTTTAGTTGTAGATGTACCCTTGATAATATAAATAAGTATATTTATTTATTTATTTACTGTTGACATGTTATTATTTATATTTTTACGTCTCTTTGAGGATCTGGTTCTCTTCTAGGTTTAGGTGAGCATGACTATCATCGGCTTATCCCGATGTGTACCCTTGAGAAGCAGCGGTTGACCTCTTCCTTCGGTCTAGATATCGTTAGAGTCAATAATTTGATCTAGTTATCTCTCGCATTTCATACATTGTTCTAAATGGCGGTTGAGGCGGCCGCCTAGGCGGTAGGCAGTCTCCCTCCGCACCTCTTTGCGGTAGGCGGTGGAGTAGGCATCCAATGAAGGTTTAGCGGCGTAGGCGGAGGTGAGGCGGTGGTGAGACGAGACGGCGTAGGCGGAGCAATACCTAACAAGATATTTTGGCCAAAAGGTTTTGCAAACATTATGGGCCTATGGTTCACTTTTACAAAACTAAAACATCATAAATCTTCGTGTTCTACAACTTAGTTACGCATGGAACACCCTTAAAATATGCATATTATGCAAAAAATTGTGGTAAAATAGTAAAAATTGTCCAAAATGTATCAACCGCCTAGGCACCGCCATTTTGGACAATTTTTACTATTTTACTACAGTTTTTTTTGCATAATATGCATATTTTAAGGGTGTTCCATGCGTAACTAAGTTGTAGAACACGAAGGCTGCGCACCCGTGTAGAAAATAATAGTTGGGATGAATTTTATTGATGGACTACTTCACTACTTATAGGGAGTCTAGCTCCTCTACATACTACAAATTCCGATGTGGGACTAAAAGTCCCTTATTGATTCTCAACACTCCCCCTCAAGATGAGCGATAGATATTAATCATCCCCATCTTGTTACATAGCTTTGACAGACTCAATGAACTAAGACCCTTAGTCAGACAGTCTGCCACTTGTTCTTCTGAGCGAACATAGTCAATCTTCAGTATCCCTTGTTCCAGCTTTTCCTTGATGAAGAATCGATCGATCTCAATGTGCTTCGTTCTGTCGTGCTGAACCGGATTGTTCGCTATACTTATCGCAGCTTGACTATCGCTCCGAAGGTGCAATGGTGTCCCCTTGTCTAGCTTCAACTCTGTCAGCAGCGCCTTTACCCATAGCAATTCTGATACTCCTAGAGCCATTGCTCTGTATTCTGCTTCAGCTGTCGACCGTGCTACCACTGACTGTTTCTTGCTTCTCCATGAAACCAGGTTTCCTCCTACAAAAATACAGTACCCTGTGGTAGACCTTCTGTCGTCTATGCAGCTTGCCCAGTCTGCATCGCAGTATCCCTCAACATCTGTGCATCCATTCTTCTTGAACCACAGTCCTTTTTCCGGCGTCCCTTTCAGATATCTTAGGATCTGAAATACTGCATCCATATGACCCGTTCTTGGATCATGCATATAGCGGCTTACAACACTTACTGCAAATGAGATATCAGGGCGAGTATGCCCTAGATAAATCAGTCTGCCTACTAGCCTTTGACACCTTTCGCGATCAATAGGCTCTCCTGCTTCTGCTCCCATCTTGCACTTCTGGTCAATTGGAGTGACTGCTGCTCGGCATCCCAGCATTCCTGTCTCCTTCAGCAGATCTAGTGCATATTTCCTTTGTGAGAGAACAATTCCTTGTTCACCATTACACACCTCGATACCCAAAAAGTATCCCATCTCTCCCAGGTCCTTCACCTCAAACTCTTTGGCGAGTTTCGTCTTCAGCTTAGTGATCTCATCAGCATCATCACCTGTGATTACTATATCATCCACATATACAGCAAGTATAGTTATGTGGCCTCTTGCATGCTGGAGGAAGACCGTGTGATCTGCATTTGTCTGATGGTACCCCATGCCAGTGACAGCCTTTCTGAATCTGTCAAACCAGGCTCGAGGAGATTGCTTCAGCCCGTACAGCGACTTCTTCAGTTTGCACACTTTTCCATGTGACGTTCCTTCACCTGAATCTGACACAGAGTAGCACCCCGGAGGAGTCTCCATGTAAACTTCTTCTTGTAGGTCTCCATGAAGAAATGCGTTCTTTACGTCTAACTGGTGTAGCTTCCACCCATAGTTTGCTGCAATGGAGACCAGTGTTCTTACGGTACTCATCTTCGCTACTGGGGCAAAAGTCTCATCATAATCGATACCATATGTCTGGGTATAGCCTTTTGCAACCAGTCTCGCCTTGTATCGTTCAACTTTTCCTTCTGGTGTCTCCTTCACTGTGTAAACCCATTTGCATCCCACAGCTTTCTTCCCTTCAGATAATGGCACCAGCTCCCATGTCTTATTTTTCTCTAGTGCCCCAAGTTCTTCCATCATTGCGGCTTTCCATCTTGGGTCCTTCTTTGCTTCCTGCCAATTCTTAGGTAAAGAAGTGGAGTCTAACGAAGTGAGGAATGTTTGATAAGTCGGAGAAATATTAGAATAAGATAGGTAGTTGGCGATATCATGTTCATAATCTTTATAACGAATAGGAGCCTTTCCCGCATTAATGCGAGAAGACCTCCTTAAGGGAGCAATGGGTGGTGGAGAAAGCATACCATCCGAATCGGAGAGATCCGCTTCCGAATCCGAGCGATCCGGTGCGGGAGTAACATCTTCAGGAGTCGGGGCAGGAGTAGACGAGGGACTTGGCACTATAGACACAGGGTACGGCACAGTACTGGACCTCTGCTGTCTTCTTCTGTAAACTTGGAGCTCCTTTTCCCTTGTCTGCTTCTCCCCCTGCGTAATGTACGTATTGTCTTCTTCATCCTCCGTATCAGTATCAGTGATGTTGTCTCCCCCTTTCTGCCAGTCTGTCACGACAGGACAAGGTACCAATCCGACAACGACGTTTGGGCGTACTACCTCCCCCTCACGTCTAACACCCGCTGTGTGAGACGTGTTCCCAAACGCAGAACCTTCGTCCGAACCATAATAAGGTTCCAGCTCTCTGAATGTAACGTCCATGCTTACAAACAGCTTCCGTTCAACCGGGCTCCAGCATACGTAACCCTTCTGTGTCCCGGTGTACCCAACAAAGATACACTTAAGTGCTCGAGGATCCAGCTTACCAACACCAGGCCTGTTATCGTGGACGAAGCATACACAACCAAATACTTTCGGAGGAACGGTGTACGCAGTTGTCCCCGTGAGCATTTCCAAAGGCGTCTTCCAGTCCAGTAATTGAGAGGGCATCCTGTTGATGAGATAAGAGGCTGTCAAGACAGCCTGTCCCCACAAAAATTTAGGGACATTCATAGCCAGCATCATTGTCCGAGCCACCTCCAGCAGGTGCCTATTCTTTCGCTCGGCAACACCATTTTGAGCCGGTGTATAAGCACAAGAGGTTTGATGCAGTATACCATGAGAGGATAAATACGCAGCAAACCTCTTATGGGTATATTCCGTCCCATTATCCGACCGGAAACACTTAACACGAGCATTATACTGTGTCCGCACCCGTTGATGGAAGCTTTGAAATGCCTCGAAAACATCACTTTTATTCTTCAGCAGGTAGACCCACGTTACGCGGGTAGAGCAGTCAATAAAAGTAACAAACCATCTATAACCGTTAACACCGTTTGTAGGACAAGGGCCCCACACATCGGAATGAATCATATCAAAAGCAGCAGAACATCGATGCCCAGAATGCACATAGGAGCTTCTGGTATGTTTCCCCAACTCACAAGAATCACAAACTAACAACTCTTTATTTGTTTTTTGATATAATGACGGATACAGTCGACCAATAACGGGAAAAGAAGAATGTCCTACACGCTGATGTTGGAGGAGCAGCTCGGCTTCGACACTTCGACTTCGGACTTCCGGTCGGGCGTCTGCAACCAAAGATGCCAGTGCTCTATCCAGACCGTTCCTGTCCAAGTACCATAGACCCTTATGCCATGTGCCAGTGCCTAGTCATCTCCCCGTTCCCTTCTCCTGAAAAGTTACCTTAGGAATATCAAAGGAAACAATACAGTTTAGATCAAGGATAATGGCGCTAATGGAAATAAGATTGACAGGAAGACATTAGATAGAGTGATGGAAGGAGTGCAATCAACAGTGCCTTTACCCGTAACCGGCCTGTAGGTACCATCAGCAGTCTAAATGCTTTCTGGCGGCGTTAGAGGAGAGTATTCCCGGAACTCTCCTCAGGACCCCGTGACATGGCAAGATGCCCTAGAGTCCATAATCCAAGCTGGCTGAGAGACAGATGCAAGAGCACGCGGAGGTATACCGGCACTAGTTTGGGAGAAGTGCAGTAATCTCCTGTAGCGGACGGCACCCCAGAAATGACTTGTCTTTCACCAGAACCAAGCTTTGAGCCGCGCATCTTCTCGAGAACTTTCCTCTCAAATGGAGTGATGTTCGCCAGCTGATTGTCCCCACCTTCATCCGCCAGATGCGCCTTATTGCCTCCAGAGTAAGTGCCCCTTCCACCACCGTAGCTGCCTCGACCACCTCGTCGTCCACCGCGACCACGACCCCGACCATTCGAGGGAGTCCGTGTCGGTTTTGGGCAAAAGCGGATGTAATGTCCTGTGTCACCACAGTTGTGGCAAACGCCTCCCGTAGAAGGAGGCTGTGTGAAAGTGGCAAGAGCAGATGTGTCAACTCCGGCCTGCTCCCCCTGGGAGATACCCTTGGTAGGCATCAGCTTCAACCGTGCTTCTTCTTGTGCCATGGCAGCTATGGCGTCCTCTAATGTCGGCAGCGTCGGTTGTACGAGAAGGACATTCCGCCGTTGCTCAAACGCTGGGTTGAGCCCCTTCAAAAATTTCATCATCCGTTGTCGCGAAATATAATCCAGAAATTTCTGGAAATATTTGGCAAAAGTCGGTTCAACCTGAGCATCCTCCATGCCAAGAGGATCATAATGGTCAAGATCAGACCAGTACTTCTTCAACAAGGCAGCGTACTCAGAGATGGTACGATCGTCTTGGATTACCCTATCGAGCTCATCCTGCAGTTGGAAGACTCGCATGGGGTTACCCGAACCGGAGTACATGTCCTTCAACATTCTCCAGATATCAGCAGCTCCCTCCATTGCTTCAACGTTACCCGACACTTGGTCGGTCAAAGAGGCTGTCAACCAACCAGCCACGACATTGTTGACAATGTCCCATACAGCAAACTCCTTCGAGGAGTGATCGACAGGGGCCGTAGTGTGGCCATCAACATAACCAACCAAGCCACGTCCCTTCAGCGTCCGCATCGCCTGCCGCGACCATTTCAAGTAGTTGGTCGTGCCTTCCAACTTCGTCTCCAGCTTGTCCAACTTCCCCATTTTGTACGGTGACGGATCCACATCAGTATGGGTCACGCGTGGGGTCGCCTCCGGTAATCTCTTGGTCAGGAGATCCTCGACCAGGGCCTTCATTTCTTCTGCTGTCAACTTCTCATAGATGGAATCCATGACTTCTGCAACTGCAATCAGTGAGGTGTTGTTGTTTCCGGAGTCGTCTTCTTTGGAGTCGTCTTCGTCTTAGTCAGCTACCGGGGGAAAACAACAAAACGAGATACCTCACTGATATGTCGTAGTTTATACGACCAACTAGAACCGCGTCATGATAACGCGTTCGGACGGCTCAAGGATAACCAACGTAGTTGTGCCTCCTTGCATGAGACAAACCAGAGGTATACCAGCCGTGCAGAAACGATTGTAAAGACAACGTTTCTGAGATACGGAGATCTAAAGAGATTTCGTATTCGTAGCAGAGCTTCTAAAAAGAAGGTACTAATTCTCGAAGCCAACTACAGAGATCTTCTAAAGAGAAGAAATCTGTTTTTTTTTTTTTTTTTTTTTGGAAACAGCAAAAAGAAAACCCTAAAAAGGGTGCTGTAGCAGCAGTAAAGGGGGGGGGGTTTGGGGTTGGGGGGGGGGGGGGGGGGCGGGGGGCGGCGCTGGAGGGGGGGAAGGGGGCCGGCGGGTCAGCGGGGGGGGGGGGGGGGGGGCGCGGGTCAGCGGGGGGGAGGGGGGCGCGGGTCAGCGGGTGGGGGGGAAAGGGGGGGGGGGAAAGAGGGGCTGCTCCGGGAGGGGGGGGGGGAAAGGGGGGTCGGGCTGCTCCGGGAGGGGGCTAAAAAAAAATTTTTTTTTTTTTTGTGGAGAGAGAGAGAGAGAGTTATGGCTCTGATACCATGTAGAAAATAATAGTTGGGATGAATTTTATTGATGGACTACTTCACTACTTATAGGGAGTCTAGCTCCTCAACATACTACAAATTCCGATGTGGGACTAAAAGTCCCTTATTGATTCTCAACAACCCGCCTACCGCCGTTTAGAACCTTGATTTCATATTACATTTTTGTACTTATTCTACTCTCATAGTCTAGTGTTTATAGGTCCATGTTTCTTTATTGGGCTTATTCATACATGGGTATCGGCGGCCAACTTTACTACTTTATGTTCATTCTTGTTCCATTTACTTTCGTTGATTGAAATATAGAATTAATAGGCCAACCATAGGATATGCTTGCTAGAACATACCATAGACAGCGTATACGTATCGAGTTGGACTAGAGTCCACCAGTTGGCCATTTCCACGTGGCCCGGTCTTACGTATTATGGAGCATGACATGACATATTGCGTAAGTTGATCATTAGCAGCAGAATTGAATATGCCTCATCCATTAAGGTGCTAGATTTGGTAAAGCAGCCCAAAAGTTAACGATATCTCACATATGGCATTCATCATAATGTCCTTCAGGTTTGAGATCATTAAACTTAATCTCTCCTTTTTAGAGTCGTTAACCTAAAGTACCATAAGCTTGTAAACATGCCCTCTAAATAAAATAAAACAAGCAAGATGTTAATTATGCCTTTCATATCTTGGTATCATTAAGGTGTACGGAAGATGGATGGTCTCTGAACTTAATAAACATAGATCTTATAGCTTATTATCTTGGCATCATGTTCTAGGTGAAATTTTCTCTTAGAGAAGAAATATGCACATATATATAGATTATTGATTGTTTGGTCAAGGTATCTATATGAACTGATAACATACACGATACTGTCCAATTGTATTTGGTTGCTTAGCAAACACATGCAAGTCCCCTAAAAAAATCATCTTACCGTTGCAAATAGGATGTTGCACTGCGTCATGGGACACTATTCTATGGCTTCTTCTACACTTCCGCAATGATTCTCCTATCCAAGGTTCTAAATGGCGGTAGGCGGGTGCGCGGCGGAGAGAGTCCGCCTACCGCCTACGCCGCCTAGGCGGTCGATACATTTTGAACATTTTTTACTATTTTATTACTGTTTTTTGCATAATATGCATATTTTAAGGGTATTCCATGTATAACTAAGTTGTATAACGAAGATTTATAAAGTTTTAGTTTTGTAAAAGTGAACCATAAGCCCATAATACTTAAAAAAAACCTTTTTGGCCAAAATATTTTGTTAAGTATTGCTCCGCCTACGCCGCCTCACCTCCGCCTATGCTGCCAACCTCCGTTGGCCGCCTACTCCACCGCCTACCGAAAAGCAGTGCGGAGAGGGACCGCCTACCGCCTAGGCGGGCGCCATTTAGAACACTGCTCCTATCAAGTATATTACCCCTCAAAACGTGAACCCAAGCATATAGTCATATTACCATATGTTGATCAAGTCATATGGCTAATGGCTCCGAAGATTTGCTTCAAGAGGTTGGACATACTCAACATGATTGACAAAGATATGACATAATAGTTTTTAGTAGCAATCGCTAGAACTCGGGTGTTCGATTAAAACTGCAAAGATATCAACATACACGTACAGTACCACTTTATTCAAGTTTTGGTCAAGGACATAAATAGACATGCTATATTGCAAGCAAAAATCAGATGACTATTTCCACCGACATAAACTAAGATGCTTTCACAAATCTTTGAAGATTGCTCACCATGTAGTCTGATACAGGTTTCGGGTTAAGGGATGATGTTGAAAGTAACCAAATACAATGAGCGCTTAGCACTGGTCAGTTAATATTTCACGTTATTACATATACGAGTTATAGTGGAGGTGGTGGTGGTGGTGGTGGTGGTGGTGGGGGGTGTGGAGGAGCAAAGATCAGATTACTATTTCCACTGACATATGTTAGTGCCGGGGCACAATTTTTCGATGGAAAACAGAGAATATGAAACAATTGTAAAAACAATGTTCCAACGCAACACTTCTAGGAAGGTTGCGCAAGTATAACGAAGATCTAAAAAGATATCGTTATGATATTACGAGAATCTAAAAAGATTTCGTAATCACAGCAATCAGATCGTAGTACTTCTAAAAAGAAGATACAATCAGAGTTACTGGCAGCAACGAAGAAGGTGACTGGCGAAAGATGGAAGAACTCCTGCTGGGGTGAATGATCACCGTTGCTCAAAGCTTTATTCGTCCTACGCGAACAGCTTCCAGGAACCAGCAAGTTCGTCGGAGAACTTGGAACACTCCTGTTCTTCTGACTCCTCGGATGGACACGAACTCCCGTGCAAAAGCAACACTGGTGCGGCGCCTTTCCTCTCTCTCTCGAAGGCTACAGATCAGAACTGTGTTAAAGAACACGTCTGAATTATCTGTTTACTTGTGCTAAAGAACACTTCGTAAACTTTCTGGTGGCTTCTCTTTCTATTCTGTAACCAGCCTTGAGAGAGAGGATGCCTTATATAGGCCCTGCAGCAACTGGTCGGTTGCCACAAAGTTAGGGACGTGGTAATAACCACCCCGAACATGTAGCAACCGCCCAGAACATGCAAATGCACGTTCTGCTGCCAACTGCGCACACCTAGCGCTCCTTGCACTCTGCGCGACAGAGCGCGCACTGAACTGCGCACACTGCGCGCACTGCACGCACTGCGCACACTACGCACACAGCGCAACCAGCGCAACCCGAGCAACCCAGCACAACCCTGCGCAACCCAGCGCAACCCAGCGCACCCAAGCGCAACCTGAGCGCAACCTGGGCGCGCACCTGGGCAGCGCAACTGGGCTTGCGCACCTGGGCATGCGCAACTGGGCTTGCGCAACATGGCAGCGCAAGTGGCTCGCGCAACGAGCGCAACTACAGCGCACTATGCGCCTAGCGACGATGCTGACGTGCTAAGTGCAAAGTGCGCCAACAAAACGCCACATTATGCCTCATGAGCCCAAGAGCCCGAGTCCGAGTCCGAGTCCGAGTCCGAGTCCGAGTCCGAGTCGCTAAGCCCCTCCCATGGAAATAAATTTTCCAAGAGCAAAAAGCATGAATACTTTTATTGTTGATTTAGTCCTTTTCCCATTAGAAAAATAATCCCACATGGCACACCCATGTGCACTTCCACACCACATG
Source organism: Iris pallida (assembly GCA_029216955.1). Classification (NCBI taxonomy): domain Eukaryota; kingdom Viridiplantae; phylum Streptophyta; class Magnoliopsida; order Asparagales; family Iridaceae; genus Iris; species Iris pallida. The sequence goes on from JANAVB010030819.1 coordinate 1,630,179, forward strand.
TGCATCTCTAAAATAGGAAAGCTATTATATAGAGATACAACTCCTTTGGTCTAGCCGATGTGGGACTAAAATTCACTTAGAAAAAGACCAAACTCCAACAATCCCCCACATATCTCTATATATATGCGTATAAGTGTTCCCCACAGTAACTGTCCATCATGCATTAGGAGAGATGTCGCTTACGACTTGAATCTTCCCGTGTGGGTCAAACAACAGACTATAATACAAGAATGGACTAAGCCTTGAATTCTGCATCATAGCTGAAATTCTTTCCACTGGCATAATGTAGTTATGTGTGCCTCTGGCTACACATTAAAGGCCCTGTGCCAGCCTGGTTTCAGTGTATAATTTTGGGCGTCTACAAGTTTACCCTCAAGAGACGGCCTGATATCTCTTTGTCCATACACTATAGGTGAGTTCATTATAAAGAGACAAGGCATGAAGCGCTTTGCGCTTCCCTTGCGGTGCTACGCCGCCATGACATGGCTTAAAGCCGAGGCCTTACCCCGTACCGGGAACCTCATCGTAATGTCATACTATTGTAGCATGAGGCAACCGCCTCTTTGTAGTGCCAAACTACCCAGCATGAAGCCTTAGGCTCCCTTGCGGTGTTACGCCGCAACGACATGGTTTGCAAGGCCGAGGCTTTCTCCCTAACCGGGTACCTCATCGTGGTGTCGTGCCACTGTAACATGAGGAACTCCTCCTCTTTGTAGTGCTGACTACACCCCTCTTTATTTTTTAACATACAGCATTAGGCTAACTGCCTATTTGCGGTGCTACGCCGCTGTGACTTGGCCTGCAAAGCCGAGGCTTTATCCTATTACTGGGCAGCACCCCACATATAGGAACCTCATTGTGGAGTCACCCCACTGTAGCATGGAGTTTCACTCCTTGTAGTGCTGCTCTACCGTGCCTCCTGTAAAGCACACCAGGCATTCACTCTGCCTGAGAACTCATTAAGGCAATTAAGCCAACCTTCCAACAGGAACCGTTTTCCACAGAAAACAACAGTAGACAACAGTGGTTATAGGTCCGTAACCTCTCCATGCCCAATAGAACATGTACCCACCGTTCCTGATATTCTTCCGATTAGTGGTCCTCCCTTGAACCAAAAGCTAGATGCCTAGTAGATAAATCTTTGAACTAATAGCATAAAACTTTATGGTAGGAATACAATAATACAATATCAGAATGCCTTCAAGCCCATTTTACAAGCTGTGTCATCGACCAGCTGGCGCTTGAGGCCCTTGGTGAATGGATCCGCCAGGTTCTCCTGACTCCGAACATCAATAACTGCAATAACACCTCTTGATAAGATCGTGTACTGCCCTGTGCTTCAACCGCACAGTCCTCTTCTTCCCGTTGAAGAGGTCATTTGATGCCACCGCCGCAGTCGCCTGGTTGTCGCAGTATATCGGTATCGCCGGTATTTGCGCCCCAACCATTGGAAGATCATACATGAGCTCCCGAAGCCATTCTGCTTCCTCGGCTGCGGTATCAAGTGCAAAGAACTCAGATTCCATGGATGACCGCGAGAGCATAGTCTGCTTCTTCGACTTCCACGATATAGCAGCTCCACCCATTGTGAAAATGAATCCACCTGTAGACCTCTCGCTCTCCACCTCTGAGCACCAGCTGGCATCACTGAAGCCTTCCACTACCGGCGGATCTCCGCTGTAGTACAGTACATATGTCTGAGTCTTCTTGAGATATCTCATAACCCGTTTCACAGCTTTCCAGTGTTCAGCACTTGGGTTGCTCGTGAAACGACTCAGCATTCCCACGGCGAAAGCTATGTCAGGCCTTGTGGCATTAGTAGCATACATCAAACTTCCGATTACGCTTGCATATTCCAGCTGCCTGACGCTTTCCCCTGAATTAGGCTTCAGCTTCAGATCACACCTGTACGGCGTATCGATCCCTGGAAGATCCCGATACCCATAACGAGTGATCATTTTCTCAATATAATGAGACTGTGACAGCACTAGTCCAGTGTCTGTCCGGATGATCTTGATCCCTAAGATCACATCAGCTTCCCCCAAGTCCTTCATACTGAACTTGCTTGAGATGAACTTCTTTGTCTCAGTGACAACTAATATCCGTACCTAGGATAAGCATGTCGTCCACGTACAGACAAACGATCACACCTCTTCCATCAGCGAACTTCGTGCAAACACACTTGTCCGTATCGCTGACCATGTAGCCATTTGACCTTATAACTTTGTCAAACTTCTCATGCCACATCTTGGGAGCATGTTTAAGACCGTACAAGGATTTCACCAACTTGCAGACTTTGTCTTCAAGACCCCTGATGACAAATCCCTCTGGCTGTTGCATGTAAATCTCTTCGGTCAGCTTGCCATTTAGGAAAGCCGTATTCACATCCATCTGATGTATCACCATCTTATGTATCGCTGCGAGAGCAATCAACATTCTGATGGTGGTTATCCGGGCTACTGGAGCATACGTGTCAAAATAGTCAATCCCCTGCTTCTGAAAAAACCCCTTGGCTACCAACCTAGCCTTGAACTTGTCAATAGTTCCGTCTGCTTTCATCTTCTTCTTGAAGATCCATTTGCATCCGGTGGGTTTCGCTCCTTCAGGAAGATCAACCAACACCCAAGTGTTATTTGAGGTGATGGAATCAATTTCATTGTCAATCGCCTCCTTCCAGAAAACCGCGTCTCTGGTCTTCATCGCCTCATCATAGGTAAGCGGATCAGCTTCCACATGATAGGTGACAAAATCACTTCCGAAGTCCTTCGGCCTCCTCACTCGCTTCGTTGACGGCTCAGCGAGATCTGGTTCAACCGTTGTTTCAACAACATCTTCTTGGACCACATCTTCATTGAAGACCTGCGCACCCTCATTGTTCTCCGGAACATCCGCAAGAACAATATTCTTGTGCCTTGCAAATTTGTTTTCAAAATATTCTGCGTCGCGAGATTCAATAATATGATTTGACTCAATATCAAGAAATCTCCGAGCATCACTCTTCTCGACATACCCCAAGAAGATCGTCTTTGTAGTCCTTGTCCCAAGCTTCTGAATCTTCATATCTGGAAGCTTGACATACGCCAGATACCCCCACACTCGAATGACATTCAAATTAGGTCTGACCTTGAACCAGAGTTCATGAGGAGTAACGTCAGAAGTTGCATGAGGCACTCTATTTAGAATAAAAGTGGTCGTCAATGCAGCTTCTCCCCAGTAGCACTTAGGAAGACCAGCAGTCAACAACATCGAGTTTATCATTTCTGTCAACGTCCTGTTCTTCCTCTCAGCTACTCCGTTTGATTGAGGAGAGTACGAAGCCGTAGTCTCATTGACAATTCCATGTTCTTTGCAGAACGATGCGAATTCATGAGACCTGTACTCCCCATCTCGATCACTTCTTATCCTTTCGAGTTGTTGTCCAGTCTGCCGCTCAGCTTCGGCTCTGAACTCCTTGAACTTCTCGAATGCTTCGTCTTTAGCCTTCAGCAAGTAGACGAACGCATACTTTGAGAAGTCATCGATGAAGGTTATGAAATACTTCATCCCGGCCTTTGTAGAGAACTGTTTGAAGTCACAGATATCGGAGTGAACCAACTCCAGAAGATTTGTACTTCGATTAACCCGAGGAAAGGGTTTCCTTGTGATCTTTGTTTGAGCACAAACTTCACATTTCTCTACCTTACCCCCACACTTGGAGATAAGTCCTAGACTAGACATTCTGTTTATTCGTTTACAATGAACATGTCCTAGCCTATTATGCCACAACTCAAGAGTATAAGCAGAATGAGTGACTTCATTAATCACATTAATTACATTGGACTGATTTACAAGCTGAATTTTGAACATTCCTTCGGTATAAAAAGCTTTCCCGAAATATGTTCCCTTGATAGACATCACCATCTGGCCAGCATTAATGTCCATCCTGAGGCCTGCTTTGCAGATTATGCCTCCTGAGATCAGGTTCTTGGCGATAGCAGGTACGTGCTTCACGCCTTGAAGCGTCAGAGACTTCCCCGAAGTCAGCTTCAACACCACCGTCCCGATCCCGAGCACTTCAGCTTGTGCCTGGTTCGCCATCATAACCACTTCAGAAGTAGGTGTATAGGTGGTGAACCACTCCTTACTGGAGCAGACATGGCAGGAGGCTCCAGTGTCTACCCACTAGTCAGAGTCAGTCCTTACCGCATCAACTTGTGCAATCATAGCAACAACATCAGTGATCATAGATACCTTAATAGGTTCTCCTTGCTCTGATTGCTTGGTCTTTGCTTTGTACTCATTCTTAAAGTGGCCCTTCTTGCCACACTTGAAGCAAGGCATTTGAGACTTTGGATTCTTTTTCTTGATAGAAGTTCCTTTGACTTTTAGATTGTCAGTCCTTCTTCTTGCTGTGGAAAGCCGCCTGCTTTCCCCTTGGTTCCTTGATCTGAACCAGATTGGCGTTAGCCAATTGCTTGGACAGTGTGTCCACCTTCAGTTGAGCCCGCATCTGGTCCTCAACATATATTTCCTGCAAGAGATCTTCAAGACTGATCTCAAGCTTCTTCCTATGCATGTTTGCATAGAACTTGCTCCACCCAGCGGGGAGCTTTGAGACAATCCCTCCAACAACAAACTTGTCGGGGAGAGGCATCGCGTCGTCTTCCAGCTTCTGTCGCAGTTTCAGGAACTCCTTCACCTGCGGCAGCATAGACTTTTTGTCCTCAAAGAACCACTTGTGATATTTTTCAACCACAAATATTTTACTGCGGTTCTTGTCTTCTTCGTAGAGTTTTTCTAGAGACTCCCATATGTCTCTAGCGATATTCTTCTTAGAATAGGATTCTGCAAGGGAATCCTCCATAGCATTCAGGATAAGCAGCCTGCAAATGCTATTTTCTCTTCTCCACTTGGCCTGAAGTTTAGTAGCCGCAGAGATTGCGGCAGCAGACCCAGTATCTGGAACAGTAGGTTCCTCTTCAAGAAGCACGTGATCCACGTCTCTGAGTTGAAGAGTAAGAAAAACCTTTCTCTTCCAGACTTGATAATGCTCTCCATCAAACTTTTCTAATTTGCAAAAGTCAGTATTGAGGAGTGAAGCATTAACGTTTTCCATCGTAGCAATAAAGCTTTGAGATTGTTAGTGCCGGAGCACAATTTTTCGATGGAAAACAGAGAATATGAAACAATTGTAAAAACAATGTTCCAACGCAACACTTCTAGGAAGGTTGCGCAAGTATAACGAAGATCTAAAAAGATATCATTATGATATTACGAGAATCTAAAAAGATTTCGTAATCACAGCAATCAGATCGTAGTACTTCTAAAAAGAAGATACAATCAGAGTTACTGGCAGCAACGAAGAAGGTGACTGGCGAAAGATGGAAGAACTCCTGCTGGGGTGAATGATCACCGTTGCTCAAAGCTTTATTTGCCCTACGCGAACAGCTTCCAGGAACCAGCAAGTTCGTCGGAGAACTTGGAACACTCCTGCTCTTCTGACTCCTCGGATGGACACGAACTCCCGTGCAAAAGCAACACTGGTGCGGCGCCTTTCCTCTCTCTCTCGAAGGCTGCAGATCAGAACTGTGTTAAAGAACACGTCTGAATTATCTGTTTACTTGTGCTAAAGAACACTTCGTAAACTTTCTGGTGGCTTCTCTTTCTATTCTGTAACCAGCCTTGAGAGAGAGGATGCCTTATATAGGCCCTGCAGCAACTGGTCGGTTGCCACAAAGTTAGGGACGTGGTAATAACCACCCCGAACATATAGCAACCGCCCAGAACATACAAACGCACGTTCTGCTGTTGACGTGCTAAGTGCAAAGTGCGCCAACAAAACGCCACATTACGCCTCATGAGCCCAAGAGCCCGAGTCCGAGTCCGAGTCGCTAAGCCCCTACGGGGCTTAGCGACCATGGAAATGAATTTCCCAAGAGCAAAAAGCATGAATGCTTTTATTGTTGATTTAGTCCTTTTCTCATTAGAAAAATAACCCCACATGGCACACCCATGTGCACCTCCACACCACATGTGCATCTCTAAAATAGGAAAGCTATTATATAGAGATACAACTCCTTTGGTCTAGCCGATGTGGGACTAAAATTCACTTAGAAAAAGATCAAACTCCAACAACATAAACTAAGATGCTTTTCTCACCATGTACTCTGATAAAGGATTCAGGTTAAGGGAGGATGTTGAAAGTAACCAAATACAAGGAGCGACTTAGCAATGGTTCAGTTAATATTTCGCGTTATTATAAATAAACATGCTATATTGCAAGCAAAAATCAGATGACTATTTTCACCGACATAAACTAAGATGCTTTCACAAATCTTTGAAGATTGCTCACCATGTAGTCCGATACAGGATTCAGGTTAAGGGATGATGTTGAAAGTAACCAAATACAATGAGCGCTTTGCACTGGTCAGTTAATATTTCACGTTATCACATATACGAGTTATAGTGGAGGTTGGGTGGGGGGGGGGGGGGGGGGGGGGGGGGGGGGGGGGGGTTGGTGAGGGAGAGAGAGTCAGAGAGGAGCAAAGATCAGATTACTATTTCCACTGACATAAACTAAGATGCTTTTCTCACCATGTACTCTGATAAAGGATTCAGGTTAAGGGAGGATGTTGAAAGTAACCAAATACAATGAGCGACCAGCAATGGTTCAGTTAATATTTCGCATTATTACATATACGAGTTAAAGTGGCAACTATAAGTATTACTTTAGCATGGTTGCAAAACCTCTGGTTTAGAATCGGTGGGGTGGAAGGGGGGTGGGGAAGGGGCAAGCACGGGGCGGGGCGGGGGGGGGGGGGGGGGCGGCGGGACGAGAGGTAGAAAGGTGGTCTCACAAAAATATGGTTTCTGTAAAAAGGCTTCATGCTGTAGCATAAGAGAGGTCTTAGTTCTGGATGATAACCACCATACCAGAGTTTTATTTTACTTCTAATATATCAATTTGTTCCTCTGTATTATTATCTTAAACCTTTCAAATTCTGGGGAAAAAATACCATTGCAAGTATTAAGACTTAGACCACTAGAGTCTAATGTTTGTCATTAAATATCTAATAGCAAGGTTAACAATCCACAGACTTGAAACAAAGCTTTATGACAATCAAGTTTATATGTTGTACTCAGCGCTAGAAGAGACGAGGCGACAACCTACCCGCCTCGCCTAGGCGCCCGCCCAGGTCACAGATGATTATGTGCATGAAAAAATATGCAATATAGCAGACAATGCAGTTATGTACTTATGTATAAGTTATGTATTTATTACAGTATAAGATATTAAGAAGCAACAATATAGCAGTATAGAAGAACAATTGATTTGTCAAGAATAGTTGATAACTAATATACACAATTAACATTAACATTAACAGTTTGATAAATTTGTATGTACTTATAACAGTATAAGATATTAAGACGCCTTCACTGTCTTTCACTTCCCCTGGTCGACCCTAGGCGCCCATTGCCAAACACGGAGATAATTTCTCCTGGTCGAGGCGCCCTCCCCTCAACCTGGACGCCTAGGTCGCCTAGGCGCGCCTAGGCGCCGCTTGTAACAACATACTGTTTACTGAATGTTATCCACGCAACAGCACTCATTAAGTAAGTAGATTCATCCAACAATCTCAGCTTCTATGGTTAGGAATGTTAGGGTGTACTAAGATACACCTATTGAGCAGCTAAAAGTAATTCTGATGGTGAATGGAACAAAAATTAAAGGATTAAGAGGGTCAGTATCTGAATATAGACATACATGCGCAAAGATGTGAACTAAACTGGGAAGAACACATTCTAAACAACATACAAAAAAGCAGAATTGCAACCGGCAGCTTCTATTACTGTGAACTAAAAAATTGCTAAAGCTTGGAAACTTACTCCCATGGGTCGTCTCCAAGGAGAAGCATTTCGTTCTCCCTGTCGACAAATACAAGCTGCCAGCCTGATCTAAGAGGGTCTTCCAATAAACCCTCGATACCAAACATCTGACCCAGCTCCTCATGAAGCTCATGGTAGTTGTTAAACCGGGTGATGTCCAGTACCCTCCCAACTGATCCAGATTTGTAAACCTGAAAAAGTATGACATTAAAAAATGTCACTGATTTCAAGATAAAGAGTAAAATCAAAGAAATCTTGCCTGCTACCGACCTTCACAAAAGTTCTGGTAGTTGGATCAACATCTCCTGCATTTTGTAGTGTACCAGATGACCCCTCAAGACAGCCATACATAGAGTTCTGAAGATACGAGGCCACATACGGTGTTGTGGATACTTCAGTCTCATTTGCAGTTGAACTTATGAGACTAGGCACAGCACTGTTCAGGAGGGTGGATGAATCTATGTTCGCACCAAACAAGGTACAGTGCTGCGTATCTGCACTATAATTATCTGTTTCCACAGAACCATCTTTGCAATGAAATGGTGGGATTGAAGTGGAATTACTCAAAGGGTTGACCTGTGGGCTTAAAAACTTTGATTCCCATGGTTGTCGACTCTGGTTACTCATCATGGACTGACCAAGATTTGAAAAGTCCAATATATTAGAACCACCCTCTTGGTAAGGATAACCTGACATATTTTGAGCACAGCTAGATGTTAAAACTGGTGTATAGTTTGGGCTGAGATCAGAAAAACCTAACTTCTGGCCTAGAGTTGGGGAGAAGGGTGATTGCTGCTGCTCTATGGGATTGCTAGAAATATGAAATGTTTCTGGATAACCATGTGGCTGTTGAGCTTTCTGTTTCTGCTGGTCATCATGAGACTGCTGAAAATGCTGAGTTCGCACATTATGTGTCTGACCCTCTGATACGCAGTGTGATTGAGAGCTTATCATCTGTTGTCGGTGTGCCTGCTGAGCAATTTGGTTCTGCAATAACGGGTTGCTTATGCAGGATTGTTGAGGAAATTGGAAAGGTGGTTGGAATTGTATAAATTGTTGCTTCAAAGAATCTGCACCTCCCATGTCCTGCAGAGCTGCAGCAGCCATCGCTTGGTACTGATCATGACTACTGCCAAGTTGTAGCGGTTCAAGCCTCTGTTGGACCCAGGGGCTAATAACAGATGACTGGAAATTCAAGGGGCGCAGACCTCCTGCTGCAGCATTTCCCCTTAACCACATGAAGGCATTGTTCCCTTCCTTGTAATCTGGTATAGGAATGACAGAAAGAAACAATAATATGAGCATTGATGACTGATAACAAAAAACTTAAATTTGTCGAGGATCAGTTATCGGGTTCCATTTAAACAAAGTGAACCATTAAAGTATGGCCATCCATGATGACATTACATTACAGTCAACTGATGGTTGCAAAAGTTACTACATCAGGATGGATCCTACGAATCAGACATGTTCCACTATTCAGTTAGAGTCGGACCACCACAATCCTGAATTTAGTGACCCATGTGAAAGCAATGAAGTACTGAGCTTCCACTGGAGAATGTTATGCATAATCTTTGGGAGCTGCTCCCATGGTCGGCCTGGCCCAGGGTGGCCAGGGCGACCGCCCAGGGCCCACGAATCATGAGGGCCCAAAAAAATATTTTAAACATAAATATATTAATAATTTTGTATCCAAATTAGAACTAGTAGGTACTATGGGCCCCTCTTGACACAAAGCTATTGTGGTGTAGTGGCTAGTATGTTAGACTTGTATACTAAAGCCTAAAGGTCCTTAGTCAAATCTTGGTTGTAACTTTTTCTAATTTTCTTTTTTTGTAGCTTTTTAATATTTTTACATTATGTATGGGGCCCTATTTAAAAATTTGCCCAGCCCCCTATGAGCTCAGGGCCAGCCCTGGCTGCTCCCAAACAAGAGAATGTTCATTCGAGTTTCCTGAAATTACCACATCTATTGCCAGAAAAATTAAAGCAATACGCAAAGTGAAAAGTACACTGATGATATCATTTTTTGTGAAACATCTGCCATATATAATACACATACACTGAAGAAAGTTCTTCTATTCAACTTTATAATACGTAATTTCCTCTTTAGCCATCTATATTTCCGTTGCTCATTAGAAAGTTAAAGAAAAGATATACAAGATATAATGTGATGAATATAAACAAATGTTTAATATATTGACCAAAGAACCGAAGGACTCCATAATGTGAAGAGAAATACCTTGCAGTGAGGACATTCCAGGATACCAAGGTTGTTTAAACCTTAGAGGAAACAATGATGGATACATAGGAAATGTCGTAAGAGGCTCAATCTCCCATAGTGATACTCTAGGCTGTCTATCTCCAGCAGTTGATTCATCCCAACCAACCTGTGTTTATTGAAGTGACACTTTAACATCATTAAACATATATATACGTATATAGTGAAGAAACTTGAACAAGAGAAAAACCGTGACATAAACTCTTAGCAATCATAGGAGGCATTAATGGACCAGTGAATACAGACAACGGATTTATGTTTAAACATCTTTCTTACCTACTTTTTTCAGTATGTGACAAATACCCCTTTTGTAGATATGCTTTTCTACTAGATCTATCTGCTACACAGCGGAAAATCACATAGGGTGCCTATGTGAGGTTGCATTTACCATTAAGGCCTTATATAGTGAGAAAACTAATTTCTTCCACTTACTAAATCTGTAATATAAAGCAAAAAGTATGGTGGCTTTCTCTTCCAACCAAGAGCATATATTTTTTCCATATCGACGGCACTATTTGGCCAGTGGAATTGGCCCGCGGCTGTGACCACAGGCCACGTGTCAGCCCCCCATTGGAAGGGGCCCTGGGTTTTCCAGGGGTGGGCCCCGGAGCTTGCACGGGGCTGCGGTCACAGCCTGAATATAATAGCCATAAGTTTGTGATCTGTTAACAGCGAGCATACAACTCACAGCTACATCTCATCTCCAGTCCCCAGACGTCCAACCTCTTCACTTGAAAAGCTTCATCCATGCATTGACCACACACTTGGCTTGTAATGCTGCCACGAACAAAGTTGAACTCTCCTCGATGCTGAGTAGCTTGGACCATGAATTCCTTCTCGTCCTTCACTGGCCAATTCTTCCCTCACGTCGCTAGTAGATAAAATCTCATCCTTCGCACACATCCAGTGGGACCACCTTTGCCATCATATGATCTCATCGATGTACTTGTTTGTGATGGCAAATTTGAATAGGTGCTTCTTGTAATATTTAACTGAACATCCTTCACAAACCACCCTAGTCTGTACAACTTGGAAATATGCACTGAAATTTCTAGCCTCATCTTCCCAACTATCACTTCCTAGAACAAAATTTTCAGATGGACGAAATCATGATCACCTAGATGTGATTGTTCTTCATCTGAAGCTTCACGTGAAAAGAGTTCCTTACCTCAAAAATGGATGTTAATCTAGAAAAGGCTGTTAGTGAAAGCTTCTATACAAGTTCAATATTTAGTGGCAACTCCATTAAGTTCATTAATTAGTGGCAACTCCACGTTGATACCTTCTTTGTAAACGTCTCAAATCATCAGGATTAACTCGGGATAAAAGCGCCAATAAGTAACCCCGTCGTAATAAGTAGCCTTAGCATGTTCCTTACAACTAAATTCCTGGCAAAGGAGACCTCTATGGTCCTCTCCTTAGCCTTCTCGATGTTGGTATTATCAATCTTATCTTACTTCGGCTTGTGGTTCTTCGCCTCGATTGCAATAGCCTTTCGGCTAGCCTCCTCGAGTTTATTGATACTAACAATCTGAGTGGTCTAACCACAAACAGTTTGAGTTATTTCTGGATCACCTCATGTAACAAAGCACTTCATCAACGTAGAATAAATTATTTGTGGATTACTACATAAATGTAGGATGGTCATCGATTGAGACTCTTGGCACACATGCTTATGGAACTTGGTGGTTTATCTTAAAGAGCGTACTTCCGCTCCTACCACAATTAGTGATACATAATCAATTGCTTTTCTTCGTGGCCGATTGGGCCATGGCTGTCTAATTGCTCCCTGACAAGGCTTGTGAAAGTCTTAAACTTTGCCACTTTGTGACTCCTCATGTAAGAGTTTCACCACGTGAGGCATAAATTGAAAGATTTAACCAGACAAAACACCTGTCTTGCAGATGGTGACATACGTCTCAAGTTAATCGATCTACAAATCTAATCTCTCTGCACCATCATAAGTGGACCAGTTTAGTCTTGTTTCCATTTGAAGGTGGTACCACTGTCCTTCTTGGAAGATGACTAGCCTCAAACCACCTTGTTCTCGCATTCCTCTTCTGATCCATTCTCAGTCCCAAACTATCTCCGCAGTCCTTTTGTACAGGTGCGGCCTTCGTAGTCAGCCGATTTGGATTGGTGAGTTAAAGGACTGGTTCTTGCAAAGTCAAAGCCATAGATGCCACTCATCCCACAACTCAAGAAGTCTTTGCTATCCCCTTTATTTCTTGGAACATCCTTTTAAAGTCTTCTGATGCTTGGTTATTCGCGATGTTGGAGTATCTCCAGAGTGTAGATAACTCTTGCTAGTATGGACCACACAATGAACTCCCTAAATCCGAAGGAAAAAAACTGGAGCTTCCGTACCAATTTGGACCTAGTTTACCGAAGTAGGAAATGAATCCCTATAATCGATTGATAAAACATGGGTGACTGAAGAGAAAGAGATTAAGCAGAAGCAACACAGGCACACATGGCTATAGAGGAAGACCTTATTCTCCCAAATACTTCTACTATATCTATCGTCTTCTACCCTTTGAGAATAAGAGTAAAGACCCAACACTCGCTCCCACAATGAATAACAATGGCTAAATGACTCCTCCTCACAGCCATCAAATACTAAACCTAAGGAATAAGACTAGTTGCCTACTTACAAAGATCCTAACCCTTGGATTAATCTCGACGTCCTCGGATGACGTAAATATATAAAATAAGAATTCTACAAATTCCCCGAAGTTAGGTGTGGACGCAGACTAGAATCCATGTCAGTTAACAAGGCAGCTAACTGATCTGGATAGAACCTGGAACATGTCCAGGCTCGGCCGGCTCTGATCAACTTGTCAGCTAACTAGGGGTGAGCGTTCAGTTTATTGAGCCTAAACCGAACTGAAATAGTCAAAACCGAATAAACCAAAATTCTAAAAATCCAAAACCGAAAACGAACTGAAATTAGCCAAAACCGAAACCGAACAAAATAATCAATTCGTTTTGTTCGGTTGGAATATTTCTATTGTTTAATGGGTCGGGTCCAAAGTTGGAATCGAGGTTAAATTATATTAAAAATTATAATTTTTCTACACATTTATTGTATTTTAAAGTTGCATCCATAGTTAGACTAATTGTTAAATTATCAAAGTTGGACTTCAAAACATATATATAGAATTGTTGTTTTCAAAATATACACATTTTTAATCACAAAATATGCATAAAATTGAGACTACTTGCATAATTGCATAAGTTTTATTCGGTTTTCGGTTTTGGACCAAAATCGAAACTCAAAACCGAAATCCAAAACCGAAACCGAATTTTAGTATTTTTAAAATCGAAACCGAACCGAATTTTTTTCAAACTGAACCTAATCTCTCGGTTCGGTTTTCGGTCCAAAACCGAATAATGTCACCCCTATAGCTAACCAGTCTGCTAACTGCAGTATCATTTTTCATACTGTTGTTATCTTCTGCTTATCCAAGTTTTCTTCCATCAGCTTCTACCAATAATAAGATCCTTCTAGATCAATTTATGATTCTCCTTATGGGATTGACATATATAACATCTCAATATATATATATATATATATATATATATATATATATATAAAAGCATTGTCTAAAGTGCTCAAAGTCTTGGAGACATAAGAACTCGAAAAAACTGGATCGGCGGTTCGAATCCCCATGACAATGCTATGCCCTTAGTTAAAAAGGTGGAGGAACCGGGATATTTAGATAGCGGTTGATCGAGAGTTAGACCTGGAGTAACGGATCTACCCGGCAAGAGGATCGTGGTGCTGACAGATAGTTGGAGTGAAGCATGCGAACTGGCCCAAGCGGTGGATCAAGAAAGGAGAGATTAACGTAACAAAAAGACCCAAGCTTAATCCTGACAATTGTAATAGTTGTGACCCAAACTACGTAATTCGAGCTGAACCTGTCTACTATATTTAGAACGCCTAAACCCGATATAAGTCGGATACTATACTATATAAAGACCGATTAACATCCTAAAAACCCTAGAAAAATTTCAATAGTAAAAAAAATAAGTTCTACAAAAAAATCTAACTTTTTTACCTTTAAATCATCCCAAAACCTAAAACTCGCATCCCTTGAGCCTTTGATCATTGCCAAGACCAATCGAGATCAAAGACACTAAGTGGCACAGCAGCCTCCCTTGGTTGTTTGTCAAGTTTGAACTCGAGAACCCACAGGGATCCGACCCGTCAGTATGCAGTAACGAGCAATTGGGGGAGTTTTTTTAATCGATTTGATATGATTTGATTCAAAATTTCCAAGATAATTTTTTAATTAAATTTCTCGTAAAATGTTATATAATTTTCTCCATGTTTAAAATTTATATCTTATTTTTAGAAAATATGAAAGTAGTGATTGAATAGAGTTTTTATAACTTTTTGGTACAAAGTATATTAAATTAGGTTCAAACTTTTCATGTAGCATATTATAATAAGTTTAGATTTATGAAAATATAAGTGCATATATCCCAGCTCACTTTCTTTTCTTTGATGCATTGTTTCTTGAGCTATATACATAATTATTGTTGGTGTTTTTGCCTTTAGACTAGGAAACACATTGGCTACACCAAATGATGAGTACCTCAATACAATGCTTTGCTTGTGTTGAGATGTGCACATGGGGTGTGGTGGGGCACGTGTGTGCATGTCGGGGTGTTTTCGTAGGAGGAAAAAGGATTAACTCCTCAAGAAAGCATTTATGCTTTTTGTCACTCGTGGGATAATTCCCTTAGGAGCTAAGCCCCAAAGGGACGTGGCAACTCGAACTCGGACACGGACTCAGACTTGGACTCAAGAGAGGAAAGCGCATGTGCCGTCGCAGGGCTGCGCGCATAAGCTACTACGCTGCTGGCTTATGTGCGCAGGAGTAGCTGAACCTGCTTAGTAGGCAGCGAGTTCTATGGGGGAGATCATTGAACCGGGTTCCCAAGGTTCGATGTTCTACAATTCCGACAGATGGATAACTGGGTACGATGGTTTGGAGCAAACAACATGAATTATTTCCATGTCAACGGGAACTCACTCACAATTGAGAATTCCCCAAGTTGCTGCAAGCAGGGTATCTGCCTCAAACAAAAATTGATTACTGAGAAATGTAGGAACCTCTCCAAAGTAGCCTTCCCCCTCGTAGTCTTGAGCAGCTCTCTATAAGGGATTTGCCAGGAATTCAAATTCAAACATTGACGTTCAATATATCAGGTGATTATGAAGAGAGGGAGGAGCATCACAAGGAAAGGAATAGTCTTCAACTAAGTCCCATGTCTCCAAAGACTCTACGTTTGGGACTGCTTGAAGCTAGTGCAGGTGCCAGTCTCCCTTGCATCATGGAAAAACTCATAATCGACAGATGTGATCAAGTCTGTCAGAAGTTCCACATCAAGAGAGAGAGATTATATTGGTGCCCCAAGCTGATGCAACTGTCGCCTTTCCCTCCCAATCTTGAAGAGCTCTATATAGAGGACAGTCCAGGAGTTGGAACTTTGTTGTCAGATATATTACTATGTGATGGTGAAGAGGTTGTGCAACACAAAAAGGGAAGCCACAATCCGTGCTCCATCGCCATGCTCGAAATTAAGATTTGCTCTATTTCAAAGAGAAGAAATTCCTGGATAAATTCTCCTCTCATTCCGAATTAACTCTTTGTACATTACCATGGCTGGCGTACATCTTCCTAAGTCTCAACCTAACATCAGTCAAGTCCTTAACAATTGAAGAATGCGAGAATCTGAAATCTATTGGGAACCACGGTGAAGATGACCATTGCGCTCTTCTCCTGCCCTCTTCCAAGAAGGAGCTTCACTTGCATATTAAAACAGTTCAAAGATATCATGGTTTTGCAAGAGAGAGAGATTTGTTTTTAAAGAGAGTGATTTGGAAGAAAAACGTTTTTTTTAATATAATTTTTTAAAAGATGTCGGCTCCAAACCCTACCTCTGCTAGGGCATCGATGTTCTCGATCGAGACGCCTCCCCCACGGCCTCCGGACCCGCTTGCCGGGGCGGTGTGAGGATCGGGAGGAAGGGGGGGTCCGGCTGACCCCTTCGCGCGGCGGCAGAGCCCCCCCCCCCCCCCCCCCCAACAGGTAGGAGGGGGCCGGGAGAGAAGGGGGGGTCGGGCGGAGGCCCCCCCAGGCTGGAAGGGGGGGGGGGGGGGGGGGGGGGGGGGTCGGGCGGATCCCCCCAGGCGGTGGTGGAGACCGCACCCCCCGGCAGGAGGGGACCGGGAGGGATGACGGGAGGGGGGGTGGGGTTGGGGTTGGGCGAACCCCCCCCCCCCCCCCGTGGTAGCAGCGGCTGCTGCGCCGGCAGCAGCAGGCAGGTCAGCGGAGCGAGCGGATCGGGGGGGCTGGGGGGGGTTTCGGGCGGACTCCCCCAAGACGGTGGGGCTGTGAGGAGAAGTAGGGAACTGACGACCAATGCATCGGACGTGTCAAACGCTCCGATGTTCGAATTCGGGTTCGGTTCTGGGTCCAAGGATGGCCGCGGCGATGACGAAGGCTGGACGACGGTGGTGAGACGCCGTCCGGGAGGGAGAAGAGGGGTCTAGACGCAGACAACGGGTCAGACGGACTCTGGTCGGATCACGAGTAGGCCGTCAAACGGCCAAGGAGGATCCCGTCGCCCGGGGGTGGGTCGGGAAGCACAGAGATAGGATGGCGGACCAAGATGACGGCGGCAGAGAAAGGGAAAGGTATTGTTGGGGTGGTCGGGAGACGGAGCCCGATGCCTTCCTATGCCACAACCCGTTCGTTCACCGATGCACCTAGGCCCAAATTTTGAAAGGACGTCTGTATGCCGGTAGGGCCAAAGAGCCCGACGTCGATGGAGTATGTGTCACCGATGAAGGTGGGAGGTGGTCTCCGAACCTACTTCCCGGCAGACGAGATTGCTGAGGTGACAGAATTCTGGCAGAACACGCTGGTGATGTATGCACTGGACAGCAAACCATTCTATGGACAGATCCGGGGGTATGCAGAGCGTGTACGGCGCTCCAAGGGGAGCATGGAAATATTCTCCAGAGAGAATGGGTTCTACTTTGATAAGTTCGGTTTGGCGGAGGACGTAACCATGATTATACAAGGAGGGCCCTGGTCCTTTGACGGGAGGCTAATTATTCTGAAGGAATGGACACCTGAGCTGCGCTGTGAGAAGGAGGTTCTGAACGCGATACCAGTTTGAATTCGCTTCTCCGAGTTTCCAGTGAAATACTGAAGCATACCCTTGCTCATAAGATTGGCCAGTCTGGTTGGCAAGCCGATCAAGGCAGATGAGGCTACGGCCTTCCGCACTAGACTCGTGTACGCAAGGATATTTGTGGAGATAAAGGCGGGGATGAAGCTCCCGAGAATCCTTGAGTACCAAGTGGCGTCCGAAGAGGTCCTAACACAGGTAGTTAAATATGATTGGGTTCCCCCAATGTGTTCCCTTTGTGAGTGTTTTAGTCACTTACCCAGTGCATGCACGACTGGAGGGAAGAATACAGCTAGGACCCCGGAGACACGGATGGAGATGGTGGACCCGGAGATGGAGACAAGTCCAGACAATGCAATAGTGACTGAAGGCATGCCAGCGGAGGACGATACACTGATGGAAGTAGCTAGCAGACCGGAGTCGAACCCCCTGCCGATACAGGAGAGTTCGCAGGTTGCGATGGTGGAGTTCACGCCCCAGAGGAGCATGGCGACCAGGAGTATGCTGACCCTTGTTAGTAGACAGAATGGGAGCTTTGCCCCTGAAGTGAACCAAGTGTATAGCAGGAAGATGCACGCCCCGTCCCCACGGGAGGATGAGCACTCCGCGGGGGGGGGGGGGGGGGGGGGGGGGGGGGGGGGGGGGCTCGATGATCAGACTGAGGCTAACCCGAATTGGGCCTTGACACTATCCAGGATACAGGCGCACCTCACTCCGCCTTCCGAGATGGTGGAGGATCTAGATGGGACGGACGAGACACTTCCCTCGGGTGTCCGTCCAGCAGATGTTCAGGGGGACCCCACGTTAATTAATTAATTTCGGTACTCTCCTGGAACATCAGTGGAGGGTGCTCTCTTGGGAGATGGAAGGAGATTTGTGGAGTCTTGAAGCGAGAGAAGTGTGACATCTCGATCCTGCTAGAGACGAAGATTAGGGGGCGATGATTTTAACACGTAGGACCCCTGTAAATTGGGGGCATATCCACAACCTGGATCTTTGTGATATGGCTAGGATCTGGGTCAGATGGAACTGTGACAGTTGGGAGGGAGAACAGGTTCTGAAGACTGAGCAGCTTATTGCCATCTCCTTTGTGAATAAAGGAGGATTCCACTTCATTCTTGGAGCGATCTATGGGCACAATGACAGGAGGCTCCGAGAGACACTGTGGGAAGACATTGCACGAGTAGGACGCATGGCGGAGCATCTGCACCTACCTCTGCTTTTTATGGGGGATTTCAACGCGATGTTGCATAGGCGGGAGAAGGTGGGGGGGGGGGGGGGGGGCGCCCGGTATCTGATCAGATCCTCTATGACTTCCAAAGGTGCCTCCTCCAGTCCGAACTGAGGGGACTGAAGAGGACGGGACACATCTGGACCTGGCACAATAAGACGGTCTGCAATAGGATTGCGTGTCAGCTTGACAGGGCTCTGGAAAATAGTGAATGGTTTAGCTATTTTTCGAACGTTGTGGCTGAGGGGCTTGCTGCTGAGACTAGTGATCACTCCACTATCCGGGTAGGCCTATCTGAGAGACCTACTTGGAAAGCCCATCCGTTTCGGTACAACAATAGTTGGTACCTCTCTGCTGGTTATGAGGAGGTAGTTATGGGAGGGTTGCAGCATACCCAGGAGGGTTCGACACAATTTCGCATGGTACACAAACTTAAACGGTCGAAGAGAGCTATTCGGGCCTGGGTGAAAACGCTGCTACGGACTCCCTTGGAGGTAAAGGAGGCTTCACTCCGAGAGGTCCAGGAAGCTTTATAGGCAGACATGATGAGTGGTGAGTTGGCGGCCAGGGAGAAGGACCTGATAGGGGAGGTCAGCATTCTGAGGCTTCAGCAGGAGTTCAACTTGGCCCAACGGGCCAAGTGTTCCTGGCTTAAGGATGGTGACCACTGCACCAGGTTCTTCTACGATGTGATCCGAACCAGACAGCACAGGAACAGCATTCCCAGACTCCTCAATGGCGAGGGAAGACTTGCCGGGGATCCGATGGAGATTCAGGAGGAGGCAGTTAGGTACTACTCAGACCTATATCATCAGTCAGATTACTCCACTACGTTCCCAGATCTAGTCATAAAGAGGCTGGTGACGCCTTATGGGAACAGTTTGCTGCTGGCTCCTGTGAGTATGGAGGAGGTGGAGGCTATTGTGATGAAGGCGGATCCCAATAGGGCCCCGAGGCCAGATGGCTTCTCTAGCGGGTTCTATAAGCGGCACTGGGACTTGCTTAAGCACCCAGTTCTGGACGCGGTACATGAGTTTTTCACGGAGGGGAAGTTGCTGAAGGAGCTGAACCACACCTTTCTGACCTTGATCCCAAAAAAAGAGGGCACGACATCTCTAGCCGACTTTAGACCTATTGCATGTTGTAATTACTTGTATAAGATAATTACACATCTTATGTGCCGGCGCATGGAGAAAATTATGCAGGGACTGGTTTCTCGTAATCAGACGACATTCATCAAGGGTCATTCGATTGCTGAGCATAGTCTGCTAGCCCATGAGATGGTGAGAGATTTCAACAAACAAGGGGGGATGAAGGCATGCGTGAAGCTTGATCTGCGGAAAGCTTACGATACGGTCAATAGAGACTTCATTTGTCACCTTATGTTAGCCATGGATTTTGACGAGGTGTAGGTGGCTAGGGTGAGATTGCATCTGCTCCCCTACCTTCTCGGTACTCATCCAGGGTACCCCATACGATTTCTTCAGGAGCAACAGGGGCCTTCGGCAGGGAGATCCTCTTCTCACACTCGTGATGGAGTATTTCACTTGCTTGATGGATCTGGCGGTGCATAGTAGGAAGATTGTCCCTCTATTCAGGCAGGTCAAGCCAGTGGTGTCTCACCTGATATATGTTGACGACTTACTGGTACTCCTACAACCATCTATGAGACGGATGCGTGCGGTGTCAGAGATTATGGAGGAGTTTGGGCGGATGTGTGGGCTTCAGCTGAATAGGGAGAAGAGTAGGGTCTATTTTAGTGCTCGGTGTTCCCTCAAGGAGGAAAGAGCTCTTGCTCTGGGAGTGGAGAAAGGAGATCTCCCGGAAAAGTACCTGTGGGTACCGCTGACTGTCAACTACGCTCGGGAGCTGGATTGCCACAGCCTGGTGGAGTTTGCTCAGAGGAGGGTGGAAGGTTGGCAGGCAGCGGGGTTATCCTTTGGAGGTCGCATAGAGCTGGTCAGGTCTGTCATCTCTGGCATTGCTATGTTTTGGTTGCATTCGATTAAGATCCCGGTGGCCACCATCCGGAAGGTGAAGAGCATATGTGCTAATTTCATATGGCACGGAGGAATGCATGTGATCTCCTGGGAACAACTCTGCCGTCCTCGAGAGGAAGGGGGGGTGGGGTTGCGTCCACTGATATCGGTTCGGGAGGCATCCGGGTTGAAGATAGCGTGGCAGTTCATCAAAGGCGAATCGCTTTGGGCGAAGTGGATGGCTAATAGGTATTTGAGGCAGAGGAATTTGGATGGCTAATAGGTATTTGAGGCAGAGGAATTTTTGGGCCTGTGAGATTGATAACAATTTTTCGGTCCCCTTCAAGGCTATCCTTCGATGCCGATCGGTCCTTCAGACAGCTATATGTCGGATCATGAAGGATGGGGCGAACACTGATCTGTGGCTCGATCCTTTGATGGGCAACAGATCCCTGCTGGAGTCCTTAGGTGAGCAGATGGGCAGAGAGGCGGGCAGAGGACTGAAATGCAATCCTATCATCAGAGATGGAATTTGGAGACCAGAGGACTACCAATTCACAACGCATTTTTGAGAGGAGATCCGACAGGTCACTATAGATTCTAGCCAGTCTGCTGATTCCTGGAGATGGGACCCGCCAAATGCTGATGGAGGGACAGGGGCTTTCCGCTTCAAAAGCTGCTACAATCTGGTACGGTTCTCTTATGACAGGATTGCAGAGTACGACTTTATCTGGGGAAAGGGGATTACACGCAAAATGCAGCTTTGTTCCTACAAACTATTATTAGGTCGGCTGCTGACGAAGGACAGGTTTCTCAGGTTTGGGGTGCAGATCTCAGACCCGAAATGTGTTATGTGTGGAGTGGAGGACGAATCCATGGAACATCTATTCTTTGAGTGCCTTGTGGCTTGGCATATTTGGTCCGAGCAGTGTGGGAGGTCGCTGGGCGGAGGTTGGAATGATAGAGATATCTGGGAGATCCTCACTTGGATCAGGGAGGACGAATCCATGGAACACCTATTCTTTGAGTGCCCTGTGGCTTGGCATATTTGGTCCGAGCAGTGTGGGAGGTCGCTGGGCGGAGGTGGGAATGATAGATATATCCGGGAGATCCTCACTTGGATCAGGGAACGACGAGGCATGGAGCAGGGTTGGGCCAAGACAGCCAGAGTTCGCCTTTCAACGTCGATATGGCACGTCTGGAGAGAACGTAACAAGCGTATTTTTGAGGGACTGATAACCCACCCGTAGGAATTCTACATAATTTAGAATTCGATGTATCTGTAATGGCCCCTTAATCGGGGTGGGAGAGATGGGAGAGTGTGTACTGTAATACTTTACTATGATATTCGTGGAATAAAATTTACCCTTATTCCAAAAAAAAAATTTTATATATATACATATATATATATTTTTTTTTTTGGAAAAGGGTAAATTTTATTCCACTGACATCGCAATAAGGTTACAACATAAAGGTACAGTCCCAACTCAGTGGGACATAACTAGTACATCCTACTCAATGTTATGAAGGATGCCCACTGGTAGGGTGAACAGTCCCTCATAAATGCGCCGGTTCCTCTCCCTCCAGACATGCCAAACAGATGCAGCAAGCCTCAATCTAGCACGTCTGGCCCAGCTCTGCTCCTGGCCCCTGCAATCACCAATCCACTTAAGGATTTCTCTGAAGTCACGCTCCCTTCCAACCCCTCCCAAGTGTCTCCGGCTCTGCTCTGCCCAGATGCTCCACGTCACATGGCACTGAAAGAACAGATGCCCAATGGATTCATTCTCTGTCTCACACAAAACACACTTAGGGTCAGGGACAGGGACCCCGAACCGAAGCAGTCGGTCCCTAGTGAGCAATCGGCCCAACACCAGTTTATAAGCAGACAGTTGCATCTTCCTGGCAAGCCCCTTCCCCCAGACAAAGTCGTACTCCTCAATATCATCGAAGTGGGGGCGAACAAGATCGTAGCAGCTGCGAAATCTGAACTCCCCCGCACCCTCCGAGTGGCCGAGAGGGGCCCAAACCCAGACATCAGACAGTACCGTAGGAGTGATCTGCACCTGCCTGATCTCCTCTCCTAACTGAGCAGTGAACCGATACTCCTCTGGCCTCCAGACCCCACCACTGATGATGTGCCTACAAGTCGGACCTCTGTACGCCACACCGCCCGTCTGGGGACCCAGAATATCCAGAAGAGACTGACCTGAAATCCACGGATCAAGCCAAAGGTCCGTCTCCCCTCCCTCCCTCGTCTTCCTCCGAATAGCCGTCCGAAGTACAGTACGGTTCCGCAGGATATGTTTGAAAGACACAGAGAAGTTGTTGTCAATTTCACATACCCAGAAGTTCCTACCCCGTAGATACCGACTAGCCATCATATATATATATATATATATATATATATATATATATATATATATATATATATATATATTGGCGATGCAGCAGCGACACGCGAACCCGCGACCTGGAGACGGAAACCCTAGGGGTCCCCCACGTCGGACCCCGGAGGCGGGCCGGCCGGGGGCGGCACGGGCGTTGGTGGATGCGGCGCGGGCGTCGGCGGAGGCGGCGCGGATGAGCGCCGATAGCACGGGAAGGCTCCGGCAGCGGCTGGACGCGGGATGGTTGGGATCGGAGGCGGCGCGGGAAGCAGCGCAGCGGCCAGGCGCAACGTCCCCGCAGGCAGTGAGGCGGGCAGTGGTCCGGCGACCGGGGCCGAAAACGGGCCAGCAACGGCGGCTAGGGGTGGCGGACGCGTGGGTCGGGCTCCGGTTGAGGGCATGGGCACCGTCGGAGATGGCGATCGGTGAAATCCTAATAATACGGACCCGGAGGAGGAGGCGGGATGGACAACGGTGATCAGAAGACGTAACGGGAAAGGGGATGTCGAAGCTCGCCAGCCATGTGGGACTTCGGCCATCATAGGGGTGGTGACTATCTACACATGCTACGAAGGCACATTAGTGGTGCAGGCCCGGAGGGGCTAGGAGGCCGGAGAGGAGTTCTCGCCAAATACCTAACAATATGTCCATACCACCAATGCCTCAACAACGATGGTCGACGGTGGATAAAGGCAAGCAGGTTGTTGGAGATCAACGTAAGGCTGGGGTCCCGAAATCCTATACGGATATGTTGAATGGAGGGGTGAATAGCTTGCCAGCACAGATGTCTTATGTTCAACCGAATATGGTGGGCACAACACTTCGGGCGACCCTGACGGAGGAAGTTCTTGCTGAGACCGCGGACTACTGGCGCAACTCAGTCATCCTATATGTGCTTGGCTCGAGACCGTTTTACGGACATATCCGTGCGTACGCGGCACGAGTTTGGAGACTGAGGGGCGGTATGGAGTTTTTCTCACGAGAAAATGGCTTCTATCTCGTGCGTTTCTGCCTGCAGGAGGACATGGAGCGGGTCCTCCAGGGAGGACCGTGGACCTTTAATGGCAGACTTATTATCATGAAGGCATGGACGCCGGAGTCGACTTATGAGCGGAAAGTTCTCCTCACCGTTCCAATTTGGATCAGACTACCAGGTTTACCACCTAACTATGGGAGCATCTCCATGATGATGAAGATTGCCAGTGTCATAGGCAAACCAATCAAGGCCGATGAAGCAACGGCGTACAGAACCCGTATGGAATATGCGCGAATCTTTGTTGAAGTAGATGCGAGTGCTGAACTGCCGCCTTTCGTTGAGTATGAGGTGCCTTCCGGTGGAGTCTTTCGCCAGACTGTGCAGTATGAGTTTGTGCCACCAGTTTGCAGCCATGGTAAATGTTTTGGACATCCTTCTAAAGGGTGTCCAGTAGGGGAGGTCGGGGATGCGGAAGGACACGGGATGACTAATACTCCTGGAGATAGAGGACTACGTGCATGTAGTGGGGTACTTTCCCCGCAAGAGGCGTCCACCTCTATGATGGAGGGGGTCCAACCAAGTGTGTGAGGGCCGATACATCTCAGGCTAATCCTTTCTCTCAATGGGTGGACCGGGTGATGCAGCCTCGTGGAGAAATGACTGATGCAGGTAGCCATCAGGGCCCTGAGGCGGGAACCAGGACTTGAATGAAGATGGAGAGAGATGGCCAGACCTTGGGAGAAAGCAGAGAATGCGCTACTGTTGTCGTGCGTGGATGCAATCCCGAACAGACTATTATTTTCCAGTCCAGACGTAACAAGTCTTCAGGTCGTCCGGGAGGGCGTGACGAAAAGAAGGTGACAGAAGACCGTACCCACCAGCCGGAGGAGAGCACAAGCAGGAAGCGTCGGGCGGTACTACCTAGAGAGGACGGAGGACAGGAGGCGATGGGGATTCTGACTACGAGCACCTCTGACCTGTGTGTGACCAACCCAGATAGAAGGACCATTGTGACAATGGAGATGACCCCAGCAGGTTTAGCCCACCTCTCGAGATTTCTCCGGAAGGCGCAGCAGCAGAGGGTCAGATGATGGAGCACGCTATTTTCCCTAATGGCGGCTCTGAAGATGTTGAGGGACATCCCCTGGATATTAAATGTCTATCTTAGCCTGGAACGTCCGAGGGGCGTGTGCGATAGGGAGATGGAAGGAGATCAGAGAGGTACCGAGGTGAGAAACTTGCTCCATTGTAGCGCTACTAGAGACTAAAATTAAGTCTCCTAGACTGCTACAACGGAGGACCCAACATCAGTGGTGTCAGATGTATAACTTGGAGGTAGGAGGGGTGGCGCGTATCTGGGTGAGTTGGGACAGAAAAAGTTGGGCTGGACAGGTAATTCATTTGTCAGATCAGCTAATTGTCGTGTCTTCCACTAATAAGAGGGGATAGCTTTCATCTTGGGAGCGGTGTATGACAACAACGATAGGAGGCTGCGAAAAGCTTTATGGGAGGAAATTCTCCAAATCAATGTTGCAGCTGAGAATCAGTTCCATGTGCCGCTGCTGCTGATGGGAGACTTTAATGCCCTACTTTTCAGTCACGAAAAAGTGGAAGGTCGGCGTGTCCCAGATGGAGTCCTACAAGATTTTCAAAGTTGCCTTCTGCAATCTGGTTTGCATGCGATGGAGAGAACTGGTTATATCTGGTCTTGGCATAATAAGGCTACCCACAAACGAGTTGCTTGCCAACTCGATCGTGCTTTGGGGAATCGGGAGTGGTTTACTATGTTCCCGGATGTGGTTGTTGAGTGCCTTCCAGCCGTCACGAGTGATCATTCGCCAGTTCGCATCCATCTATCGATGGTTGTCTCCCAAAAGGCACGTCCGTTCAGGTACAACAACAACTGGAGCTGTATGCCGGGTTATGCGGAGGTTTTTCAGACGGGTTGGGGCTATCCCGTTGAGGGAAATCCTCAATTCCGCATGGTTCAGAAACTGAAGCGGGTAAAGGCGGGTTTGAAACTCTGGGCGAAAAGTTCACTTCATACCCTTCTCTCAGATAAGGACCAACTTCGGGAGGCACAGATAGCTTTGCAGGAGGACATTCTCAATGGCGACCTAGCAGCGGCGGAGCAGGACCTGTGTAAGGAAGTCGAGGCGCTCCGTACACAGGAAGAGATCGAGCTGGCTCAACGAGCCAAGTGCAGCTGGCTGCGGGATGGCGACAAGTGCTCCAAGTTCTATGATATCATCCGGGCTCGTCAACATCGTAATCATATCTCTAAGCTATATAGGATTGATGGCCAAGAGGTGGTTAACGCTACTGCACTACAGGAAGAAGCAGTCAGGTACTATACTGAGCTTTACAGTCAACCTACCTATCTATCTGACTTTCCGGAGATTGTTTGCAAGAGGCTGGTTACCCCTCGGGGTAACAATGTACTTGTGGCACCAGTGACTATGGAGGAGATTGAAGCTATTGTACGTCATGCGGACCCGAATAAATCTCCTGGTCCAAATGGTTTTGGAGTCAGTTCTTTCAAGTCCATTGGAATATTCTGAAGGAGGAGGTGCTGGGGATCGTCCGAGATTTCTTCGACAAAGGCAAGCTGCTTAAGGAGCCCAACCACACTATTCTGACACTTATACCGAAGAAGGAAGGAGCGACGTCTCTTAGTAATTTTTGTCCTATCTCCTGCTGCAATTTTATCTATAAAGTTATCACTCACCTGATGTGCAGACGTACGGAGCAGATTATGCAGGACCTGGTGTCTAGTAACCAAGCGGCTTTTGTGAAGGGGCGGTCTATTGCCGATAACAGTCTTCTTGCCCATAATCTGATCCGGGACTTCAACAAACCGGGAGAAGATAAAGTGTGTGTCATGCTGAATCTGAGGAAGGCATATGATTCTGTCAACAGGGAGTTCGTGTGCCACATTATGCTTGCAATGGAACGTACTTGGGTGGATAGGGTCCGGGTCTGCATTTCCACTCCCTCTTTCTTTGTCCTTGTCAGGGGTCAGCCGTACGGCTTCTTCGACAGTTCAAGAGGACTTCAGCAAGGGGATCCGTTATCGTCATACCTCTTCACCTTGGTCATAGAGTTTTTCACATCGCTCTTGGACGTGACGGTCTATAGAGGCCAGGTCACCCCATTATACAAACGGGTACATCCTCAGGTATCCCAACTTATCTATGCGGATGACCTGCTGGTCTTTATGGTTCCTTCGCGGCGTGGAATTATGGCTTTGAACGAGGTCATGGAACGGTTTGGCTCTCTGACTGGTCTGCAGCTGAACAAGGAAAAGAGTATGGCCTATTTAACAAGCACTGTCAGCAGAAGGAAGAGAATGCGCTACTTCTTGGTATTGAGAAGGGGGAGTTACCGGTCAAATATTTGGGAATCCCGTTATCTATCAACTACGCCAAAGAGACCGAATGCCAAAGTCTGGTTGACTACGCTCAGCGACGGCTGGAGGGGTGCCCAGAGCCTATCTTTTAGAGGGCGCATCGAGCTAGTTCGATCCGTCATCTATGCCATTGCTCGATTCTGGTTGCAGACTCTCATGTTGATGTCTGCGACCATTAGTAAAATTGAAAAACTATGTGCCAACTTTATCTGGAGAGCAGGCCCATACTCTATAGGATGGACGACTCTATGCAGACATCGGGAGGAGGGAGGTGTCGGCCTATAGTCCTTGCAGACTCTGCGCGATACGGCGGGAGTTAGACAAGCTTGGCAATTTCTCGCCCAGGACTCCTTGTAGGCGGTATGGATGAAGGGGAGGTATATTAAGGACTAGTCCTTTTAGGAGATCCGAGCCAATAGCAATAACTCTGTTACTTGGAAGAACCTTCTCCCATCGGACTACTTTGAAGGGGCTTATCTCCATATCAATTTCAAATGGAGAGACTACTGAACTGTGGTGGGATCCTTGGATCAACCATCTGAGCTTAGAGGATCGAGTTGGTAGGCAAGCGATGCCAACAACGGAAAGGAGGGCCCGGGTGAGTGCTATTCTTCGGGAGGGTGTGTGGCGAGCGGACCTTCACCCTATGACGAGACAGTTTCGACAGGAGATTTAAGCGGCGGTCCAGGTGGATACTGAGAGTACGGATGGGGACCGATAGGTGTAGACGGACACCGGTCAGCATATCTTTCCCCAATCGATCGTGTACGCGTTTCTTAGGGAGGTTCACCCTCTCATGGAGCTGGCTCAGATGGTGTAGACCAAACGGGTGGCCTTCAAAATGCAATTGTGCTTGTACAAACTTTATCTTGGAAAGTTGCTTACTCGGGACCGCCTAGTGAGATTTGGTGTGTAGATTTCGTCACCTCTGTGCGAGTTATGCAAGCAAGACCATGAATCTATGGAGCACTTATTCTTTAGATGTTCCTTCTCATCATCCGTTTGGCAACATCAATGTTCTCAGCTCAGCTTACAGACTCATGGCTCTCGAAGCTGGAGAGAGGAGGTGGCAGATATCATAGCTGAAATAAATCGGGATTCCAGTCGTACAAAACAGCAAGGATTCGGCTGGCGGCTGCGGTCTAGCATATATGGAAGGAAAGAAACAATAGAATTTTTGAGTTGGTGACTACACCCACTATTGGGGTGATACACAATATAGATTTTGATGTAAAAGTGATGAATAACTTTAAGTCTCCACCAAGACCTGCCATGTAGACTCCTTACATTTTATATATAACAAGTACCTTTTTCTCATATATATATATATATATATATATATATATATATATATATATATGGAAAATGGAAAATTTTATTCCAAATCAACATAATCATACACTCATACACTCAGAGTAGGAGTCCCACTCATCATATATCCATCGATTTTACATCAAATTCAATGTTATGGAGGATGCCTACAGGTGGAGTAATAAGCCCCTCGAATATGCAGCGGTTTCGTTCCCTCCATACATGCCAGACAGCAGCAGCCAGCCGTACTCTAGCGGTCTTGAACCAGCCATGCCCTCTCCCTCTTCTGTCCCGAATCTCAGTCATAATATCACCGATCCACTTTCCAGAGTCACATCCGCCCAGCGCCCTGTCTTGTTCCGACCAGATATGCCAGGTCACCTCACACTCAAAGAAAAGGTGTCTCAAAGATTCATTCTCCCCTCCACATAGCACACACTTTGGGTCAGCCACCTGAATCCCAAAAGAAATAAGGCGAACCCTCGTCAGCAGGCGGCCCAGTAGAAGTCGGTAAACACAAAGCTGCATCTTCCTGGCTAGTCTCTTACACCAAATGAACTCATAGTCAGCACTGGGAGGGAATTAACGACGAACAAGATTATAGCAGCTTTGGAACCTGAACTTTCCAGAACCCACCGAATCTCCCGGCGGGTCCCAGATCCAGCAGTCAACTGGCTGTGCCGGGTCAATAACAACCGTGCTGATCACCTCTCCAAGCTCCACAGTATGGCGGTATGACTCAGGACTCCAACCTCTATTCCAGATAATGTTTGGCAAGTCAGCCCCCTTCCAACTTTCCGGTACATCCTGACTCCCATGATCTTCAACAGAGATTGCCGATCTATCCACGGATCCTGCCAGAGGTCCGTTCCAGTTCCATCTTTCATGATCCTCCGGATGGCAGATTGTAGAACCTCCCTGCGCCTCAAGATAAGCTTGAACGTGACGGAGTAGTTATTGTCAGAGGTACATGTCCAGAAGTTGCCCTGCTTCACATATCTACTATGCATCCAATCGGCCCAGAGGGACCCCCTATTAATGAATCTCCATGCCAGCTTCAGCGCCGAGGCCTCCCTGACCTCCAGCAAGGGTCGAAGTCCCACTCCTCCTTCCTTGGCCGACAAAGCTGCTCCCAGGAGATCGCATGTATACCTCCCCTCCAAATGAAGTCTGTACATATCCGCTCTAATTTCTTAATGGTGGCAACATGAATCAGAATAGAGTGCAGCCAGAACTGAGCTAAAGCCGAGATAACCGATCTGACCAACTCAATGCGGCCCCCAAAAGAGAGACCAACGGCTTGCCAACCCTCGACCCTCCGCTGGGCGTACTCCACCAGACTATGACAGTCCTGGTCCCGAGCATAGTTGACTGTCAGAGGGACCCCGAGATACTTCACCGGGAGATCACTCCTCTCTACTCCCAGGGCATCGGCTCGTTCCTCCTTCTGGGGGCAAAGGGAACTGAAGTAAACCCTGATCTTCTCTCTGTTCATTTGGAGTCCTGATAGGGTTTCCAGCTCACCCATAATCTCCGAGATCGTGTGCAAGCCCTCCATAGACGGCTGAATGAATACCAGGAGGTCGTCGGCATATATGAGGTGGGTGGTCGGTGGCTCGACTCTCCTGAACAACGGAACTAGCCTCCCACGATGTACCGCCATGTCCATTAAGCAAGTGAAGTATTCCATGACAAGCGTGAACAGGTAAGGCGACAGAGGGTCACCTTGCCGGAGTCTACGGTTGCTGTGGAAGAATCCATACGGGGTACCTTAAATGAGGACAGAGAAGGTGGGAGTCGTGATGCACTCCCGAATCCTCGCTACCCAGCGATCATCGAACCCCATAGCAGTCAGCAGGTGGCACAGGAAGTCTCTATTGACCATGTCATAAGCCTTCCTCAGATCCAGCTTCGCACACGCCTTCTCCCCTCCAGGTTTGTTGAAGCCCCTCACCATCTCATGTGCAAGTAGGCTATGCTCCGCAATCGACCTCCCCTTAATGAAAGCCGTCCGATTCGGAGAGACCAAGTCCTGCATATCCCCTCCATACGTCGGCACATGAGATGCGTAATCATCTTGTAGAGATAATTACAGCACGCAATAGGTCTAAAATCCGCCAGTGATGTCGTACCCTCCTTCTTTGGCACAAGTGTCAAAAAGGTGTGGTTCAGCTCCTTTAACAGCTTCCCTTTGGTGAAGAACTCATGTACCGTCTTAAGGACCTGGAACTTCAGAATATCCCAGTGTCGTTTGTAGAACCTATTGCTAAAACCATCCGGACCTGGAGCTTTGTTGGAGTCCGCCATCGAGATAATAGTCTCCACCTCCTCCATAGTAACAGGGACAAGTAGTAGGCTATTCCCATAGGGAGTCACCAACTTCTTCGTAACTACATCCGGCAACGCAGACAGATAGTCAGTCTGAATATATAACTCAGAGTAGTACCTGATAGCCTCCCCTTGGATCTTTGTCGGCTCCCCCACCAGATTACCCTCCGCATCAAGCAGCTGGAAAATGTTGTTTCGATGTTGTCTGATTCGAATGACATCATAGAAGAACCTGGAGCATCGGTTACCATCCTTAAGCCAGGAACATTTAGCGCGCTGGGCCGCACTAATCTCCTTCTGCAGGCGCAAAATGTTAACTTCTCCGATCAGCTCCTCTCTCGCTGCTAGGTCCCCGTTCATCATATCAGATTGCATGTCCTGTTGGATGGTCCGTAGCTCCGCCTCCTTATCTTCTAGTGAAGTCTTGGGCAAACCCTTCACCCAGCTCCGTAAGGCCTTCTTCGTGGACTTGAGCTGGTGCACCATACGATACTGAGTCGTACCCTCCTGGCGGCAAGTAAGGCCCTCCGTAACATCTTCCAAGTAACCCTCTGAGAGATACCAGCTGTTGTTGTACCGGAAGGGGCGCGGCCCCACAGTAGGCCGGTCTGTGAAGCCAACACTGATGGAGGAATGGTCGCTCATCCCAGCGGCCAAACCCTCAGCCGAAGAATTAGGGAAGCGACGAAACCACTCCCCGTTGCCCAGGGCTCTATCCAACTGGCAAGCAACCCTGTTACGGACTGCTTTGTTGTGCCTGGTCCAGATAAATCCCGAGCGCGACAGCCCCTGAAGCCATGTCTGGAGAAGGCATCTCTGGACGTCATACAGGATCGGATCTGGAACCGGTCTGCCGCCCACCTTCTCCCCTCTGTGCAATAGGGCGTTGAAGTCACCCATCAGAAGAAGCGGTAGGTGCGAAGAGTCAGCAGCGGTAACTACCCTGGATATATCGCTCCACAGGGTCTCCCGATGCCTCCTGTCATTGTGACCGTACACCGCTCCCAGTAAGAACCGAAAGCCACCCTTATTCGTAAAAGAGATGGCAATCAGCTGCTCCGTCATCAAAATCAAGTCCCCATCCCAGCTCTTTGAGTTCCATCTGACCCAGATTCTTGTCATGTCGCAAAATGCCAAGTTGTAGAGTTGGACCCAATGAGATAGGGTCCGACGAGCAAGAGTCTTCTCCCCTTTTATCTTAGTCTACAGCAGAACAGAGATGTCGCACTTCTCTCTGTGTAAGACCCCACAAATCTCCCTCCATCTCCCTAACGAACACGCACCCCTCACGTTCCAGGCGATTACTGTCATTAATTATTGAGAAGTAGGTTCCCATGAATGTCACCTGGACAGGCACTTGGGAGTGGAACCACATCCATCGTTGTCATATCCTCCTCCATCCCAGCAGTAGGGGCCTGCTGGGTCACTGCCTGGGAGAGCACCAGTGCCCATGCCGGGTTGTCCACACAGAGCGCCTCAACCCTATCAGGGGAATGTCCTCCCACACTTGGGGGGGTCATCACGCAGTGGTCCAGCACGCCTCTTCCTGCTATAGACTTTCTCCTCAAAAGAGCCGATATCATCCCGCTCCTCTCTCCCCGAGGCCACCATACCTCTGGTGACCATACTCCTCTACGCCGAGAAGGTGATCAAAGTCCCACTAGGGGAAGCCGGCTGGGGCGAGATAGTGAGGCTCAGTCCCCCAGCTTCCTCCATCGGTCGATCCCCCTCCGGCATGATATCCTCCGCTCTGTCATCCCCGGATACAGACTTCATCGCCCGTGATGTGCCAGGCACCTCAATAGGGGGCGTATTCGGCCCTGACTGTGATCCTCCTGACGGGCATGTACTGTCCAGATGCCCGAAACAAGCACACTGTGAACAGGTTGGGGGAACCCATTCATACTCCACCTTCTGGGTTAGACCTCTCCAGAAGGCACTTCATACTCCAGTAGACTCGGTTAACTTCCCTCCAGCCTGGATCTCAACGAATATCCGGACATACATCAACCTCGACCCAAAGGCTATAGCATCATCAGCCTTGATCGGGGTGTCCACCAAGCTGGCAAGTCGCATCAGCAATAGAATGCTCCAAAACCGTACAGGAAACTCCGGAAAGCGTATCCAAACCGGGATGGCGTTCAAGACTTCCTTCTCACATCGCAAATCAGGGGTCCACTCCTTCATAATGATCAACCTGCCATCGAACGTCCACGGACCACCTTGCAGGATCCTGGTGACATCTTCTGCTAGTCCAAACTTCACATAGTAGAAACCGTTTTTTTCTAACAAATATCTCCATACTACCTTTTGGCTGCCAGACACGCGCCGCATACCCCCGGATCTGCCCATAGAATGGTTTGTTTTCCAGGACGTACAGAACCAGCGTGTTTTCCCATAAAACAGTCACCTTCCTAATATCCTCTGCAGGAAACGAGGCCCGGAAGCCACTCCCTACCTTCTTCGGCGGAACGTACTCCATGGAAGTGGAACTTTTAGGCCCCACCAGTTTGCAAATATCAGCCCAGGACCTTTCCGCTGGACGGGGAACCACCCCCTGTGAACGAGGGGCAACCCCAGGAGTAGATGACCCTGGGCCCTGACCTCCCAGGTCCACCACTTTACCCTTCCCTTTTTCCGCCGTGGTCGCCTTGGACCGCCAGCCCATCGGTCTCCCAGAAGGCGCCACCAGGCCACGGGACGACGTCCGCATCCCCGAACCCCCGCTCGGTCTCCTCTCAGTAGAGAAGCGTGTCTTTTGTGGGGTCTGCACGCCCCACACCTTACCTCCCGTCTTGGTCCCCCGACGTCTCGTAACCGTCGTCCAGCCACCTCCCTCCACCTGGCCCTCCTGAGAGCGAGATCCAGATCCAGGTTGGAAATCAGAGATTCCAGAAAGATCTGGAACCCACCGATCCGCCTTTCCCGACGATCCTCCCCCGGCAACCGCCATCGGCCCACCCCGACCGTCGAAATCTTTCCGACCACCCCCCGTGCTAGTGCCCGCGGGGCCACCAGCGTCGCCGCCTGGGTGCCCTTGCCAACAGCAGCCGCAGCCGCCTGGCCGCCCTCCTGGCAAACCTCCACCTCCTGGCGGCCCGCCTAGCAGCCGGCGCCCCTCTGGACGCCTGTCACTACCACATTTCTAGCTTGGGAGTATTTTGGTCATTTTTAAAATTTTGGGAATTATTAGAATTATTTAGTATTAATTATAATTATTGGAATTTAAGTGATTTTTAGTATAATTTAATTTAGTGCTATTCTTGACTTTGACTCATGGTGACTTAGGAGACTGTCCTAGAAGCTAACCCTAGTCATGACTATCTTGGTTAGATTATGAAACCCTAGTTAACCCAAGTTAGTGACACTCTAGTCATTAGGATTAAATTTGGGAAATAGGATTAATGAATAGGTTAGATAATGGCTTGTGATTTCATAAGCCATGACTTATGGCTTAGGTCCATAGAGGCCCATAACCAAACTAGTGAAACCCTAACCCTAGCCTACACTACATGGCCGGCCAACATTGGTTTCCCCACCCTATATAATGTCTCTACCACATAGGGCTAGCCTCCTTTAGGAAATAGCAAGTTTGGAAATAGAGGTAAACCCCTTTCTTCCCCAATCCCTATCTTCTCCATTTCAACTCTTTTTTCCTTCAAATTTCTTGCAATAGGTTCTAATCTCTGTGTATTTCCTAGCTGTGGTGAGAAATTTCAGTGAAGGAGCAATTTGGAGGAGCTTGGGTAGCTAGAGGAACAACTCTCTTTGAAGCTTTTGAGCCATTTCACTCACCTAGGTAAATTCCTATTCCTACCATAAAATAGTGATTTAAATGCATGAATAGGAAGTCCTAGGTCTACCCTAACTGTTGGTATAGGCATTGTTAGGTTTTGTGTCCGGTACGTGTCCGTATCGGACACGTATCAGTGGCTAACCTAAGTGTTTGATGAAATGCCACAGTGGGCATTTCATCCTTGTTTTCTGATTTTCTTTGAATAGGAAATTAGGGTTTGGCCTTGCTTAATGTTTTCTGGTGGACTGAGGTGGTTGTGGTGTCGTGTCGTGTCGTTATGGACACGGGAACACACTGGGTTCCACACGCGCGCACGCGAGCAGCAGTCCCCTGCTACTCGGGGGCCACAGCTCCCTGGATACACCACGTGGACACGTGAAACTCGACACACGGGTCGGGGCTGACACTGACACGAGGCTCCCAAAGTTTCGTGAGTCCTCGTGTCGTGTCGGACACGCTTTTGGGTGTGCACTGGTCGTGCACTGTGCTGTGTTCAGTCCAATTATTTTTTCTGTGTTTAATTCCATTTTAAATTGTTAAATTATGTTTTTAATTACCAATTAAGATCCTAGACATGTTAGTTAGTATATGTTAGTTGATTATTACATATTAGATAGGTTGTTTGATGAGAAATGGAATATTTGATGTTAAGTTTGGGTTTCGAATGTATATGACTGATACACTTTATGTTTCAGTTTTTCCTAAACTTAATTCCTATTTTAATCTATTTAGATTGATGTTTTAAGTACCATTATTATTCCTACATGTGTATTAGCTCATGATAGATTGATTTTTACATACTAGAATGGGTTTTGGATTCATGAATGGGATTTAGACATTGAGTTTGGGCTCGAATGTACATGGCTGATACATTAGTTTTGATTGCTTTTCAGTTCTATTTAGAAAACTGAATGTTGATTTCAATACTAGTTTTTCCTATGTAAATTTGTATATAGAAATTGACATTGATTCTTTCTTTGGACTGAACTCAATTGGTGTTTTGGTTGATTGAATGATTGTTTCAATATTAAAACTGAGAATTGATTTCCATTCTTCTTAAATACCTGAATTGATTTCCTTCCCTAAACTGAACTTGAATGATCCTTTTAATGAGAACTCTTATACATTGTTAGCCATGTCACAGGAGAACTGGAATTGAATGTTAACTCCCATTGTTTTCCTTGGTACACTATCATGTTATATCCCTCACTGTTTTTCCTATCTTCCTTTTTGCACACACACACAAATGTTAGCTCACTGATTTCCAGGTTATACTACACTGCCATGCCACTGTTTCCATTTGACACTTCACTGTCATTCATATCATAACCCTCACACACACGCACAGGTTTATACCATATACGCTACACTGTTTCACACACAGGTATGACACTGTACACAGGAACCATGCCACATTCCTATACCATTCACTGTTTTTCCTGTTTTCCAGGATATCACACATTTGCCTAACACTCATTCCATGATAACACACACTCTCATGACACTTGTTACACTACACCATGTACTCTCATGTTACACACACACACATTAACACAATGCACATGTGCCCATTTCCTATCTTCTATGTACATGTATATATGTGTGTGTATTTTTTTTTTATTTTTTTTTGTGTGTGTATATATATATATATATATATATATATATATTTTTTTTTTTTTTTTTTTTTTTGTGTGTGTATATATATGTGTGTGTGTGTGTGTGTGTGTGTGTATATATATATATATATATATGAGATGCACATATATAGGTAGCCTATATGTTAATGTGTAGTACTATATTATATTATATATATATATTAATATGTGTATATATGATATGTGGGTTGGCTTGGGCATGATATGGCCTATAGCCTAGGGCTCTTAGCCTATGGGTGTGGCTTGAATGCCAGTATAGAGTCTAGTTAGACTTGTATAATCTAGAAGAGTCTAGTTAGACTTGTATAGTCTAGAATTGATGTGGGCTTGATAGAATAGACTAGTTAGACTAGTATAGACTTGTTTGACTTAGGTTTGACTTAATTGACCTAGTTTGACTTCTAGGGTTGACCAGAGTTGACCAAGAGTTGACTTTGGTCTAGATTGACCTAGATTCATATAGAATGCATTGAATTGCATCTTATTATCATTTTAGACTTATAGTGACTTATACTGTTCTATAGGAGACAGACACCACTCCTCGGACAGTAGATATTCTTCAGATACTCAGGATACAGGCGAGTACATTCTCTGATCATTTTATATCCTGTTAGAATTATTCTCCTGCTTTAAATTACTTTACTTGATGCTGTCACGTTGGTCACACGGATTAGTACTATATAGATCTTTTCTTGAGATGTTATCCCCTCAGGGAGCATCGGATACTACATGTTCTGTGTGTTTCACTTACATTGTGTATCACTATGCTTCATGGTTCATTGAATCACTTGTGACATGTACTCTCATGATCACAGAGTCTTCCATGAATCACCCATTTATGGGCATTCCTAGAATCTCCATTTATGGGACTATCATGTATCACCCTTCGGGGGCCATTACATGAATCATAACATAACCTGACTGAGTCCTTGTGTATTGATTGGGGGTACGGGGGAGTAGAAGTGGACATGTGAATAATATCCAAGTAGTGTAGCATCAGAATCATTCCGTAGTGTAGCATCAGAATCATCCTATGCCATTCACATGTTTATATTGTACTCTGACTCACTAGCCACTGTTAGTTCTCTATTTATAGTAGATATTTCCATTACAGCTATCTCCTTTACATTATGTACTTTCTTTCAGTTTTCTGTATCTTACTCTACTGCATGGTTATATTTTCTAACCTGCTATGATCTATTGAGATGTATTGTGCTCGCTCCGTCCTGATTGGGCACCGTTGATATGTTTACAGAGGACGAGGATGAGGCTGGTGTTGACACTTTTTATAGGACAGCTCTAGATGACACATGTGATCCGGATTTCCAGCCGGATCCACTAGCTATAGAGACTGAGGCTCCCTAGTCTAGGTTTTTATTATTTCTGTCATTCGAGATCTGGATTGTATATGTTCTTTCATATTCTGTAGTTGAGACTTTGTATTTCTGGATGTTTGCTGAGTTGTTATCTTTAGACACTTAGACTCTTCTGTTCATCTGTATTTCATTTTGAGTTCTATATCATATCGTGCTTCTTCTTCCTTAGTTGTGATTGAGTTTACATTCTGCTATGTCACCCCCATTCGGGGAGTATAAACTGCTTAGCATTATACTGTTAGATGCATGAGACCTAGGACAGCGTTCTACCGCCGACACTGCGGCGTAGGCTGGACGTACCCACGTCTCGTGCCCTTACTCTAGGGTGCGGGTCGTGACAACGCCTGCCTGGGCGTCAACGCCCGCCTGGGCTCCCTCCTGGCCACCCGCGGTCTCCTGACCCCAGCTTCCTGCGCCAAATCGATCGCCGCCGCCGTCTGCCTGGCCGTCGCCGCCCGCCGGTCCGCTTCCACCCCCGGCGTCGGGGTCCCATGGTGCTTATCGGCTACAAAGTTGTGATCGTGTTGTGATCGTGTGACGCAATCTGCTGACAACTTACATATAAACTATGGCTCACGGTAGTAGATCAGTTGTGATCGTGTCCGTTTGTTTTCAATTTATATATAAACTATGGCTCACGGTAGTAGATGTGTTCCGGTCTCATCGCTTTCTCAACCCTTGAGGTGATTTCATGTACTAGAAATATGATCTATACTTGACAAACAAACCTTTTGACATTATTTTATCTATAACAATCATTTCACAACCACAAGTTAAATGAAAATATTCAATTTCACTATAAGCAATGCAAATACAGTACAAAAACATTAATAAAATAGCACTTTTTCTACGTAAGTTGCATCACAGTTTACTAGGAATGCATGCCCTGAAATTGATTTGCACTGGTCAAGTCGCCCATCATCAGCATTCGAGTAGACAATCAGGCACTTATCCTAATATAGACAATAGTGTATGGTGACCATCCTCATCTGTACCTACCAGTCGATTAGCCTAGGATTTAATAAACTAGCAGTATAGCACATCTTTGTACTGAAGACAACAAGATAAGAGACATGGTGTCAAGTACACACCAGTGCATATTTCATACCAATGGAGTACAGATTCCAAGCAGGAAATGTAGGATATTTTCTCCAACTCAAGTGGAGTCTTTTGACTCATATGAGAACTTGTTGATATATGCATTAAGTGTTATTGGGCTTTAGTCCCACATTGCCTAGAATGATAGGAGAGGAGGCTAGCCTCTCCTATATATATGTAGTCTCTATTCCAATAATAATCACTTAAAAATCTCTACATGGTATCAGAGCCTAAACTTGCTTAGAATACCGTCAGAGCCACCCTTTCCACACAAATCCTACCCCTAACCTCGTCCTCCCTTCCCCCCCCCCCCCGCCGCCGCTGCTGAGCCGCTGCCGTTGTGCCGCTGCCACTGCTGCGCCGCTCCCGCTGCCGCTGCAGCCGCCGCTAAGCCGCTGCCGCCGCCGATGAGCCGCTGCCGCTACGGCTGCTACTGCCGCTGCCGTGGGTGCCTCCGTGCACACCACTTTTAGGGCTCCTACTGTGTAGGTAAGCCTAAACTTGAGATTTATCTCATCTATGGCACCTACGGTGTAAGTAAGCCTAAACTTGAGATTTATTTCATCTGTGGCACCTACAGTGTAGGGAAGCCTAAAATCGTTCTTGAAAATTTATCTCATATGAGATTCTCAAGGAGATGTCGATGATGCCTAGATCCGATGAAACCAGACATATTCGGATTTAGGAGAGGATGACGAGGACAAACGTGAGTCGAAAAGAAGCATCGATGGAGGCGATCCTCAAGAAGCTGGATGCAAACGATGTGGCGACGTAGATGAAGTTGATAAAGGTGTCGGCTGGTGATAGCACGACACGAGCGCCGCCAAAGTTGGAACTACCCTCCATCGATCTGAAGTTGGATGGACCAGCCACCTATCTGAGTTGGTCACGGCGGGTGAGAAGAACCCTTGCAGGAAAGAACCTGGAGAGATTCTTGACGGGCGAGAAGACAGAGCCGAAAGAGGGCTCGACAGGACGCGACGAGTGGAAATCCACTCATATGATAATTTACATCTGGCTTCTCAATTCCTTAGTACAATCTATTGCTTCCACAGTAGATGGCATTGAGATGGTGCAAGACGTATGGGAGAAGT
This sequence comes from Iris pallida, assembly GCA_029216955.1. Lineage (NCBI taxonomy): Eukaryota > Viridiplantae > Streptophyta > Magnoliopsida > Asparagales > Iridaceae > Iris > Iris pallida. The sequence goes on from JANAVB010030819.1 coordinate 1,670,181, forward strand.
TGAGGAGAACCTATGATGGCGTGGAAAACAACCTACAGATCTTCCAGATAAAAGGGGAGATCGATGACACCGTACAAGGGGAGAAGACGGTGTAGGAGTACGCTACGGAGTTGGAGCGTCTCTGGCTGGATTATGATCACTCCTCGAAACGGACAAGCTGCGGGGACCCGAAGTGCAAGGAGAGACATGTGTGTCTGCAGGAGAGGACGATGAAATTCCTAAAAGGGCTGACTGCAGCATTTGCACAGAGGACAGCCTTACTCCTCGCCCAACCAGAGATCCCTAGTCTCGAGGAGGCTATCTCAGCCATGATCCAGGAGGAGACGCAGATCAGATTACAGACAGGGACAGGTGGTCCCCCCGAAACAAAGTCAGCACTAGCAGTTGCTAGCTCGGGCGACACAGGATCCAAGGGAGAGCTCTGGCAACACAATCGGCAGTGCTACAACTGCGGGGAGATGGGCCATCATCGATATGCTTGTACCAAACCACCTAAGGAGGGAGACTCAGGTGGTGGACGAGGACGAGGATATATTGGACGTGGACGTGGTCGAGGAGGCCGACGAGGCGGCCGAGGAGGCTATCGGGAAAACTTGCTGGTGGCAGAAGGGAATGGAGGAGCTGGTGGCACCTTTACTGAGGAGGATCAGGCACTGCTGGACCTGCTGGAGAGAAAGCAGAGAGCGTCGACCGAAGGAGACAGGAGGAGCGGAGCAGAGGAGACATTCACCCCATTCTTCGGAGGCAATGCCGCTATGTATGCTCACCCATCAGAAGGTACTGGCGAGTCACTCGCTCTTGCATCTATGTCTTCCCTTAAAACGTCAGACTGGATTATCGACTCAGGAGCATCTCGACATGTGACCGAAAACGCTAGTGAGTTTTCTTCATACACTCACCTAGCACCAGCAGACACCATTCAGACTACATATGGCACTTTCCAACCAGTGGTCGGTAAGGGTACTGTTAATTGTACAGGTTCAGTAAGATTATCCAATGTGTTACATGTTCCATCCTTTCCAGTCAGTCTCTTGTCTATTAGTTCTATAATTCTCCAACTAAAATGCACTGTTTCTTTTGATATTCCTAAGGTGATCTTCCAGGAGAAAGGGACGGGACGAAGACTTGGGACTGGCACCTGGCATGAGGGACTGTGGTACCTAGATCGGGAAGGACTGGACTCAACATTGATATCTATGACAGAGAAGGCTGGAATGGGAGAGCTGCAGCAGAGGACTGAAGATACTTTGATACTTCATCATAGAAGGATGGGACATTCTTCTTTTGATACTCTTAAGTAAGTTGTATCCGGAGATGTATGCAAAATCAAATAAACATAAATTAGTATGTGATGCATGCGAGTTAGGAAAGCTTACTAGAAGCTCATATGTTGGTACTGGTCATAAGAGTTCTCTTGTTTTTGAGGTAGTACATTCTGATGTTTGGGGTCCATGTGCTACTAACACTATTAATGGATATAAGTACTTTGTCTCCTTTATTGATTGTGCATCTCGTGTCTCCTGGCTGTATTTAATGAAAAATAAGAGTGAAGTATTTGCTTGCTTTCGGGACTTCCATAAACATGTCCAGACTCAGTACAATGCAGTAGTGAAGGTACTGAGGTCTGACAATGGAACGGAGTACACCAACATGACACTTGCAGAGTACCTGTCAGCACACGGAATACAGGACCAGACCAGCTGTGCATACACATCAGTGCAAAATAGAGTAGCAGAAAGGAAGAACCGACACCTTCTAGAGACCGCAAGAAGTATGATGATCGACATGAATGTCCCACAAAATCTATGGGGGCATGCAGTGTTGACAACAGCTCAACTTATCAACAAGATGCCTTCAAAAGTCCTGGGATGGAAGTCCCCATGCGAAGTATTACAAGACAATAATAGTGGGATACTCCCACTAAAGGTATTCGGGTGTGTGTGCTTTGTGAAAGACAACAGACCATCAGTTGGAAAACTTGACCCCAGTGCAGTCAAGTGCATCTTCGTGGGCTACTCAGTGACTCAGAAGGGATATGTGTGCTGGAGTCCAGTAGAGAAGAAGAAGTTCGTTAGTATGGATGTCCACTTTCGAGAGCATGAGCCATATTACCGTCAGGAGGGAACTTCGCACAACACGCCTAATACTACCAGTATAAGGCGAGAGGGGGAGATGGAGAACTTGGTGGTAACCGATCTAGAAGTATGGCATAGAGGCACGGTTGAGGAGAAACATGAAGGTGAAGCAGAACATGGGAAGGAGATAAGAAGTATCAGGCATACGGCTCAGGGGGAGTTACTTACCTACAGCAGGAGAGAGAAGCAAACTACAGGACCAGTACCTACAGTGCCAGTGCTAAGTCCCTTGCATGCGTCTGTCCCAACTCCTGAGACACCACCATCCTCCTCATCTATACCACCACCCTCCTCAGGTGATATCATTCCTCCTACTTCTCCCATACCACTATCTACATGAAGGACTACTCGTAGTAATGCGAAAAATCCTCCGGACAGATATGGTTGGGACCTTGCTAAGTTTGTTTCTTATGATCATATCTCTTCTTCTCATGAAGCATTTATAGCATCTTTGGATAGTATTACTGTACCTAACAATTGGCAGGTTGCCAAGAACGATCCAAAGTGAAAAGCGGCAATGCATGAGGAGTTGGGAGCTCTTGAGAAGAACCACACTTGGGAGCTGGTGAGACTGCCAGAAGGGAAAAGAGCAGTCGGATGCAAATGGATTTTTACTGTAAAACAGAACCCAAATGGACAGGTTGGACGCTATAAAGCTCGACTGGTGGCAAAAGGATACAGTCAGACGTACGGCATTGACTATGACGAAACCTTTGCACCAGTGGCAAAGATGAGCACTGTCAGGACCTTGATCTCCCTGGCAGCCAATGGAGGGTGGAAGCTACACCAACTGGATGTGAAGAATGCATTTCTTCATGGAAGATCTAGTGGAGGAGGTGTACATGGAGATACCACCAGGATTCGGCACCAAACAGACAAAAGGCAAGGTCTGCAGACTGAAGAAGTCCCTCTATGGACTGAAGCAGTCTCCTCGAGCTGTCGAGCATGGTTTGACAGGTTCAGGAGAGCAATAATAGGGATGGGATATCAGCAGATCAATGCTGATCACACTGTCTTCTTCAGACGAAGTGGAGGCCACATCACCATGCTTGCGGTATATGTAGATGATATGATTATTACAGGCGATGATGAGCAGGAGATCGCCCAACTCAAAGGAAAGCTTGGCAAGGAGTTCGAGGTGAAGGATCTTGGCCCTCTTCGATACTTCCTTGGGATTGAGATTGCTCGAGATAATGAGGGAATCGTTTTTTCTTAAAGGAAGTACGCACTGGACCTGCTTACGAAAACAGGAATGATGGGATGCAAACCAGCTACGACACCGATAGACCAGAAGTTCAAACTGGATGCTGAAGCTGGAGAACCAGTTGACCGGGATAGATATCAGAGATTGGTGGACAAGTTGATCTACTTGAGCCACACTCGACCTGATATCAGCTTTGCGGTCAGTGTAGTGAGCCGCTACATGCATGACCCCCGGAAGGGTGATATGGACGCAGTATACCAGATTCTGAGGTATTTGAAGGGAGGAAGGGACTGATCTTTAGAAGAAATAATCATGTAAGCATCGAGGGCTATTGTGATTCTGACTGGGCTAGCTGTGCTGACGACAGGAGATCCACATCGGGCTACTGCATATTTGTAGGGGGCAACTTGGTCTCGTGGAGGAGTAAGAAGCAGTCAGTGGTGGCCAGATCAACAGCTGAAGCAGAGTATAAAGCTATGGCCTTGGGAGTCACAGAACTATTGTGGTTGAAGAATATGCTGACGGAGCTAAAGCTGGACCAGGGAGCCAAGATGAAGCTATGGTGTGACAACCAGTCAGCTATTAGTATTGCCAATAATCCAGTGCAGCATGACAGGACCAAGCATATCGAGATTGACAGATTCTTCATCAAAGAAAAGCTGGAGAAATGAGTACTAGAGCTGGGCTACATTCCAACCAAAGATCAGGTAGCAGACAGACTGACAAAGGGGCTTAGTTCTATCAGCATGATGAGAGGATGTGACAAGATGGGTTTAGTGAATATCTTTCGCCCATCTTGAGGGGGAGTGTTGATATATGTATTAAGTGTTATTGGGCTTTAGTCCCACGTTGCCTAGAATGATAGGAGAGGAGGCTAGCCTCTCCTATATACATGTAGTCTCTATTCCAATAATAATCACTTAAAAATCTCTACATAACTCATCTTTGTTAGAGCTACTGTAGATAGTCCCACATCAATTGTGAGTGGGACCATCTCCGATTGTACTAGAATATATATTCTTGGCCATTGTGCCTTACAGATTATTGACTCCATGATTGTAACATGGTATCAGAGCTTCTAATCCACAAAACACCCTAGCCCAAAACCAAAATTCTCCAAACAATCTTCACATACTTTCCAACAAGATTGTCTATGGATTTGCCTCCATCTTGAATTGTTCAAGAACATTTCTTGCATGTGACTCTTTGTGAGAGAGTAAGAAGTCCCTTAGATTGAACTCTGAAGATTATAACTCCATGCACATACTGTCACCCTTGTCCATCATTTGAAAATTTATATCGTCGTCATCCACAAGTAGGGATAAAGTTACAATAAAGGATAGTACTACTACACAAGCTGGGTCTCTCAAATACACAGAATAGTCTTCAACAATCACCATTAACTCAAAAGACGCGATGGCTTGATAAAAATCAGTAACTATCAATGACTAGTAAGTTCATAATTGATTTTAGCTGCAAGCTTTGCGCTCATAACTAATAATAGATTTCTTCTTCCAGTTTCATATATGGCAAGAATTATCCAATCATATCATAAGTAACCAATGGCATTGTCAGTACAATGTGTAGCACATAATCAATGCAATATTTAGTGATCTATTTACCTTAACTGATCTCCAATGAGAGTTTGGCCAGCGTACAGGATCCAAGTCGCTTATGCCTGTTATTGTCCCCATATACCTGGATATGGCATCACGTGAATTACAAAAACTTTTGAAAAACTAAACCCAACAAAAATTTCAATTTTTAGCATCACTAATGATTTTACAAGCAGTTTTGATTCGTAACAAACCCTTATATGGATACTACATATCCTTAGATTGTGTTTGGTTGCTAAGTGAGGGAAAGGAAAACAAGATGAACTTGATCATATGTAAATGGGATCCCTGTCTACACAAAACATGTTCACTTTCCTTTGTTTCCCCCACTTTCCACCAAACCAAACACAGGATTAATGTTCCTTCTTTAAATCGTACAATCCAATAATTGAGTAAACAAACTCATTCAGTGACCAAGGGTCAAAACACCACTACCTTACCTACGGACGCTTGACTCCTCGGTCTCAAATAGCATCCTAAAACGCATTCCAACTGATACACGAGTGTGAAATACGGCCTTGACATATTTTGAAAGTGGTATCACAAATTCAGATGGACATGACCTACAAAAGGTGCAACAGTATCAAAGCTTAATAGTAACAAAAGACGAGCAGAATATGTAGTACTTATCCTACCTTGGGTTATAGAAGACAGTAAATCGACTATTGGTAGCAGCAGCATGAGCCGCTGCAGCAAGAAGTCCAATGTGCATGCTATCACTTGATAGAACTGAAGAAGGCATTACAGTTTGCGGTCGATTAGCATGTCGTATTCCCAACAAAAGCTGATTATTTTCGGTCCTAACCCATGACATAAGAAGAGACTAAGTCTTGAAAACAGTATTAATGGCACAGGACAAATATATTAAAAAAAGTAGATAAATCTCACCATATAAACAAAACTGAATCTCCAGCAACAAGTTTTTTGGCGCTGACAAATACACTCCATCCTGTAGTAAGAAGATGCCTCTTGGGCTGGCCTGTGATCAAGACAGCAATAAAGTAAATATTTACATCATTAGATATATTTTAGAGAAGTTTACTTCCATTCTAGTCCGTAGCAAAAATGTCCACATAGTAACATGTCAAATACCAAAGTTTAGGCGATCCAATGGTTGAGACCTTTGATAGGGGAAAGGGAGGTCCTGGGTTCAAAACCCGGGGGTGGGGATCAGTAAACTTTGGCCTTATTCTAAAAAAACAGCTGAAATTATTATCTTTTATAAATTAACACAAAAGTCAAAAGAGCAAGTATGGACCAAGCAAGAAGAGAAAAATAACATCATACTCGAAAAAATGAGAAATTTGCAGAGTTTGTATCTCATTACATTGCTTAAGAAGGCCGTTTAGTGTATCAAATCAAGCATATCAAGCATAAGATGCTATAAAATCTCACATTCGAAATGAGTATATTCTGATAAATGTTGCATGAATACTAAAAGCATGCTAGTTACGAGAAAACTAAACAAGCGAGAACCCTTGTTAAATCCTACAAGGTGAAGTCTAGAATCCTATAAGGCAAAAGTGTAGCAATTGATGTTTTAGGATCTAGATTTGTAAGCTTGAATAGTATGGAAGCTGAAAGCAAGGTTTCAAGTACCGGGCGAAACCAATACTGAAGGTGCAGAAAGTTCTGAAACCAACCAATTCAAAACAACAGAAACTTCTTGAAACTGCCGGAACCGATACTCATGGGAAAGGTCGGAAACCAGTACCTACAGTCCGAAGCCTGGATGAAAGAGAGAGGGTTAAGCAGAAAGAAATCTGTTTCTATCTTCATTCACCTCAAAACAAAACCTTCACAAATGTCAAAAACATAAACCCAATTACAGCTTCCCAGAATCGGACTTACACTCTACTGCAAAAGATGTCTGGTTTCTGCGTCACAAATTACACAAATGGATTTTCCAAATTTATGATCTGGCAACCGTTCTGGTGGTCCGTTTTAGAAATCTAACCTGAATGTTTTCACTATGAACAGGCTTTCCAATTTTTCTGAAAGAGAATCAGCAATTGTGCCAGAAGCTTCTGGCTCTTCGACTGGGCTTCACTACTCGGACACTTTCAGTTCTCTTCCAGTCTTTTGGGCCTAGTTTCTCCAAAGCCCTCCACCCATACACATACAGACAAGAAAAGCAAAGATACTTTGCAGGCCGAACTTTCCTATAAGGTTTTGATCTTCAAGAACATATCACCAAGTTGCTGATACAAAGATTTGAATCTACAAAGGAGTGTATGTGTTGTATGATTTTTGTCATGAACAAAGAAGAACAAAACTGCATTTGCTTCTCTTCCTCTCCCCACCATCCATTGCCCACCACCTCAAAATATTTCTTTGTTCACTCACATCATAGGTAATATCAGGGCGTGTAAGTGAGAGCTAAAGAAAATTGCAGCTGGCAATAACATCATTTAAGGGTTCACAATTTTGAAAGTAACGATTTCAATCAATGTGGAAGTACACATCTTTCCAATTAGCACTCATTTTCTTCTCTCTTTTAGTAGATCAACACCAAAACATGAAGATACCTTCCTTGGAGGGAGCTATCTTTGCACCTGAAAATAGCATTGGTCGTCCAACATCTAATTACAAAGGTTTTAGACCAAGAGAACTTTCATGGACTTAAGTTCTATCGGATCGTTTCGATTGTCAACTATAGCTTCAATGAAGACAGAAAAAGTGCAAGCCCCTACCCCCAACTTGTCAAAGAAACTGTGGTGTGCGTTATTTTGTGGTACCCAAACTGATGTAATGCACCAGTAAGCAAAACATGTTCTTCAATACTGATCCAATTTTCAACCCATAGGCTTTTCAAAGTCAGGACTGAGTCAGTTCTCCACTTCCATACATTACAAGTGATGATTCCTCCACATATCTTAGTGCAAATCACTACTCAAGAACGCATTAATAAAAAATAACGGCCAAACAGTAGGGCCTTGATTGTAATAAAACTTATATGTACTCTAGGTCGTATAAATCCTTCCGCTATCAAACTTGCCTTGTAACTACCAACACTACCATATGCCTTGTGTTAACTGTAAATACTAGTTTACCCCCAACAGGTATCTTTCCGTTTCTCCCAAGTAACATTTCACAGTTCACTCGAGTGCCCCATTTCTTTTATCATTGCTTGTTCGCATTTTGGGTTATTGTTCCACACCTGAAAACCTAGAGGGAAATAGAAGGACCAGAAAACAGAGATAAATTTGGGGAAAAACGAGAACAACAAAGCCTGTAATAACTAATAAGATAAATTGCAATAAGAACAAACCTAGAAAGTAAGTTTTGTAGTTCATTCATGAATCATAATAGGAACATCAAGATCAATATTGTTATGTCAAGGATCAAGTTTGGATTATTCTTTACCATTAATAAGAACAAGTGATAACACAAACACACCAGCACAAACAATGAAACATCTCCGGGCTCGGAATAAGGATAGAAACTAGAGTCTACCAAAGACTCTATATGCCATCTTTTAGATCATAAGTTCTGTCGTAAGAACCTATTGTAACCAATGAGATTTCACACTATGGTTATCGAAAATAAGGGCCATTTGTTCAATGATGCCAACAGATTACATCAAGGTAATCCTCTCTTGCACTAACTCTTTGTTTCGGTTACTAATATACACAAATGCACACAAATGCATCCTTTGAAACGCAAGTTTTAAAGGCACAGTACAAAGAGTTTGTGCGCTTCTCACTTGTGAGATACGCTGATAACTATCACATTAAGCTTCCAAGACATGACAAGGTTTATGCAAACTTAATACTATATTCCAGAGTTGTACTGGAGTTTTAAAAGGCGAATGCATTTAGCACCCCCCCCCCCCCCCCCCCACCCCCCCCAAAAAAAAACCCCACTTTCCCCTTGGGGTGAGACGTAAGTCCTAAGGCATAAGTTTCTTGCGTAGGAATTTCTTATCTAAACACTAAATTATATAAAATACTAAAAATAGTGAAAATTATTATAATAAAACATAAGCTACGAATATGATCAAAATTTCAAAGAGCAATTATCAAACATATTATAGGTTATTCTTTAAGAACCACAAGAGTCTAAGACAAACATTTCGGTAATAAAAAATAGTAACTAATTGCTTATCAAGAAACAAAAAAGATAATAACTAACAAATCCAAAGTACTAAAACTTATTTGCAACTAAATACCCTGAGCTTTCTTCAATTTGTAACTTGCTCTCCTAAACTATTAAAATTAACAAGTTGACACCCTAAACTATTCTTAGCAACAAAATACCTTGAATTTGAGTATATTTGCAACTTGCTACCCTACACCGATAAAATAGGGTACCAATAAGAAAATGTGAAGGATATTATTGTTAACAGTACACGAGTAGGGGATAAAGAGGAAGGTCGTGGCTTGGAGTCGATGCGGTCGTCGAGGTTGGTGGGGGAGGTTGGTGTGGGAGTCGAGACTGGAAGATGAAGAGGTTGGTATCCGTCGTTAGACAATCGAGGTGGTCAGCAATGGTTGATGGACAACAACTGCAGCATCTTAGAGTAGGCGACTGACTTTTGTGAGAGAAATTTCATATTTGAGGATTATGTTACAAATTAATTTTTGCCAGAGAAGTCAATTTTTTAACCGCCCTCACTTGCATAAATAGGTCGGATTTGGGATCTTGGGCTTCTTTTCAATACAAAGAAAAAACAAAATCAGCAGAGATAGCCCAAGCGCACGACTAGCCGCTTCATCGTTTCATCGCTTCACCCTAGGTGCGCGCCTAGACGTCGTTCTGATGTTTAAGCGTGCTTCTTATGAAACAATATACACGGCTACATCTTGCATGCTTTTGATAACTATGGACGAAAACATAGTATGTGAAATATAACTTCAACCATAAGTAAAAAAGAGAAATAAAGAGGGAACATATAAGATGGATGCAAGATACCTATGAGTGATACTTTTTCAGTATTTAGGATCAATTACTTTATCATGATGGAGAGACTAAGAAAGATGTCATGACATGATGGTTGAAAGAGTTGCTAGAGTACTTTGTGGTCACAAATACATTTGAGGCTTGGGGAAAAACTGCAATACTACTATAGGACTCATCGTGCTTTATGGATCCGAGTGTAGGAAAATTAAGAAACCAATTTTCCAAAAAAATAATAGCATAAACAAAATAATATGCTAAGATGGATTAGTACAACACAAAGAAAGATAGAATAAGAAATGAGTATATTCGTGAAAAGTTGAAGTTAGCGCAAATTGACGATAAAGATGAAAAAATAGCCTTAGGTATTATGGACATGTGCATCTTCGACCAATAGAGGCTCTGGTGAGGAACGATAAGATCGTAGTTAAATGAGCCATTAGGGTTAGAGCTAGGCTTGATGAATGAACATAAATCGAAGTTCTAAAGAATGGTGTGTTTTTTGTTAGTGTTAGTTTTGCTCGTATATAAATAGAAGAAAATGATTCAGACAGCCAACACCAAAAAATTGATATAAAAAGGATTTGTTCTCGACTTCTTGTTGTTGTAAATGCAGAGCCGACTCCAGAGGGAGACTGGCTAGGCAAGCGCCTAGGGCCTCCTCCCCTAAGGACCTCAACTTTTTGAATGTTTAATCATTAGAAAATAGAAATTCATATCCTATTAAGACTGCAGGTCCATAAAAGAACTATTATTGTGTTGGTTCTTTCTTCCTTACTGCATTTGATGCTTCGTTTGCGATCAGTGATCGCAGCCGGCAACCCGTCACCATTTGCCACCTCGACCTGTCGCCAGACGTCGTCCACTTGAAGCAATGAGAAGCCGTTGACTACTAATCATTGAACTATCTTCGTATCTTTTAAATGACAATTTTGTACATCAAGAAGCGGAAAGAGTATGAACTTTTTCTTCTTAGATTTAGTTTAATGTTATTTGGTTTCATTTAATCTAATAAATTTAGAAGTTGGAGTGAACTAATTATATTATGTTTTAGATTTATTGGATTTGTTAGATTTTGGATTAATAAAAATTGTATAGAGTAATGAGCGCCTCATTTTTTTGGATTGCCTAGGGCCTCCAAAATGGTGGAGCCGCCCTTGCGTGCGTGAATCAACTTCTTCTTTTAACTCTATCAAGGATAATCCTCTTAGTAAAGCATGTTGTAACCGGGGCACAATTTTTTAATGGAAAACCGAATGAAACAGTTGTAATAACAACGTTCCAACGCAACGCTTCAAGGAAGGTGCGTAATCAGAGATCCTAGGAGGATTCTGGAATACGAAAATCTAAGATAATTTCGCAAACGTAGCAAATGATAGTAGTGCTTCTAAAAAGAAGGTACTAATCGAAATGCTAAAGGTAGCAGTGAAGGTGATAGGCGATAGATGGAAGGTGGTGGCCTGCTGGGGTGTCAAGAACACCGGTGCTCAAAGCAAGATCCGCCCACACGGTCAGCTTCCAGGAACCAGCAAGTTCGAGTGAACTCTGAAACGTTCTGAAAAATTGCTCTTAAGACGGACTGCTCGGAACGACAAGGCCAGAACTCCGGTTGCACGAGGAAGAACACAGTGCGCAGCAGCTCTCTCCTCTCTTCGTGAATTTCTGAAGTCTTAGAAGTGTGTAAAGAGAGAAGAGAGGCTCTGAATATATAGCCACTGCTGTAACTGTCCAAATCCGGGATGTGCGCCACGTTTTAATGTCAGATCCACAAATCTAGGATCAGTTACGAATCAATCGGAACTTGGAAAGCCACGAACTGTGCGAGTTGCGCCACATGAACGAGTTGCGCGCGCGCCATCAGCGCACACTGCACGCACTGCGCACGCGGCGCAACCAGCGCAAGCTGGGGCAACCTGTGCAACCTGCGCAACCCGCGCGCCAGCACAACCTAGCGCACCTGCGCAACCCGCGCAACCCACGCACCCGAGCAACCTAGCGCACCTGCGCAACCCGCGCAACCGTGCACGCGCGCACCCCGCGCACCCCGCGCACCCCGGGCAACCCAGCGCACCCGCGCAAGCACGCACCCCGCGCAACCCTGCGCAACCCAGCGCAACCTGGGCGCGCAACTGGGCTGCGCAACTTGGACGCGCAACGTGTGCGCGCAACGTGGCCGCGCAACGAGCACAACTTAAGCGCACTATGCGCCTAGCGACAATGCTGACGTGCTAAGTGCAAAGTGTCCCAACAAAACGCCACATTACGCCTCATGAGCCCATGAGTCTGAGTCCGAGTCGCTAAGTCCCTACGCCCCAATGGAAATTAATTTTCCAAGAGCAAAAAGCATGAATGCTTTTCTTGGAGTCTTATCCTTACCTCCTAGTAAAATCATCCATATGGTTCCCTCCTTAGGGTCACCACCCCATGTGCATATCCCAACAACACATACAAGTATATATGTTGAGATAACTCATGGTGCTTTTCCAATGTGGGACTAAACTTTGCTAGGCATGTTGAGAGCAAGCTCTCTTCATGTCAAGGAGCAAGAGCACCAACAATTTTCCACATATCTCAACATATATATGTGTCTAGGGTTGAGTGTTCCCCACAGTAACTGTCCATTTTGTATTAGGATAGATGTCGCTGACGACTTGAATCTTCCCGCATGGGTTAAATAACAATGTGATACAAGAATGGACTATGCCTTGAATTCTGTACCACAATCGTAATTCTTCCCACTCACAAAGTGTAGTTACATGTGCTTCTGGCTGCACATTAAAGGCCTTGTGCCAGCCTGATTTCAGTGTATAATTTTGGACGTCTACAAGTTTACCCTCAAGAGACGGCCTGATATCTCTTTCCATACACTATAGGTTAGTTCTTTATTAGAGAGACATGGCATGAAGCCTTGCGCTTCCTTGCGGTGCTACGCCGCTATGACATGGCCTAAAGCCGAGGCATTACCCCTATCTGGAAACCTCATCGTAGTGTCACACTACTGCAGCATGAGGTCACAGCCTCTTTGTAGTGCCATTCTACCCAGCATGAAGCCTAAGGCTTCCTTGCGGTGTTACGCCGCAACGACATGGCTTGCAAGGCCGAGGCTTTACCCCTACACGGGTACCTCATCGTGGTGTCGTGCCACTGTAACATGGGGTTACCCTCCCCTTTGTAGTGATGTCTACAACTCTTTAATTTCATCATACAGCATTAGGCTATCTGCCTATTTGCGGTGCTACGCCGCTATGACTTGGCTTGCAAAGCTGAGGCATTACCCCTACCTAGGAACCTCATGGTGGAGTCATCATGGAGTTTTACTCCTTGTAGTACTGCGCTACCGTGCTTCCTGTAAAGCACACCCAACATTCACTCTGCCTGAGAACTTATTAAGACATTTAAGCCAACCTCAACACAGGATCCGTTTTTTGCAGAAAACACATAGTAGACAACAATGGTTATGGGTTCGTAACCCTTCCATGTTCCCAAGAATAAGTACCCACTGTTACCTGATAGTTTTCCAGTCAGTGGTCCTCCCTTGAACCGAAAGTTAGATGTCTAGTAGATTTCTCTTTGAACTAATAACATAAAACTTTATGGTAGGATTAAAAATACATACTATCAGAATGCCTTCAAGCCCATCTTCCCTGCTGTGTCTTCAACCAGCTGACGCTTGAGGTCCTTCGTGAACGGATCCACCAGGTTCTCCTAACTCCGAACATCGATTACTGCAATGACAACTCTCTTGATGAGATCGTTCACTGTCCTGTGCTTTAACCGCACAGTTCTCTTCTTTCCGTTGAAGAGATCATTTGATGCCACCGCCGCAGTCGCTTGATTGTCGCAGTATATCGGAATTGCCGGTATCTGCGCTCCAACCACTGGAAGATCATACATGAGCTCCCGAAGCCATTCTGCTTCATCTGCTGCGGTATCAAGTGCAAAGAACTCAGATTCAATAGAAGACCGCGAGAGCATAGTCTGTTTCTTCGACTTCCACGATATAGCAGCTCCACCCATTGTGAAAATGAATCCACCAGTGGACCTCTCGCTCTCCAACTCTGAGCACCAGCTGGCATCACTGAAGCCTTCTACTACCGGCGGCTCTCCGCTGTAGTGCAGTGCATATGTCTGAGTCTTTTTGAGATATCTCATTACACGCTTCACAGCTTTCCAGTGTTCAACGCCTGGATTGCTTGTGAATCGACTCAGCATTCCCACAGCGAAAGCTATGTCAGGCCTAGTGGCAGTAGTAGCGTACATCAAACTCCCGATGACGCTAGCGTACTCCAATTGCCTAACGCTTTCCTTCGCGTTTGGCTCCAGCTTATGATCACTTCGGTATGGCGTATCAATTATAGGAAGATCATGATACCCGTATCGAGTGAGCATCTTCTCTATGTAATGAGATTGTGACAGTGCCAATCCAGTGTCAGTCCGGATGATCTTGAGTCCCAAGATAACATCAGCATCCCCCAAGTCCTTCATACTGAACTTTGTCGAGAGGAACTTCTTTGTCTCAGTGACACAGCTTATATCCGTACCTAGGATTAGCATGTCGTCCACGTACAGACAATGACTCCTCTTCCGTCAGTAAATTTAGTATAGACACAATTGTCTGTTTCGCTGACTCTGTAGCCGTTTGACCTTAGAACTTTGTCAAACTTCTCATGCCACATTTTGGGAGCCTGCTTTAAGCCGTATAGAGATTTTACCAACTTGCAGACTTTGTCTTCTAGGCCTCTGACGACAAATCCTTCTGGATGTTGCATATAAATCTCCTTGGTCAGCTCGCCATTCAGGAATGTTGTTTTCACATCCATCTGGTGCATCACCAGTTTGTGTATTGCAGCAAGGGCAATTAACAATCTGATGGTTGTCATCCGTGCTACTGGAGCATATGTGTCAAAGTAGTCGATCCCCCTGCTTTTGAGAAAACCCCTTGGCCACTAGCCTGACCTTGAACTTGTCAATGGTTCCATCAACTTTCATCTTCTTCTTAAAGATCCACTTGCATCTGATGGATTTTGCTCCTTTGGGTAAATCAACTAACACCCATGTGTTATTGGAGGTAATTGAGTCAATTTCATTTTCTATTGCCTCCTTCCAGAAGACAGCATCTCTGGTCTTCATCGTCTCATCATAGGTAAGCGGATCTGCTTCCACATGATAGGTGACGAAGTCATCTCCGAAGCTCTTCGACCTCCTTACTCGCTTCGTCGACGGCTCGGTGAGTTCTGGTTCAATTGTTGTTTCTCCACCAACTTCTTCTTGGATTACTGGCTCATATGAGATCTCAGTCTCATTTGTACCTACATCATTCTCCGAAATATCTGAAAGAACAATGTTTTTATGTCTTGCAAACTTGTCTTCAAAATATTCAACATTGCGAGATTCGATGATATGATTTGACTCAATATCAAGAAATCTCCGAGCATCACTCTTCTCGGCATAACCCAAGAAGATCACCTTCGTAGTCCTTGTCCCCAGCTTCTGAATCTTCAGATCTAGGAGCTTCACATAAGCCAGACACCCCCACACTCGAATGACATTCAAGTTAGGTCTGACTTTGAACCAGAGTTCATAAGGAGTTATGTCAGAAGTTGCATAAGGCACTCTATTCAGAATGAAAGTAGCCGTTAATGCAGCTTCTCCCCATTAGCATTTTGGAAGACCTGCAGTTAGCAGCATTTAGTTCATCATTTCTGTCAACGTTCGGTTCTTCCTCTCTGCTACTCCGTTAGATTGAGGAGAATACGGAGCAGTAGTCTCGCAGATGATTCCATGTTCTTTGCAGAACGATGCGAATTCATGAGACCAATATTCTCTGCCTCGATCATTTCTCAACCTCTTGAGTTGTTGTCCAGTTTGCCGTTCAGCTTCGGCCCTGAACTCCTTTAACTTCTCGAACGCTTCGTCTTTGGATTTGAGCAAGTAGACGAATGCGTATTTAGAGAAGTCATCGATAAAGGTTATGAAATACTTCATCCCGACTTTTGTAGAGAATTGTTTGAAGTCACAGATATCGGAGTGAACCAACTCCAGAAGATCTGTGCTTCGATTGACCCGATGAAAGGGTTTTCTAGTGATCTTTGTCTGAGCACATACTTCACATTTTTCTACCTTACCCCCACATTTGGAGATAAGTCCTAGACTAGACATTTTGTTTATTCTTTTACAATGAACATGTCATATCATATTATGCCACAACTCAAGAAAATAATCAGAAAGAGCGATTGCATTGATATTATTAGACTGGTTTACAAGCTGAATTTTAAACATCCCTTCGATTTGATAAGCTTTCCGAAGTATGTTCCCTTCTTGGACATCACCATCTGACCAGCATTAATGTCCATCCTCAAGCCTGGGTTGCTAAGCAGACTCCCAGAGATCAGGTTCTTGGCAATCACCGGAACATGCTTTACTCCTTGGAGCGTCAGAGTGTTCCCGGAAGTGAGTTTCAACTCCACGGTCCCGATCCCCAGAACTTCAGCTTGGACCTGGTTCGCCATGACAACCTTCTCAGAAGTTGGCTGGTACGTGACGAACCATTCCCTCCCAGAACAGACATGGCAAGTCACACCGGTGTCTATCCACCAGTCAGGATCAGCCCCCACAGTTGTGACCTGAGCGATCATAGCAACGAGGTTAGAAACAAAAGAAACCTTACTAGGCTCACCTTTCTCTGATTGTTTGGGCTTTGATCTGCATTCACTCTTGTAGTGGCCTTTCTTGCCACAATTGAAGCAAGTCACGTGGGACTTGGACTTTTGTTGCTTGAATGAAGGACCCTTCACTTTCAGATTAGTAAAATCATTCTTTTTGTGATGAGAAGCCACATGCTTCCCCTTGGGCTCTCTCGTCTGCACCAGATTGGCCTTGGCCAACTGTTTGGACAGAGTGTCCATCTTCTGTTGAGAAAGCATCTCGTCCTCAACATGGATCTCTTGAAGGAGATCTTCCAAGCTGATATCCAACTTCTTCCGGTGCATTCTTGCATAGAATGTACTCCATCCAGCGGGAAGTTTAGAGACAATCCCTCCAACGACAAACTTGTCGACGAGGGACATTTTCTCGTCTTCTAGCTTCTGGCGCAGCTTCAAGAACTCTTTTACTTGAGGCAGCATTGCCTTCTCGTCTTCGAAGAGCCACTTGTGGTACTTCTCGACGATGAAGATTTTCGATCTATTGTCGTCGTCTTCATACAGCTTTCCCAAGGACTCCCAGATATCCCTGGCAGAAGTATTCTTGGAGTATGACTCTGCCAGGGAGTCCTCCATTGCATTCAGAATCAATAGCCTACAAAGACTATTGTCCCTTCTCCATTTGGTCAATTTGACTTCTACAGCAGCAATGGCATCTGCTGTACCACCTTCTGGAGTCGTCGGTCCTTCTGGAATCGTTGGTTCAGTCTCAATCAGCACATGATCGACGTCCACCAGTTGTAGATTGAGGATGATTTTTCTCTTCCATATTTGAAAGTGTTCTTCGTCGAACTTCTCCAGTTTGTTAAAGCTGGTATCGAGGAGAGAGGCACGAGAGTTTTCCATTGTGCTGGTCTAGCTTTGAGATTGTTGTAACCGGGGCACAATTTTTTGATGGAAAACCGAATGAAACAGTTGTAATAACAACGTTCCAACGCAACGCTTCAAGGAAGGTGCGTAATCAGAGATCCTAGGAGGATTCTGGAATACGAAAATCTAAGAAGATTTCGTAAACGTAGCAAACGATAGTAGTGCTTCTAAAAAGAAGGTATAATTGAAATGCTAAAGGCAGCAGTGAAGGTGACAGGCGATAGATGGAAGGTGGTGGCCTGCTGGGGTGTCAAGAACACCAGTGCTCAACTTAAGCGCACTATGCGCATATGATGATGCTGACGTGCTAAGTGCAAAGTGCGCCAACAAAACGCCACATTACGTCTCATGAACCCATGAGCCCGAGCCCGAGTCCGAGTCGCTAGGCTTAGCCCCAATGGAAATTAATTTTCCAATAGCAAAAAGCATGAATGCTTTTCTTGGAGTCTTATCCTTACCTCCTAGTAAAATCACCCACATTGTTCCCTCCTTAGGGTCACCACCCCATGTGCATATCCCAACAACACATACAAGTATATATGTTGAGATAACTCATGGTGCTTTTCCAATGTGGGACTAAACTTTACTAGGCATGTTGAGAGCAAGCTCTCTTCATGTCAAGGAGCAAGAGCACCAACAAAGCATGCCTTGTATCTTGTTAGCATCTTATCATTGATTCTAACTATTGCATCCATTGATATTCTATTTTACAAGATCGCTCCATCTCAAATGACTTTCCAAAATATTTCAACAATAAATGCTACCTCAAATGGCCTATTGATAAACTATTTTTTAGTCCAGCTTCTCTTGTAGTACCACTCATCCATCTCGATATTCTTATTGCAACATATAGTTTTGGACGAGTTGATTGAGTGCCCAACTCCTATATCCACGAAGCAAAGCTAGTCTTATTGTTGTCCAATAAATTCTCCATTTGGTTAAAAGCAAAGGTTTCTTACAAGTGGATAAATACCATAAGCACTCTAGTACAACAATCTTGCATGGAATCTATGAATATTGAATATTGAATACAAATCCTAAATAACAAAAATTTACAGTTTTTTGGTATATCGTGGCTATCAATATCAATTATTCTCTCGTAACCTTTCCTAATGTTGCTAAAATTTCCACTTGATAGATTTTTTTTCATCTATTAAATTCGATTCTTTAATCTATAATGGTCCCCATAATAAACCTAAAAGTTGACACTTCTCTACTATCGTCAATAAAGACTGATATCCTCATTTCCAAGACCGAGAAACCTTATGTTCTGCGTGCCTAGTATGTTCATTCACACTAAACCAAATGCATTTACCTAAAGGGACTTTGACTTTTACATGTTCATTTATGAGGGGGGAAGGCAAGCTATATATGGTCACAATGACAAAAAGTTATATCCTTCACAGTAAAGAATCCTGCAAGTAGTTTCAAATTTTAATAATTAAAAATTAAAACAAAGTTGCGGGTCAAGTTGGGATGTGCAAGTTTCTCGTCAACATAATAACAATTTCCGTACAATTTTTTGGCAATTATGCCAGTTGCATTAAACAAAAGGCTCCATACAATTTTCTCCAGTTTTTTTTTTTTTTTTTGGCATTTTTACACGGTAATATTCAGTAGCTTTCTGATTTCTTTATTAAAGCATGGCTATTGTCATTGACACAGTCAAATTGGTATTAGATTTACCAAGGTGTGAACTACATGCATTTTCTAGACAGTAAAGTAAAAGGCTTGATCTTCAATTGCACTTGCTCTTCATGACCAGTCTTGCGATTACCTCGGAAAATGTGCCTGAACTTCCAATCGACCCCATGAATATCCCGAGCAACAAGCTCCTGAGCAGGGGGCTGCTTGGAGAAGTCCTACAAGAACATGAAACAACAAACAGTGAAGCGGCAGCACTATATCATCTTCATCGGCAATGCCCGTCAAGAAAATGCAATTAGACATGACCAGCATTCCAAGGGATTGTCGTACCAGCAGAGGGAACACTTTCTCAGCCGCACGACGGGGGACGGAGAAACCACCGTGCGTGCTCGTGTCGCTCGCGGTCAGCGTCTTGCAGAAATAGTTCGTAGGCTGCTTGCTCGGCAAACCCATCTCCGCAGGAAGGTACGCTTCCTTCTGCTCCTGCTGCAGCAGCCACAAAAAAAAACGACGCCGCCAGCTCAACCCCAGTAACAAGACGAAACCAGCACAACATATACAAAACAAACCATACCGGGTTCAACGGTTGCAACATCATCTGCGCATACACCTCATCCGTCTCCAAATCTGCCTGAAATTTTTCGCCAAGAAGCAACAAAATTAAAGCTTTCAAAGCTTAGAAGACTCCATAAAACCCGAATAACCGTCCGACAAGACCTACGTGCATTGTGATTTCGTGGAGCTGGCAGATGAGCTGCGGCGGTAGGTCGGGATAGTTGGGGATGTGGCCATCCACCTCCTTGTTCGTGGAAACGACAACCTTAATTACAACATTCCAACATAAAATTCCAACACAACAACAAAAAAAAAAATCACACATTTGAAAGAAGATCTCTCTCGTGCTTTCACCTGCTCGCTGTGTCCCTGGGGGAAGTAGACGACGCGGGTGCCGACGTCCGGCAAGCACACGATAGGACCGGCGCACGCGTGCCACAGCTCGGAGTTCAGCAACTTCTCCTCCCCCCCTGAAAATTTCCCACAAAAATAAGTAAATTCTCCGAATAATATACATAAATAAACATCGCAGAGAAACTCGATCACCTTCTTCTTCCTGCACTCCTCCCGAAGCTCGTGGCGAGTGACTCATCTTCGAAACCCTAATCTCCAGCTACCAGCAAAAACAAAGAAATCGAACTACGTACTTCGCACTCGGCAGGAGGAACGAAGGATCTAGGCGAGCGAGAGGCCTCAGCCGAAGTCTAAGAAGCTCGAGACCGCCATGAGAGCGCTCAACTCCGAGCTCACCGAGAAAATATCTAGAGGGAAGAAGAAGAAGGAGAAGGGGAGAGAGAGTGAGAGTGTGATCATATAATTTTCAGAAAATTATAAAAAAAGCATTAAAATTTAGTATAATCGTAAAAAAAGCATCAAGTTCTGTGAAATTATATTTTGAGCATCCATTCGGCAATTCAATTGCCGTATGATGATGTCAGCCAGCCCAGCTTCGATTAACCGTTAACCCAGAATGGAGAGAGAGATTAAGGATCAAACGGCAAATCCAAGACCGTTCGCTGACGTCAGCATACGACAATTCATTTGTCGTTTGTGTTCCTTTTTTTTTCTTCAATTGAATTGTCGTTTTTGTTTTATAATTTTTTTTTTACGCTGATGTCAGCATACGGCAAAGGAACTGCCGTTTGTGTTTTTTTATTTTTTTTTCCTTCAATTTTAATGCTTTTTTTTGTAATTTTCTGTACAAATTACTTTAGCAAGCAAGTTGGCTCACGTTAGTAAATTGTTTGCTCACACAAGGCTCATGTTAGCAAATGTTAGCAAGCTTCCAAATGAGACAAGTTGGCTACAGGTCACAACTAAAAGCTCATATGAGGACATTCAATAGGAGGTAGACACATGGACTAGAATTTTCGTTTAGGTCCTTAAAGAAAACTTGGTTTGTCTCATAAGCTCACATGAGCAGTCAAAAAGAAATCAAGCATTAGAAACGGCAATTCCTTTGCCGTATGATGACGTCGGCGGACGTCAGCATAAAAAAAAATTTAAAAAAAAAAACGGCAATTCAATTGAAGAAAAAGGAAAAAAAATGATATAACATAAACGGCAATTGAATTGCCGTATGCTGACGTCAGCTGACGTCATCGAACGGCCTTGGATTTGCCGTTTGATTCTTAATCTCTTCCTTTTGTCTTAATCCATTTCTAGGTTAACGGTTAATCGAAGCTGGGCCGGCTGACATCATCTTACGGCAATTGAATTGTCGAATGGATGCTTAAAATATAATTTCACAGAACTTGATACTTTTTTTATAATTATATTAAATTTTAATGCTTTTTTTGTAATTTTCTGTATAATTTTGGAGATTTTAATCGGAGTATTTTTGTAAAAATTAGTCGGTATAGGGGGTTTTCTGGAGAAGTCCCTTCAGCGATCGGCGCGTACGGAAACTCCCGCGCGCCGTACGATTTGGGCCGTCGGATGGGGAGATCAGATGGCGGAGAGGGATTTGCGTCCGAAAAGAAACATAGGACCCCACCAAACTCAACTGGCTTATGTGATGAGTGAGGGGATGTATAAGGCTAGATTGAGACCTTGTTTAGTTCGCGGAAAGGAAATGGGAAAGTAGAATTTCTATCAAAAAAAATTTCCTATATTTGATTGGTGTAAAAAAGGAAAAAAAAAATGTTATTGTTCCAACAATATTCAATATCAACATAATTATAATGAAGTGTTAATTGATAAAATAGGTAATAAATCAATGCTATTTTTGTCATAATGTTTGATAATTAATGTTGGAAAAGGAGGAGGAAAAATGAATCCATGGATCATGAGAGGAGCCATTTTTTTTCCTATTTTTTTCCATGTCAGAAAAGTGTTTTCCAAATTTGTGACTACCAAACAAAGGAAATGAACAAGTTTACTTTCCGGATTCCTTGAATCCGTGAACCAAACGAGGCCTGACGGTCTCGGAGTCGAATCGTAGAGAAGACGAATGTGTGTGTAAAAATTACGAACAGTAGACCTAAATGCTATACAATACAGTGTACACAAAGTTTTATACATTACACCGGACATCGGAAAAAAAAAAATTCCCAAAAAGTGGCCTTCGTCTGATTCCGCAAGTAGAGAAAACGGGTCCGGGTCACTTTAGGTTAGGCCGACTTTGATGCAATTTAAGCCCACTTTATAGGTGTCTTTCCCAAATTATCAGTCCGAGTAGATATCAAATATTTTTGGACTGAAAAGTACTTTATTTTGAAATATCTCACATAAAATCGTACTTCTCATATTATAACCTGACATTCTTTTCCTTGAAATCGAGTATAAGCATGCTATTGTGAAGTGGGGGTGAACTTTAAATCCTGTTGTTATAACGTATTTGAATATTTAATTTACAAAAAATTTCAACTAAAGCATACAAATTATATAAAATTGTACCTAAATCATAACTTTTACAAAATTTATATTTAAGCACAAAAACGTACTTCGAAATGACGTTCTATCCATAAAAAAATTAAAAATAATACATGGTTACCCAAATTTTATTCCGTTAAACCGTGAAAAATATATATATATATATAGAATGATAATGTCCTACGGATGGGCATTTCCAAAGAAGAAAACGTCCTTCGGAAGAACGTTCTCCTATAACGTATATGCCGCCCTTCATCTCCACGTTGTTTGTGGCTTTGATTGATGAAGAGGCAGTTGGGGAGCGAAAGCTTTTAGGCTTGCAGTGGAGAGTGTTGGTGTTTTTGCCTTTGGACTAGAAAAGATAGTCCCACATCGGCTACACCAAATGGTGAGTATCTCAATATAATGCATTGCTTGTGTTGAGGTGTGCACATGAGGTGTAGTGGGGCACAAGTTTGTGCCATGTGGAAGTATTTTCCTAGAAGGAAAAAGGATTAAATCCAACAAGGATGCAAGTTAATTTTTGTTGTGCGGACTCGGACTCGGACACGGACTCCAGGATGTCTCGTGCATGCACGGGAGTGTTCGGGGGGTAGGCGTGGACTGGCACACTTCTATGCTGATTATGGGATGATCTAAAATATCAAACTCTATTTTTGAGTATTGGTATTTTAGTCCCACATCGGATAGGAGAAGAGGTGAAGTCTCAACTCCACTCTATAAATAGAGTCCCTTGGCCTCCTTTGAAAGATGCACCAAGAAGAGAGTTGAGGGAGTCTGTTAAGTCCAGGAAGTCCGTTCAAGTCTCAAATATTGACTTACGAGCGTTCCAGAAGTTCTTCGTGAACTTGCTAGTTCCTGGAAGCTGTTCGTGCTCGTGTGGGGCGAATAAAGCTTTGAGCAACGGTGGTTCATTCACCCCAGCATCTCATTATCGCCTGTCATCGCTGCTGTTGCCTTTTACAACAACTTCTTTTTAGAAGCTCTACTGCCGATAGTTGCTTGCACAAAGTCTCTTTAGATTTTTTGTGTATTACGTAGAATCTTTTTAGATCCTCGTAATTCAGAATCCTCCAGGATCTCTGTTGCACATCTTCTTTAAGGTGCTGCATTTGAAACGTTGTGTGTACAATTGTTTCAGTTTCAGAATTTTCCATCGAAAATTGTGCCTCGGCACTAACAATCTCAAAGCTTTATTGAGAAGATGGATATTTTTCGTGCTTCGCTCATCGATACCAGCTTTAACAAGTTGGAGAAATTAGATGGCGAACACTTCCAGATATGGAGACGAAAGGTCACTTTAAATCTTCAACTCGTGAATGTTGATCACGTGCTGTCAGAAGAAGAACCGATCGTTCCAACCACTGGATCTGCTGCGGCTGTGGCCGCTGCTACGACCAAGCAAGCGAAGTGGAAGAGAGAAAACAGTATATGCAAACTACTGATACTCAATTCCATGGAAGACTCTCTGGCAGAGTCCTACTCCAAGAAGACATCTGCCAAAGAGATATGGGACTCCTTGGGAAAGCTATATGAAGATGACGAGAACCGGTCCAAGATCTTCATGGTAGAAAAATATCACAAGTGGACCTTCGAAGACGAGAAGGCGATGCTGCCCCAAGTGAAGGAGTTTCTGAAGTTGCGTCAGAAACTAGAAGACAAAAACATGTCCCTCGTCGACAAGTTTGTCGTTGGAGGGATCGTCGCGAAACTTCCTACAGAGTGGAGCAACTTCTATGCAAGGATGCATCGAAAGAAGATGGAAATTAGCTTGGAAGATTTCTTGCAAGAGATCCATGTTGAGGACGAGATGCGCTCTCAACAGAAGATGGATACTCTGTCCAAACAACTGGCGAAGGCAAATCTGGTCCAAACCAGAGAGTACCAGGGGAAGCAGGCTGCTTCTCATCGCAAAAAGAAGGACTTCACGAATCTGAAAGTGAAGGGTCCTGCTTTCAAGCAGCAGAAGTCCAAGTCCCATGTGACTTGCTTCAATTGTGGCAAGAAGGGCCACTACAAATCCGAATGCAAGTCCAAGACCAAAGAACAAGGTGAGCCTAGTAAGGTTTCTATGATTACTAATCTAGTTGCCATGATAGCACAGGTTGCAACTGTGGGGGCTGACTTGGACTGGTGGATAGACACTGGTGCGACCTGCCATGTCTGTTCAGACAAAGACTGGTTCGTCTTTTATGAGCCAACTTCAGAGAAGGTTATAATGGCAAACCAGGCACAAGCTGAAGTACTGGGGATCGGGACGGTGGAGCTGAAACTCACATCGGGGAACACTTTGACGCTTCAAGGTGTGAAGCATGTTCCAGTAATTGCTAAGAACCTGATCTCTGGAAGTCTGCTCTGCAATGCAGGCTTGAGGATGGACATCAATGCTAGCCAGTTGGTGATGTCCAAGAAGGGTACATTCTTCGGGAAAGCTTTCCAAACTGAAAGAATGTACAAGATTCAGCTTGTTGTAACCCAGCATGATAATATAAATGCAATCACTTTTTCTGATTATTCTCTTGAGTTGTAGCATAATAGGCTAGGACATGTTCATTGTAAAAGGATTAACAGAATGTCTAGTCTAGGACTTATCTCCAAGTGTGGGGGTAAGGTAGAGAAATGCGAAGTATGTGCTCAGACGAAGATCACAAGGAAACCCTTTCACATGGTCCATCGAAGCACAGATCTTCTGGAGTTGGTTCACTAAGATATCTGTGACTTCAAACAATTCTCTACAAAGGCCGGGATGAAGTATTTCATTACTTTCATCGATGACTTCTCAAAGTATGCTTTCGTCTACTTGCTCAAGTCTAAAGACGAAGCATTCGAGAAGTTCAAGGAGTTCAGGGCCGAGGCTGAGCGACAAACTGGACAACAACTCAAGAGGTTAAGGAGTGATCGAGGCGGGGAGTATCGGTCTCATGAATTCTTATCATTCTGCAAAGAACATGGAATCATCAATGAGACAATGGCTCCGTACTCTCCCCAATCCAACGGAGTAGCAGAAAGAAAGAACAGAACGTTGACAGAGATGATGAACTCCATGCTGTTGACTGCGGGTCTTCCAAAGTGTTACTGGGGAGAAGCTGCACTAACGGCAACGTTCATTCTGAACAGAGTGCCATATGCAACTTCCGACATAACTCCTTATGAACTCTGGTTCAAAGTCAGACCTAACTTGAATGTCATTCGAGTGTGGGGGTGTCTGGCTTATGTGAAGCTCCCGGATCTGAAGATTCAGAAGCTGGGGACAAGGACTACGAAGGCGATCTTCTTGGGGTATGCCGAGAAGAGTGATGCTCAGAGATTCCTTGATATCGAGTCAAACCATATTATCGAATCTCGCGATGCTGAATACTTTGAAGGCAAGTTTGTAAAACACAAGAATATTGTTCTCGCGGATCTTTCGGAGAATGATGAGGGTACAAAGCAGACAGAAGTCTTTAATGAACCAGTAGTCCAAGATGAAGTTGTCGTCAAGGAGACACCAGCTGAACCAGAACTCGCTGAGCCGTCAACTAAGCGAACGAGGATGCCGAAAGACTTTGGAGATGACTTTGTCACCTATCATGTGGAAGCAGATCCGCTTACCTATGATGAGGCGATGAAGACCAGAGATGATGTATTCTGGAAGGAGGCGATAGACAACGAGATTGACTCAATCACCTCCAACAACACATGGGTATTGGTTGACCTGCCAGAAGGAGCAAGACCCATCAGATGCAAATGGATCTTCAAGAAGAAGATGAAAGCAAATGGAACCATTGACAAGTTCAAGGCCAGGCTAGTGGCCAAGGGATTTGCTCAGAAGCAGGAGATCGACTACTTTGACACTTATGCTCCAGTAGCTCGGATGACAACTATCAGATTGTTAATTGCTCTAGCAGCAATACACAAGCTGGTGATATATCAGATAGATGTGAAAACGGTATTCCTTAATGGCGAGCTGACCGAAGAGATCTACATGCAACAACCAGAAGGTTTTGTCGTCAGAGGTCTGGAAGATAAAGTCTGCAAGTTGATAAAGTCTCTGTATGGTTTGAAACAAGCTCCCAAAATGTGGCATAAGAAGTTTGACAAGGTGATAAGGTCAAATGGCTACAGGGTCAGTGAAACAGACAAGTGTGTCTATACGAAGTTTGCTGACGGAAGAGGAGTAATCGTATGTCTTTACGTGGACGACATGCTAATCCTAGGTACGGATTTAAGCTGCGTCACAGAGACAAAGAAATTCCTCTCGACCAAGTTCAGTATGAAGGACTTGGGGGATGCCGACGTAATCTTGGGGCTCAAGATCATCCGGACAGGCACTGGAATAGCGCTGTCACAATCTCATTATATTGAGAAGATGCTCACTCGCTACGGGTATCAAGATCTTCCTTTTATTGATACACCGTACCGGAGTGATCAAAAGCTGGAGCCAAATTCGAGGAAAAGCATCAGGCAGTTGGAGTACGCTAGCGTCATCGAAAGCTTGATGTACGCTACTACTGCCACAAGGTCTGACATAGCTTTTGCAGTGGGAATGCTGAGTCGGTTCACTAGCAATCCAGGCGTTGAGCACTGGAAAGCTGTGAAGCGTGTTATGAGATATCTCAAGAAAACTCAGACATATGCACTTTTCTACAGCGGAGATCCGTCAGTAGTGGAAGGCTTCAGTGATGCTAGCTGGTGTTCAGATATGAAGAGCGAGTATTCCACAGGTGGATTCGTATTCGCCATGGGCGGAGCTGCTATATCGTGGAAGTCGAAGAAGCAGACTATGTTATCTCGTTCCTCCATGGAATCTGAATTCTTTGCATTGGATGCTGCTGCAGATGAAGCAGAGTGGCTTCGGGAGCTCATGTATGATCTTTCGGTGGTTGGGGCTCAGATACCGGCAATACCGATATACTGTGACAACCAGGCGGCAGCAGCAGTAGCATCAAATAAACTCTTCAACGGGAAGAAGAGAACGGTGCGGTTGAAGCACAGAGCAGTACACGATCTTATCAAGAGAGGTGTTATTGCAGTGATTGATGTTCGGAGTCAGGAGAACCTGGCGGATCCGTTCACCAAGGGCCTCAAGCGCCAGCTGGTCGATGACACAACTTGTAAAATGGGCTTGAAGGCATTCTGATATTGTATTAATGTATTCCTACCATAAAGTTTTATGCTATTAGTTCAAAGATTTATCTACTAGGCATCTAGCTTTTGGTTCAAGGGAGGACCACTAATCGGAAGAATATCAGGAACGGTGGGTACATGTTCTATTGGACATGGAGAGGTTACGGACCTATAACCACTGTTGTCTACTATTATTTTCTGCGGAAAACGGTTTCTGTGGGAAGGTTGGCTTAAATACCTTAATGAGTTCTCAGGCAGAGTGAATGCCTGGAGTGCTTTACAGGAAGCACGGTAGCGCAGCACTACAAGGAGTGTAACTCCATGCTACAGTGGGATGACTCCACCATGAGGTTCCCAGGTAGGGGTAATGTCTCGGCTTTGCAAGCCAAGTCACAGCGGAGTAGCACCGCAAATAGGCAGGTAGCCTAATGCTGTATGATAATCATAATAAAGAGAAGTAGACAGCACTATAAAGAGGACGATGTCCTCATGTTACAGTGGCATGACACCACGAAGAGGTACCAGGTAGGGTAAAGCCTCGGCTTTGCGAGCCATGTCATAGCGGCGTAACACCGCACGGAAGCGCAAGGCTTCATGCTGGGTAGTTTGGTACTACAAAGAGGCCTGTGACCTCATGCTACAGTAGTATGACACTACGATGAGGTACCTAGGTGGGGTAAAGTCTCGGCTTTAAGCCATGTCATAGCGACGTAGCATCGCAAAGAAGCACAATGCTTCATGCCATGACTCTTTATAAAGAACTCATCTATAGTGTATGGACAGAGATATCAGGCCGTCTCTTGAGGGTAAACTTGTAGACGCCCAAAAATTATACACTGAAACCAGGCTGGCACAAGGCCTTCAATGTACAGCCAGAAGCACAGTTGATGTCATTATGTGAGTAGGAAGAATTACAGTTATGGTGCAGAATTCAAGGCTTAGTCCATTCTTGTATCATGCTGTTATTTAACCTATGCGGGAAGATTCAAGTCGTAGCGACATCTCTCCTAATGCATGATGGGCAGTAACTGTGGGGAACGCTCAACCCATATATTGAGATATGTGGGGGATTGTTGGTGTTTTTGCTTTTGGACTAGAAAAGATAGTCCCACATCGGCTACACCAAATGGTGAGTATCTCAATATAATGCATTGCTTGTGTTGAGGTGTGCACATGAGGTGTAGTGGGGCACAAGTTTGTGCCATGTGGAAGTATTTTCCTAGAAGGAAAAAGGATTAAATCCAACAAGGATGCAAGTTAATTTTTGTTGTACGGACTCGGACTCGGACACGGACTCCAGGATGTCTCGTGCATGCACGGGAGTGTTCGGGGGGTAGACGTGGACTGGCACACTTCTATGCTGATTATGGGATGATCTAAAATATCAAACTCTATTTTTGAGTATTGGTATTTTAGTCCCACATCGGATAGGAGAAGAGGTGAAGTCTCAACTCCACTCTATAAATAGAGCCCCTTGGCCTCCTTTGAAAGATGCACAAAGAAGAGAGTTGAGGGAGTCTGTTAAGTCCAGGAAGCCCGTTCAAGTCTCAAATATTGACTTACGTGCGTTCCAGAAGTTCTTCGTGAACTTGCTGGTTCCTGGAAGCTGTTCGTGCTCGCGTGGGGCGAATAAAGCTTTGAGCAACGGTGGTTCATTCACCCCAGCATCTCATTATCGCCTGTCATCGCTGCTGTTGCCTTTTACAGTAACTTCTTTTTAGAAGCTCTACTGCCGATAGTTGCTTGCACAAAGTCTCTTTAGATTTTTTGTGTATTACGTAGAATCTTTTTAGATCCTCGTAATTCAGAATCCTCCAGGATCTCTGTTGCACATCTTCTTTAAGGTGCTGCATTTGAAACGTTGTGTGTATAATTGTTTCAGTTTCAGAATTTTCCATCGAAAATTGTGCCTCGGCACTAACAGAGAGTGTGAGAGTAAGAGTGTACCTATCCCATCCAACAACAGAGCCAAAACCAAGTCCCCAAATTCCAACCCCAACCCCCGGGCAAAAAAAAAAAACAAAAAAATGAAAACGTCCTTAGGAAGGGTGTATTTCACAATGAAAACGTCCTTGGGTTGGGCGTTTTGCCATTCTTTTATTTATTTTTAGGTAGAATGTCATTCCGAAGGGCGTTCTTATGCTTTAGTTATAAATTTGGCAAAGTTGATTCTTTAGGTATAATTCTATATAATTTTTATGCTTTGGCTGAAATTTTTTGTTTAATTTATTATCCAGTGCTATTTAGGGTCAAGTTGTAATAAATAAATAATAGTCACAACTATAAGATCAATATATATTAAATGATTAAGAATATGATACCTGAATGCCAATAACAAACCTTAAAAGTAATAAAATATTATTAGGATATTATTAAATAATATATATGATAACTAATTTTAAAATTTCAGATATCAAGAGTGTCGGGAACAACTAGTAAGTTTAAAAACTCTCATTTTTAAAAAAAAAATTATTTCAATACAAATATAGGACAATACACATCCATCTATCTAACATTTCACCAAAATCACACTACAAGCAATTAATAGAATGTAATAACAAGTTTCCTTTCTTTTCTTTCTTACAATTATTACTGTGTTTTTGTGTTCTATTTTTAATGAAATTAGCACTACAAGTTTTCTTAAAGTAGTTACAACTAATATTAATAGCTATTTTAATGAAATTGGGATGAATATATGCAGGGGCGGATCCAAGGTTGGGGTGGGGTGGGTTGGAGCCCACCCAAATTTTTTTTTTTTTTTTATTTCCATATATATATATATATATATATATATATATATATATATATATATATATATATATATATATATGCTTTTTATATGGATTGATCTACTTCTAGCCCACCCAAATTTTTGTCAGTCCATTCCAGTTATAATTTTTGGATCCGTCCTTGAATATATCTTTCCAAGGGTCTCATCTAAGAAAATCCCGTAGAACAATACGTTGCAGATGATCCTAGAAGGGTTAATCTCAAATATATTTTATAGGTAATAATAAAAATCTATGTTTTCTCAACAATCAACTTTTAGGAAAAGTAGGATGTTAGCTATCATAAAAAAAAAATGTTCCGTTAATACCAAATGATGCCACAATCCTTTTAAAATAATTTTTACTATATATACTTTTTTTAGATGTTTCGTGATTCGATTCATTGATCTTCTACCACCCGGCCAGGATCTTATACATCTTCTCGATAACCATAAGATTTTTACTATATATACTTACAAAATATTCTATATACCAAATAAAATGTTTAAGTCCATGTAACTTATGCATCAATGTAAAACTTTTTTTTTCCTAAACTAACCATGATCGAATTTGTTTTTTTAATAAAATGAATTAAAAAAAAAATTAACCTTGATTACACAAGTTGATTATTGTCTTCATCCGCAAGCTAAGGTATACTTTTGTTTCACAATTTGTTAAGAAATTCAAAACAATCGCACGGTCTTTGGGCTCACTTGCACCATGTCCGGTTCACTTGTGAAAAACAATTTTAATGGTTTCTGAGATATTCAAATGAGGGGTGACAATTGGATCAGTTTATATTTGATCAGATTCGGATTAACTCGTTTGATTCAATTAGAACTCTATCTACTGTGTATGTGAACTGTAGGGTGCGATTGATTACAAGGTGAAAATATATGGAAAATAAAATAATTCCTTAGAATTATTTTGTTAGGGAAAACATTATGAAAAAATATTTATGGAATTAATTTTGGTGTTTGATTGTTGATGTACATCTCATTTGTAATGTTCTGTTTCGTACGGTACATTATGATGGATGGTCGATTCGAGGAAGTCTTGTTGGACTTGGAGCTATGCGGAATGATCACTCTAAAGGCTATGCTATCGTGGCAGGAATCATCTTGATAATATGAGTAGTGTAAGTCATTCGAAGATCCTTTAGCTGAACGCTTAATAAAAAGGATTATTTTCTATGCTTGAATGTGATGTTGCTATGATACCTAGCATGAAATTCAGAAGATAATGAAAGATAGTTAATCACATGTATTTTTCATAAAAATTAATATTTTTCTATGGGCCGTGCCAGTTTTATTTTCCACCATTTGGGAGAAAATATATGAAATGATAGTTTTTGGAAAATAATCCAATGGAAAATATAAGCTATCAACACACTACAATTGGTGGAAAAATTGTGATGTAAATATTTTTCTTTAAAAAAGCTTAATCAAACACATTCGTAGTGTTTTCAGTCTATAACTTTACCTCAATTTTTAAATGGATACACGCATGGCAATCTATTTTGAAGTATTACAAAAAAATAATAATTATAAGATAATGAACATTTATTGTAGTTTGAGGTGTGCAATTATTAGTGGTCAGTAATATGTTCGTAAAAATTTGTGTAATTAATATTTTTTAAAATTATAGTTAATTTAAGCATTCTCGACATATACAATATGCACATTTGTTGCAAGTATTTCGTGGATTATTAATATGAAGACTAAAACAATGTTGTAATTATTCCAATCTTTATTAAGATTGTTAAATATGTCAGGGTATATTTGAAGGAAAAAAAATTCACAGTAAAGTTGGATTTTTCTCATTACATAGTAGTATATATCTTTATTATTAGGAAGACTAAAAAATAATTATATTGATTATTCTAAAATTATTGTTATATTAGTGTCATCATGTTATTATATAAATAGGCTCAAATGCTTGACTTTATTGTTGATTTTTCACCATTAATTATTTGGTGGTGTATGCACATTTGTCGTCTTGTTAAAACCTTACTAAGAAAAAAATCCAGCGGAAAAAAAAATCTTAGTTAAGGAAAAAGTGTACAACGCGCAAAACTCAAAATATTCTTCATGAGTCATACTCCCCCTCGATATAATAGATTTGCTTGACTTCGATCACTTTCATCCTTTAGAGCTTATGTGCATAAAATAATTTTGGTGGAAGGTGCTTATGCGATCTCCTTTGATGAATCCCTCTCGAACTTGCGTAATGTAAGGTCTTTGAATATTATTGTAGGCTCATTTGTAACTATAGGTAGTTGACAATTTTCTCGTATATGATAAATGATTGATCACAACCACACACTTTCTCTTGTTGCTTCTTGTAATGCAATTAATTCTGCATGATTAGAGGAAGTTTGTCACGACCCGCTCTCGAATAATCGGACACGAGTCGGACACGTCCAGCCTTCGTCGATGGACATGATGTAACGCCCCAGAACCAGAATACTAGAGAGCGGGGGCGTACATGCGTACATAGCCAGCTACGTATATTGAAGTGCAACCCACATCGCTATACGGTCATGGCTGTCTAGATACATGAGGGTTTAACTACAAGCCAATAGTCTCCTATGGTCATGAACAAGCCTATTGTCTCAATCTCAAGCAAGTAGTAACAGTTACAAGATGTCAGAGCACCAAATATACAATAGTAAGGCGTCCCATACATTACATATTCGGATGATCATGAAGCTAGTCGTACAAAATGTCAGAACTAGTAAGAGTTGAGTCATACATGATCAACCCTAGGATCTGTCAATCATGTTACAGCCCGTAGGCAGGCAGTAAATAAAGGTGCAATACGAGCTAAACAAGTGCTCGTCGGCTAAACGCCTCAAAAGAATAATTTTTACAATAAAGTGAGAGGACAAAAAGAAACCCACTCGTTGCCAGGATTACGCCTAGTGGTCACCATCTGGCTGGAAGACGGGTAGAACCTCTGGAGCTGCTCCGATATCTGGCCATACAAAACCAGCTGGGTCAGACCCCAGAAAGAGCAAGTGCCACAAAGGAGGCTTCACTTAGGAACTAAAACCAGCATATCATAATAGAGTATTAAAGATAAATAATAAAGAACTGATAACAATAGAGATAACAGCAGTAAACTGAGTACGAAGAAACCATTCAAGTAGCCAGGTCACAACCCTTAAACCAAACAAGGACCGGGGTTGCAGCCCTTCACCTGAATAGAAACCCGTCTCAAATACTATTGGTAAGTAAAACATGATTAGTCTTGGCATAGGGTAAAAATAAGACAATAAACGAAGAGAGGATAAGGAACTGCTCCGGAAGCCAGGTTACAACTCTTAAACCAAACAAGGACCGGAGTTGTAACCCTTCGCCTGAACAGAACCTTGCCCATGATCTTTATTGTTAAGGCAATCATAGGTAACCATGTCATGTCATATTCTTGTGAAATATGACGAGCATAACACGGGATGCAATTAGGACAACAAACAAGGAGAAGACACAGAACTGCTCCGGGAGCCAGTTACAACTCTTAAACCAAATAAGGACCGGAGTTGTAACCCTTCGCCTGAACAGAACTGGCCCCCTGATCGTTGTTGTCAAGGTAAGCATAAATAGTCAGGACGATATATGATAAGATAACCATGGGACTATTCAGATAGCCAAGTTACAACCCTTAAACCAAACAAGGACCGGGGTTGTAACCCTTCATCTGAACAGAACTTGGTATCTCATCATTTACCGATAAGTAGGGCACCGAAAATCAGGTCATGTTACAATCTTGTACAGGATCAGGATAAGACTAAGCTGGGCTAAATTCCATTCAATCAATCACGGCCAAGCAATGAGTACGGCTTGATACTTTAACTAACTAGGGTTATCACATGCCTAGTTACTAGCAAGATGCAATGAGATTATTCCAACAACCACCAGCCCTGCAGACCATTCAGGTTATCCGGGTCGAATGTCCGTTTATGAAGGGTGCACCGCATGACTGTGTGCTGGAAATGTGCCCTACTCGTCGGTAGGCTACAAGTTCGCTAATGCGCCCAGATAACGGGATTGTTTGTAGCTGGGAAATCTCTTCATGACTACTGAATTATTCTACTTATTAGCCGTAGTTGATTTCAGTAGGTACCCCTGACCGTGGTATTCAGGGTTCCCTGTCCTAGACATGATGCAAGACAGTAACTGTTTATTTGTACAAACACAATCGTCCACGGTGTCCAGGTCAATTATTCTTGTCAGGTCATGTTAGCCGTCGCAACAGCAATTCAAGATAATCATGTCAGGTATACTTGTCATACCATACCATGTTCAATTATCATTTCCAAACATATTAAATAAATTCGTGATTATCAAGTTCATGACAAAAGGCGTAAGGATATAAAATGGGCGTAAAAATATAAAAAGGTAGAGGTGTACGCCATAGGAACTCAAGTCTCTACGCACGTACCACCGGTTACGCTAGTGAAACTTTATGCATGAATTTTCGCTAGTAAGCTCTACGCTAGGCCAAGGGGCCTCGTACGTAAAATTGGCTTTAGGCTAGCAAGAGCAAGGTAAGATAGCTCTACGCGAGCAAGGGTACATGTGGGTGGGGTTTTACGCTAGCCGGGCTTTACGCTCGTAAGATTACGTACGCCAACTCTCGATCAAGCTTTACGCGAGGGAAACTTTACGCGAGGAACACTCGGCAAACTTTACGCTCGTGAGAGCCGGCTCGAGCTAGGGATTTTACGCTAGCTCGATTTTACGTGAGCGGGAGAGTCCCGAGCGTAAAATCGATTAGCTCAGCGTAAAACGAGTACGCTTGGCACGCGAAGCGTGAGCGTAAAGGGGCACTACACGAACACGTTAAGACGTGGGCATAAAAGGCTGAATAATACGCTGGCACGTAAAACGTGTGCGTAAAACTATGTCTTCTCCATATGGCCAAATTCAAACAGGCGTAAAAGCTCAGAAACTCCATCTCGGCCAGGACTTGGTGGAACCCGCCCATCCCAAAACCAAACTTGTGCAAAATCATGCGACCTACTACATGGAACTCTTAGTTTTCAAAAACGAGCTATTTTAGTAGATCTAAACTAAGAAGATCGAAAATACTAGAAACTTAGATCTACATAGAATGAGCCATGGAATTTGAAAACACTAAGTACTAAAGAGGCTTAGGATCTTGAGGAGAAGAAAATGGAACAACAAAATGGGAGTTCCTTCGTAAGGCAAGTTGCACTTGCCTACTACGGTAGGTGGTGATCTACGCAGGAGGAGGAGAGGAGTAATAAAAGGGAAGAGAAGTAAATGCTGAGTTATGAGGAGAGAGAGAGGCAGATGGGATATAAATATGGATGATGGTGGTAGGTAGGGGATTTTCCTTTGGTTCATGATGAACCCAAAAGCAAACCGAACCAAGCCACACCAAACCAAGCCAAGCCAAGCCGACTAAACCGAAACCAAGACAAGCACAACAAGTCTATCTATAGGTCGAAATCCCGTATACGTATACAAAATACGCAATACGAGCCACAGGCATTACATACGACGAAGTAAGCTGTACAATACTAAGAAAAACTCCAAGTCACAAGATAATGTAAACAATTATAGAATCTATAAGCGTCCCAGAAAGATCACCAATATCCATCAAGTCATTATACAATCTTATCCGGAGACAAATTCGGTCAAATAAAATATACATTGATGAAATCAAATACAATCTCCAGAAAAATAAATAAAATAAAATCCTGTAATTTCCATGATAGTACCATGCTCAATATGGCCTCAAGCACCTGCAACGTATCCTGTCAGAAAAGAGCAAAGTACAACCCCGACAAGAACAATATACAATGTAATCTGTAATATAAAATACAAGGTGGAACCAGAATACAATAACTGAAATGAAACTATGGTACCAGAAGTAAAATGCAAAACTGAAGACAATAGACACGAAAATCAATATGCAAAGACAATGAACGCTGCAATTAATGAACAATATGATGAACACGACAATCAATACAAGTGTGACCTTTTTGAAATATTAACCTAATGTGTGACCAGCTGTTTGCCATTAAAATTCTTTTATTGCAAATTTTAATACAAACAGAACAGTGTAACAATGTAGGACTTAGATGTAGTCCTAGGAGTACACTTGTGTTTATCTGGGTCCCTTGTGCCGATGGAGTGAGTGGTAATGCGTTGACTCCGTTGACGATCTGACAACGGTTATCGGTTCTCTGAAGGTCTGGATTGCTCTGGGTGCTGGAGCTTGCTGAGAGGAGGAGGACGTTGAGTGTCTGTATCTGCCTCTCTGGTGGTGTGTTCGTTCGTTTTTCTTGTTCGTTTGTTCGTGGGTGAGAAGGAAATGATCCCTCTATTTATAGCTTTGCAGGTTGGCTGCTCATGTACGCATATATAGGGTGCGCCTGGACGCGGGGATGCTACGTGGTGATTGCTGATGAAGGCGTACGGACGCTGCGCCCTGATTGAGGGGTTGAATTCTTCATACTGCTGTTATAAGCTGGCACGTAGCAGAGGAGAAGATCTTTCTGTTGCTGAGATCTTGGGTGAGTTGAGTCAAAGGACACGTGTCATCGACCCATGGCTCAGAGATTTCGGATTTGATGGGGAATAATCTGGGAGGATGTGCCTAGGATTAGGTGCATGAGGAGGCTTTGGCTCGTAACCTTTAGGAGTCACGAACCATTCGCGACGCATGGCTTTTGAGGCGCATGCGAGGCTTCAGTAATGACTTAACTCCTGTCTTTCGGGATCAGAGAGAAGTCTGGGGCGCATGGCTTTTGAGACGCATACAGAGCTTTAATGGTGACTTTTCTTCTGTCTTTAGGGATCAGAGAGAAAGTCTGAGGCGCATGGCTTTTGAGGCGCATACAGAACTTTGGGCGCATGGTCGCAGAGGCGCATACGAGATGATCGGGTGGCCGCGTGGCAGTAGCCGTCGGAGGAAAGTAATGATAATGCTGACGTTGGCGACGCTTCGTCTTCTGAACTGTTCAGACTTCGGGAGGCGTACTGCTAACTCTGTCAGTTCAGCATTTGACATTCGATGGACAGCTGAGTGGGCACATCGGTTGGCGTTCTACTAGGCATATGGGTACGCATGGGGGCGCATCCCCTGTGATGTGCTTGGTGCTGAAGGGCGCATCTGTGTGATGCGCTTGATGTTGAAGGGCGCGTCTGTGTGATACGCTTGATGTTGAAGGGCGCGTCTGTGTGATGCACGGTCTGGCCGACGCATCCGCTTCGTGACACGTCTTTTAATGGTGCGACTGTTACGATCTTCGAGAGCTTTAAATAGCCGTTTTGACTTGGCTGAATTCGAAGCGTCCGGTTCATCCATTTAATGCAAATTTATTGCACGAAATTCGGAGAGCCATCCACTTGGCGCATGGGTTTGATTTGCCCGACCTATAAATAGTGGCATGGAGAGAGTTTGCTTCTCGTTCTCTCACGTTCTTCCGACATGAATTTGTTTACTCGGATGCATTCTGTTGATGAGATGCTCCCGAGGGTGAAGATGCGACGCAATGTCTTCATTGATGCACTTGAAGGTGACTGTTACATCCAAAAGTCGGAGTCGAGGGCTTCTGAGGCAGGCAAAAGGTGCCTGTTGCATCCAAAGATAGGGATGCACGAGCCCCGCCTCCGTCATGTGGGAAGAACCATAGATCGGAATTGCGGTGCTGCGGCTTTGGGTGCTCTTTCTTCCTTCAAAGTGGGTGTCGTCCACTCTGGTTGTGTTGAAAGCTGCTCCCTTAGCCGCGATTTCGATTACGGTCTTCCTTCGCCTTTGGAGGCTCTTTCGAAACCTCCCCTGGCCACAGGTTGGCTTGCGGTGCTCTTCTCTTCCTCGGTTTGGGGAGCTCTTCCTCCAGCTAGAGGGTTGATTGCCACCCTCGTTCTGCTCAATAAATGCTTCATTAGTCGAAGCATTTAGATGGCGGTGAGCCTGGTTGGAAGAGCGACACATAACTGGGCTGCTGAAGGGATGTACATAACTGAGGATGTACATAACTGAGCTGCTGAAAAAGATGTACCCTGCTGAGGGCGCATGGTGGGATGCGCCTGTCTGGGGGCGCATAGTGATCGCCATGCCTGGCTGTAGACTTAGGGTCTTTTCTTTTTGTAGAAGTTCTCATTTGTACAACCTTTTTCTAGACATGTAATAGACTTTTATATGTAATAAAAAGTCCTCTTTCAATGTCTATATTTGTTGTCTTTGCTGTGTGAAGTACTTTGTCCGAGCTCTGGCGCATGTAGGATTTGGCGCATAGGATTTCTGGTCCTGAAATTCCATGCTTCTACAAGACCCCCTTCAAAGTTTTCAAAACTTTTGGACAAGTTTTGGAATGCATGACTGTTGGGGTGCATAGATACCGCGCACCAGTGACAGGGAGCATGCTCCGCTCAGTTAATGCAAATGATAATGCCTCAAAAACCAAGAAAGATTAATGATGATCTTTTTAGTTTTATTTGCGGTTATCTTTTCACAGAACCCGATGCGACGGCTGAGGTCACGCTTCATCGGTTCACGCGTGCGACCATGCCTATAAATAGGCGTGAGATGGAGAGAGAGAGAGTTCTTCCTCTCCTTGCCTTTGCTTTTAGAGTTCTTCTTCACAAAAACCCTAGCTTTCTTCTCTCAAGGAATGGCTCCCAAGACTCCTCGCGACGGTGCTGGCAAGGGACGAGGCAAAGAGAAAGAATCCGTAGAAGCTGTTTTGGCTGATGTTCCCCGCCCACCTGTTGAAGTTCGGCCATCGGTGGTTGGTGAGTTTCATCATCCCGTTCTTGTATCATACATACGCCGACGCGCATGGACCTTGGGTCTTGATGATGCGCCGAGGCTCCATTGCTGACGCGCATGGGTTTAAGCCCTGAAGATGCGCTGAGGCTTTACTGCTGACGCGCATGGGTTTAAGCCCTGAAGATGCGCCGAGGCTTTACTGCTGACGTGCATGGGTTTAAGTCCATATGATGTGCTGAAGCTCTTTTCTAGATGTGCATGAGCCTGATGCGCTCTTGATGATAAACGAGGCTTAGATTCTTTTGTTGTGTAACATCACTGA